>CM056574.1:52945000-54147500 GCA_029721435.1 Gymnothorax reevesii
CTATATCCCATAATATCTCATAATAATATATAATGACTTTAATATAATGACTTAATTATTCCATTTTTGGGGCGCTGTAATAAAAGAGCAGGAGTGTTTTACCCAATTTGGAAAATTTACGTTTGCTTATCAACTGTCTGGTAGATAAAGAACAAGTCACGAAAGTGTAACTTGCCTTAACGACGCTTTAGCAGGTGCATAGACATTGTCACGTGACAAGAAATGCGAAATTTGCATGTTTTTCAGAGCCGCTAACGGCGTGGTTGTGAGTTAAAACTACCATTTTTTGGTCTTGATATTATGTTCAATACTTAATTGTGATATGTACAAGTTTGCAGCAATGGCCTAGCACTCTATTTATAGTTTTATCTTGATCAAACTTTACACTCTAACAATCTTGAAATCGACATCAGATGAAAGTTTTTTCATATGCAGTTCATTCTTTGACACAGGAATGAAGGCGCTTCAAATTATATCACAACTTTCCAGTTGGCAAACAAAAGCTCGTTTACACTTTTGTTTCATTAGTAGCAATTCATTCTACGGCTAACTTCCTTCATGACATGCAAGACAACAGGAAAGCAGGTCCTCGACAAACACTAATTGGTTTGATTCATTTCTCGTGTTTTATTTTATAACTGATGTCAAAATTGATTGTGACGGCTTCCTAGTTTCTTGTTCTTCCTGATCTCTCTCTCTGTTATTTCGATCGATTTTGGCTAACTTTTGATAGAAAAAAAAACGATCTAAGTTAATAGATGAGTGTCTGTCCGATTTAAACAAGGTGCACGTCATTACACTGTTTAAGTAAATTTTTCCCTCCAAGAGTGCTAGGCCATCGCTGCAAACTTGAGCATATCACAATAACGCATTGAACATAATATCAAGACCAAAAAATGATAAAGTTTTAACTCACAACCACGCCGTTAGCGGCTCGGCAAAACAAGCAAATTTCGCATTTCTGGTCACGTGTCAATATCTATGCACCTGCTAAAGCGTCGTTAAGGCAAGTTACACTTTCGTGACTTTGCTTATCAACTGTCTGGTAGATAAAGAACAACGTAAATTTTCCAAATTGGAAAATTCATTTATTACAGCGCCCCAAATATGGAATAATTAAGTCATTATAAGATTACAAAGCAGATTTCTGCTTCCTGTATCAAGGAGATATTATGGGATATAGCATAATTTTTATTATGTTGTTACTTGTCGGGATACCTTTTACTTAGAAATTATGAAATGATAGGCTGGACTGTCATTCAAAAGCCAGTGCGAGGCGTTAAAAGTTTGGCTTTTAGTATGACTGTGTCTCAAAATGGGCGTGGTCACTTAATTTCAAGGGGGCGTATCTTCTTAGCTTTACGGACTTTAGTTCCAAAATTTTGGACATGTGTTTCTGGCCCTTAGGGGAACAAAATATGTGAATTTGAGCCAAATCGAGAAGGGGGACACGCTGGGCACTGGAAGCTTTGACGTGGAATGACCCAAATAGTTAACGAATTTGAAAATCTTTCAATATAACGCAGCAGCCTGGTTAGGTCTGTCTGCTTCTCATTATCTCTTCTTGATCATTATAGGCCACATTTTGGTTTTGATTTGTCAGTTGGCTGAATAAATGGCTTGATTGCAAGTCAGGCAAAGTACACGGGAATTGATTTAAGGTGACCTAATTATGCCAAGGCGATGGGGGCTGTCCAACCTCGCTAGTAATTAGCCAACTTCAAATCAGTTTTCTTACCGGAAGCATTTCAAATGACCGCATTAGGTAAGTGTCATAGAAAAGGTAATCAGCAATCACGTCGGTCTGCCACATAGTGGCAGTTACTTTTATTGCGCTTTAATTAATTGTGATTAATTATTGCGACAGCCCTAGTTTGAAGGCATGTTTATCGCCCTACCGGCCGCCACTGCTACACAACCGGATAACCGCTCATCAGAAACTCGGCAATAGGCTCATGATAATCATTTTTACCAAGACTAAACATAATTCCAACGTTGAGCTATTAAATGAGCTCGTAGCCAACACACGAACGATGCACGTGTCTAATATGCTATATTACCAAATCGGTGACTTCATTCTACTGCATAAATGATTATAGAAAAGCAGAGACTCAGACTGTAACTGCGGAAAGTTTAACGGCAGTAAATCAATGACGATCAGGACCACTGTACAAAAGCTCAAGTGAATGCCCAAGGTATTAGTCTCATTTTGTCGCAAAGTGCAAATAAAAAAAGTGTTATCTTCATCAGTCGCATGTTTTCCCGTCTGGACACGGCCCGAAATCCTAATAAATTCATTGCAGATAGATACAGGGCTTATCCTTGTACATGGGCATTTAAAGTAGACCATGGTGGAAGCTAGTTTCTGAGTATCAGTTTTCTTGCTCAAGAAAACTGCGATTTTTGATGACACTAGCAGTATCCCATCGTGTACAGCAACTTTCAGTCGACATATATTTTTATTTATTATTTATATATATATTTTATATATACACACACACACAAGAATTTTCATTGTAAAATTTTGGTTAGTTCGAGCGCACAAGAAAATCGTACGGCCCAAGTAATACCCAAGCCATGTTGCCTGATAGCGCTCTGCATGCAAGCAGGGCAATAACATAGCTAGCTGACCGGACACGGTTTATAGACGGCTCTGATAGATGATTGTACGTAGCGGCACCTGGTGGGGACTTCTTAAAATACAATTCTGAGTTTAATATCATGATCATCGCGTTGCTAAATGGAACAAATAAATCGTGAAAACTGCATGAATTTTTATTTTGAGTGCCAAGTGGCGATTTAACTTCTTAGCTTGACTGCTGGGCGGCCCCTCCCGCCTTGGGCAGAACGCCAACTACCCTGCCTGTACTGACTGTATGCAATTCATAGGTGAGCTAGAGGTCCTGCAATTTGCCTGTAATCCTCATATAATAATAATTAATAAATATCTTGTAGTGTTAATTTCCAGGGGAATTAATTAACAAAAAATAAATACAATCGCCAATTAGTAATTTTAAACCTCTCAAAAAATGCCATTTGTGCTTTCATCTGATTAGGCTCACTATTCCCAGGACTGCATACTACAAAGAACAAGCTCCTAGCTCCAGTATTTTTCTCTCCTCGGGAGTTCTGTTCGCAATTTTCTAATTTTTCGCCAATTTTATCTTTTTTTTTTTCATAGTGGCGACATGGTACCTTCTTTTCGTTTTATGAGACTGTGTCTATTGGAAAATTTCGACCAATTGGGGAAAAAAATTTAAAAATTTCGACCAATTGGAAAAAACGGCCGACTGTTGGTCAACCAAGATTTGTTTAAGTCAGGGGCAGCCCTGCGGCACGCTGTGCCAGTTAGGATGTCAGCTAAAAAGCACGATACCTGGTTTTGTCAGATGTATAGCATGAAGCCTGACCTAGCCAAGCAGTTCCTTCTTACTCTTTATATGATGGTATCGTCAGCTAAATAGACACTAAAAATTTCTACACTAGGCCAATGATGTAAGGTCTAGCAATGCCAGTAATTTAGCTAGTGCTGCTTAATCTAGTCCACACGTGCAAAATTTTATTTTCTTGGAGGGCTTTCCAAGTATGACTCTGATCATATCTTGCTGGACCAATGTCGTACTGAATATTTTGCAGATCGCCAAGCCTAGGAAACCCCCCCCCCAAAAAAAAAACAAATTCAAAAATGGAAAGGAATAGAGCAATAATTCCAGTTAATTGCAAAGAGCCTCAAATCCCATAACTAACAGAGTCAGTATCTGTGCACATCAATCTTTCTATGGCATTTTGGGTTTTGACAGTATACAAATTTTGACCACACTGTTGCCACCTAGAGGCAAACACAAAGCAACAACTATGTGCACTGGTGGATTAGAAAACTTACAAAAATATCCATATTCATCATCAGCATTAATCTGTTTTGGAGCAGGGGGGCTATTAATCAATTTACTGGCCGTCATGGTACATCACTAGACAGCGAAGGTTGATCTTAAAAATAGTGACCAATCATGTTCTGGCTTTACATTACATCAAACAGAAGTTATTTAACAACAGAATTTGGAAGCTTTTAACTATACCGATATGTGATTGGGGATTAGAATAAAACAAGGCTACATCATATGTAACCCCAATGTACAAACACAGAAAAGAATGAGAAATTATACCACTTTACCAAATTCAAACAAAAAGAATTACAACAGCCTAGGACCAAAAAAAAAAAAAAAACCCCACTTACTTCATTATAAGGTCTTCTAACTTCAAAATGCCATCAATTAGCAGCATTTTCTCTATTCATCAAGTTGTTTTTGTTCAGACATTGCCCAACACTGACCTTGATTTTGTAAAAATTGGCATTCTTTTAGATGATATACACAACATTGTAAATGGTTCTATTTGATGAAGGACATTAAGAATGTATTGATGTGCACAATTGTATATCATCGAATAACCAGCTGATAAACAGGATTTTAAAATATTTCGTGTTTTCCCTGCATTGTCCACAAAGAGTTAAAAGCCAACACCCAGTCTTTTCTTCGATACACAGTTGGCTTTTTTTAAGCCACCGTCGATCACATTTTGGACTTTATAACACCTAATGCTCCCATAAAGTAGTATAAAAGTCTCAAGTACATAAAATACGTAATGCAATCGTGGTATTGGTTTAATTCAAATATAACTGTAACCGTATATTCACAGAAATCGTAAAACAAATCTAAATCCCCATCAAAACACTTCTAGTCCGCTATGTGATTTCATTGATTAAAACTTTCTACGCGAAATGGTGCATAAACAGATGAAGTTAATGAAACTAGAAAAGGAACATTGAAATGCAGAACAAAAAATCGCCTGTTAAAATGTCTCCAAATTACTACGACGTTATAATTAACAATACACCGTTAGTATGTACAGACGTCAACCAGCATTTTGGATATATTCCTAGTTAAATATAGACACATGTGTGTACCAATTTAATGCCACTTTCTCCAATTTAATTCTGGCAAGGTCATTTGCTCCATCTCAAGGACAAAGCACGTCAGAATGCGTAGGTTCTGAAATCCTTTGAATTTCTTTTTTTACCCCCAGATGTCGCAGTAATAAACTAATTACCGAGATTCCAAATAATAACTGTACTAACCCCGGTCTTCTCGACGCAAAACAAACAATATGAAATCGCGAGTTAAAATTACCGTTCGACGCGGCCGGTTACCTTCTCTTGGCTGAAAACCCATCATGGCCATTTTAACATTCGACACTACAACCCTAGTCCTTGCCACCATATTGTCACATCTCGGATCCTCTCAAAGCGAACAAATCAGCTATCTTTCTCGCGATTCTTACCATAGGTCTGTTAAAATATTGACCCATTTTGCCTTGAAACATCAAGACAAGTATTCTACGAGAATTTCGCTCGTCTCGTCTCGTCTCCTCCGCGTTCACCTCCAGCCCGATCTCCGCGCTTCTGCCATCTTGGGCTGTGGCTGGATGTGCTGCGCTTAGTCTTCCCCCTACCTCGGCTCGCTCTGTTATTCTCCTCTGCACGGGCTGCCCGTCTTTTTTAATGTAACCGTGCACAACTTCCTCTAGCAGAAATGCATTATGGGTAGTGCAAAGACATGCGCTCTCTTCGAATTTAAAGATGTAAATTGCAGAGGAATCAGGTTTTCAGCACTGTTTCGACTGGCGCTTTCACGAAGTAATTATTCTCTATATATGTGTCGGAACGATTCGACTGGTACCGCAGAAATGCGATTACTCACCAGCGAGAAACCTATTGAAGGTCGTGAAGTAACAGAAAACATGGCGGTAGCATGTTGATGGCAAATTGCTATCCAAGTTGAGGCGGTTTGAGTTTTATGTATTCAGTTTAAGAAAAGTACCGTGGGTAGTTTGGGGAAGAATGGAAGATTTATGTACCTGTACCCTGGTTGGGTGATTGTGCCGCTTCTAAAGATCTGCCAAATTAATTCAAATTTTGCGATGGGCAAAATGTACGTGGCTTGCATTAGGATTTACAGCAAACAGCACAAACCAGGAAAAATACACAACCCATCCCCTTTCCATTGCTTAATGTTATTTCATGGCAGCACGACGCCATGTTTTCTCTACCTACTCTTCTTTGTGAAATTCCTCCGTTGTAGGAGCACCATAGTATAGATCAAAAAAAAAAAAAAACATTTTCGACTGGCAGACTCGCTGAGATTAACAAGCTGTCACTGCGCGGGGGGGTGGGGAACATTTTTTTACCTCTCGGCAACTTCCAGTCGAATACGGCCATTGTTAAAGAAAAATTGGCCAAAAGTGTTCCGTAGTTGAAAAACTACTGTAAGGGAATTGGGTCAAACATAAACAACAGAAAATGTCTTTTATCATGACAACAAATTATGTAACAGTTCAAACAGTCGTAAAAGCATCTACTAACAGAACAAAACATTGTGGCAATGCCAATATCATTCACGTCCATAAAAAATAAAACAGGCGTGGACTAGCCGACTTCGGAAATAGAATACTTTTTCGGTTACTAATGAAGGATAAACGGATGTATGCAGTAGACTAATTGTAGGAGTCGTATAATATTGGATATATTTCAGTTCTTTCATTGCTTTTTCCTCGATCCTGACTTGAAATGGAAATTGTTCAAATTGAAATTGCTGCCATCAAATTCAAAATGAGCTAATCCCTTGCGAAAAAGAAGTTCATTCAAGTGTGCTATTAGTATACTACTTCTAAACTAAAAATAAGAGAGTATGCTTTCTGTTTACTTTTGATGTACTTATCAGAGATATACTTAGCCAAGTAATACTTAAGTATGCTTAGCTTATACTGAAAAGTACACAGAAAAGTCTAAGTATATTTGCCTAATACTTGTACCTAAACTTTTGATTATTATACTTTTCTTGAGTATATCTCAAAGTATTAAAATATTCAGGCCTAATGTTCAACTATACTGGCTTGCAGTAAGGCTACTATCAAAAGAATAAGCACATTAAAATATTTTTACCATACATATTGGCTTCTTTGAAGTATACTGCACTATATTTTTACTGAGTTTTTACCATCTCATAGACTTACATATTCCACGTTGGCAGTAACAAGTGAGCTTTGGGGCAGCACAGCAGAGTAAGTAGCGCATGGGTGGAGCTGAACTTGATTTTTATGCAGTGTTATTAACCCACACAGAAACAGATAAACATTTGTTTGATTTTATTTGAGGACAAATTAGACAATTAATCCAGTATTGACAGACTTGATACATACTCTTACAAAAAAAGTCTACTTAATGTTTAAGCAACATAAACTTAAAATACCCATCTAGTTTACATCAAAGTTTTATTTTGTACTGTAAGTACACTCCAGGTGAACTTTTAAGTATACTGTGACTTAACTAGTTGTATACTTTGAGCATACTTTTCAATTTATGAAAGTATACATTTAAGAATACTGCAAGTAAACTTACAGATATACTGCTAGTTTATTAGTTGTATACTTCTAGAAAACTTTTCAGTTCATGAAAGTATAATCTGAAGTATACTGCTAGTAAACGTAAAGATGAACAATTAGTTCACTAGTTATATACTTCTAGCACAATGTCTAATTTGTAAAAGTATACTTTGAAGTATACTGAAAGTAAATTCAGATGTACTACAACTTCACTTGTTATACACTTCAAGCCAACTTTTTAGTTCATGAAAGTACACTTTTAAGTATTGAAGAACACTGTAAGTAAACTTATAGGTAGACTACAAGTCCACCAATTCTATATTTCAAGCCCCCAATAGTTTGAATTTCGTTTAAAACTTTAAGGGAGCTTTTTTGTCTTTTTAAACTGCAAGTATACTTCAAAGTCTCCTTTAAGCTAACTTAACATCATACTCACAGCTTATAATTATTGCAATCTAAAATATATTACTGTTGCTATTCAGATATTATTTAACATAAGTAAACAAGAGGTTACCTCATGTACTCTACTAGTAGACAATGCTTAATTGCATTCTGTTTTAATTTACAGGTGAAGGTACTCATAAGAAATTACAATGAAACACATACTCAGGATTGAGAACAAAATTGATTCCTTAATAAATTAAAATTTCAAACACAATATTGCATTGGATGCCAAAGTATAAGAACACAGCAATGGCAACTCGTATTGAAATCCCAAATCAAAACAAAAAAACCTCCTTCTCTCATATGGAACCAGAAATATGCATTTAATATTAATTAGCAATGCCTTCAGCCTGACCAGTAGACTGAAGGACTCAAGCAAAGGCTGATGAAATATTCCACATGAGTACACCGATGAGCTGTTTTTTGGTTCATGGAGCTGCATCACAGTAAAAAATATGACTGACTAAAGAAAATATGCAGCAGTGCTGTAATACCTGAAAGACAGTACATTCTGTTTTATAAATTATTTAATCATTTTTAAACAAGATTGTGGACATCAAAGCCCTGCATATTGTTACTGTACCAAACATTGTTGTGTTTAAGTTGAGATATCAGTCCAATCTAGCTGGCCATTATGTGCAGATTCACAGATTAATATACACAGTATTTTCAAACATGGGATTAAGAAGACTGGAACTTCAGTGCTATCTGACATAGTGACAATGAAATGTCTTTACCAGTTTTAACACTAACAACCCTAAAACAGCTTGAGCTGCACTGGCTGTGTAGCTGAAGTGAAGCAAATGTGGCTTTGGTTAGTGCTTGGATGGGAGACAATGTGGGAAACTTATTGCTGCTGGAGCAGGTGTTGGTAGGCCAGTAAATTGGGATCTTCCCTCTGGTGGAATAATACACAATACCCCAATGCAGTGATGAGGATGTTGTCTGTCCAATGAGATGAGAACCTGAAGTCCTAACTCACTATGGTCATTAAACATCCAATGACACTAAGTTTCCTAGCAGTAAACCCCACAGTATACTTCAAGGCTCAAAATAAGCTGTATCGCATCGCAATTTGCGATACAAAATTCACAATTTGCGATAGGAATGACATAAACTATTATCCAATTGCGACACGTGTGTGTTTTCACAGTGCTGGGTTCTGCGGGCCACGGTCTACGGTCCGTCATGTTCTCTAGCCGGGTTCACCTGAGTGACTAGAGCTGACTGGGCTCGTGCATCCTTAGCCATTTGCAGCTCATTCTCTACTACGTCGCGAGCGCCACTTGCATGGTGAGAATCAACCTCGGAATCGAGGTTTGTAAGTATACACCAGCCATCACGTGCGCTCCCATTGATTTGTGTGCTGTCGGCGAGGTAAAGTGTTGTCAAGCAGAATCAGTCATGACGTCGTCGGGAATTAAACTTCAAACTGTTCGTGCGTGGATTGCCGAATTCGATCCAAAAAAGGAAGTGGCTGGCGAATGAATTAAGTGGCACCAACTCTGTTCGTTCCTTGTATTGCAAGCTGTACCAATGTTCTTAGTTCGTGCTGCCTAGTCAAAAAATGCTTCCGTGATTCAAAGCGATCGTAAAGCCTTTGTTTTCGCCGTAATATTGCAATATGAATTACTGTACAGAAGTAACTTTGTCATTTGTTATCTTGCCATTACATAAGCTGAAGTTATAATGAGTTGGATAAGTTCGTTTAAAGACAAATGCAGAATGCCATTATCATCCAATCTCTGCGTTTTCAGGAAAACCCAGCGTGTATGTTACATGCAAACATATAAGCACGCTAAAGGTCGAAAGGCGCAACGAAAAAAGACGTTTTATTTACATTTGAAGATAATTGAGATGTGAACGAAGACATAGAACTCAAGATTTAAGGTTTGCGCAAGCGCAGCACCGCGAGGTAGCAAATTTTGATAGGTAGCAAAAATTGACATAACACCTGAAACATAAGTCTGAGCCAACTGTGCTGCGGAATTGCATCAAAAACTGGGTGGTTGGCGACATTTCTGGCAGTGCACTGAAAGTCGTCCATCCTTGCTGAATGTAATGGTGCATATTTCAAACCAAAAGTTAGGTCAGTGACTGAGTGGTATGGTCACCAACTTTGGAGAATGTAGATTTTAAATTTAGTATTAAACTAAGCCAAAGTAATATGAGCTGTAAAGCAATGTTGGTACATTCAGGCTGCTACTGTTTTATGTAGCTTCCCAGTCCTCAAGTCCAAGATGAAGACTAAGTCAAGAGTTGTAATCTAGTTTCCCCATCTTTCATCAGTGTTCAGATCTGTTTTATTTTGGTAAATAAACCAACTCAATTTTAAAGTGAAAATTGTCTTTATTCATTAAAACAAAGTCCTTAATTGGTGTGACAAAAATTGCTACACATAGCACCAAAACTGCTAATAAAATCAAGACCTTGATTAGCAATTTGCTACGCAAGCAAAAAAAAAATATTGAGCCTTGTACTTTCATGAACTGAAAAGTTTACCAGAAGTATACAACTAATAAACTAGCAGTATATCTGTAAGTTTACTTGCAGTATACTTAAATGTATACTTTCATAAATTGAAAAGTATATTAGAAGAATACAACTAGTTCACTCACGGTATACTAAAAAGTTCACTTGTAGTGTAGTTGCAGTATAGAATAAAACTTAGAGGTAAATTAGATGAGTACTTTCAGTTAACTGTGCTTAAACTTGAAGTATACTTAAAAGTGTACTTTTGTAAACTTAAAATGTTCCAATTTAGTCCAAAGTAGTATTAAATGAGTATACTTTTTAGTACACTACAAGTATATGGTCCGCAGAATACTTGCTATACTTATACTCAAGTATACTTAAGGGAGTAGTTCAGGATTTTTGGCATAGGACCTCATTTCCAAGTGAGCCAGAGTGTTTGAGACATGTGGAGACAGTTTTCAACTCATTTCATTCAGTCCTTGTATTTGCAGAGTTCGCTGGTGGTAGGTTAGCGCAAGTCAACGGTTTTAGTTAGCCTGCCAATAAAAAAAGTCTTACCCACTTCACAGTGCACCCGAAGCAAATCAGTGATAACGCCAGGCTATCAATGTATATGTCTGTGTTGATAGAACAATGTTTGAAATAAAACTGACCTTGCATCTCATGATTCATTGAATTTTGAGGGACTAGTTTCTCAGCAGCAGCGGAATTTCACTTTGCTCCAGTTAGTCGTGAAGTAACCAACTCCCTTCAGAGAGGTGTGAGAGACGTAGCTACAGGGTTGCCAATTCCACTAATTATAAGCGACTTTGAAAACAAATCCATTGTCCTCTTCATTGGAAAAGTCCTCCAAACGCGGCCATATCTGGTTCAGATAACAGGCTTCTTCCTCTACATTACACAGTAGGCTACTTCTAGCAACAACAGGTTCAGGTAAACAAACTATTATAGGGCCGGTAAACTAGCTGCTACGTGAAATCAGTCCGCCGCTGTCTAGTTTACCATCAGGAAGTATAAGGAGCTGCTGCTGCAGTGATATAAATCCTTCAAAATTTAAAGTCAGTTTTATTTCAAACATTGTTCTATCAACACAGACATATACATCAATAGCCTGGCATTATAACTGACTTGCTTCGGGTGCACTGTGGAGTGGGTAAGACTGTTTCTATTCATAGGCTAACTAAAACCGTTGACTTGCGCTAGCCTAGCACTAGCGAACTCTGCAAATAGAAGGACTGAATGAGATGAGTTGAAAACTGTCCATGTCTCAAACACTCTGGCTCACTTGGAAATGAGGTCCTATGTCCAAAATCCTGACTTACTCCTATATAGCAGTACTTATGAACTTTCAGTTTTGGTTGATTTTGGCGGCGCCGGTGGACCAAAGCGGTAGTGTTTTGCCTGAAGAAGGACCACATTTCCCATGAGGACCAGCTACACTCAGCGCAAGGTGCTATTGATAAGCAAGACTATGAGCACACGGGTTTTGTTTTACTGATTATTTAGAGCAAGCAACGCGGTTTGACTTCTTTTGCAATCACTGTAGTCAACTCAACAAAAACACGACAAGGATCCCTTTTGTCTCTGAAACTATGACATAACAATCATCAGAAACTACTGTCTCGGACATACAAACTGACACGATAATACCACAATGATTTAGTATGACTGATCTTTCCACACTACCTATTTTACTCAAACTTCAAATTTGCGGTTTGCAGTCATCGCATTGGTTTTTTTTTTTTTTATACAGTACTTCTGAGTTTGTTGCGTGGCTGGTCATGTCAGTGTGGGACTGCGAACTCTCAAGCTGGTGGCTATTTATTGCTACCACGCAAATTTCCGATAGCTAACATTAGCATTATCATTTTGATTGAGCATCGAGAGCTACTTACTAGTGCCAAGGCAGCATCGGTCGGAAATCCCTCCTCGCCTTTGAGCAGACGCCAGCGAGTGAAAGCCGGCCCAATGTTGATCCTTGACTGTCCTCTTATCCGAGTAGCCTCCCTTTTTCTTTTTTGTCTCCTCAAACAAAGCTTTTCGCTTCTTTGGTTGTTTTGCAGCTTCTGCCATGACAGCAGTAATTGCGCGTAGGCGTTCGCATCGACTTCGGTCTTTGTAACGAATGGGGAAAGTGATTTATGCCGTAAAGCAGTCAGGACATTTGTAGTTTTTTGTGTGGCAGGGTTCCTGCCACTCTCCTCAAAGTTGCTTTGTGCCAGTGAAAGCGTTACAGACCTCCTCAGGCCATGACTGAGGTGTCATTCAACTAGTTGTAAGTCGATGTATCATCACAAAAGTTATGAAAATATTTTATGAAGGTTGAAAAGTTACTTAGTGTTGCTTTAATAAAATGAACTTCAAGTGTAAACATTTTGTTAAGGGATATTTTTCATGTGATGGTAAAATGTCTCACTTTGAACTTTACATATGTTTCCTATGTTCTATTGTGAATAAAATGTTTTTGTTTACATTTTACACAGAATCCAAACTTTTTTGAAATTGGGGTTGTAGAGTATCTGATAACAATGGCATGCCAAGGTCTGCAGACAGATCTTAGACGGTAAGTGGTTAGTTCTCGTATTCAATGTGTTGGACGTGAGAGAAATGGGAACTGAAATGACTTCAACTAGGGCCAAATCATGATGGCCGGACATGTGGATTAGAGTATCTCTGAAGGGGCAAGACTTCTGGGTGCTCCCTATCAGTAGATGTGAGTACCAAGTTGCGGACCAGGGACAGACAAACCACAAACTGGCGACAGGGTTTTGGGTGCCCATGCATTAGGGCGATGAAGGCTATCCCGCCTGGTCCAAACTGACAGAGGGGTGACAGTGGGCCACGTCACTGAGAATTTCAAAATATTTAAACAACAAATGTGTCACAAAACACAGCACATCATACCGTGCTGTGTATTTCACTTTTTAGCTGACAGACCAGTCAAAATGCCCACTCTCACCCCAATCCACCTCCTAAAGTGCTTCTTAATGGTCACCTGAGCTTTGGAACTGGACCGTGGAGCAGTTGAAGGCGGCCAAGTCCAGTGAGTCCCATTTTCTTTTACATCATGTGCTCAAGCTGGGTACATGCTCAGCATTTACCTGGGAAGAGATGGCATCAGGATGTACTGTCAGAAGAAGACAAACTGGTGGAGGTAGAGTGATGCTATGGGAAATGTTCAGTTTGGAAACCCAGAGTTTGGACACTTAAGTGACATCTGTTTGATGGAGCTGATTTGGTTCCACAAGGGGGACTTTCACTATATTGGGCAGATGGTTTCAGTCTTTTGGCTGATCAGTATATGATTTTATTTATAACAAACACAAAACTGTCCAAAACCCATATCCATGCTACATTTTTTTTTACTTAAAACTGGCTTTAAATGTTAACACTTTTTTGCACATGGATGCTGCTGAAGATGAAGTATACAGCGGGGAAAATAATTATTGAATACATAAACATTTTTCTCAGTAATTATATTTCTAATGGGGCTATTTGCATGAAATTTTCACCTGATGTGGGAAACCCAAGTAATCTAGACATGCAAAGAAATCAAAACAAATAAGTCCATAAATTTTGTGTAATAAACTGGAATGACACACGGAAAAATTATTGAATATGCTCACTGCAGGCCTGGAAATATACGACGGCACTCGCGGCACTTGCCTCGACAGAATCGCCGCCGATTGGACTACTAAACGACGGCAACCTTTTGCCGGCGAAAAAAATCTTGTTTGCCTTTCTTCTTTATCCCCATTCTTCGGAATCTGGTCTAAAGTACAGTACAATAACTGATCCGAGTGTGCCATCTAGTGATACAATATTGTAACTGCGTGCATAAATTTGCAGCGCCATGTCCGCTGGCATCAACATCTGCACAAAGCGGCTAAGATACCATGCGAACACCGTTGTTCTACTCGAATGCACCATATGCAGATAATCCTTAAATGAGGAATTACATTCATATTTTAATGCATAACGTGTAACGAAGTGGTCTGTGTCAAAGTAATGTAGTGAAAGTATACTTTTTATCTTTTAAATTTAGTAGAGTAAAAGTTCCAGATCAAAACAAAAAAAAAAAAAAAAATCAAAATCAAAAATCAAGTAGTAAACTACAAATCCTCAAAAAAAAAAAAAGCGCTTAAGTTTGCAACGAAGCACATGTAAACCTCTGTATGATGATGTATTCCAAGTCCCTTCATTCTACCCGTTTTCTCTCGTATCGGTTGCGAGATTCAATAGGAAGATTAATTAACCGTATACTCAGTAGACTACCCGGTACCGACCCAAATGCCGTTGAACGATAATTGAAATGAACGGTAAACGAATTGGATCGCAACCCATCATGAAATAACATAGTAACAGCGCATATCATTGGAAAGCTGAGAGTCTTGGGAATCTATATAAACATAACTTAGTGAAAAAACATGTTTTGTTCGCTAAAACAGTCAAATTATGTCACTGTGTCACGTTTCAAAACACCCTAAACTCCCCCTTGAATCGCGTCATCCTACCTATAAACCGGTGTTTACATCAGAAGCCTGTATCCGACCCTGGCATGCTTGGTTTTTAAATGTCCGTAAGAACCCAGCAAATTGGAATATCCACCGTGTTTTGCTGATATTACGTACGGTAGATGCATTATCCAACTCAAACAAACCAGTTTCGTAATAAAAAAAACCCAACGCAAACTTATTTTCTCCGGTAAAAAAACAAGACATTTTGAATAGTTCTCCGTTATGTACACTGGATTGACAGATTTCTTGGAAGGGAAGGACCCCGATTTTGAATGGTGAGTAGCCTAATCATTACGTCTATATAAACAAAACCATAAGCATACGAACGTTATGCTTATTTTATCCTACCATAATTACAGTGCATAATGCGGATTCTCCAATGATGTGTAGCATGTTTGTGTAGAATGTGAATTGAGTTGGGAAGAGTTGGGAATTCCTGCAGTTAGAACACAAAAATGCAATGGAGAGCCCTTAATCTCCTCAGCCTTCTTATTTTTTATTTTTTTGCTGTAGTAGAACACAAAAATGCCGTGGAGAGCCCTTTATCTCCACAGCATTTCTTTTTAGAAATGCTGCTGTAAGCAAATTGGGAATTTCCAGGCCTGCACTGAAATTGATTTAATACTTAGTAGAAAAGCCTTTGCTGGTAATTACAGCTTTAAGATGCCTCCTGTATGGAGAAACTAATCACATGCCTTGCTCAGGTGTGATTTCGGCCCATTCTTCTGCACAAACTGGCTTCAAATCTTGAAGTTTCTGGGGGCCTCTACTATTAACTCAGTTCTTTCCATAAATTTTCAACTGGAATCAAGTTGGGTGATTGACTGGGCCATTCCAGCAGCTTTATTTTCTTTTTCTGAAACCAATTGAGAGTTTCCCTAGCTGTGTGTTTGGGGTCATTGTCTTGCTGAAATGTTCATCTTCAGCATCCTGGCAGATGGCAGCAGATTCTTTTCAAGAATGTCTCGGTACATTTCACCATTTCTTCCTTCAATTATATGAAGTCTGCCTGAACCATATGCTGAGGAACAGCCCCACATTATGATGTTCCACCTCCAAACCTCACTGTTTGTGTGGTGTTTTGGGGGTGATGTGCCGTGCTGTTTCTCTTCCAAACATGGTGTGTACTATGACATCCAAAGAGTTCAATTTTTGTCTCATCTGACCGGACTATATTCTCCAAGTATTTAATAGGCTTGTCCAAATGTTGAGCAGCAAATTTTAAATGCGCTTCAACATGCTTTTTCTTCAGCAATGGAGTCTTGATCATTGGAAGCAATGGAATTGCATAAAGATGTTTCAAATGATCTCATTTCATTAAATTAAATTGCTTCCAACCCCTAAGTAAAGAAAAGCGTGAGATGTCCGGAGTCATTATCAGTTTCCATTCATTAGTGGTGAAATCCACCATAACGCACAAGAAACTAATAAACCTCCACACCGAAGGACTTCAATTCTGCTTGAGAATCTCTTACATATGCTTTGAGTGAATAATTGCTGACAACAGCAGGGGAACGTAAATATGCCACTAAAACTGAATGTGTGAGAGTTGACAGGTATGCGTTATTAATGAAAACTGACCACACCTGATCATGTTGAGAGTTTTCAGAGTTTCTGTAATCGTAATTTACAACCCCAACTCTGAAATAGTTGGGACGAAGTGTAAATTGTGAATAAAATCAAAATGAAATGACTTTCAGATCACAAGAGCCAATATGTTATTGACAATAGAACATAGATAACATTTCAAATGTTGAAACTGAGACATTTTACATTTTCATCAACAAAAGGAGCTTAGTTCTAAGTAGTTTGAACTTAGAACTTAGGAGCTTAGTTTCTGGCTGCAACAGGTCTCAAAGAAGTTGGGACACAGGCAAAAAAGGGCTGAAAAAACAATGAATAGATAAGAGAATCAATTGAAAGAATATTAAGCAACAAATGGTAGCATCTTGGGGTCACAAAGTCTCCAAAACAACCATCTGGCGCTATCTACATGCCAACAAGCTGTTTGGGAGGCACGCACGGAAAAAACCTTTTCTCACTCACAATCATAAATTCAAACATCTGGAGTTCACTAAGCGGTACTGGGACTTCAACTGGGACCATGTGCTTTGGTCAGATGAGACCAAGATAGAGCTTTTTGGCAACAAACATTCTAAGTGGGTCAGGCGGAACACAAAAGATGAGTATGCAGAAAAGCACCTCATGCCCACTGTGAAGTATGGGGGAGGATCGGTGATGTTGTGGGCCTGTTTCTCTTCCAGAGGCCCTGGGAACCTTGTTCGGGTGCATGGCATCATGAAAGCTTTGAAATACCAGGACATTTTAAATCAAAATCTGGCGGCCTCTGCCCGAAAGCTGAAGGTGGGTCATCACAGCAAGATAATGACCCTAAACATGTGGCCAAATCTTCACAGAAATGGTTCACCAGACACAGAATCAAGCTCCTCCCATGGCCATCTCAGTCGCCAGACCTCAACCCCATTGAAAACCTTAGGAGTGAGCTGAAGGGGAGAGTGCAGAGGAGAGGACCCAGGTCGCTGGATGATTTAGAGAGATTGTGCAAAGAGGAATGGTCGAAGATGCCTCTTTCTGTATTCTCCCATCTTGTGAAACATTATAGGAGAAGATTAGGTGCAAAGATTAGGTTTTGTTGGCAAAGGGGGGGTTGTACAAAGAATTAACATCAGAGGTGCTAATAATTGTGGCACACATGATTTGATGTAAAAGTATTATTTCTTAATGTGGGATTTTTTCCCACTGAATAATAAACTTGAATTAAAGGTTGGATTTTCTTCTTTTTTCATTGTGGTCCTGTATTATTTAGAAAAAAACTGAATTTATTAGAAGCTAAAGAACACATCTTAATCAGGGGTGCCAATAATTATGGAGGGCGCTGTATTTCCCTCATGGAATCTCTTCTTATTCAGACATCCTGTATTGGAATGCAGGCAGTGCTGCATGCAAGTGCAAAATTTTCCAATTTTAACCATTTCAGGCCCTCAGACATGCCCCCATTTAGTTGTGTCAAATTGCAACGCACATAATTTGATGGCTGTTTACATGTTGATTTACCCATGCAATCTCTCTTTATTCAATAAGCTTTCACTACAGCGTGTGCAGTATGGTTTGGGCCCCCTAATTTCCCCTAACATTTTGATTTACACAAACATGGTCCCTGCTTGAATTTTCTCGTATTTTGTCCACCTAAAAAGAACAATTCTAATGGGAGTTCCTACATTAATGCCACAGTGACATCTACCTTTTTTCTTTTTGCTTTAAGTAAAACATTATTTCAGTAACATGCAATTGTTTGTCATCTGGATAAACATTAGCCCACCAAAATCTCACATTTCAATCTGCACAAAATGTCAAATATTTATTGAAAAAAGAAAAATAAAAGTCATTTTCAAACCACATTAGGGAAGTTGTTCAAGATTTTTTTCTGAACAAAATACACGCATTCTTTCGTTGAATTAGCCTCGATATTTCTCTCTACAAGCAATTGTATTACGTGACCGTAGTACCGCGCTATCCACTGTATTTGCGCAGAAAATTTTAAGCGGTGATAGTTTCACCATTGTTATGCGACCTGGTGATAGCTTGACCGCAGTGTCGAATATTGATGACGTTTCGCGTGTATTACGTTATACCAAATATAACTGCTCGCTAACGTTAGTTCGCTTGTTTAGCTGGCAGGTTTGCCAGCCTAGCTGGCCAACAGTTTGGTGCACGGAAGTCAATCTATATGAACATACTTTATGAAAAAGGCATTCTGAGACCCTTTTTAAGCATTTTGAAGTCCAGAAACTAGGTCAAACTGGATTACATTGAAAGAGTTGAGTAAACTCTCGAAAATCTGTTATAATTACATTAATACAGATGTTCATCAATGAAAACCTGAGATAAGCATCCAAAATGATCCAGAAAGGGACTTAAACCCCTTGTACACTATCACATGACCATGACTTATTGTAGTGGGAAACCAGGTTACAACATGCTGCAAACAATTGTTCAAGACGTGGTTTCAACACATAAGCAACAAAATTTATTGGGACACGTGGTAGTATTCTGTTGTTACCAGGAAAAAGGAATATCATTTATTCAGAATCCTTCAGGTCTTTTGTCCTTCAAATTGAAGAAGCAGCAACATGATTTTTTGATGGTCATATTCCGCAACTTAGAATTGGCGCGCATTACGTCCATGAATTTCAGGTGTTTCTATACAGCGGGTAATATGCTGGAATGGCACCCAGCACAGAACCTGTTCCTGGTCAGATGGTCAAGAAGGGATATTGTAGGCGCCTTTCATGAATTCCACATAGAAGTCACCATGTTGCTTCTTCCTCACGTGTCTTGCATCTCTTGGTATCCTTGCAAATTTATTCTGATTGGGTTCCAGCATATTGACACTACCCTTGCTTAAGACATACAGTACTTGGCCCTTATTTTAACCCTTAGCTATATGTCATTTGGTAGGAAGCATAAACAACATAATTTATTGGGACACATGGTAGTATAACATGGGATGCCTGATCTTGCATGGAGTGATCAACCTTGACCATGCTGATAGTATGTGGTAACCTGGTTTCCCATTACATTAGGTCATGGTCGTGTTATGGTGTACTAGGGGTTAAAGTCCCTTTTTGCATAATTTTGGATACTTACCTCAGGTGTTCATTGATGAACACCTGTATTAATGTTATTATAACTGATTTTTGACTATTTTTCTACGTAATCCTATTTCTTGACTTAGAAATTTCTGCCGAATAAGGGTCTCAGAATGCCTTTTTTCGTAAAATGAGTTCATGTAGAAGGAGGTTGATAATCAAAGTATTTATTTCACTAAATGAATGTTTAAATATGCATATTTGTCTGGTTAAAATTCCATTACCATCATCCAGTGCCCACAGGGTCATCTGGGTGTCTGAAGTCCAGGGTCTGAGAGGATCATTTTGGTCCGAAGTGGTTTTCTGACCCCTATAAGTCCTCCACCAATGGTGCAATTATCCTAAAACTTAGTTGGTGGTGGGAAAGTTCCCAAATATGAGGGAGAAACACATTTCAAACAGTAACATTCACTGAACTGAATCCTAGGGACCCCCAAAAAGAGAAAAATCACTTGCCGCCTTAAAAAAATTGGGATTTTAGGGGCCCTCCTCTCACCCCTCTGATCTCTCATGGTGATTCTGGCTGCAGAATCCTGATATATGGGCCAGAATGCATGAGCAAATGAAATTTCGGCTTCCTGTCTCAATTACGTGAGAAGTTATGGTCCTTCAAAAATGCTACAAAATGAAATTACCAATTCACATAAGTCAAAAAGTTTCACCCAAATTTCAAGAAATTTTCAGACGAAAACCGTTGAAGATACTGACATGAAACTTGGGATTCTTTTGTTTGGTACCATAAAATATTTTTGGACAAGGTTTGAGTAAAATCTTAGAGATGTCATGTACAAGGCACCTCAATTTTGACTGCTTTGACAATGACCCGCCATAAATTATAATAAAGCATGCACAACGATACACATCCCTTACGAAAAAGAAGTTTATTCAAGAGTGCCATTAGTATACTTCTTCTAAAGTAAAAATAAGAGAGTATGCTTCCAGTTTACTTTTGATATACTTATCAGAGATATATTTAGCAAAGTAATACTTCAGTATACTTAACTTATACTGAAAAGTACACGGAAAAGATATAAAAGCATATTTGGCTTTTAACTAAACTTTTGATCGAGATATACTCAAGAAAAGTATAAAAAAAGTATTCAAATATTCATGTCTAATATTCAAGTAAACTTGGCTCGCGGTTAATCTACTATCAAAGGAATAAGCACATTCAAATATTTTCTACCATACACATTGGCTTCTTTGAAGTTTAATGCATTATAGTTCTACTCAGTTTTTACTACCTCATGGACTGACAAATTTCACGTGTAAGTTTGCAGTAACAAGTCAGCTTTGGGGCAGCATAGCAAAGTAAATAGCACGAGTGGAGCTGAACTTGATTTTTATGCAGTGTTATTAACCCACACAGAAACAGATAAACATTTGTCTTATTTTATTTGAGAACAAATTTGACAATTATTCCAGTATTGACAGACTTGATACATACCCTTACAAAAAAGAAGTATACTTCGGGCTCTAATTTTTTGGCGCAGCGCAGGGTGGCGTTGCGTGGCACAGCCCACGTGGTAGTAATTTCGTCTGGCGCAATTTGGTAGACGCACATGCGCCGATATGGGTGTAGCGGCGTAGTGGGGGGAGGTGTCACATATTCATCAAGACGCAGTGACAATTTCGTCACAGTGCACAACTCTCCGCTGGAGTTGTGCAGAAATCTTGCCAGCTCCAACCAGGCTTGCGTTTCCCAAAAGCGTAGTTGATAAGTAAGTTAGCAACTTACATAGTTTGAACTATGTATTTGCGACGCCAGTGTTTCCCAAAACCATCGTTCGTATCAAGGTAACTTAGGTAGTGCGAACCATTGTTAAACGACGCAGGTATTCCCCAAAACCGTAGTCCGAACGAACGTTCGCAACCACTGTCGTTAAGTTGGGTAGTTCTAACTACTGCTCCCCAGCTGTAGTTAGACGCTTAGTTCCGGGTGATTGCGTCGGAAAATGCAGTCCACGAAAGGTAAACATAAGGTCAGTAGCTGAAAATGTTCAATGATCTTGCTGTACAAACATACAAAAGTATATAACATCAACACAGTGATTTGAAAATGTAGCTACTCGGGAAATACTTGTTGTATTTCCCTGTTCATGAGTGGGCCTATGGTTGGATTATATCTCTTGTAGCCTTCAAAGAAATTTTAATGTTCGGCATCGATTAACTACGCTAGTCTAGTAATTCAACACTCGTTTTTTTCCCGCTGTCATTAGAGCAGGAGGTGGTTCATTAGCCTACTTTACGGGATCATGGTTCAACATGGCAGTATTGTTGAGTAAATCTGTAAAGCTTGTGACTTTGTGTTGCAAGTCATAGAAAGAGCAAATGATCTCGCTGTTTACCTTCATGTATTTTTATGTATCGATAGGAGAGGATGTTTTTTGCCCACTTGCAAATGTGAATATGGTAGAAATCATATATATGACAGTGGATGGGAAAGTGTTGTTAAAAAGAAAGGGGGTGGGGGAGATGGAGGTCTTTTTGCATAACATTTGTCATTCCTTGTGGTCTGTGGAATGCACGGTCATCCACAGCATCCTTTACAGAGATCGCCTCATCTTCAGGGAGCTGGACATTTGATGTGACGGTCATGCTGTGCAGGACGTAGATGAACTGCCACATCTGAGAGTATTCTGGAGACTCAGGGGAAAGAGCAGCCCTGGCACACAGAAAACCATACCAGAGGGGGCCTAATGTGGAGTGGCCCAGTGAGAGGATGGCCAATATTGAGGGGTCCTGCGTGTGGGTGCCCAATGTTGCGGGGCCCTGGGAATCAAACTGCAAGGGACAAGGCCTAAATGGGCTTAGAGGAAGTGGGCAGAAGGGGGAAAGACACTCATGTTAGGGAATTGTGCACACCACAGATAGCTATACCCCTGGGACTCCCGCCAGCACTTCTGTGCTTAGCATGGACAAAACTCTCCTCAGGAGTAAGAGGAGGCCGACAGACTGGAGCTCCCACCACCAGTCCTCTGTAGTGCACTCCTTAGAGCTGCGGCTCACCTTAGTAAAGTCTAGCTGGCAATCCCTCCATCAGCCCCCCCCCCATATCCACTGCACTGCATCTCCATCTGTGGCCCTCAGAATATATTTTTTCTGTGGTCTTATGCAATTTTTTGTTCTTTGAGTCAATTAAATAATTCTTAAGTTAGGAAATAGAAATAAAAATGTTTACTTTTTATATTTCATATTTGTGTGTATTTCTTCGCCCATGAATCAGGTGGGTGACCTGAAATAAATATTTACAACACATCAAAAGAGACAACATGACACACAAATCGTCTAAATTTAATGATCACTTGTTTATCAGAGCACACGTTGCCATGAATAAAAAGACAGCATGGAAAAAAAAAAAGCTGTCTCTCTCTGCGGGAGTCGAA
This sequence comes from Gymnothorax reevesii, assembly GCA_029721435.1. Taxonomy (NCBI): domain Eukaryota; kingdom Metazoa; phylum Chordata; class Actinopteri; order Anguilliformes; family Muraenidae; genus Gymnothorax; species Gymnothorax reevesii. The sequence continues at coordinate 52,967,930 of CM056574.1, forward strand.
CTCTCAGTCTATGAAGGTTGCGCAATTTTGTGTAGTTGGCTTTATCCACTACACTACAAAATTTACATTACTATCCCCGCCAACACGAAGTGTGAGGGGGATATAGGTTTGACCTCCGTCCGTCCGTGCGTGCGTCCGTCCGAGTGAAAGGGGACAACTTTTTTCAGAAACTATTACAGATAGGACCACCAAATTTGGTGTGTAGCTTCAGACCATAAAGGCCTTAATGGAGTTCGAAACGATTAGCGGGGGATGTTGTAGACCATGTCGACTTGTTGAGAAAGGCTTAGTATGAATCTGTGATTGTTAAGAATGTTAATTATTTTAAAAATTTTGTATTCCCTGGTGGAGTTCATCTAGTTGAATGCACTGAAATAGCAAATCGTTCTTTAGATTTTCTTTTCCTCCAAAGAATTGTTGCCTAAAGTGTCTTTTCATTTAAATGGTAAATTGTATTGCAGCGAGTTTACATATAATCACAAAATAATATGCCAAAACGACAAATTAGTAGTGTAATATCGATCATGACTGCCATATTTAGGCGCAAATACCAAGTTTTTAAGCTTTCCGCGGTGAAAATCAGACCGGACTGCTCCTGATAACGTTGTTCGAGCTCAAACTATCATGGTTCAAACTAACGTCGTTCAAACCGGTGCGAACAAGGTACGAAGGTTTTGGGAAACCATAGTTCTTCCGATGTTCGTTAGTTTTTTTTTTTTATATTTATATTATTTCACAAATAAACACAAAACAGTAAGACAAAAAGAAGAATACATAATATAAAAAAAGAAAAACAAAAAAAGGAGAACCCTCTCTCAGGCCTGATATAAAATAGGTGGGGCAAAAATATCCATGCATATATAAACATATGCATACACACACATACATACATACATTAGTACATATATATATATACATACATACACATACATACAAAAAGGCATATATATATGTACACATATACCAATAAATATACAGACATTATATAAGTTCATCTGTGTGACCAACGCCAAAGCTTGGTGGACACAAAGACAGACATTCTCAAACAAACACTGGTTTGACGGAGAACATCAAATCCCCCTAGGTACAGTGAAACAGACCTTGAAATATCGAAATGGACAATCTAGGTTTAACAAATTCCAGGTATGGATCCCACATTTTATAAAAATTATCCATTCTAGAATGTAACATTGATGTAATATATTCATTAGGAATACAGTCCATGATAATGTTATGCCAAGAATTTTTCGAAGGAGAAGAATCTTTTGTCCAGTAAGTTAAAATGTTCTTCCTTGCAGCAAATGTGAGGAGATTAAATAGCCTCTGATAACTATGTCTTGTAATATGAGAATCAGGAAAACCAAGAAGCAAACAAACAGGGTCCAGCTCCACAGGTACATGAAAAATAAAAGATAATTCATCTACTACACTTGACCAATAACTCTGAATCTTAGGACACAACCAAAGATAATGAATAAGATCACCAATCAGAATTTTGCATTTACAACAAAATGGAGAAGCATTGGGATCCATTTTATTTTTAAGGGCAGGGGTGATATAGATACGATGAAGAATTTTAAACTGAGTAGATTTAAAACGATTGCAAACAGATATATCTTTAGCATAAATCCAAACCTGCTGCCACTCATCATCTCCAATGGTAACCCCAAGATCTCTTTCCCATGCCATTTTTAAGGCCAGGGAAGTTGAAGGTAAATTAGAGATGAGAGCTTTATAAAAAATACTAATACGTTCTGAAATTTGTGAAGATAGAATTCTTTCAATCTGTGAAAGTGAGCAATCAGTTGTAAGTGTGGTATCTTTAATAATAAAATGTAAAATTTGTAAGTATTTATACTCATCAGATTTCCTGATACCAAGCCGATACTGTAACTGAGGAAAGGATAAAATAGTCTGCCCATCAAACATGTCACCTAATGTTGTCAGACCCCGTACGCTCAGCCTCCTGAACTTCCTGTCTAAATAGCCAGGCACAAAATCTGGATTATTTAAGATTGGAGTAAGAGGAGATGTTAACTCAGCACGACCTTCTAACTGACGAATAAGACTCCAAACCTTAACTGTACAAAGTGTAACTGGATTAAGACATAATTTTTTCAGATGTTTGCAGTCTTTGATAAATAAGAGATTCAGTAATGGACATTTTGACTGCAGATTCTCAATGTCAAACCAAATTGATGTCTGATCATTTTTAAGCCAGTTTGCTATCACACGAAGGTGCACAGCTAGTTGATAAAGTCTTATATCGGGTAGATCCAAACCCCCATCAGAACCAGGCGTTTGAAGTTTAGCTAATTTTAATCTAGGTTTCCTCTTACTCCATATAAAGGAGCTTAGCCATCCTTAAAGCTCCTTAATGACCTTATTAGATAATAGTAAGGGAATCATTTGTAGCAGATATAAAAGTCTAGGAAGAATATTCATTTTTATAAGGGAAATCCTGCCTAACCAAGAGAGAGGTAAGGGAGCCCAGCGATCTAGATCAGCTTTAATCGCATTTAAGAGGGTCGGAAAATTGTTTTTATAGAGCTGATCATATGTTGGTGTAATAAACACGCCCAAATACCGAAAACCGTCTGGGGACCACTGGAAAGGAAAGGGCTCAGTTAAATCTGGAATAGATATAAGAGACCCGAGAGGCATAGCCTCTGACTTAGTAAAATTGATTACTATTGATTGATGTTCGTTAGTTAAACGATGGCGATGCATCATACCATGTAAGTTCAAAGATAACTTCTGTCGCTGTTCGCAAACGCACCCCAGGTTTACTTTCTGTGCAGTGGTAATTCAGCTGACCGGCGCACAGTGCGCACATGTCACCAAAATCTCACAGGCAGGTTTCAAGAATGTGAGGCACATTCTTAAGCAATAAATAATTACAGGAAGCACTATTTAATGTAACTATCTGAATAAGGACATAAATTATAGTATCTATATCGATTGTCCTGATGTCAGATTAAAGGCGGTTGGCACTGTAATGGAAACTTGACCTGGCTTTGTCAACGCAGCTGAATCTTTGATGCAGACTAACGACTTCACATCTTTCACAGCCAACCACAAACTCCATATGTATCATGGGCTTGCGTTCTATGCTCAGTAAAGGCGCTTGCACTCTGGACGCAACACGAATTTTTCGCACAACAGATTACAGTCAAAGACAATGCAAAGACGCGGTAGTCGGGCAGGATTTTAATATAGCTCCATGTCCGAAAGTAATAAAAGTTCTAATTTTTCCGAGTATTCCAGGAATTGTTAGACGTATAAACTTGGCCATGTTTGTGTTCGACCTTCACAAAATGCAAATTGATAGCTATCGACTTTTCTTGGTCTTTTTAGCCTATTCGTCTGTTTTTTTTTCCGTTGAAGATGGACAACAGTCTTTATTCGGTCTTTCTTTTGAAACTTAGTCAGATGGATCTAACAGATTCACGCTTTATTTCCACAACAGAGATAAAATAGTGTGTGAGGAAATCAATTCCATGACCACTGACAGTATGAATAAATTATCGCAAGCACGATCAAGACTGTCCGACGCGAAATGCAAAATACTCCATGTACAGCAGCCAGCAAAAAGTAAAAGTAGGCTATTGATATGAGAACAGATTTATAACGAAATAAAGAATAAAAATATATCACCAACAAACGGAACATCCAAAAAAGATGACCCGCAAATAAATAAATCGCAGTGTTCATTGGATTTTCTGTTGTTGAAATGTTTCTTTTTATTCTTTATTTCGTTATCGATCTGTTCCAATCATCCTTTTTTTTTGGCTGTCAGACACGGAGGCATTGTACATTGTCCCGCGCCAATGTCGACTCACTTTATTGACCAGAGCTTACACAGAAACGTTGATTGAAATTCTCGGTACTCATCTTGAAGAACTGAGCCCTCTTATCAAAATATTCACGTTTCATATCTAAAAGAGTCAGTAGATTTGAAGAAATTAAAAACAATAATCGACTGTCGGACACGGAGATATATTAAAACCCTGTCAGACTTTTGGACATGAGACACTGCGTTCAACGCAATCTGTCGTGCGAAAAATTTGTTTTGCGTCCAGTGTGCAAGCAGCATAATACTAGGCTACTATTATTGTCACATAGGTTTTATCGTTTCTAGTGGGGGAAAGGAATACAGTCTGATTGTACAAAACCCAAAACCAGTGAAGTTGGCACGTTATGTAAATCGTTGATAAAAACACAATACAATGATTTGCAAATCCCTTTCAACTTATATTCAATTGAATACACTGCAAAGACAAGATGTTTAATGCTCAAACTGAGAAACTTTTTTTTTTTTGCAAATAATCATTAACTTAGGATTTAAAGGCAGCAACACACTGCAAAAAAGTTGGCACAGGGGCCTTTTTACTACTGTGTTACATCGCCTTTCCTTTTAACAACACTCAGTAAACGTTTGGGAACTGAGGAGACCCATTTTTGAAGCTTTTCAGGTGGAACTCTTTCCCATTCTTGCTTGATGTACAGCTTAAGTTGTTCAACAGTCCGGGGTCTCCGTTGTCGTATTTTACGCTTTATAATGCGCCACACATTTTCAATGGGAGACAGGTCTAGACTACAGGCAGGCCAGTCTAGTACCCGCACTCTTTTACGACGGAGCCATGCTGTTGTAACACGTGCAGAATGTGGCTTGGCATTGTCTTGCTGAAATAAGCAGGGGCGTCTATGAAAAAGACGTTGCTTGGATGGCAACATATGTTGCTCCAAAACCAACATGTACCTTTCAGCATTAATGGTGCCTTCACATATGTGTAAGTTGCCCATGCCTTGGGCACTAATACACCCCCATACCATCATAGATGCTGGCTTTTGAACTTTGCGCCTATAACAGTCCGGATGGTTCTTTTCCTCTTTGATCCGGAGGACACGACGTCCACAGTTTCCAAAAACAATTTGAAATGTAGACTCGTCAGACCACAGAACACTTTTCCACTTTGCATCAGTCCATCTTAGATGAGCTTGGACCCAGCGAAGCCGGCGGCGTTTCTGCGCGCTGTTGAAAAATGGCTTTCACGCTGCATTGTAGCGTTTTAACTTGCACTTGGAGATGTCGCGACGAACTGTAGTTACTGACAGTGGTTTTCTGAAGTGTTCCTGAGCCCATGTGGTGATGTCCTTTACACACTGATGTCGGTTTTTGATGCAGTACTGCCTGAGGGATCGACGGTCACGGTCATTCAATGTTGGTTTTCGGCCTTGTCGCTTACATGCAGTGATTTCTCCAGATTCTCTGAACCTTTTGACGATATCGCGGACCATAGATGATGAAATCCCTAAATTTCTTGCAATAGCTCGTTGAGGAATGTCGTTTCTAAACTTTTTCGACAATCAGCTCACGCATTTGTTCACTAAGTGGTGACCCTCGCCCCATCCTTGTTTGTGAATGACTGAGCATTTCAGGGAAGCTGCTTTTATACCCAATCGTGGCACCCACCTGTTCCAAATTAGCCCGTTCACCTGTGGGATGTTCCAATTAAGTGTTTGATGAGCATTCCTCTACTCTCTCAGTCTTTTTTGCTACTTGTGCGAGCTTTTTTGAAACATGTTGCAGGCATCAAATTCCAAATGAGCTAATATTTGCAAAAAATTACAAAGTTTACCTGTTCGAACATTAAGTAACTTGTCTTTGCAGTGTATTCAATTGAATATAGTTTGAAAAGGATTTGTAAATCATTGAATTCTGTTTTTATATACGATTTACACAACGTGCCAACTTCCCTGATTTCGGGTTTTGTAATAGCTGCTGGTTAAATACTGCTAGTTTATATACTTCTAGTAAACTTTTCAGTTCATGACAGTATACTGTAAATTACTGTATACTGCTAGTAAACTTAAAGATGAACTATTAGTTCACTAGTTATCTACTTCTAGCACAATGTCTAATTTATAAAAGTACATTTTGAAGTATACTGCAAGTACATTCAGATGTACAACAACTTCAGTTGTTATATACTTCAAGCAAACTTTATTTTATGAAAGTGCACTTTGAAGCATACTGCATGTAAACTTATAGATGTACTACTAGTCCACTAGTTCTTTACTTCAAGCCCTCTATAATTTACATTTAGTTTTAAACTTTCAGGGCACTAAAAGTTTTTTGTTTCAAAACTGCAAGTATACTTCAAAGTCTTCTTTAAGCTAACTTAACATCATACTCACAGCTTATGATTACTGCACTCTAAAATGTATTACTGTTTCTATTCAGATATTATTTAACATAAGTGGATGAGAAGTTACCTCATGTAGTCTACTAGTAGACAATGCTTAAGTGCATTCTGCTTTAGTGTACAGATGAAGGTACTGAACACTGAAACTGTTGCGAATTACGAAATGAACCAATTGCGACAACCAGATAAATGCAAAAAGGAAGCTTTATTTCTGAAGGGGGAAACCCCCCAACAGAGCTGGCAACAGTACAAAGTCCGCAATGCAAAAACAGTATCCAAGGGGCGTAATCCAGAATCGTAACCAGGGCATCCAATAACAAAATACGTGGTCAGACAAAAAGGATCCGGTTCACAGGCGTAGGTTTGTAGGAGAAGCAAACTCATAAGCCAAAGACAGTCCGAATCCAAAACCAGGGCAGCAATCACAATATCAAGGTCGGGCAGAAAAAAAGGTCAAAAACACACATGCAAAAATATCCAAAAAGGGCAAACCAAGAATCGGTAGTCGGGCAATCCAGTCAGAAAGATAATATTACAATGAGTCGAGGCGAGAAACATGGCACAAGAAACAAGGAAGTATACCGATCTGACAAGGAACAGAATGTGAAGACACCTTATATTCACATCCGGGGTGAACACATGACAAGGTGAAGCAGGTGTGATCAGTGAAACAATAATAAGGATTGACACATGAGGAATTATCTAATTACATGAATTTGGCGAATGCCAAAACGCAGACAGGGATAACGAGACATTCCTATGAACGAACAACAGCTCCGGTTAAGGAGTACTAAAGTGTACAGTCTAAAGAAAAGGGAAAGCCTGAGATATACGTGGGAACTGCAGTAGAGATAATTAGTGATAGGCAAGGAGGGCGGAGATACAGATTGGGCGAATGCTGAGAGATCGTTAGTCAATTAGTATGTGCAGCTATACAATCCCGAGTGCTAGTTAGTCAGTTAGTAAAAATATACAATGTTAATATGTGTTAGTAAATTATCGAAAACAATAAACTGTTAGTACGGTTAGTAGATAGTAAAAGAGAGAGGAAGGAAGAACACGAGATATGGGTGGCACGGAAGACTACAGACCGTGAGCAAAGACCAAACAAGACAAGACGGGGAAAACGTAGTGCAAGGCATGGCAGGGCAGAATATACACACGGCGAGAGCAAGGAAACATGGCATGGATAACTATGGCATGAAACATAATAAAACATGAAATCCAATAACCGAAATACAATACACGATCCTAAGAGTAGTCATAAAACATGCAGTGGTCACTAAACATGAAAATCAATAAACATGGCTAGGCTAAGAAACATGGCAAGGCTCAGAATAAATCAGGACATGAAAAACAAGAAATCTAAAATAACAAAAACACAATAATTAATACTAAGAATTGTCAGGGGACAGGCAGAGGTCGCTAAACGCAGAGATCAATAAACATGGCAAAGCCAGGCACAGAACTTCAACATGACAAGAAATACGGATCATAACAGAAACACATACTCAGGATTGAGAACAAAATTGATTCCTTTATAAATTAAAATTTCAAAAACAATATTGCATTGGATGCCAAAGTGTAAGAACACAGCAATGGCAGATCTTATTGAAATCCCAATTCAAAACAAAAAAATACCTCTTTCTCTCATATGGAACCAGAAATATGCATAAAATGTGAACAAGAATTAGCAATGCCTTCAGCCTGACCAGCAGGCTGAATAACTCAAGAAAAGGCTGATGAAATTAATGTTTTTTTGGTTAATAGAGTTCTGTATCACAGTCAAAAATATGACCGACTAAAGAAAATATGTAACAGTGCTGTATACTTGAAAGATGGTACATTAAGTTTAATGAATGATTTAATCATTTTTAAACAAGAGTGTGGACATCAAAGCCCTGCATATTGTACCTGTGCCAAACACTGCTGTGTTTTAGTTGAGATATCCGTTCAATCTAGCAGGCCATTATCTGCAGATTCACAGATAAATGTACACAGTGTTTTTAAACATGAGGTTTAGAAGACTGGAACTTAAGTGCTATCTGGTCTGATATGGTGACACTGAAATGTGTGTACAAGTTTTATTACTAGCAGCCAGACCACTACTTGATATGCACCTGATATGTGGCTGAAGCTAAGCAGGTTTGGGCTTGGTTAGTGCTTGGATAGGAGACCACCTGGGAAAATCAGTTGCTGCTGTAGGTGGTGTTGGTGGGCCAGCAGGTTGGGATCCTCCCTCTGGTGGAATAATACTCAATACTCCAGTGCAGTGATGAGGATGTTGTCTTTCAGATGAGATGTGAAACTGAAGTTCTGACTCACTGCGGTCATTAAACATCCAATGGCACTCTTAAAGTTTCCAAGCAGTATACCTCAGAGTATACTGTTATGGCCCCAATTTGTTATTACATTTACACACAACAGCAACAGCAACAGCAAGGGATGACAAACACAGTTTTAACAACTAAAACACATTTAATTTTTAAACAAAGACAAAGACTAATAACAACCTACAACTAAAGACCAAGATTGATAAATAAGAAAAAACAGAAATAATTACAGTCCCTTTTTGGTGGGGTGGCTTGGTGATGTCCTGGATGAAGAAAATGCTCAAACACAGGCAAAGAAATCCACAAAAGAAACGTCACAGGTCTTGAACAGAATGGCAGGTCTGGTCATCTTCTTGCAATTTCTCCTACTACTTTACTGTCTCAATTCTTTTCCTTATATACTCCCCTGCAGACCCCACCCACATTCAGACCTCTTTTTTTTTTTTCTGAGACTTGCCCCAGACATGTCCAGGACATGTCCAAACATGACTCCAGTCTGAGCTTAACAAAAAAAAGGTAAATACTGCCATCTAGTGGCCTATATTCACATTACAATACTTTCATGAACTGAAAAGTTTACTAGAAGTATAAAACTAATAAACTAGCAGTATATCTGTAAGTTTACTTGCAGTATACTTAAATGAAACTGAAAAGTATGCAAAAAGTATACAACTAGTAAACTCACAGTATGCTAAAAAGTTCACTTGTAGTGTACTTGCCGTATAAAATAAAACTTAGATGTAAACTAGATATGTACTTTATGTTTACTTAATTCAAACTTGAAGTATACTTAAAAGTATACTTTTATAAACTTAAAGTGGGCCAATTTAGTCCCAAGTAGTATTTAATTAGTACACTTACAAGTAAACCACTAGTACATTGACACGAGTACACTACAAAAAGTAAACTTGGAAAATAGACTTGACTTTTACTGAAGTTTACATGAAAATATGAAATTGAAGTATACTTCTTTTTCGTAAGGGATGGCCATTTCTTTATTCTTATTCGCCTAAGATATTTTTAAGGAATGGCCCATGATACATTTGGAGTTTTTTACTCCCTTCGGAATGACCGGTAGGCTTTTATTAAGTCAATCCAAACCCCTCTTAAATGAGCTACTAACGCAGTGACTTGGTTTAAATTCTCTGGTATTTGATGAGAAGGATCGGTTTGCAATTCAAGTTTTGAAACTGTTGCTTTGACGGAGGGACAAGGTGATGACACAGCCTATTAAGCCAAATTTCATTCGTCCGGAATGAACCACAAAATTGTTTTTACAAGCAGGGCAATTCAACTCAGTGATTCAACTGTAAGCTATGTCGTATCTTTGCCTACGTAAAGGCAACGTTACTACAGTTTTGAATCAACATTGTAAACCCACATAAAACCGGGATGAGTTTGAAACATATCGATGTTAAAATTAGAAATGGTGTACAGATAGCGACTGTCCTGCAACAGGAGCAGCGTGCTCTATTTGATATATTGAACAGGTTAGGACTCGTGATTGATCTGGTTAACATGACCTATATGCTACAACGCAGAGCCAAAATCTACAAGGATGTGTGCTATTCAAACGTTGCTGTTTTCAAGATAATAATAAATATAAAACCATCACCTCTCTCCAACTGCATGAAAGTTAAATAAATATAGCTGTCCTAACCTGTTTCAAGTGTGCAGGACACTGCTCAATTGCGGCAGGACACTGCAAATGGAGCAGGACAGCGCGCAGGACACAGGATACTGCGCAGGGCACTGCACAGGACAATGCGCAGGACACCGCACAGGACACTGTGTAGGACAGTGCGCAGGACACTGCACAGGACAAAGGACAGTGTGCAGGACACCGCACAGCACACAGGACACTGCGCAGGACACCGCACAGGATACAGGACAAGTTTCCACTGAATTTACTTCCGGCGATCAAGCTCAAATAAGTGGCCCCACTGAAGTGAGGGCTGTACCCAGTGGTGGACCGAGAAATGGGAATTGGGGTGGCACAGACACGTCCCTTAATGACAACAGTTAGTCCTGGCTAGTTCTCAATCATTTTCTTTTATTGACGCGTTTTCTAATTATTGTAATTGGCAACTGAAGATTTCTCTCCATATGCAATCTAACAGCGATGAAATCATGGGGTAAATTCTGAAATTGGGGTACCTGTTCTCAGTCATTTTCATGATTAACAAAATGTTCACTCCGAGCACACTCCAAACTTAACAGGTGTTGCTTGTTCTCCCCGATTATGTAAAACGACAATCATTCATCTGGACCTGTTTTCTTAATTTAAGAGATAAATAACTTTCATCTATTTTTGTCAATTTCCAAAAAAAAGGGCTTTCAATCCAAAACACAGACAGACTCACTGAATTTAACTGCTGTGCACAGGGCTTGTCTGCATGAAATGAGTACCAAAACCTGTTTCCAAATGAAGACTCCATGGGAGAAACAAGTGTTGTCACATTTTGAGATTACAATGTGCGTACTGAAGTATCTCTTGGGATAACAGTGGTGTGTAAAAATGATTGTAGTCATCTCTTCAGGGACAGAATTAAAAAGCATGGATTATTGAAGGATGAGTGACGTCCAGGTGTTAGTGTGGTAAAGTGACGTCCATGTGATGCCGTGAAATATCACAGGACCATAATTAACCAATCAGAGACTGTCCCAAGCTACAACTGTCTTCTTGAATTAGTACCTTATTACAATGATGAACACATGAAAGCGTGAATTATAATATAAAATGTTTGGCAATGATTTTTCAAACATTTGCAAGCACTCCTTCATACAGTGAATAAAACATCATTTTAAGAGAAAAGGTGAGCGGGAAATAGGGAGTGTTTGTTGGAATCTTCTGTGAAGTGTGATCTTCTTTTCGTAAATTAGCTGTTGCTTGAAAAATAAACAACTTTATTTTTAAGTTCCACTTTTTAATGTATTAATCATATTTTGAATTTAACTGAACTTGACACATCTAGACCTTAAATTTACAGCTGCAAACAACGTGCAATGAAATCAGTACCATGGTTGAGAGACCATCAAATCCAGAAAAGAAGCAAAAGTAGACAAAAAAACTTTTTCCATAAATTCTGGATCTATACAACAGCGTTCAATTTTGCACCTGAAAATGTAGCAACACCGGACATAAATGCACAATAAAGGAGTTAACAAAAGTGAAATGTGTATTTAATTGTCTTGACCATTACAGGGAGCAACTTGGCCTATGCCGTCGGGGCGACGGCTTAGGGTATATCCCCGAACGCCCCAATCCAAATTTGAAGTGTCTAAGTGGCATAGTTTTTGAGTTCTGTCCCTGAAACGAGACAAAGGCCGATTTGAGGGCTGTTTTTGGTGGAAATTTCCAAAATTATGGACAGCATGGAACTGAAATCCCCAAAAGGCACAACTACACCATAAGGGTAGGTTCCATACCAAATTAGAAGCGTCTAAGTGGCATAGTTTTTGAGTTCTGCTCCAGAAGTGAGAATGATTACGGATGGACGGACGGACGGACGGACAGGGCGATGACTATATCCCACGGTATTCCATACCGGGGGGGATAAAAATTGTTGGAAACTTAAAGGGATGTTCTGTACATCTTGATGTGGTGGTATACTCAGATACCTGCCATGTTCATTTGGAACGCATAAAGGCATTGTTCGAGCAGTTGATGCAGGCAAATCTTACTGTTAATCTTGCTCAGCGCAAATTTGCAAAAGCCACAGTCACATATTTAGGTCATGTGGTGGTCCATTGGTGAGTCAGTCTTGTCTTCTAATCTACTAAAAAAGAACTAATGCAGTTCTTAGGTTTAGTAGGTTACTATCGAAGCTTCAGCAGAAATTTTTTGACTGTTGTTGCTCCTCTCTCTGATCTGTTGCAAGCAAATGCTAAGTATGTGTGGTCTTCAGCTTGTCAAGAAGCCTTTCAAAGTGTCAAATGCCTCTTGTCTTCTGCTCCAGTGTTGGCAGCCCCACAGTGGGACATTCCTTTTAAGTGACAAGTGGATGCAAGCCATGTTGGCGCAGGTGCAGTTCTTTTACAACAGGGTACCTTGGGCATTGATAAACCTGTAAGGTTCTTTTCTTTTTTTTTAAATTTTGCATCTCCAGTCCCACCCGAATCTGGAATGCCCAATTGGGGAACTATGTACAAAGCTTGCTCGTATGCGACCCCTTGCTGCCAACTCAGGATAGTGAGACAGTTCACGGCTCTCCCCCGAAGCATGTGCCTGTCTGGTTGAATCTGGTTGAATCTGGTATGATTCTTATACACTCATTGGTTGAATCTTTGCAAGCTCAGAACTAGGGTGGAAGATACCCGGACATGAACCAACCCGGAGTCTTCCTGACGAGCGCCCATCTGACCAACAGGAGGCGCTGGAGCAATGAACAAAGCTGTTGTTATACACCCAAATCCGGCAGTCCCTTCCCAATTTGAAACCCTGTAGCGCGATGGCCAATTGTGCGCTACTCTGAAAAAGCTGCCGACCCCTGCCGGTGGGTACGCCGAGGCTCGAACTCGCGACGTGGTGATCAACTCTGCACTGCAGAGCAGTGCCTTAACCGTGTGAGCCACCCGGCAGCGGCAGTAAGGTTCTTTTCCAAGAAATTCAACAAGCACCAACTGAACTTTTCTGTGATAGAAAAAGAATGTTTCGCTCTCATTTGGGCTTTGAGACATTTTGATGTTTATTTGAGTACTGTGCCAATTGTGGTTTATACGGACCACAATCCTTTAACTTTTTTGAATTCTTTGCAGTGCCCCAATCAGAGGCTCATGAGGTGGTCTTTTACTTCAGTCATACAATCTAGATCTGCGTCATATGAAAGGACGGGATAACGTGGTGGCTGATGCATTGTCCAAGGCTCCTGTTGATGACGCTTGAGTATTTGTGTTCCGCTTAACCATCCCGTTTCTCTCTCTGCCTCCCTCTTCAATAGCTTTATTGGATCCATTTGCTGAGGTTGACGGAAAGTGGTAAAATGGAATGGAGTAGTTGGACTTGTGTATTGTCTGTTGGTGATTGCCTGGTAATTGGTGGCTAGGGATTCCATGGGGACCCTCTCTTTATGGGTGGGGGAGTTACGACCCTGGTTGTCTTCCATGGCCTGAGTAGTCTGTTTTGTATTAGGTACCTGTTGGGGTGGAGCTTGGAAGAAATTAACCAAACTCAGTCCAGCTGCATTCGGGGATTCCAGGGGTCAAAAGACGGGTCAGCCCTTGGCATCATGGGATGTTTCGTTGTTTCCCCACGCACCTTGTTTTATTTGTGGTTTTGTTCTGTTTTTGCAACCAACACGTGCTACACCGTACTTCCCCCTCATCCACAGGCTACACTACTGACAACGTTGACTTTCCAATCTCATTGGACAGCCGTCTTTTTCTTATGTTGGAGTTGTTTCTTTTGGATAACCAAATAAATTGTTGTCCTTTTTTTTTGCCCAAAATGATCTGGTATTTCCTTCCTGTAGCGAGCAATTAAGCCGCGGTCGTAACAATGTGCCATTGTTTTATGTGGTCTATCGCGGTGAGGTCGGTCTGTGACAGTTCCAGTCTGTGCCATACGTGCCTGAAGACGTGTAATGGTGCTGTGGTTGACGTTAAAGTGCTGCCGAACTCGTCGCAAGCTCATTCCTGCTCTTAACATGCCCCTGACCTCATGTCTTCTGTTTCCAGACATTTGTCCACGACATCCGATAATTTTGATTTTGCCCTTTTCAGTGTTTTTCATTCGACAAAGAGCATCCCTCACGTGTCAACCAGATTTTAAAGCGATTGGAGTTACCAGATTCACGTGGGGCCACAAATTGAACAAAATCATGAGCAAAGAACATGAAATGAACATGTGACCAGGAATCAGCATAACTTGGTGAGCAGGTGCGATGAATTCTAAGGAAGACTATATAGTTTGGCATTTCATAATGTTTTCAAGAATGTGTAAAATTTGAGTGTTGCTAAATTTTTGTTGCCAAGTATCTTTTAAGGTTTCCAATGAAAAAATGAGTGATGTCCAACAGGGGTTATGTTTCCTGAGAAGGTTACATCTACTAGTCCTCATGCAAATTAGTCATCTCTCAGTCAATTTATGATGTGAAAGTGGGCAGTGTATCAACTCAATAATAACAATGGTGATTAGGGTTCAAAATTAAAAATTCTGTTTTCTAAAAATAAGTCGTGTGACAACACTCATTTTTCCATTGGGATCTTCAGATATAAAACAAACATTGCATGCTTTACTACTTGAAACTTGCATTAATTCTGCTGATAAGGGTAGATTACAGCTTATGTGGATACATATCCCATGCAATAGTGAGGCAGAAGGAGGCAGCCTCTCCAAGCCATGAAAATTGCAGTTCAACACTTAAAATGCACGTTCAGTCATCCTCTTGAATTCAGATGTGGACACATATTTCATGTAATATTCAGTTTTACGTGTCCTCAAATTCATCGTTGTTGAATGGATTTCACAAAATTTCAGTCTGGGATAGAGAAACTTCAATTATTGCAAGAGGACCATAAACAAAACAATATTCAGAATATTTAGAACACTGAGAATCCAATTCATTAGGTCTAAAATCTCACAACTGATTTGGAAATTAGACCAGATGGGAGTAGGCAATGAAAAGGACTAGGCCATGTGTAGCGGAGGGCTACAATCATATATGGACTGTAAAATTAGACTAAATTAATTCTAGGTCGCTAGCCACTACCACTGGCGTCCCACTATCGACATAAACGAAAATATGGACACTCACTAAATAACTAGGGGAGGCACAAGAGTGGAAAGAATATTTACTAAATGCGAATTAAACACATACAATTTTAACACATTTACCTGAGAAGTTGCACGTATCTTTTCAGATAGTAGGAGTACAGTTTTGAGGTTTAATGATCAGAAACAAATGCAATACTTTTAATACAATTCTCTAATGCTGATATTCAAAATACTCTATGCAGGTTATAATTTTCTGGACACACTAAGTTTATATCTGATGCATCTGCTCTTTATACCAAATTCAATTACTTCAACAAATTTTCTTATTGACTGATTAAACAGTGTAAACCAACATTACATTTGGCACGTAGGATTTCACATGAACACACATAAAATACACACTATTACTAATGGTACCAGTTGCCCGGAGGTGGAGCTCGTAGACGTCGTCCAGCAGATAAATTACTGAAGTGCAGAAATCCCAATACAAAGGCGGGAAGCGTGAAAAAGTCCGCAGCTTGTGAGAAGGGCGGTAGACGGAACGGTAGGATGAATAGAGCAGACTGTTCTTGTGCTAGCGGCGGAGATGCAGGTCCACCTTTGCGGCTAACGGAGGCATAAGGAAATGTCGGCGATAAATGTCCGTCGTTTACTCCACAATGTTCCTCCTTTCGAATGTCTCCAGGTAAGTGAAACGCAGCAAACTATATTAACTAACTTTTCCTTACAACTGACGGAAACTAGCTTGCACTCCTTAGCTGGTAAACAGTCGCGAAGTACTCATAACTTCACTTCTCCGTCACGCACTAAGCACCAAAGTATTGCGGTATTTACTATACAGTATCAAAACTATGACTTTGGCTAAGATACTAAATTTTCATTACGACTAATGACAGAAATTCACATGACAGCGGACGTTTCTCATACACAACTTTCCTTCTCCGGAAATTCAAGCAGGCAGACAGTAAGCGAGAACAGAGCATAGAATCAAGCACTAGTCTAGGTTAGCGCTGACCGTTGCAAGGTTACGAGGTCACTTTCAGGGCATGCAAACGCACATTACAAAATGCGACGTAAGATATCAGGCAAACTTACGCAAATAATAACGGCCCTTATTAAACATGAAAAATAATAAAGTAAGCCAAAGTTAGGTGAAAATGTAAACCTATTTCTGGGCAGGGGAGAATGGGCACTGAATCTATGATTCTAAAATACCACTCAAACTGAGCTAATCTAATGTGAAATGTGTAATAGGATTTCTGAGGCTTCAGTACACCATGTAAAACTACTAATTTCAAGACAAATCACACAGGCAAGTTTGTCATCTAGGACTCCCTGCCAGTTGTAAATACACTGCCCGGCCAAAAAAAAAGTCACCGTTTGGAAGTTAATGAACAAATTCTAAAATTGGATCATTATTGCGGTTATTAATATGTTTCAGATGGCAATAATCATTTTAACCCTGACTGATGAAGTGCGTCGCTATTCATTTCTGACAAAATCATGTCGGAAAACACATTCCCTGATGGTGGAAACGATGTCACAGTATTTCAGATCGGGCAGGTTATTGGCCTGTATTTAGCAAAGAAAACCATGAATGACAAAACCAAGCAGGAGGAATCATTTTCACAAACAAATTTTCCACCACAAAGTCCTGACCTTTAACATAATAAAAGTTATTGGGATGTACTCAAGACCACCGAGTGGTTCAACCATTATGTCGAGAAGACAAGATCTTGGACAAAAATCATGGCATTTCTGATCGAAAAGAAATGTTCTGGCATTGCATATAGTTGTCAAAACAATGACAAGACGAATATGCATTGTAATCAAAGCTACAGGGGTTCCTTCTAAATATTTGAGTGTGCGACTTTTTTTTTTGCCAGGCAGTGTATTAGTAAAATTAATTGCTCAAAAATGTGTTGCATATACTCTGAGGAGTATCACAACCAGATAAACTGCTTTTAGAGAAAGTCTAAATCTAATTAATTGTAGGACCGGACATAGCACTAGATGGAAAACAAGTAAAACAAACCAGGACTCAAGGACATTAATGGACAGGCCAGTCACTTCCCATTGCCAGCCGTATGGTTGAAGTGACCAATGAATGCCTCCTGCTTAAGTCTCCAGAAGTCAGACGTTTTCTTGTTATAGATTCAATCTTCGTGAGGCTTGTTAAGGTGGTCATAATTGGCGGAGGCTGTGAATTTTGGCTCAGCCACCTGTAAAGCCTGGTGTCTCTGTAGTTCCAGGTAGGTTGTGAACAGCTTGCCGTACTCTGGATGGGCCTTGGCATATGTTTGGAACTCCACTGTTGAAACAAACAAGGAGATAACAGACCTTAATTCCTTTGTGCAGAATACTAATATTGCCAATTTATTCCTGTTGTGCATGAGCCTATTAAAGGCTTTTAAAGTCAGTATTTGTGTCACAGAGACTGTGGAAAATTATTCCAGTGCAGCAAGATGTTTGGAAATTTAATTACAGAATTATTTAGTAATTACATTTTGGAATTTACGGATGCCAGCATCTTCATCTGCGCAGAGGAACATTGGCAGACATTTTTGGCTTTTTCAGGACCTTTAGAGAGCTTGTCAATATTCTGAACACATTCAAATTTGAACAGGCATTCAAAAATGAACTGAATTGAAATGAATTGAAATGTTCAGCTAAAAAAACGAACAGCAGAGTGTTCAAAAATGAATGAGCATGTGTTCATTTTGCTTTCAAAAATGAACAAGCATGCGCTCATTTTTGACCGGATGGCATCCAAAAATTAACGCAGCTTCCCTCTCTCACATTACAAAATTAATCTGCTCTCCACTTCGCAAAATTTACACCAACATGCAAAAAAATTTCCTTCATACGAGAAAAAAAATCCGCAAGAATTTAGAAGTATATTGTAAGGTACATGCCTATTAAACGACAATTTTCACGTCGACTAAAAAATCCTACCAAATCTCCAGTTTCGAAATGATATCTTTACCAATCGTCAATCTTCCGCGAAACGCTTACACTTTTCATCGAGTTCCATAAGATGTTTTATCACATTCCACACTCAAGACCGTAGATAAATTGTGATTCAATGGTACCGGGAAACGTTCAGTCAGCCAAAACATTCAAATGTTGCTGTGTGAATACTTTACTGGAATGAACATCGCTTCCGTGTGGCGTCAGTATGCTACTTTTTCCTTCTTCTATAAAAAATCATTTAAGAATTCCAAATCATGTGACCGCAAGGCAATTTGTATGCAAAAGACTGTAAATAAATACATTAAAATGATAGTTTACGCCTTGTATCACGTCATCTGCGAGGCAGCCCAAGTTTAATTCTACTATTCTGTGAGTATAAGAACTAGGATGACTTAGTCCCGCTCATATCAAATTGCAAAATTATCTGCAATATTAATCATTTCCTTTTAAACCTGTGAACGCGCAAGCCAAAAAAAAAGAAATGCCACACTTTACAGCCCACTACGTACACGATAAATTCTGCAATGATATTCAGATTTTGTTCCAATGATTGTCGCAGATTTTGTACCATTTGTCATGTGATATACGCAGTACACGTCAGCAAATTCAGAAAACACTTTCATCGATTTCACAACACATGAACTGCAAATGCCAAAACACCTGCATATTCAGAAAACATCTGCAAATTCAGAAAACACTTTCATCGATTTCACTACACATCAACTGCAAATGCCAAAACACCAGCATATTCAGTAAACACGTGCAAACTCACAAAACACATGCATACTCCTTCATGACAACGGAAATGTTTCCCGGGGAACCATAACCAGTGACGGAACCACATCCGGTTGTCGGTCCCGAACGATCTATGGCTGTGGCCGTGCTCGAAACCGCGCACTAACGTACTACTCGCACTGCTCGCACTACCGATGACGTCAGATTAAGGGGACATGGTGTTTTTATTCGTGGGGAGTGATTTTGTGACCGCGAAAAGTTTACGGATGTATGCTAGATCGGGAAAATATTTCGTGGGTGCATCGCAAGCTCACTATTCAATTACCTGTGCTCGAAACCTCGTACATTAACACTGGCAATTACGTCAGAGGTAGGGGGTAGGGTGTTCACTGATGCGTGGGGAGTGAGTTTGTGTCCGAAAGAAGTTCCCGGATGTATCCTAGATCTTGCAGATATTTTGTGGGTGCATCGTATGCACACTATTCATACACAAATTGCCCAAGATGCAACGCGACGTAAACTGCCAAGAAAAAACTCGCCGAGAAATAATAAGAAGCCACTTTAACTGCAAAACATCGGAACCTGTGGGAGACGACACGGCACCAGCCAGGAGTAGCGTCAATACAAACGTGAGTAAAATTCTTAATTTGTAATACGGGTCAGATATGGTAAAATAATATTCAGCTGAAGGTGTATTGAATGAATTATTTCAGAGTTGCAAAGAACTTTTCCGTCCGGTTATGTACTGTCAGCATGTTGGATCTAACTACGCATATCTTGCTTGTTTGTCCGTTTCTTATAGGGGCAGACGAAGATACAGGGCGCCTCATCTCGTGGAGAGCCTGCAATGAGGCGCTCTTCCCAGTGGGGCTCAATGCGGCGGTCAGAGGATTTCAGTTTGTAAATAATATTATTGGTGTATTGCAACGTTAGGAAATGCTTATATTCAGTTAGGTCGATGTCACCGATGTTATGTTTCTGTAGAATGTTCATAAAGGACCATGGCCTGGAGGGCAAGGCGGAGCCACGGTGGATAAAACAGAAATGGGAGAACCTCAAACAGAAATATAAAGTAAGTTGAAAAATCATATGCACTGCAGTCAACACAAATGAAACAAGATGATGATGGGGATCGTGAGCCTAATCAAAATGTTAACAAAAAATGCTTTTTGTATAATTCTGTTCTGAATTGGGAAAAAGTAAATAAAGTTGAGGGAAAAAGGCAGCGTTGTTGATTTTCAAGAGACCATGAAAATGTAAGCGACAACAAGTGATATTAGAGTTGTGACCAGCTGGTTTATTGCATTGTGTATTTTCATATACTTTGACATTACTTTGGTCTGATTTTGCATAACAGCCTAGCATGAGAGAAAAAACTGTCAAGTACCATGGAATACGCACACAAATTGCATTGCCTGAGAGAACCTAAATAATAATGGAAGGTGTTGCGTCTGTTTTTTGCTCTGCAGAAATGTATCAAATATTGCAAGGGAACATGAAAAAGTCAAATATCAACCAGTTGACTAACTTCACTATAAACCCCTCTTTTTCAGGTGGCAATGATCATACATGAATTGAGCAACTTCTTTTTAGCTGTCATTGTCCAGCACCATGCTTGAGGGAGAGACCTTCGACTTCTACACTTAGCCATAGATCTTCCAGCAATGTTTCTGTAATCATAACTTATCCGCTAAGCAGGTGATTGGTCCACTTAGGTTTACCAGAGCCTCATTAGCCAGCGCGTTTCCAGGTAGATCCAGGCAGGCCTTCATGGTCACTGTATCAGCCCGGGTGGTTAAACCACCCACTAAACCCACCCACTTCTCCCTGCCTGGCAGTCCTGTGCTTTACCTGTTTCCAGCTCTTATGACTTGGACGAGGGGTTGGATTTTTAAGAGGCAATAATTAAAGAACTATAAGACAACTATGTACACCAGGGGTGAATCACTCTTAATATTTTAGATAAATCAGGAACTAAGAACTCCCTGGGCAGAGTAACACAAACCAAAAAAAAAAAAACTAACAAAAATCATGTTCTTGCAGCACTGCAATGGGAACATCAGAAGCAAACACTTATGCTGCAAGTCTGTCCCTGAGGGTGTTCCCGGACCGCTGGAGTGGCTTGTGGGCTTCAACATCAGTATCATCGCCATCATCCCCGTCATCCTCGTCTTTGACCTCAGGCTCCAAGACATCCCCGTTTTCGAGGCAGACATTGTGCAGGAAAAGGCAGACACAGATGACCTCAGGCACAAACTCCACCTTCGCCTCCACTGCCTTCAGGAAAATTAACTGCCACCTGGTCTTGAGGACCCCAACTGCCCTCTCCACCACGTACCGTGCCCTGGACAGCCTGGTGTTGTACCTGGTCTCCACAGGATTCCGGACAGGCTCCTGGAATGGCCCTGCCAAGCACGGGATCTGCCATCGCTCAGCAGACACCATCCAGGAGGTGGGTACAGTTGGTGACCATACAAGGGGCTGTACCTCAGGACCCGGGCATCATGGACGCAGCCAGGGAAGCCCACCACCACATCCAGAAAGCGACCCTTGTGGTTGCAGATGGCCTGGAACTGGACCGAGTTGAACAGCTTCCTGTTGTAATAGTCCACTGCAAAAAGCCCAGGTGGACCAATGTGGACATGGCAGCCATCAATGCTCCGACCCACCCAACCAAAGGCTGGGGAACCAGACAGCTGCTGGAACCCGGCTCCAATCTCCTGCAGCTTTTCTGGGGTGGGGAGGTGGATGAGCCTCCTGGAAACCCCTTGGATGCCCTTACTGACCCGGTGGATCGTGTCATGGCATGTGGTGCGGGGAATGTCAAAGGCCTCTGGCGCGACCCGGTAGGACGTTCCAAAGGCCAGCCAGTACACAAACACCAGCACCTCTATCGACTTCCCCCATCCATGGTCGTTCTCTCCCAGAAGATGGATAAGGCACTCCAGCAATGACCTTCATGGGCGAAAGTTCTTCCGCAGGTCACCTCCCTCAAAATACAGGCGCAACAGGGGACCCTGGGGATTCACCCTCTAGTACGGCCCTCTCGAACCCAACTATAAAGGACAATATTTTAAATTATTAATTGGACTATGTATTGAATGTTGTTAAATAATTTCATATACATTGTTAACTATTTAATGCAATTAGTAACAGAGCCATTTTCTTAAACTATATGATAATGTAATTATTTATTAAACTTTAAAGAAAAGTGATTGAAGTAATTTATTAAATTTCTCATTGGAATATTTCTATGAAATTATTGCATTTTGACTGTTTTTTAAAGATTAAATTCACATTTGCCATCTTATTATTTTGTATCTTATTTTAATATATCTGAGCTCAAATGTTCCCCTTTATGCAGAATACAAATAAAGGAGTTTTTTTCCCCTGTTGTGCAAGAGCTTAATTAATGCTTCATCACTCAGTATTTGTATTGCAGATACTGGCCAAAATGGTTCAATTGAATTAAAACATTCAAAAATTCAATTACAGGATTAATTTAGCCATTACATTTCGGTATTCATGAATTCAGGTGTATATAACTGCGCCAAGGGGTTAATGTGAATTTAGGCTACTTTTTCCCTACAATTTCATTTGCAGAGCATTTGGCGCGTTCTGCTCATTATACGTAACTGTTTGGGTTTAAGTTTTGTTTCAAGTAGAAATACAATAACATTATGCATGATAATTAACATTAAATGGTAATTTAAAGAATACTTTCTTCGTGATCATTCTTTGGTTGACAACTGTTTTTTGGTTGAAGCCAGGTTAACATTTCACTCTCATCTGTTCACATCATCCACCGGGAGTAAGTAAGCTGAGTGAAAGTAGAAACTTGTTTTTAAATGGTATCTTACCTGAATGAATATTCATAAGCGCACAGATGAAACGCTGACGGCGGGCCGATTGACTCCGTTGTGTCCTTGGCCGCATCTTCAGCAGGTAAGGCATAACGGCGAAATGCGGTCGGGGGGTCGAAAACTGCTATTTTAGGTTGGCTAAAGTCAGGTTGGCTAAATATCCTGTTTCAATCCCCTCAAAACGAATACACATTTTTCCCCCTTTGGTCTTCCGCGTATTGTTAGGTGAAGAGGATTTTATTTTATAGATCACAATGGAAAATATTAATTTCTCAAACGGGTTCGTTCGTAAATCATTATTTCATACCACACAGATGATGGCGGTAATACACAAATTGGTGTGCAATTGACCGTATAATTCAAAAGAAGAAGAAGAAGGAAGGGTTCGCTCGTAGGGAGAACCGAGTAGTGTGACTAGTGTGTAGGGAGGGTAGTATGTAGACTAGGGCTGCAACGATTACTCGGGTAACTCGAGTAATTCGAGTACAAAAAATAATCGAGGCAAATTCCTTACCTCGAGGCTCCGTTTAATTAATGTCACGTTACTCTATATTTTAATTTGTGTATCATCGCGGCATTCTCTCTATGTTAACTACAGCGCTCTTCAGATGGGCCTTATCCCTGTTTCAATATACATATAGAAATATAATTTATAAAGTACAGTGACAGTTCGTCGGCAGAAACACAGGGCCAGCAATAACCTCACCTTTCACTTCTTAATGACAGACACCTCTCGCAGTTTACCTCCTTGATTAGAAACAGTTGCTCAGACTGATTGCTGGAACCGATGAGAATCTAATTTATTTTTGAAAGCCTTGTTATACATTGCACTACGAATATATACGGCGTTTACTTCCGCACATCAATGACGATGGAAAATATCAATCGCCTTCGTCTGGATTTGCGTAAATTAGTTCGCGAGGTTAATTGAGCAACAAGTCAGGAGAATCCGTTCTCTCGTCTGAATGTAGTGACGGCTAAAGTGCGTTGTTAGACGCACAGCTGAGTGATAATAATGAAAGTAATCGCCGCGAAGTCAGCGAAAGTTCCGGATTTTTTGCAGATTGTCATCCTTGCGGAGTCACATCAATTATATCAACATAGCCAACAGATAATCGCTTTGTCATTCGTTAATTATTACGTGTCATGCATTGGCGGTGGCTGTTCAGTTAATAAACTGATTGTTAATCAGGCAAACCTGATCGCAAACAGTTTAGGAGAAATTATAAAATAAGTAAAATATGTTGCCTACGGTATGTCCAAGTGTTTCACTCAGACTGTTGTAATTGACGGACATTTCAAAATATCCAAGGCGGGCCGAGTGGTTTTATTTTCTGCTCAGCGCTCTACCTACCGGTAACAATGGCAGATAATATAGAGGGCAAAGACAGAAAACGTCAGAAGTGTGGGACCATTTCAGACTTCGAAGGGAGGAAAATACGGTACAGTGTGTCTGCTGTAAAGCCGACCTGGCTTATCACAACAGCACATCGTCAATGCTGCAGCGCCTAAAAAGAAAACACCCTCACTTCACCGCTCCAACGGGAGGAGCTTCTACAAAGTAACGTACATTTAAGATTGATATTAACACTAGCGCCTGTTAAAACGTACAGTATTCATAGCCTGTGGTGTTAGTCTGTAGTAACGAGGCATGGAAGTTACTCACGTCAAGCGCAATTTAAAAAAAAAAGCGGGAGCGTCTAGGTTACGCATAGCCTGTTGGTGTCCGCAGATAAACTTGTATTAAACACCTTTTTTGTCATCCACGATGACATAGTTCATACTTGTCAGGCAAGTAATGCGGCTGTCCACACCACACTGATAGGGACACTGATACACACACAGGTACACATACAGTACAGTTCATATATGAGGTGAAGAGTTGTGTTCTTAAGCCAGCAATGGTTTAAACTTTAAAGTTTTCATTGAGAAGTTCGGTTTTTTATACAGGGAGAGCTAATCTCTCTCTCTGTCCCCTTTCTTATACACGTTTGCCAAATTCATACCAATCGGCTTAGTTCTTGTGCCTAATGGTTTAGGCTGCTTTGGATTGTTGACTGAAATGCTGAATTTTATTACCACTTTGAATGGCTGACTGCTGAATTGTATTTCATTTTTTATTTACATAGCACAGATTTATTTTTATTGTCTTAGATTAAGATTGTTTTATTGGCTTAGTTCTTAAGCCAGCAATGGTTTCAACTTTGATAGTTGTTAACCTCTTAAACTCCAGGACCCTGAGACTCACCGCAGCAAAATACCTACAACGCCGCACTAATTAAGTAGCAATATAGTCATATTACACATCAAATGAAACAGGAGAGCCTCTGCTACAAGCACAAGTCATTTTTACATACACCAAGCACAACTCAAACGCCAAGCATATTAATGTTCAAATATCAAAATCCAATAGCGTCAGAAAATCAACCCTCTCTCCACATTTCCATGTCTCCCTCTTTGATACTTCATGCTACACAAACAGAAATATACTCTATTAATTTTGGGTATGTCATTTCCAAACAGAAACCTAAAAAAGAGGCTGGGGCTTAAGAGGTTAAAATAAAAACCTTTTTCTGAGGAAAAAACTGCAATTGTTTGTTCATTTTAATAGGCCTTTCATATTCCATTGTACACAATTGATCTAATAGTTTAAAAACAAAAAAGTAAGATTAGTTAGATTACTCGATTACTCGTAGAAATAATCGACAGAATACCCGATTCCAAAAATACTCGATAGTTGCAGCTCTAATGTAGACCGTAGAGCGCGGTTTCGAACACGGCCTGTGTCTCAAACCGCACACTTGCATACTCCAATTGCGCATAGTGAGTGCGCATCCATCTTGGAGTGTGAGTCCAAACCATAGTGCGGTAGTGCAGAGCACGGATAAAGTACCCGGATGTGCACTCCGTTTGGTCAAAATTTGGAGCATGCATCGACGCAGACTTCGGCTGGAAACAATCCCATCATTCCTTTCGGGAACAAGTTTTGAGGTGAGACAGACGTTCAATGGCAGCCGATAAATGTTCGAGTGGAGCCTCATTTGGGACTTTCTGTGAAAGTAAGTTGTTCACATTGCAACATTTATTTGTTATTTTTAGATGTTTAAACGTATATTACAGTTAAAAATCGCTGTTAAATATGGAAAGTTCGTCAGTTTAATTCATTAATTTGCGGGTTTTACAGCCGTAGCTAATGCTATATTCGGTAACACTCGTAAACACAAGTCGTGTCGTGAATTAACGTAAGTCGACGGTACGAGGAAGGATCATTCAGACAGTGAGGTAGTGAGGTAAAAATAACGGAATTCACCAGTCGTGTCTCGAAAACACAGCTCTTGGGACGCGTTACCGAATGCAGCATAACACTAGTCAGCTAGTGAAAACGGGGCTAGCCATGTTGGCTGTTCGTAGTTGGTGACTGTTGTTACCAAGCTAGATAAATCGGGGAAAATATGAAACTAAGTGATTGATTTTGACAGGTTAGCTGAGTCGTATGGTAAATTTTTACAGCCAAGTCCTTAGCGATGCTGCAATGTGCTTGGTAGTTAGCTAGCTAATCTTACTCGTTTGACAACCCAATTTTACCCAGGCAGCTGGCTTGCTTGCTTGCTTGTTTGTTATACACAATAGGAGCGAGACACCACTGGCACCGGTCGTTAGTACAGGAAACCGTATGCGATATTTTACACTTGTGGGTTATGCATTGGTCTGTTGAATACTCGCCATATCTCATCTTGTACGAAACTGCCGTTCTTTAGCTAATTATGTACTAATCATATATCCCTGAGATTGTGTAGTATGACGTTATCTCTTCAGGTTTTATTTCACCTGAGTTCTCTTTCGTTCAATGGGATTTTTTTAAATCTGTAATGGCTAATTGTAAATCCAGCACTAGTTAAAGCAAATAAATACAGCAAAAGCATTAGCATTTTCAAACATAAGCAGAAAATGACTTTTTAGAGTGCTACATTTATAATATGGGGTCTTGTAGTCTGCAGGTAGCTTGTTGAGGCCTGACACCTGCTCTGCCATTCTGTACCCCAGGTGCTGTCCAGAAGTCTCTGCAGGAGGATTGTGTCGGATTTTGGGGTGTTCTCTTTTGAGGAGTTCTTCGCCTTCACGACCCAGGCATAGATTATGGAGGACAGTACAGGCTGATGGCAGCTTTGCTGAAAATCTTTGAAGCTCCTTCACCTGATTTTCATCTGACCAAAGGCTCACTTGATTGTGGATTTAACTTTGAAATTCGGCAGCCAAAGTGGGTCACAGCTGGCCCCTTGGCAGGCTCCCTATAGCGGGTGGTGATCTCGGTCAGATTCTCTGGACATTGGTGCCCTTTGTTGTAGTACATTGCCATGGGGCTATAACAGGTGCTGAGCATAGATTGGGCTATTCCACTGGACCGTAGAATTGTGGAGAGACAAAGGGTAACCCACAAATGCATCCAGGAAGTTTCCAAGAGGGGATACAGACTTTCTGCATTTTATTTGGCAGATAAATCTTTCTCCTGCTGTTGCACTGTCTTGTGGTCCTTGGCTTTATTCATGTATGGCTCTCAATTATGACCCCCACAGCCTTTCCAGAATGCAGCGTCCTGGCAGCTAGCAGATCCCTACGCCATTGGCTTTCAGATTCCCTAAATTGGGGAGTTTGATTATTCTTGAAAAGAAGGCCATCATGTTGTGCATGGCATTAACCAACCAGTGTACTGTAGGGGACAGCAAACAATTCTAACACAACTCTTCGATGCTCTACCGATGACCTTGTGCACTAGTATTGAAACTGTGTGGCCCCAGCCATGATGCATCATACCAGGTAGCATCCCCTTGAGCATGTGTGCATCTTATTCGTCTTTTATATTGCAGAGTTTATATTTCAAGTGAATAAAGACTTTCCTTAAGTTCTATCTGTCTGTGTTTTTTTCTGACACCTAGTGGTTCGAATCAGAAATGGTCAATTTCAAACACTTATGTGGTGAGGAAATGACTGAATTATAAAACTGTGCCAATGGCACTGATGAATATATGAGTCGTGTGAATTGCGTAGTTTCTAATTCCAGTTTTTCTTATCAGTTTCAGCATATTTGAAGACATAGGCCGATGTCAAGTACTGTTAACAAGCTAGCTAGCAGTATTGACCTCGCAACTGACATCAATGCTGACGAGCGTGAATGTCTCGCGGAGCACTGCTCTTGCATCAGCTCTAACTGGCTTGCCTCCGTCGCGTGCTTTTAAAATAATTTATCGCTGCCACCGAACTGTTTTTTCCCCATTTTCAAAAGTAATAAGAACAAGAAAACGAGCATAGCCACATTCCACATTTGATCATTTGATGGTTAACTGTTGGAAAATAACGTGCAGGAACGCTGGTGTTTAAAAGCGAGAATGTCGCTTTTATGTTGCTTGTGTATTAAATATTCCGAGAAGCACTGAATATTCATGTATTATCTTCCAACTGATGAACGGAATGAAAAATGAGAATTCAACTTTATTTAGCTGATGTAGCTTGGGACTTATATACATCAACATTTACCAAATAATTTCACAAAGACTAAACCACATGCCCTTCAGTTTAACTGGAGCGTCAAAAATTGGTAACGGGTCAAAATTCACTAAGAAGTGCGAGTGCGTTCCACAATTCTCAGAAAGATCCGTGCTACCGCACTTCCACACTCCCGAGTCTGCACTTCCCCGCTATGACAGGAGTGAACACTCGGAAGCACCGTAGTGCAGAGCACGCAAGTGTGCGGTTTGTGACACAGCTAAAATCACATTAATTTAGGTTTTGTTTAATTTCAATGTAATAAGGCAGTGTCCCTATAACGTATTGGTCCACTTAGATAACTGTTAAACGTTCTGCAAACTTTGTTAGCTGTAAACTAGCTGGCTAGCCTTTCTACATTGTTGTCCCTAGACGACCGCATCGCACCACCATTTTTGAAAGTTATCACTGTCACATAGTATGTATGTCAATTCTGATCTCATAGTGCAATTTTGTGCAGATACGAACCCTTTGCCCATTCTTTAGCACTCTACCCTCTCCTGCTTCGGACTCTACTACCAACAGAGAGACTAGTGGTGATGGCACTAATGCTGCGTTAGATTTGGATCGGAAGTCGGGGTTGGAAACAACGTCATACCCAAGCAGGCTGCGTTCCATTATGCAAGTCGGAAAACTGACTTGGGGTCAGTGGTGTCTCGTGTGACAAGGATCGCCTGTATTAACTATTGTTAGCTATACTAGTTGATAACAACGCATTACTCTGTATTTTTTGCGAGCTAAAACACCGGTGCAACAATTCCGCCGATTAACTTTTTTCAGTACTGTGTGTACGACTTATTACATGCTACACAAATGACGCTGAATTGCAAATGCAGTTTATTGTGTCAGGTTTCGCTTGCTGTTGATATATGGAGATGCAGCCATCTTCAACTCGGAAGTCAGAATTCGTGGTATGAAGAATCTCCGACTTTCCGAGTTGAAAATCCGACTTAAGGGGGCGTTCGAATTTAAATTTCCGACTGGGAGCTTGGAGATCCCGACTTCCCAGTATAAATGGAACGCAGCATGAGCAGATACATGAGCGAATAAAAAATGGTAGTAGGGTCCGTACAGGAGAGGGAAAAGTGCTAAAGAATGGGCAAAGTGTTGGTATCCGCACGAAATTGCATTATGAAAGGTGCGGTGTGCTCGTCTTGGGACAGCAATGTAGAAACGCTAGCCAGCTAGTTTACGGCTGACAAAGTTCGCAGAACGTTTAAGAATTATCTAAGTGGACTAATGTGGACACTGCCTTAATTCGTTGAAATGAAACAAAACTACGGTGGTATCAGACATCGCTAGGTCCATTAGAAGAACACGTAACTCTTCGGAGACAATTTTCTTTGCATGGATGGTTTTGAACCAGCAACCGTTTGTGGGTCCGTCACTGATTATGTTCCCCCCAGGAAACATTTCCGTTGTCGTTACAGAGTTTACATTTGTTTTATGAATTTGCAGATGTTTTCTGCATATGCAGATGTTTTGGCATTTGCAGTTCAAGTATTGTGAAATCGATGAAAGTGTTTCCTGAATTTGCAGATGTTTTCTGAGTTTGCAGGAGTTGTGGCGTTTGCAGGTGTTATAACCCTTATGGGCCACCGTACTAGAATTATAGGGTGAGAAATTAGTAGAGGGAACCACAAGGGAGGGACGTTGAACGAGACAGACGAGGATTGTAGAATTAAGGTGGAATAGGCTGGATGGTTAGTACATGGATGAATAGAGTGACGATTTTAGGCGTGGTTTGGTTCACCAACCAATCTGTAGAATTCCATTTAATGAATCTCAAACCACACCTAAAACAGCTAATGATATTTATTGAATTGAATAACCATGGGAATTTGTACAACCACATTTCCAAAAAACTTGGGACGTTGAGTAAAATGTAAGTACAAACAGACTGCGATGATTGGTGAATCTTTTAACCTCTATAAAAAATTGAAAATAGTAGAGAGACAACATATACAATGTTGAAGCCAAGAGAGTTAATTATTTTAGAAAAATATCTGGCCATTTTGAGTTTTATACCAGCAACTCATTTCAAAATAGTTGGGACAGTGCTATGTTTACCTCCGCGTTAAATCAGCTCTCTTTGAACAACACCCTGCAAGTGTTTTGGACCTGAAAAAACCAATTACTGTTTTGAAAGCAAATGTTTTCTCATTCTTGCTTGATTTTAGCTTTCAGCTTCACAACACTTTTGCAGACTCTTTAGTCATATTCATGCTCCAAATTTTTCAATGGGTGACCCGTCTGGACTGCAGGCAGGCCAGTTTAGCACCCCTATACAACAGATCCATGATGTTGCAACATGTGCACAATGTGGTTTGGCATTCTCTTTCTGAAATAAGCAAACCCTCACCAGAAGATGATGTCTGGATGGCTGCATACGTATGTTTTCCCAAAACCTGTATATATTGTTCAGCATTAGTACTGTCTTCACGGACATGCAAGTTACCCATGCCACTTGCATACTGCCTTGGATGCTGGCTTTTGAAATGTGTGCCAATAAAAAGCTAGATGTTCCCTCTCCTTCTCATCCTAGAGGACGTGGCATTCTTGATTTCCAAAAAAAATTCAGATTTTGATTGGTCAGAGCACAGGGTAGTTTTCCACTACATCTCAAGCAATCATAAATGAGCTTAAATCCAGAGAAGGTGACAGCATCTAAGGATCTTATAGGTTTTTTTCTTTATATAGTAAAGTTCTAACTTGCATTTGTGGATGCAATAACAAATTGAGCTCACTGAGAATGGTTGTCAGAAGTGTTACTGAGCCCATGCATTGATTTCCACTACAGAATCCTGCTTGTTTTTAACCTCTTAAACCTGAATGCCCTTGGTATCAGGGGCAATCATCACGTTATAAATACAGCATGTCTCCTAACTGCAACATTGTCATAGGGTATATCCAATTAGAGTGTAGAAACTTGGCAAAAAGCACAAGATGACCATTTTTATTTAAACCGAACACAATTCAAGCACCAAGCAAGTAAATAAACATGTAGTGTTTTCTACATTTTCCTTTGTATGTATTTTCTTTTAATGGGAACATGCATACAGGACTGGCAGACATAGAAAAAAAAAAACATAAATTCAAAAATGTAATTAGATGGAATGTATGACTGTAGTGACATATAAGTCAAATTAATTGAGCTATACTGTTTGGTACCGGAGAAATCTGAATTAACGCACAGTGCTAATTTGGAGAGGGCACCTAGACAATCCCAAAATAAACCCCTCTAATTTTGCTCTGATTTATTTGACTTGAATAAACTTTAGCACAGATGTTGGTGAGATTCTGTGCAGTAATTTTTTTTATAGGTTTCAGACAGCAGCTGCATAATTTAAGAGGCATAAAAATAAAACTTTGTTTGGTGAACATGAGATGTTTCATTTATGATGCAATCCATTTTCATTTACTCTGACTCATATACATATACAGTGACAAAAATCCCCAAGGTATTACCTTTATTATGATACCAAGATTATTCAAATCGACTGAATTGTTGCAGAGATATACTCATTTCATTTTGGGCTAGTCATTTTTGAGCCAGAGGCTCGGGGCTTAAGAGGTTAATGCAGTGGACTTGGGGCCCTGAAGATCATGGTCATTCCATATTGGTTATTGGCATTTCCCTTGCATAGAGAGATTTCTCCAGATTCTCTAAATAATTTAATGATATTACATAATAACTAACTCCCCAGTTTCTTTGTAATTTCATTCTTACATTGTTGATTATTTTTCCCATGCCGTCTGTCACAAAGTGGTGAAGCCCTCACCATCTTCTGAAAAACTCAGCCTCTCTGAGATGCTCTGTTCATACCCATTCATGTCTGACCTGTTGCAAATTCATCTAATTGAATCTGTGAATTCAAAAAGGGCCCACCTTCATGTTGAAAATGTGTAGAGCTGGGCCCTCATTGAATTCACCAATTCAATTAGCTGTGAGATACTCCATTAAGTGCAGTTTGTTTAGCATTATAAAACATTTCCCATCTGTTGTTGCTCCTCTCCAAACTTTTTGGAAACATGTTGCTGGCATCATATTTAAAGTGAACAAATATTTTTTTAAAAACAATACATTTCCCAGGATCAACATTTGACATATTGGGCTCTAATTTCTTGGCGCAGCGCAGGGTGGTGCAGCTCGCGCAGTGGTAATTTCGTCAGGTGCAGGCCAAACAGTGGTAATTTTGTGCGGTGAAACGCCGTGCGCAGCCACTTTGGCAATTTGGTAGATGGACGTGCGTCGAGATGGGTGTGGCGGCGTAAGTAGGTGGAGGTGTCACATATTCATCAAGACACAGCGACAATTTTGTAGCAAAAGTCTCCGCTGAAGTTGTACAGAAAGCTCGCCAGCTCCAACCTGGTTGACTTTCTGTGCAGTGGTAATTTGGCTGACTGGCGCACAGTGCGCACATGTCACCAAAACCTCACAGGCAGGTTTCCAGAATGTCAGGCACATAAATAATTACAGCAAGCACAATTTAATTGAACTATCTGAATCTGGACATAAATTATAGTATTGATATCGATTGTCCTGATGTCACATTAAAGGCGGTTGGCACGCACAATGGAAACTTGACCTGGCTAGATCAACGCAGCTGAATGTGTGATGCAAACTAACGACTTCACATCTTTCTCAGCCAACTAAAAAACTGCCTCGGCATCAGGCAGTGCGTATATGTATAATGCTTGCGTTCTATTCTCAGTAAAGTCGCTTGCACACTGGACGCGAAACAAATTTTTTGCACGACTGATTACAGTCAAAGTCAATGCAAAGACGCGAATACGCGATCTGTCGTGCAAAAAATTTGTTTCGTGTCCAGTGTGCAAGTGGCTTAATACAACTATTATTGTCACTTAGGTTGTATCATTTTTAGTGGGGGAAAGGAATACAGCCTGATTGTGATGATCTCGTATTGAGTTAAGATCACATCGTGAACATAAATGTGTAAGTCATCTTGCATTGTTGTCCTTGCATGTTAATTCCAAAATTTTAAGCAGCAACAAGGTGTAACAATAGGAACACGCTATCCATCGTTTCTCTTCCCAATGATGCAGGCAGAAGAAATAAATGTGCAACCGTCGTATTTCATTCCAACTTCATAAGTTTGAATGATCTGACGTAGTTTCTTTTTGAAATTCCATTCAAGTTCGCTAATGGTAATAATTTGCGAATGCCCGAACTAGCCAGCTAACTCATATTTGTAATGCTTAATATAGACGTAAGCGGTGCAGAAAACATGCCTGCAGCAGCAAAGTAAAATGCAACATTAACGCATCATGCAGATATAGGACAGAGGCTTCTTTATTTCAGCACATTAAAGGTGAGGAGAGGAGCAGATTTTATCGGTGAAGAGTTGACTCGGCTGTGTTTAAACCCACTTAAGCCTTTTCTCCTCCCTCTTTACCACTTGCGCTGGCAGGAGGTACAGAGGAGTACTTGCGCCGGGCTACGCCGGGCACGAAATTGCAAAATACGCCTGGATACAACTCCTTGGTGCGGCGCTCCCCCCATTTGGCGCGCCTGCGTCTGGTGTAAGAATTTAGAGCCCATTGTCTTTGAACCATTTTCGATTTACAACATAGGGTTGTATCCTCTTTTAACTTACATTTTACACAGTGTCCCAACTTTTGGGGAAATGGGTTTGCACTGATGAAGGATGGAATAGAGTTAAGTAGGTGGGAAACCATCAAGGATAACAGTAAGCCCCAGGTGATGAGACTCGGGGTGGGGGGTTGTGTCTCTTCTTGGAGTCATACAGGCTCTTACGAGTCCAAAAAAAGTAGGAGAGATAAAAAGCAAGCGCAAGGTCATGGACGTCCTTATGAAAGTAATACAAGTGTAATTGTAATGGCGTAAATTAACTGCAAATTATTTTTTACGAGCTGATGTTGTGACCGTACTCGGGGAAAGCCTGGGAACATGATGTTGAATGGGGCGTCTCTTCAGCTAGTTCCTGGGCTGAACAAAGTCCCAGATTTGAATACCAATAGATTTCCATGGGGGAAAAAAAGCCCATGTGTTTATCACTCAGATTATGGGTAGGATGCCTGTAATTGAATGATGGAGACTTAACGTTAACAGTGTTCACCTGATGCTTAAAGCCAGCCGATGACTTGTTGAAGAAAGTGGTTTAAAAATTATATGTACTACCCCCATTCTAAAAAAGTTGGGATACTGTGTAAAATGTAAATAAAAATAGAATGCAATGATTAGCAAATCTCATGGACTGACATTCACAAAAGAACATAGACAACATATCAGATATTGAAAGTGAGACATTTTACCATTTCATGAAAAATACTCGCTCATTTTGAATTTGACGGCAGCAACACATCTCTAAAAAGTTGGGAAAGGGCCATGTTTACCATTGTTTGGCGTCACCTTTTCTTTTAACAACAATCTGTAAATGTCTGGGAAGTGAGGAGACCAATTGCCTAAGTTTTGGGAGAGAAATGTTGTCCCACTCTTGTCAGATGTAGGATTGTAGATGCTCAACAGTCCTGGGTCTACTTTGCTGGATTTTTTATTTTATAATGCGCCAAATGTTTTCTATTAGCGAATGGTCTGGAATGCAGGTAGGCCAGTTCAGCACTCAAGACTCTTCTCCTGTGAAGTCATACTCGTGATGGATGCAGTATGTGGCTTGGCATTGTTTTGCTGAAATATGCTAAGCCTTCCCTGAAAGAGAAATTGTCTGAATGGTCGAGCAAATGTTGTTGTAAAACCTCAATATACTTTTCAGCATTGATAATGCCTGTCCAGATGTGTAAGCTCTCCATGCCATAGCTGGTTTCTCCCAGCTGATAGTTTTTATCAGACGAGACCAGCTGAATTCGCTACAAGCTGATTGGCTGTTGAGAAGTTCAAAAGCCAGCCTCATGCGATTTGACATGCTGAATCTCTGGCGGGCCACCAGCCGGCTTGAATCGAGCTGTGACAGGCCTTTCACACTGCTGCAACTCCTCCCTGCGACGTTCTAAAACGGTCTCGTCTGGTCGAGAGTCTGAACTGAGCTTAAGTTTTATTAAGTGATCTAATCTTTGGAATTTAGGCCCACCCACAATTAGTCTGGTCCACCCCAAACTGGAATCCTGGCGCCTTGCCTAGACGGCGTGTCTTCAATTGCCAATGGATCATTGCTATGATTGAAAAACTTGTCAATCATTTTCCTTACGGACAACGAGACAGGACTAATTAAAAAAAAAAAATTAAAAATTTGTAAAAATAGAAATAAAAAAAGGATGCGTCTGTGCTCCCCCAATTTCCAGTACTGGCGCAGACACTGGCTGCGTTCACATGGATTGTTTTCCTCAATCTGATTGAAATCAATTGGATGAAATGAATCTGATTCGATCTGTATACACGAACGCTAAGTAAAGCGATCCAGCGCCCCGGTGTCTCGTCGGTCTGGGCGCGCGTGCCGTGGAGGCCGTGTCCTTCCCGCAGCGACCTGAGGTCGATTCCGGCTCAGGTCATTTGCTGCGTGTCTTTCCCCTGTTCTTCTCCTCCTGCCTTCCTGTCTCTCTGCACTGTGTAACTGTCAGATGGAGGAAAAATTTCGCCTCAAAAAAGAAATCTTGGAAAAAAAAAAGTAAAGCAATCTACGTTCAATCCGCGCATACATGGCCCCAGCTGAATCCGATTAGTTTCTTTGACATGCGCAAAAGATCCTACCAACGTCATTACGTGGTTACGTGACTCCTACCTACAAAACCCAAAACCAGTGAAGTTGGCACGTTGTGTAAATCGTGAATAAAAACAGAATACAATGATTTGCAAATCCTTTTCAACCTATATTCAATTGAATACACTGCAAAGACAAGTTACTTAATGTTCGAACAGGTAAACTTTGTAATTTTTTGTAAATATTAGCTCATTTTGAATTTGATGCCTGCAACGTGTTTCAAAAAAGCTGGCACAAGTGGCAAAAAAGACTGAGAGAGTTGAGGAATGCTCATCAAACACTTAATTGGAACATCCCACAGGGGAACGGGCTAATTGGGAACAGGTGGGTGCCACGATTGGGTATAAAAGCAGCTGCCCTGAAATGCTCAGTCATTCACAAACAAGGATGGGGCGAGGGTCACCACTTAGTGAACAAATGCGTGAGCTGATTGTCGAACAGTTTAAAAACAACATTCCTCAACGAGCTATTGCAAGAAATTTAGGGATTTCATCATCTACGGGCTGTAATATTGTCAAAAGGTTCAGAGAATCTGGAGAAATCACTGCACGTAAGCGACAAGGCCGAAAACCAACATTGAATGCCCGTGACCTTCGATCCCTCAGGCGGTACTGCATCAAAAACTGACATCAGTGTGTAAAGGACATCACCACATGGGCTCAGGAACACTTCAGAAAACCACTGTCAGTAACTACAGTTTGTCGCTACATCTGCAAGTGCAAGTTAAAACTCTACAATGCAAAGTGAAAGCCATTTATCAACAGCACCCAGAAACGCCGCTGGCTTTGCTGGGCCCAAGCTCATCTAAGATGGACTGATGCAAAGTGGAAAAGTGTTCTGTGGTCTGAAAATGTGTGGCGCATTATGAAGCATAAAATATGACAACGGAGACCCCGGACTGTTGAACAACTTAAGCTGTACATCAAGCAAGAATGGAAAAGAGTTCCACCTGAAAAGCTTAAAAATTGGTCTCCTCAGTTCCCAAACGTTTACTGAGTGTCGTTAAAAGGAAAGGCGATGTAGCACAGTGGTAAAAAGGCCCCTGTGCCAACTTTTTTGCAATGTGTTGCTGCCTTTAAATTCTAAGTTAATGATTACTTGCAAAAAAAAAAAAGTTTCTCTGTTTGAACATTAAACATCTTGTCTTTGCAGTGTATTCAATTTAATATAAGTTGAAAAGGATTTGCAAATCACTGTATTCTGTTTTTATCTACGATTTACCTAACGTGCCAACTTCACTGATTTTGGGTTTTGTACTAGGGAGCGCATACACAGAACGAACGATCCAATCCATCAACGGAATCCACTCTGTTCGGCCGTTTACATGCAGTATCAAGCTGATTATCAATCGGCGTAGACCAGACTACGATGGAAAATTTAAACCGATTTGGGTGAATCGGATTGGCTAAGGTGGCTACCTGAGACATTTTGAATCTGACTAACCTTTCAATCCGATTATAAGTAGGATCTTTGGACCCAAGTAAACGCAGCCACTGACTCGAGGTCAATAAAGCCTGCAATGTGGCATGTACTGCTCACATTTAAGTCTAACAATAGGAATGTAATGCTTTGATCATCAGCTAGGTTTGAACAACTTATTGCCAGCAGAAACATATTAATCACTGTGGTTATTATCCAATTTTGCTTAGTTAAATCGAGCTGGTGACTTTCTTTTTGGCTGTGCAGTGTATGAACACAAGCTGTTTGAAATAATCTTGTTTTATTTGAAGCGTTAGTGTTTTTCAGTTAATTTGTTTATACAACCTCAGTTCAAAATAGCCGAAAAATGGCCGAAGTATAAATTGTGAATCAAAACAAAATGCAATGACTTTCAGATCACATGAGCCAAGATGTTATTTACAATAGAACATAGATAACATTTCAAATTTTAGGCACAAATTGAGCTCATTTCAAATTTTCTGGCTGTAGCAGGTCTTAAAAAAGTTGGGACACAGTCTTAATTAAAGGAATAAGAGGTTTGGAGTCCCCTGAGGAGAAACAGTACTTTTACATAATTTGGATTGGAAGTAGCCTTCTTGTTGACTAACTGGAAGGTTCAAATTTTTTAGATAGCCCTAAACATGTTCGGAAAACAAAGAAATGCGTGTATGAGAGAGTTAAATACCAAGTGTGAAAATGAATGTTTGCTGAATGTTGAAAGAGAGAAAGTTTGGGCTCTGGCTGAGGTGATGAAAAATGTGAAGGCAAAGAAAGCGAAAAGAAGTGAAAGGGAGGGTGAGAGATTTAGAAAATGAATTGTCTGCAATCCCTGAGAGTGGAATGGCCACATCCATAACACAAACCTTAGCCCCTCCTTTCTGCAGTCTTCCACAGTCTGGTCTTCCAGTTGCTGCTCAGTGTCTATCCCATGCAAGCGATGGAGGAATATGATCGGAAGCACTTTTTCAAAACAATGGCAAGCGCAAACCTTCATGACGATAGTGACAATTCTGATTCCTCAGTTAATGGAACAAATATCATCAGCAGCCATGAAACTGAGAGCCGTCATGCAGCGCAGGAAAGGTGGTAGGTATTTCTACAACCATAAGCTAACCCAACCCAAAGATTTCAACAAATGGTCTCAAAACTTGCAACACCCAGGCATTGCTGGCATGGAGACGTCGACCAAGATGAACTGTTTGCGAAATATCTATTGCTTGCATCCTCTTGATGGTGTCCAGTTGTAGGCTACTGTGTTAAACCCCTCTGAAGTCCATAAGCTGAATTTGTCTTTTGAGACAGCCTCAGCCGATAGCCAGCAGGAGCTTGATGAAGCTTGGGATAAAATTGTAGATTTTATTCCCGATGCTACAAGAGCCACAACCAACTGGGGAAAGTAGCTGCCTGTACCCAGAAGACTGGTGAAGCAGTCGATGATTTTGCTGTGCATTTTTCTGAGATTTTCAGGAGACATTCCGGTGTCAAAGATTTGAACCATGAAAAAAATTTCAGAGAGCAAAAGCGGGCCACTTAAAACTACATTCTTGCAGGCATTGCAACCAGAGATTCAGAGATTAGGGAAGAAACCAAATTTAGCAAACCAGATTGGGCAGATGATACGGTCACTTTTGAACAAGCTATTTCGGCAGCTAGAAGGGTAGAGCTAAATACGGAATGCAAACTTCATAATTTAAATGCACGCAGACTATATCCAAGAAGGGATATAACAAGAGACAATGATTGCCATAATTGCAAGACTACCGGCTATTTGTCCAAAGATTGCAAAGCTAACAGTAAGATGTTTTATGAGGCATGCCGAAATGAAGGCCACACCACGGTTAGTTGCTTGAGAGAGGTCAACCCCTTCCTTGGTTCCTGAGACGGCAGTCCACATTAGACAGTGGGCTTTCTAAAAGCGGGCTAAATGGAGAGTCTGAATCTGTTACTGAAAAAGTACTCAGATTCTTGGTGGAAAAGGTAACTCGTATCGAGGGACTCTTGACGCCAAGCTTTCCTGTGACCTAAACAATATGAACAAGTCGTGCCAGGCACAACAAACCCCGCCCCTCGCACATACTTTCACCTACTCGGACGAAATTCAATGGGGATCTATTCTGGGTCAGTGGCAATCCCTAAACCGAATTTGGGGTGAATGTGGCCATTAGTTTTGCCGCTAGAGTGTTAACAAACAAACAAACACAGATACACACAAACACAGAAACAAACCGAACCAAAAACAATACCCCTTGCCCTCACCCTTCGAGTGGGGTGGGGTAATACCCCACTCGATACATATTGCTGCAGACTTGTGCTTTGGAATCTGGGACAATGATAAGGTAAATACTTGATTGGTTTTGTTGATGCAATTTCTGGGCAATCAGAATATTCAGCATTTTTAGATGGATACAAATATTTGTTGTTTTTACTTGGAAGCACATTGGCAATGCAACTCATAGACTGCCGGTTATACTTTGTATGGGCTCTGCCCTCTAACAGCTCCACGAGTGCCAAACCCTTGCTGCGCAGCAGCCCGCCTGAAGAAATTTGCATATCCATCCCCCTCCTGGCTATATAATGGTGAAACCCCTTTCATTCTGCTCCCTTAAATCTTCAGCCTCAAAGAAAATAATGCAATAAGTTAGCTCACCATTGCCATTGCAGTCTTCGAGCCCAGCTCAGACCGTCGCACCAAAGGAGCAGTGTGTGGGAGATCCATCAGCCACCTTAGTCGTCCCGCCAAAGACCACCTGAGAGCTGCCCAGGCTTGGTGCTCGACCTGCACTGTCAATGTGTCATCTGCCTTGGCGCGCACTAAGCTTGCCAAGCATTGCAGGAGCAGCCAGCGTGCACAGTGCGCACTGCGCTCCCCATGCCTATCTGGAAGAAAAGAGCCGCTTACTTCTCAATTAGTGTGCCTCTAGACAGAGCCATTAGTGAGCGAGTTAGCAAGCCCTCTGACTCCGAGGATGATATATTGGGCCTGGGCAGACGCTCAGAGCCCCTGCATGAATGGGCGCCACTGGAACTGAGAGAAGGCTACTCGGCCATCCTGGAACTGGCGGCTATCCTGTTGGGCGTGCAGCTGTCTTCTGCTCCCTCCGAGCGACCCCACTAAGCCGATGGAGTTCGGCGCATACAAGAAAGTGTGCTCGTCGGCACCTGTGGCAGTGGCCCCATGTTATCCAATTTTCCAAGACTTCATACAGAGCATGTGGGCATCTCCGGTGAAAGTCTCACTCCCAGGCACACGGTTCCTCCCCTGCACAGCTGTGGCGGGCTGGATAACTGAGTTCCTCGGCGGTGCCCCGCTTGTAGACGCACCACTGTTAGACCAGCTTAGGCTGGAGCCCACAGAGTGGTCCCAGCAACAAGCCCTCCCACCCAGACGTGAGCAGGAGGCTAGGTTGGCGGACGAGATGTTCATTGGTAGTGCACAGGCGGCATCTGCCATGTTTATCGTCGGCTTGACAAGAAATGGTCTGGCAGAGCTGTAGCTCCTCTATGCCCGTCGGGAAGGGGACGAAGGTGGCTGAGCAGGACGTCCACCAGCTCGCTGGTGTGCTGCTCCGTGCAGCACAAGAGATCTCAGTGTGTGTTGGACGGGTCATATCTCTGGCAGTAGTGTCCCTGCATCAGATGTGGCTCAGTCAGACTTCTCTAAAAGAACACCAGAAGGCACCGCTGCTCAACACACCACTGTGCCCTTCCTCACCGTTTGGTCCACCATTCGACGCTGCCATACAGGAGCAGGTGGAAAGGGGTTTGTCCAAAAACCAACCGCGAACGCCATTTTCCATGGTCACTCAAGCCAGCGGGAAGATGCGTCCCTCGGCTGCGAAGAGTGCTCCCAGTGCTCCATACCGTCTGCCGCCAGTCCGCGAGCCTCGTGCACAGCCTGTGATGCCTCCCCGTCCGGCAAAGCAATATGGGAAACAAGCGGGGAAGTCACAATCCGCTACAGCTGTACAGTGTGACCCTTACTGTGACAAATGATGGTGCGCGGGAATGTGCGTTTCTGTTTGTGGCTGTAACGTCTTAAATAAAGATGATACCTTGTCACTAACAGCGCAACCCAATGCACGTCCCCACCCTTACACTGAATATGTCAGACGCATACATTCAGTTAAGCACACCATTCCTCAGCAAGTTCCAGTCGGTTCTTTTCTCACCCCTCAGAAAAAATTCTCAGCTCCTCCCCTTGTAACGTCACGCTCCCCTGCTGAAAAATGGTCAAGTAGATTGTGTTTGCAGGCAAATGTAGAATATGCAAATGAGCACCATTTTACAATGAGCTTGTGGTGGTAATT
The DNA here is from genome assembly GCA_029721435.1 of Gymnothorax reevesii. Taxonomy (NCBI): domain Eukaryota; kingdom Metazoa; phylum Chordata; class Actinopteri; order Anguilliformes; family Muraenidae; genus Gymnothorax; species Gymnothorax reevesii. The sequence goes on from CM056574.1 coordinate 53,009,743, forward strand.
GCAGCACAGTTTTCATCCAGATCCTTGCCTATTTTGACCAATATGAGTAACTTCTGTTCACCCACCTTCACATGGTCAATTGGTTAGAATGTGAGTGCAAATCCCGGGTGTGCTGTATCCAAATGTGTCATTCAAGTACAATTTCCTGTTTATCTGCAAACATAAGTGTCTGCATTTTATGAAGGCTGTCGTAGGCAACACAGGTATGAACATTCTGCTGCTGTTTTTCCCAGAATTTCCAGCGCTTCCCACACTGGAGATTCCGTACATCCCTTTCAGAGACGGCCTCCCCTTGGCAGGGATGGGGTTTCTCCCCACAACCCCAGCAGCGGAGAGGGCCTGAATCAGCTTTCAGAATTTCATTATCAGTGCCCCCTGCTCTCAGGTGCGCCCATTGTCAGAGAGATTGGAAGTGTGATGACAGCTGTGTCGTTCGCCCCATGGTTCGACAGAATGTTAAGCCAGGGCTACTCACTCCAATTTTGAAGGACGCCCCCCCTTCCAGGGCATTCTTGAATCTGCCAGTGGCTCCCAATCGGAGGTCCCATCACGGTAGATTCAGGACTTACTGCTGAAGGGTGCCACTGTGCAGATACCAGTGTCAGATGCTCACGACGGTTTTTATTACCCCGAGGTCGACAGCGACCATCGGGGTATTGTTGTCCCCTGTGGCGTCTGTCCGTCCGTCTGTCTTTCCGTCCAACGTTAACGCTCTAGCTCGTTTATAGTTGGGCGGAAACTTTTCAAATTTGGTGAACAGATTGGGCATCACCGTGAGAATTTCGCTATTGAAAATCGGCACGTTTCGATTCTCTGTTTGGCTACACAACCATCTGCAAAATTAAACAGCCCGCAAAAATTTCCTGGGTTACTATATGCTCGCAGCTGAGGGGTCTTAATTGCGACTAGCACGGTATTTTTATTCTAAGTACTTCCTGGTTCCCAAGAAGTCAGGAGGGATGCACCCCATACTGGATTTATGGGTGCTGAATGGCTACTTGGCACAGAAGCCGTTCAAAATGCTGACAGTCCAGCAGCTGTTGAAAGCACTCCAGCTGGGCGACTGGTGTGTATCAGTCGACCTGAAGGATGCATACTTTCATGTGGCTATTCGGCGTCGCCATCAGAAATTCTTATGCTTTGCCTTTCAGGGTTCTGTTTATAAGTACTCCAGATTGCCTTTTTGGCTTTCGCTCTCGCCCGTAAGGTTCTCCAAGGGCGTGGATGTGGCCTTGGAACCGTTGCAGGGGGGGGGGGGGGATGCATGCATGCAAATCCTATACTACTTGGACAACTAGCTCCTTCTGGCTAACTCGCCAGCCAAGGCCAGTCAATCGGAGGCCAGTGGGACTCCTAGGAGTCCCGGCATATAAATGCCCTGGAATTGGTCACAGTTTTGAACCTCTTGCTTCATTTCCTGAAGCAAGAGGACCAAGATGTCCTGGTGAGGAGCGACAACTCTACTGTGGTAGCTTACATCAACTGTCAAGGTGAGGTACGGTCAAGGACGCTTTGCGAGGGGACTGCTGCTGTGGAGTCAGATCCACCTCGGCTCTCTGAAGGCACGCCACATTTCAGGGGCCTTGAATCAGGGAGCAGACCTCATGTTGCGGGGTGGGCCCAAGCCGAGAGAGTAGTGTCTGCACCCTCGTATTGCTCAACAGGAGTGGGCCCAGATTGGCCTCCCTGTTGCGGATCTGTTCACCTCCAAAGAGAACACTTTGTGCCCCCTTTGGTGCTCACTCAGGGTGGAGGATGACCCTCCACTGGGTGTGGATGCCTTAGCCCAGAAGGGGTAGCCCCACAGGACTTTCCCCCGACTTCACTGATCTCAGCACTTCCGGTAGATATGTTAAGGATTGTAATTATATACACACCTTGGCACACTACTATTGTTCATTACCATAACAGGATATATTTAAAATAGTTTTGAAGATAATTATTTTATGTCCTGTGGAAAAGTAACTCTTATAGAGCCAAACTGTTAGTGAAAATATTTCTGCCAAGTCATGCTAGCTATGCTAATTATTGCGAGCAACATGGGAAGGCGATTCATTACCGTAATGCATTCATTATCTGTATCCATTACGATAACATATACAATGCTGGGACGGTCATGAAATGAAGTGTTACAGTAATTTGTATAACAAATGTGTTATGTGCTATGTATGTCTGACTTGCTTGCCCTTATCTGCCACCATCTTCATTTGTGTGCCACCTGTCAATCTTCATCATCCAAGTCCCAACTCCACCAACCACAGCGTTCCCAGTTCCACTTCAACCAATCCAAAGCTTCTGTGTCATCCAACAGTCAACCACCCTGGATCCACCACAGAGTTTAAAATCCTGAATCGTTTGCTATTCTGGAGTTTTGCCTTGTTTTGATTTTGTTGTGTTAGTGTGAACTGCCCGTATCTTAATTTTGTCTTTGTTACCCCATATTCATTTGACTGTGTATTTTGTTTGCTTTGTGTTAACTTCCAGGTCCTGGGACAGGTAAGACTGGGGGTTCCTGTATATATGCCTGTAGAATTTGCAATGTATAGACCCACTAGCCTTTAGGGGTGGTTGCCAACCACTGTATTTATAATGCTAGTTAGAGTGGAAAGGCTTTTGTTTTGTGTTCTTGATACACTAGGTTAGATTGCGCTCTCTTAGCTAGGTTGTTTTTGCTGTTTTTTTGGCAACATCCAGCCTCTCTTGACCTTGGTTGTGAGAGTCTGCATTGTCTTGTTTGTTCTTGTTGGTGTGCTTGCTCAGAGCATACAGTGTGCACACTATTGTTCTTCTTAAGTTTTCTTATTCCTCTTCTTCTTCTTATTCCCTTTTCACTAATTTCTGTGGCCTCCTACTCCTCCTAGGGCTTTCGAGATAGACACACCGTTCCAACTCTGAGACGTCCAGGCCGATCTGAATGTCATGCCTTGTTCAAATAGTTACGACATCTCTTTTCGTTTGTTCGGTATTCGCGTTTTTGCGACGAAATTTCGAAGCCATTGAAATGACTTTAGAGTGAAGAAACTTTAGAGTGATGATGTCATAATGCACTCCTCCACTCAAGACGTTAAGGCCAACGCCCACTGGAAGCGTGAGACGCGCGTCAAAAAATTGGTTACATTAATTTCAATGAAGCAAAGCCCACCGGCAGCGTCTGACGCGCGTTAGATTTTTACTTTTCGCCACTGGTCAATTTTTACTATTCGCTACTGCTCAATTTCTGAAGCGTCAACACAATAAAAAGGCATTTGTCTTTTAGATTATTTAATTATTTCGCCTTGTCATGGTTCGTCACACATTTAGCAGCAACCTCACGTGCAGTTGTCAACGTGCTTTTTAACCAAGGAAATCCGTTATTTTGCGGGCATTTAAGTTATCAGGCAATTTACAGTTAGACAGTACCTAACTCAAGCTACACTTATGAGAACTTTATACTGCTAAGTTAGCTAGCTAGCTAATTCGTTGCTGGGTGAAGTAAAATGAATCATAATCTTAATTTACTTTGACGTCTTAATTTTGGTGGAAAATTATGCCTGTATATAACGTATAGTGCATAGTAACCTGACCGTTGCACTTTGCCATCACTTAAGCTTGATAGGTAGGTCTCCCCCCAAAAAATTAAAAGTTGTCTTGTTTAATATTTTGAGATTGACACTCATGGCTTCTCGGTCGAGTTGACAGCTGTCAATGTTGACGCGGCTGACGCTTTCAGAGGGCGTTTAAAAGTGTCAAGGCAATGTTTGAAGTTTGACGCGCCACGCTGCTTCGCGGCCAGTGGGCGTTGGCCTTTTGAGTGAGAGCAGCAGAGAAAACACTCAGAAAAAAAATTTTGAAATCACTCCCCATCTGTGTTTCTCACTGGAAAAAAAATACAGCTTCAGCGATTTAACACGATGGTATTGACAAATTTCAGAGCGGTTCTTTAAACAATCTTAGATGACACCAGTGTGTGTGTTTGTGTGTGTGTGAGGGAGAGGGAGAGAGAGAAAGAAAGAGAGAGAGACACAGACAGACTTACTACCTACACTCTGCCAGACTGCCACTCTCGCGTGTGTGTCTCTGTGTGTGTGTGTGTGTGTGAGAGAGAAAGAGACAGACGCACAAACTCATGCATTCATACACATACCCCACACACACACACACACACACACACATACCCGTCTGTGTTTCTCACTGGAAAAAATAAAGGGTCAGTGATTTAACAAGCCGGTATAGACAAATTTCAGAGCGGTTCTTTTAACAATCTTAGATGATGCCTGTGTGTGTCTTTGTGTGTGTGTGTGAGGGAGAGAGAGAAAGAAAAAGAGAGAGAGACACAGACAGACTTACTACCTACACTCTGCCAGACTGCCACTATAGCATGTGTGTCTGTGTGTGAGAGAGAGAAAGAGAGACATAACATAACATATAACATAAATGGCAAGAACAGGCCTTTCAGCCCAACTAAGCTCGCCAGTTTCTTTATCCTATTGTGAATATATCCCTTCAGGTACTAAATGACTCAATGGAATCTAGCTTTAGGTCAAGCCAGCTCTTGAAAACCCCCAAGGTCTCTGCCTCAACATTATGGTCAGGTAAGCTATTCCACATTGAAATTACTCTTTGGGTGAAGAAATATTTCTGAATATCAGTGCTAAATTTACCTTTGGTCAACTTCCATTTGTGACCCCGAGTTCTACTCACAACACTTGGTCGAAGGAATCCTACATGATTCACTTTGTTAATCCCTTTGACATATTTAAAGACCTCAATCAAATCACCCCTGAGTCTCCTTTTCCTAAGACTAAAGAGATTAAGGATCTTCAGCCTCTTCTCGTAGCTTTCATCTTTTATACCTGGAATAAGCTTGGTGGCTCTTCTCTGAACTTCCTCTAGAGCCTCAATATCTCTCTTAAAGTATGGTCCCCAGAACTGTACACAATACTCCAGGTGTGGTCTAATGAACGTGTTGTACAAAAGAAGCATCACCTCCTTAGATTTGTACTCAATACTTTTGGCAATGTATCCTAGCATCCGATTAGCTTTTTTTAACTGCTACGGCACAATGGCTGGAACCTGTGAGGGTTTGGTTAACAATCACTCCTAGATCTTTCTCTTGTGCAGCACATTCCAGTTTAAAACCTCCCATGAAGTAATCCCGTCTAATGTTTTTATTACCTACATGTACAACTTTACATTTTGCTAGATTAAATTTCATTTGCCACATTTCTGCCCAATTCTGAATTCTATCCAAATCGTCCTGAATCACTTTAGTGGACCCTCGACTATTTGCCAAACCCCCCAATTTAGTATCATCTGCAAATTTAACCAATCTGCTCTCAATATTCCTATCAAGGTCATTAATGTAAATGAGGAACAGCAGGGGTCCCAACACCGATCCCTGGGGGACGTCACTCCCCACCATACCCAGCTCAGGTGAGATATCACTGACCACTACTCTTTGTGTTCTGTCCTGTAACCAGTTTTGTATCCACTTCAGAATACCTCCTGTAACTCCAATGGAGCTCATTTTAAAAATTAGTCTCTTATGCGGTACTGTATCGAATGCTTTCTGAAAATCCAAGTATATGATGTCGTAAGCCCTGACGTGCCCTCTGGCCAAATAAAGACCCCCTCTGAGGTAAAATTCTCAATAAAGTAACTGTTTAAAGCATCCGCAATATGCTTGTTATCATATAGCAGCAAGCCATTTTTATCCTTTATGCACTTAACCTGCTCTTTAACTTTCCTTTTTCTGCTACAGTACTGAAAGCACTAAGGGCTAGTTTTTGCCCCCTCTGCAATTTGTCTTTCATACAGTCTTCTAGCATTCCTCAGCTCTTTTTTGACCACAGCCCGCATTTTACAGTATTCAGCCCTAGTATTCTCATTGTTATCCTTTATGTACATCTTATAAAGATTCCTCTTTTCCCTCAACATCCTAGGAATACTTTTGGTCATCCATTGAGGATTCTGCTTTTTCAGCTTTGACACACACACACATGCATTCATACGCACACCCCACACACACATGCATTCTCACACACACACGCACACACACACCCGTCTGTGTTTCTCACTGGGAAAAAATACAACTTCAGCGATTTAACACGATGGTATTGACAAATATCAGAGCGGCTCTTTAAACAATCTTAGATGATACCTGTGTGTGTTTGTGTGTGTGTGAGGGTGAGAGAGAAAGAAAGAGAGCGAGAGACACAGACACACTACCTACACTCTGCCAGACTGCCACTCTAGCGTGTGTGTGTGTGTGTGTTTGTGTCTGTGTGTGTGTGTGTGTGTGAGAGAGAGAGACAGACGCGCACACACACACGCATTCATACACTTCCCCCACACACACATGCATTCTCTCACACACACACACAACGCGCACACACACACACACGCAAATACATTCATAGGATATGCTTCAAATATGAAATTAATCCACACATATAGAAATGCTTCTGAAAATATTAGATTGTATAAATATTGTCATAATAAAATCCATTTTATTCATTTATTAACATTATTTTATGCATATCATCACTCACTGAATTGTTACCGGTCTGTCCAAAAATGCTTTGGCAATATTGCATATAATACAGTCATGCCAAAAAAGCTTATTGAATTGAAAAAAATAGAATTGATCGACAGACAGACAGACTAATGTTTCTGATGTGTTAGCATGCGTTGTTTTAACATGTTGATATGGAAAGATGATGCCATTGTTGCCTGCATCAGGTAAGTATGACTGGTGATGTATTCATTTAACACAATTAACATGGTCAAAGCTTTTCTCATGTCTGATCTGTTCACTGTTGCTGGCAAAGTTTGAGCAAGCACACTTTGCATTTTCTCTCTAGTTTTCTTAAGTCTGTTTTACACCACAGTAAACCTTTGTGCACTGAGTAGCTATTTTGTCCCCTTGTATTATTATTTGTACTTACACACTACATCTTAAACATCTCCCGGTTCTTAACCATTGTAAACATCCATTTACCTACCCCCCTGCACCCCTAGGCCTGTGGGGGTTGTAACAATATGTATAATCAGGGCTCTCAATTTTGTGGTTGGTTTTCTAGGGGTACTGGTTGGTACAAGGTGTTGTTTGGTCTACTAGGGATTGGTTGGTACTAGGAGTAGTAGTAGACAAAAGGAGATTAACTATATTGACTAGAGCAGGGGTCCCCAAACCCCGTCCTGGGGCCTTCCTGTGTATGCTGGTTTTCATTCCAATCAGAATTGCCATCATAGGATTTTCATTAGCTCTTAATTTGTCCTAATTAGGTGCAGTTTGTGTTTCAAGAAGTTATTTGCTGTCTTAAGCCAAATTTTAATAGAAATATCCATGTGTGCCATGAAGAATAAAAGACCCTTGAATATACAATTCCCCCCCCCCCCCCCCGATGTTGCAAGCCATTTCAGATAATACTTTAACATTTTTAAACTGATTAAGTCAGGCACTGAGTAAATCACTTCCCACCAAATCAGGTTGCTCAAGACAGGTGATTAGAATTCTCTCAAAATAATTTGCTTGCAGTCAATAACAAAAAACATAAAACAGATTTGACTATTATTGGCTTATCTAGTAAATTGTAAGTTTTTGCAACCATGTGCCCACAGTTTCACCAATTAGGAATCCACTGTTTTTTTTATTTTGATTGGGTCAAAAAATTTTTCCTCTTTTTGTATAGTTATTACTCATGTATCGCAATGTGGAAGTGGAATTTATTCCTCACTGTATGTATGCATATCTGTCAAAATACTGAATGTCAAAAGAGGATACATGACTGCTCTAAATTTAAATGCACCAAAATAAGACAAGTTAACAGCCAGTTAAAATCCTAGAATTGCAATCAAGGGTGGAACAAAAACCAGCATACAGGACCAAGTTTGGGAACCAATGGACTAGAGGAAGCAAAGTTGAATGGATTTAAATCATATCGCCAGTCTTGATATAAGTATATTTCTAATAATTCCTCATTCCAAATGTATCCCTGTAGCAGCATTCTTTTTATTATTTATGATAATTCTTTTTTTTTTTTTGCCAATTTCGCTTTTTTTTTTCTTTAAAAATTCATAAAAATTATATGAATGGGTTATAGACTTACTTTTTTTTTTTGACATGCTCAGGAAATTATGCTTTTAAAGGTGCATTGAGTAGGAATTTCTCCCATTAAGATGTAAAATTGTATTTTGCATTCAACGAATAGCGCCTTGCTTTTTCAAAGGCATGTTGCAACTACAGTAGCCGTTATGTACCAAGAAGCTATGAAATCATGTCATCCAATACCATGACACAATACCACACTGAATTCCGATCTACGGGGAAATGTTTGTTTTTAATATAAACTCTCAAACTGCACAAGGTACAATTGTTCGGTATCGTGCCACAGTGCGATTGTCCCCTCTCCCCGCTGGTCAGCTTACTCACTAGTAATATCATACCATACCTGAGTATGCCAAAAATTCCAATATAGCACGTTGCAGTATCCACCTTGGTAGTTATGAATTAGGAGATATACAGAAAGATGGAGTAGTTAACTCTTGCGTAGAAAGAATTCCGTATCTAATCTCGGCTTTTTTCAGGCTTTATATTTGCCAGTACGATTTTAAAAGGAAGCACCAATATGTTTTGGGGGATTTTATTATTGAGAGGGGGCTTTAGAATATTTTTTTGTAGAATTGATATTGCGAAAGCGTGCTGCGCGTGCCCTAGCAACCCGATTTGTCATTATTAACATGGATTACCACATATAGCAGCACAAGAAATTAAACTCGATATTTTCTTTACTGAATTTCAGTGGCTAAATCATCTAAATTGCTGCAATTTCTCCTTGCAACTCTCAAACATGACTGTCTGCCATCTTGGATTTGCCCGGAGACGCCTGTCAAACAATAATATTACAACTTGGTGGCAGGCGTTAGACCATCATTTGCCACCGTTGTCTATTTTCCTAAAAATCGTACTGATGGAGGTAGTGGGCATGACGAAATGCAACCCTTATTCCATCAAACATAGCCTATGCTGCTATTCATCAACAACGCTGTTTACCTGCACATGTTCTACTGTTATGCTGCCAATATAAGGAGTTCCACAACCAAGCAATGAAAAAAGCGTGTCATTTAGACAGTAACATTTACTTACCGGTTGAGAAGAAAGCAGGCAACTTCAGCGTCCCTTTGAAAGTCTTTCTCCTTCATTAGCTCTTTCCACCTGGGAAAAGCTAGCCCGATGTTTGCCATTGTTTTTATGAATTGAAGTTACTGATTGTTATTAGTGTGAATGCTGAGTCAGCATTCACACTATTGTTGTCCTAATCTTTATATGTTCTTATTATTCTGAGTTCTTCCGCCATTTTTTGCAGTCTAACTATTCCTTCATACCTTGCGCTAGAAAACCCGTTCAAATATCAAAATGTTCAGCTCGTTCAGGACATGAGGACATCTAGAAGTTATTTACACTTTTAAAATATTAAGCTTTTTCTAAAAAGTTTTCCTTATTCAAAATGAATGGACAGAATGTTAAGATCCTTCAAATCTCTAGTAGAAAGTACTTCAGCACACTTTCAACTAGATACTTCATTCAAACTTTAAAATGTTCTCAAGACTATCAGCTATTCAGCTACCATTCAACTTTTTTATATCTTTTATTCTTTATATGAATTGCTGTTAATTCATTGAAAATGTTATTTTATACAATGCATTGATTGTGGTTGAATTAAACCTTCTGTTATGAATTACTCTTAATTCATTGTTTTTGTGTGAAGTCAAGCTTAATTTGTCATTACCTAAAATCTAATCATGTAGTCTAAACATGATAAACAATTAATAAGACTGGACCATATAGCCTAATTTGTGAATACTAAAAACATGGCTTCTATGATGTATGAATGCCATGTGAAGTCATTACCGTAACACTTGGTGTATATCTCAGTATTTGGATGGTAATGAGTGATACCCTCAAAATTTATTTTTTGCACAGGAACTATCTGTCAAGTCTTTTCAGATTACTGAATTGACATTTTTTATTTATTTTCAAAATTTACAATTCAGGAAAAATTTAGTACAAAACGGTAATGAACATAATGACTAAAGTTATTATATCAATAAACAGTTTTCTGAATGTTTATACTATGTGGCTATTCTGAAGTATTAACATACATGAAAAAAATAAAAGGTCTACCTTTCATACATATTCAGTTATCATCAATTGAAAATATGTGACGGTAATGAACTTATTTGGTCAATGAGTCAATAAAACATTCTGAAAATGTAGTAAAAACATGTATTAATCTCTCATTTTAATTGAGCCAGTTAATAGAGACCCTTCTTGCTACTAATCAGAGAAAATGAGAGAAAAAGCAAAATTGACCTAAAATTGTTTTTGCAAAAGTCACGACAGTTTCATGAGAATCACCCAAGCGGGATTTGACATTTCCTAAAGTTTTGCGTTTGTATTGGCTTTTACCTCATTTTCATGCTGTATTTCTTCACAAACTTAAGTAAAACACCGCTGCTGTTGAAACAAGAGTTGTCAAAGACAACAAAGCTCACCAGGGGACAAGGTTAAAGTTTTTCTGCACGCGAACGGACGCAGACGCGGACGCCGGGGGTACGACAATAGCTCTCTGGACATTCGTCCCGGCGAGCTAAAAAACGTAAGATACCCGAAACTAACGGCAGAATCGGGGAGAATAACACATTTTTTACATTGGGACGAAATGTTGTGTTGACATGAAATCTGAACAGTGAACCATACTTGCGCAAACATCATACCTAGCTCGCTATCTAACAACCATTTCATTCATGGATAATAATGACAACATAACAACACTGAGACAGCAAATAGTTTTATATGACATGAACAATGCTGTAAGACACGGTTTTTAAAAAGGTTGCTGCTAACTTAAATAGTGTGAAATTCGCACACAATGTAACACTAGAAGATGGATATTTAGTAGATATGACTGCATTCAATCACTGTCAAAGCGAATTTTGCTTTACTATTTTAATGTGATGCAGTAGGCAATTTACATCTGCTACTACCTAACCTTGAGTCAGACTGCTGCTGAATCCTTCTGAAGCTCAAAGTATATGGCTACCGCTAGAGATGGCAATTTCGACACCGAAGTTCGAACGGTTTCAAAACTTTAACGCTTTCAGTTCCGACACGTGTTCGAGAGTTGTTTTGAAACGTCCCATGATCACTGTCTGTCCACCGCTACAGGTTTTAAAAAGCCAAGGGAAAATATAGGTGTTTCGTTTCGTTGCGTTGAGTCGTGATGAGAGATTTTGTGAGGATTTGCTACAGTTGTTCAAAATACAAAACAGATAGAAAGATAGATTTTCTAAAGCTTATCAGGTATTCTCCAATGTGTCAATAAGTTGAAGTATGTTTGTTTATTTGTTTGTTTTTTGTTTAAACATTTTGTTTAAATTTGATTTCAGATGGTAGTGAAGCAGAGAAGCAAGCTGAATCAAAAAAGTGCAGCAAATATTATCCCTGAATAAAAATGTTTCTGAATCTAAAACTTTATTCCACATTCTATTGATGTGTCTCAATGAGGTGCAATACCAACTAGGCAGAGTCAAAAATTGTAATTGTCAATTCCATCTATATCTATATATTATTACTGACTTGGCGATTAGAGTAATTTCACACATCTACTCCGAAACCACTGTGAATAATGAGTTTTCTGCTTACACTGGTTTTACAATGTGACCAAGGCGATGCGCCAGGTTTCGAACTTAGCTATGAAGTGATAACTGCATTTTGAAGCTGTTTTTGCAAGTAAAATCGTCTAATTCAATCAGCAGTGCGTAGCACAGGTGTCGGCTAGTTCATATATAAAAAAACTGACCTGGCACAATCATTCTCAATGAATGAACAAATGAGAACATTTAACGGCAAAATAAATAAACGGTACCATACAATAAGAAATAGTCATATCATACAATAAAATAAATATTCGACTGATCGTGCCTGTGTCTAAACTATTCATAATTTCGGATTTGTGAAAAGGGGGGCTTCAGCACATCGAGACCAACAAGACTAGGTGCAACCTGGTATATGGCTGGGCCGCCAAGTGCTGTATGAGAATGTAGGCCCAAGAAAAGGGTGCTAAATGGGGCAAAGTTCACGCAGTTATAAAAGTGACGTCACTTTTGCGAACACATGACAGTTCCTATATAGTGAGGGTGTAAGAAAGAACTTCAAAGATTCTTTTTTCCCCATGCCTCTGCTTTGGCCATGTTATGGACAAAGAATCCACAGTTGAAAGTAAAACTGCTTAATAAACATGTTTGAGTGAAGGAGCTGCCATGTGTTTACATACAGCGTTATTTGATATTGGTGATGAATGAATATGGTTATCTATGTGACAAAAATACTGAAATGCAATTAATTTTAATGAATTTATGACCTAGTGAAAGCTCTCGAAAAGGCCCTGTAGTTAACAGCAAGATCATGAGAATTGGCCGAGAAATAAGAAATTCATTCTATTAGTAAGTTTCATTTTGTTTGATTTGGCTAAGAAACTAATGTGATTTCCACTAGTCCTTCATCAGAGGACTTACGGTCAGCAATTTTCTGCCAGAATTCCTCTCTGGCCTTATTAGCATGCTTTTTGCTGATTTTTTTAATATTTACAATCTTCATAACTGTCCATAATCACAACACACTCCTCCTAGGAGTTTTTTTTTTTTTTTTTTTTAAGATTTTCTTAATCACCCAGCAACCACTTACATTACAACCTACGAACAAATGCATACATCAACCAACATGAATGCACTAACATAAATCTCTTATATAATTTCCCAAGTGTCCACCGGAGTATGTGTATGCATAATCATACGGTCTTTCAAGTGTCCAACCAATAAGTGTAAAACTTCATATGGGTCTCCCATTTAGCCGCTGGCGGCAGCCCCTAGTGGCACGGAGGGAGATAACCCGCAGTGTTATTGATCCTGGATCAGGAAAAGCTTCCTTAGAGAAACATACAGAATGCGAACAGTCATTTTACGTACGGAAATAGGGTCAATTGCCGCATGAAACGCTCTTTTGTCGAGATCGCTTACAGAGTTGAAAGCACAAAACCGACATTAACAAAGAAAGATTTCGACCACCGTTGTGGTACCAATTATCTCTGATTGTGAGTTCAGGGTTTGTTGAGCCTCCTCACCTGAACTTGCTTCGTAGTATACCCCCCAGGAGATATGAGTGACAAATGCCCGGCCAGCCAGCCAGCTACTTGTCGGCCAACCAATCGTTGAAGTTCTTGGCCACCAGCCCACCATTCCCCACATCTCCCATGCCTGCAACGCGCCTGTGCAGAATATTTGATGGACACAACTCAACTTTGGAACCTTTATCAGTCTCACTCACTCAAAATCATTTTAATTGTGTGCAATGCTTTTAAAATATTTTGTCCTTTGTATTGGTGATTGTCTTCTCCAAATGTGATGGTGATCATAGATGTCTGTGGTGATCATATGATCAGACAGGGGAATAATAAGATTGAGGATTTCATAGTGTTTCTTCAAGTTTTCTAAAATGATTCCATAGGCTATTTTTCCAATACACGAGGGTGAGCCTTGATGAAGACCATTGGTTTCAGCCAATAGGTCGATTACCTTATCCTGGATTTCCCAGGGAAAACATGCAAATCAAAATGAGCGATCTGATATAGTGCAAAACTGTCGTAAATCGGGAGATGAGAAGAAGGAAGGGGATTTTTTGTCGACATCCGCACTTCCGGTAATAAGACCAGCTTCGCAGTCGAATACCATCGTGGATACACAGATATGAATATGAAAATAGCGCAAAATTCAGATAAACGCTACATTCGAGTCAAAGCCGGAGTTCACGTTCAGGAACTAAACGCTATAAATTGCCATTATATTAGCAAGCGTTCGACCACGCGCGGATATGAGCGGAAGTTCACTCGTCGACGTTTTGGACATTAAGCCGTCATTGTCGGCAAGCATATCCGCCTTGCGATGTGCCATATTGTATATCAGATCGCTCCTATTGGGCACCTGAAGACAGTCACCATTGTCTTGCCAAGTAAGGGTGAGGGGTCTGGACATCCTGTAAGGGAAGCATCTAGACTAGGCTTACCTATGAATACTGTGAATAGAGAGCCATCTCCTTGGAACAGCCCAGGTGGGGGTGACTATCTGGCTAGGTGTTATTTCTCACTACCTCACATCACATATACTGCTTGTGTGTCTTTGTTGTGTGTGAGGCTGACCTCTCCCGTGAGCGCATCTGTATTTACATCGCAACTGAACTTGTAATGAAGTGCTTTGCGAGTCACATCATTACCACTGGCACCATCTTCAAGTTTTTTCCATCCGGGATTAACAGTGAATTAAACAGCCTGTTTTGGAATCGTCAAATCAGCGGTAAAAAAAGAAACTAAACAACAGAGAGTTTTTTTTTTTTTCAGATTATTTTTTGGGGAATTTTTCCTTTATTTGACAGTTATACAGTGTGGAGAGACAGGAAGGTTGGGGAGAAGAATGGGGGAAGACATGCAGCAAATGACCTGAGCTGAAATTGAACCCAGGTCACTGCAGGAAGGACTAAGCCTTTATGGTACGCACGCTTAGACCGATAAGCCACCGGGGCTCCCCAACAGAGAGTTCCTTAAAGGCTCCTGTTCCAGCTGTGCCATCAAACTGCGCCCAGGGTACAATTAAATATATTGAAACATACCTCGATTTCTAGCATGGCAGTTGAAACGTAATGCAGTTCCATAAAAAGGTATCAGAACCAAGGAGCATTTCGGCAGGCATTCCAGGAACCAAGGTACATTTTGATTTAGCTAATTGTACCCTCAGGAATTATCTGAAAAACTACACATGCAGGGGCATAATTTTCATGGTGGAGGAACGCGTGTCTCCTTTATTTTCAAAATCCCTGTTTGCTTCCCAAGATCGCCCCAGCTTAAATTTTTTTTTCGTAAACATTATGAGTAAGTCACTATTGTTTGGCCAGCTGACAGAATCTGAATGAAAATGTGAATTGACCTGCTGACTGTTGTCATGCCGAGCCCACAACGGTCCTCATCACCAGAATTCTGTGATCTGGCCTGCTCCCATGCCAATCGGCGTATTACCATTCATCTGTCTTCAATCATCTCTTTATTCAATTTAGCCTTTATATACGTGACTCTCTCTGCATACTTATATAGCTGACTGTTGTTAGTCTAGCTTTCTATTTGTAATATTTGGGGCTTGTTGCTTCCTGCTTTGTTTTCCTAATAATCTCCTCTTTAAGCTCGAGTTCAGAAATAATAAACAACTTCTTTGTTTCTCTGCATTTGAATGCAATCGCCTTCACTTTTATTTCAGTGCATGCCAACCTGTGCACTGAAATACCATTACAACCGTAGAGGTCCTGACATACCGCAAAAAATTTTGAGGGCAAGTAGTGGACAGGACTGCCTGCCTGTATGGTTCGATAGCAGGCCACATTTTGGCGTCTTTGGACACGGACATGATCCATGCATGTGCATGGATAAAATTTTAAAATTGACCTATGATGGGTTAATTGAGAGAATCCTTGAGGCAGTAAAAAAGCAGTCTCTTTCGCTCATTAATGTGACAGTCAAACATGCAGGTGTTTTGGCATTTGCAGTTCATGTGTTTTTAAATCGATGAAAGTGTTTTCTGAATTTGCAGATGTTTTCTGAATATGCAGGTGTTTTGGCATTGCAGTTCATGTGTCGTGAAATCGATGAAAGTGTTTTCTGAATTTGCAAATGTTTTCTGAGTTTGCAGGTGTTGTGACCCTTCTGGGCCACCGTACCCCAAGGCTCAACAGGATAACTTGATTCTGCTTTCATATTGGAGATCAGAGGAGGTGGAGGTGCCAGTAACTGGGCAAGGAAGGAAGGAAAAAGCAGCTTGAAGTTGGATGACTTCATCTCATTGGAGAAATTCTAGAAGTGACAAATGATTTGGATCTCTGGGTCTGTGTATGTTTTAAGCAATGTTGCTATAACACTATCAGTTGAATGTATTTACCCTTTAAGTCCCCCCAGGGTACCAAATGACACAAGCACCTCATGAACAGTAACTGGGGTAGTGTCAGAATGGGCTTGGGATTTTGCTGAAAACTTCACACTTCTAGGAGATACATGCCTTTAGTTGACTCAACAGATAGATCCCCATCATGTTGCTAAAAGATGTCTGAAATAATGTTTTAGAAAGTAAAATTGATGAGTCATCCATCTTTTATTTACTCATTCTAATGCTGTCAGTGAATACAAGTTGAGTATTAGCAGTAGCAGCTGAGTTGGTTGATAGCCCACTACTTATCTAGTGTCACAAACTAGGCAAACAGGAGACGGTCTTCCAAAAGCGAGTAGTCCAGTTCGTGATGGTTGTCCAGCTATGCAAAATGATCAAACATTTTAGATGTGTAACTAACTGCTACAAGCAGACTAGCAGATTGTGTCTTCTCTTTACATGGCCCTGGTTAGAAGCGATGTCATCAGTTTGTCAAAGGTTTTATTCAGCATAGTTTCTGTACTTTTTCCTTATCAAAAGTGGGGCGGACGGATCGCCAACTCCTGAAAAACTGCGTGGGACATGTCCACCGTCCCTTATGCGCCGGAACACAATAGCTTAGCGCCTCTTAGCCAGTGAGCCATCAATACTGTGAACGCCATAAATACAGAAAATTTCCCAAATGACTTATAAATTCCTCAAATCTCTATACTGAAACATGAATGGACAGTAAAAAATGTGGGACAAAAAAGGTAATATATGGCATTTTTCAGTAGTTGCCTAGATTATACAGGAGGGAAGGGACATGAGTTAATGCACCAAGTAAAACCTAGAAGGGCTCTTTTAACATCAGGGCATGTTACTGATCAGTTCAGCTACTCTGATAACTCTGTAATTCTGCTTTGTGAACCAGGAGGCCTTCTCCCGCTGTGCGTTACAACCTTATGTCTGTCAACAGCTCACCTGTATCTCACCCTCTGTCTGTGGTGCCATTGGGACAGCAGGACTCACCATAGGAGATGAAACCAGATTCATCCACATCGATCTCACTAAAAAGTTTGGACAGATCCAGGTCAGCCACACCCAAGGAGGATCGCAGGAGAGAGGAAAATTCTTCTTGTGTGATTCTTTGATCATCATCCGAGTCAAACAGCTGCGGAGGGACCAAAAGAGCACACGAGTCACTGCGTGCATAGGATAATCCACCACCACCACCACCATGGTGACTCGCTGACCTTGAACTAGTTTTTTATTTTGCTTTTGCCATTTATTAACACTAGCAATGCAATGTGCGAGCATGAGGATAGTGGCACTGTATACAAAAAGCTTCAATTCCTACGTGGATCACTCCACATATTTGTTGATCTAGATGTAAAACTACTGCTCCTAACCTTATGCCCCCATTCCACACAACCATTCAAGCTACCGTTCTCAGCTGTTCTAAGCTGCCCTCAGGACGGCTGCCTCTACCGATTAGATGCTAGGAGAACGGCCGTTTTTTGGCATTCTTGTGTTCCAGTTGCGATCTGTTAATGACCGTAACAATGCTGTAGAGTTCTAATACAGTTCATGTACTGACCATGTGAGGTCCTTACAGCTTGTCCATAACGATTTTTACAATTTTAGTACCAATCACTAGCGTTCCAGCAACGTTCCTTTCAGATCTCACACCGTTGCTGTACCGAGTGTACTGTCCTCTACCATTCATTACCGATTTCATAGCGACCAAAGCATGCTGTTAGCAATCCATTAACGATCGAGTAGCGTTATGTTGCCATTGCTGTTATGAGGTTAGAAAAGCGAGACACATATCAAACATGCACTCAGTTGCTAAAAAAAGAAAATTCAATGTATTGGAAAACATTTCACAGGGCCTAACAAAATACTAGAAAAAAAAAACAATAATGAACTTATAAGGAAATATATAAAGGGAATAGGCCTACCGTAGGCTATATGACCATTTAGTAGCCCGGGCGTTTATTTTTCAAAATCAACTTGGACCCCAGGCGTTTATAAGAACCAGGCGGGTATTTGCTATTATTTACAGCGCCCTCCATAATTATTAGTGGCACACTTGCTTAAGATGTGTTCTCTAGCTTCTAATGAATTCAGTTTTTTTCTAAATACTATAGTACCATAATGACAAAAAGAGGAAAATTCTACCTTTAATTCAAGTGCATTTATTCAGTGGGGAAAAAATCCCACATTAAGAAAAAATTCTTTTACATCAAATCATGTGTGCCAGAATTATTAGCACCCCTGATGTTAATACTTTGCACAACCCCCTTATGCCAACAAAACAGCACCTAATCTTCTCCTATAATGTTTCACAAGATGGGAGAATACAGAAAGAGTGATCTTCGACCATTCCTCTTTGCAGCGACCTGGGTCCTCTCCTCTGCACTCTCCTCTTCAGCTCACTCCACAGGTATTCAATGGGGTTGAGGTCTGGGGACTGAGGTGGCCATGGGAGAAGCTTGATTCTGTGTCTGGTGAACCATTTCTGTGTAAATTTGGCCACATGTTTAGGATCATTATCTTGCTGAAAGACCCAGTCACAACCCATCTTCAGCTTTCGGGCAGAGGCCACCAGATTTTGATTTAAAATGTCCTGGTATTTCGAAGCTTTCATGATGCCATGCACCCTAACAAGGTTCCCAGGGCCTCTGGGAGAGAAACAGGCCCACAGCATCACCGATTCTGCCCCATACTTCACAGTGGGCATGAGGTGCTTTTCTACATACTCATGTTTAACTTAGAGTGTTTGTTGCCAAAAAGCTCTATCTTGGTCTCATCTGACCAAAGCACACAGTCCCATTTGAAGTCCCAGTACCACTTAGCGAACTCCAGAAGTTTGTATTTGATTGTGAGTGAGAAAAGGTTTTCTCAGCTTGTTGGCATGTAGATAGCGCCTGATGGTTGTTTTGGAGACTTTGTGACCCCAAGATGCTACCATTTGTTGCAATTCTTTAACAGTGAGCTTTGGAGAACTTTTTATTTCTCTTACTATCCTCCTCACTGTGCGTGGTGGCAAAATAACCTTGCGTCCTCGTCCAGGCTTGTTTACCACCATTCCAGTTGTTTTAAACTTCTTAATGATTCCTCTGACAGTAGATATGGGCAGGTGCAGGCGAGTGGCTATTTTCTTGTAGCCATTGCCTGACTTGTGAAGGTCGACACACATCTGCCTTACTTGAATGGTGTGTTCCTTTGTCTTTCCCATGTTGAAGAGTGGATAAGAGAAATGGTCTTTGTTTCACGTCACATTTATACCCCAGGGAAACAGGAAGTGATTAATGACTAATTAAATGTTCCTAGATACTTTGATCAACTTTGTAAACTACTGTAGAAATGACAGAAATACATCAATTACATTTAATTCCTAGGAATTGTTCGCGGGGCCAATAATTGTGGAACACGGTAATTATTTCTTAGAAAGGGATTTTTATTCCCCTTAAAATTCACTTGAGTTGGAGGTTGCAATTATCTACAATTTTCAGTGTGAGAGTATGCTTCTGCAATAAAAATTGAATTTATTTTAAGGCTTTAAACACATCTTAACCAGGGGCGCCAACAATTATGGAGGGCGCTGTATATATATATATATATATATATATATATATATATATATATATATATATATATTTCGTTTCGTGAGCCACAGGAATTCAGAGGCTTCGAAAGTCAGTGACATTTTATGTCACCATTGATGTCCATAGGAAAATGCATTAAAACTTTAGCAATGAACAAAAATCCAAACCAATGGAAATGGACAACAATTCTACTGATTGATTCTTGCAACTGAAGAAATTATCAAGTAGTTTCTAATTAGGAAACATAAATGGGAATGGGTTTGGAGAAATAAAGCACATTGAAGCCGATGGGCTCCAATTTCTAGGCGCTCATAGGGTGGCGCAGCGTGGCGTAGTTTGACGCAGCCCACGCAGTGGTAATTTCGTCTGGCGCAGCCTGCGCAGTGGTCATTTTGTGAGGTGGAACACCGTGCGAAGCCTTTGGTGATGAACGTGCGCCGAGATGGGTGTGGCGACGTAGTAGGGGGAGGTGTCACATATTCATCAAGACGCAGTGACAACTTCAAAGAAAATGTCTTCGCTGCAGTTGCGCAGAAAGCTCGCCAGCTCCAGCCTGGTTCACTTTCTGTGCAGTGCTATCTTGGCTGACCGACACACAGTGCGCACACGTCACCGAAACCTCACAGACAGGTTTCCAGAATGTCAGGCACATTTCAATACAGTAAATAATTACAGCAACCACTGTATAATGCAACTATCTGAATCAGCACATAAATTATAGTATCTATATCAATTGTCCTGATGTCAGATCAAAGGCGGTTGGCACGCGTAATGGAAACTCGACCTGGCTTAATCAACTCAGCTGAATCAATGATGCAAATTAACGACTTCACATCTTTTTCAGCCAACCGCAAACTGCCTCAGCGTGGGGCAGTGCGTATAATACTTGCGTTCTATGCTCAGTAAAGCCGCTTGCACACTGGAAACGAAACAAATTTTTCGCACGAATGATTACAGTGAAAGTCAATGCAAAGACGCGATAGTCGAACAGGGATTTAACATAGCTCCGTGTCCGAAAGTCATAAAAGTTCTAGTTTTTCGAGTGTTCCAGGAATTATGAGACGTGCAAACTTGGCCATGTTTGTGTTCGACCTTCACAAAATGCATATTGATAGTTATCGACTTTTCTAGGTATTTTTATTCGTCTGTTTTCTTCCGTTGAAGATAGACAACAGTCTTTATTCGGTCTTTCTTTTGAAAATTAGTCAGATGGATCGAAAAGAGTGCTTGTAGTCAGTGAGCAAATCAATTCCATGACCATTGACAGTGTGAATAAATTATCGCATGCACGATGAAGACTGTCCGACGCGAAATGCAAAATACTCCATGTCCGGCAGCCAGCAAAAACTAAAAGGATTGATATGAGAACAGATTTATAACGAAATAAAGAATAAAAATATATCACCAACAAACAGAACATCCAAAAAAGACGACCTGCAAATAAATAAATCGAAGTGTTCACTGGATGTTCTGTTGATAAAATGTTTCTTTTTATTCTTTATTTCATTATCAATCTGTTCTAATCGTCCTCTTATTTTTTTGGCTGTCAGACATGGAGGCATTGTACATTGTCCCGCGCCAATGTCGACTCACTTTATTGAGCAGAGCTGAAACAGAAACATTGATTGAAATTCTCGGTTCTCATCTTGAAGAACTGAGCCCTCTTATCAAAACATTCACCTTTAATATCAAAAAGAGTGAGTAGATTTGAAGAAATTAAAAACAATAAACGACTGTTGGACACAGAGTTATATTGAAACCACGCGACTGTCGGACACTGAGATATATTAAAACCCTGTCAGACTTTCGGACACGTAGACACTGCGTTCAACGCAAAAACCCAAAATTTACTCAGCACAGAGCTGACTCCTTCACAGGTACTCGAACAGTCTCTGAGTCAAATACATTCGCGTTTGAACAGTTAGCTAGCTGCGGTTTTGAAATTCACAGTGAACTGAGTAACGATGCGATCTATGTGAGAGCATGCATCAACTTCACGCACTGGCATGTCTCCCCCTCCCACACACAAACCGCTCGACACGAGTACGCAGCCAGCAATCATACTGGGAACAGAATGGTGAGTAAATACCTTTTACATATTCCTGTATTCAAATAAATAAACTAACTTATTCAAAACCAAGTAGATCAAAAGGATCTAATAGCTGCAACCTCGCCTTGGATCAGTCACGTGGCCTAGTGTACATGACTGGTGGTTTCTTGTACAAGTGTGATCTCGAAATTGGCAAATGACCTTGAAAATCAATAGGGGACCCTGTACTAAGAAGCTTGCTCTAAGCTGTAATAGCCATCCATCAAGTTAAAGTGGAGTTACGGTGCGAAAGCTGAAATCGGGGCAAAATCGACACTTTTTTGACCGGTGTGACCTTGGGATTTGACAGATGACCTTGAAAATCAATAGGGAACCCCTCCTCTATAGCAAGAAGCTTGTTCTCAGATTTCATAGCCATTCATTGAATGAAACTTGAGTTACGATGCGAAAACTGTCAAATGGGCAAAATTGACCGTTTTTTTACCTTTGTGACCTTGGGATTTGACGGATGACCTTGGAAAACAATAGGGAACACCTCCTCTATGCCTAGAAGCTTTTTCCAAAATTTCATAGCGATCCATGAACTTTAACTGGAGTTACAGCGCGAAAACCCGCAAACAAGGTCGTGACCTCTGTGAACTTGACCGTTGACCTTTGACCTCGACCTTGTGCATGGACATCACTTTGGTGAAGGTAAATAACTCCTGAAAATTTCATGATGATACAACGACAGGAACATGGTGAAAAAGGTGGCACAGACGGACAGACAGATGGACGGACAGACAGACAGAAGCGTTCATCGAGCTGCTTGGTTGCAGCTAAAAATGCATGAGGGGGCTTAACTGGGGCTATGTAGATTTGTAACTGGGCTATAGCACCCCCTAGCCCTGGTGTAGCACCGTGCCTGGGTGGTGACCATCTCGGTGTCAACTGCCTCTGTCGAGCGGTCATTTTCAGCCCTTTAATGCATCAAAACTAACTTGCGAAATGCGACTGGGCAGGCTCAACTGTTAGCACTAGCAATCCTGAAAGACCTTTTATTGGAGCTCAAATGGACTAATATGCTGTAGGACCGCGTCATTCATCATTTTTGCAAGAAAGAGGAGGATAGAGTTCATTTTCAAATAACAAGCAGTTGCTGTGAGTTTAATCAATTTTTCATTTTATTTATGGTAAGTTTTGGATTTTGTTTTGGATCATTACTGCTGGTGTGTGAATGATGTCCCTAGCTGTACCCTTGCACATTGAGACATGTGTCTGTTTATGCGCAGCAGTAGTCTACTTGGATGTGACTGGTTGCTGAGAGTTTTTTATTGTTTCTTGGTAAAGGCAGTGATTGATTAATGCAATATGGCAAAGTGCTTTATGTGTGAATGCTGTCACTGGGAATTTGTGGGGGGTGGGGTTACGTTATGACGTCATGCTGTTGCCGTTGAGTCACGATTAAATTTAGGTTGATTGCGGGAGGGTTACTGAAGGCCTAGGTGTAAATTGCATGGCCCGTGTTGTAGGAAAATACTTTGTCCGAGCAAGTGGATAGAGTGTTCCACGGACCCTTGCAAATCTTTGTCCAAAAAATAGATCCATTCCCCAGTCTGATGTAATTGGGTTCACTGTAAAGCAACCCCTCACCCTTCGTAACAAGTTTGTCTCTACTTAATAGTGTAAACCTTGGGTTCACCTAAAGTTAAGTAAGTTATCTGAGGGCATGGATGGTCCCAGGACACTCAGATGTACAGGCTCAGGTAGAGGGACCAGGCTGACCAATATGGTCATTCCGGAAGGTTAGCTCATTAGGCTGGCCTTGAGGGTTCTGCAGGAGCATCTTTAACAGGTTTTTTGACAGATTCATGAGTTTTTGCCTTTCTCAGCTCCAAACTCCCTCTTAGTATTTTTAAAGGGCCATATGAACCTGGCTACCTTCTGTTGAACTGTGATTATAGTAATACTTTTTTACAGTATATAAGATTATTTTCCCACCACACCTGCCACTGAGAGGTGAAAATCACTGCATCGGCTCAGAAACATCTCTGAAAAGCACAGCGGTTTGAGACTGCATCAACAAATGCAAGTTAACATAATGCATGTAAAGATAAAACCATATACAAACAAGACCCAGAAACACTGAGGCCCTCTCTGGGCCCAAGCTCATTTAAGATTGCCTAGTGGTCTGATTAATCAAAAAGTGAAATTCTATATGGAAATCATGTCACCACATCCTCTTGGCTTAAGAGGAGAGAGAACATCCAGCTCATTATCAGTGCAAAGTTGAAAAACCTGCATTCTGTAATATGGGGTGCATTAGAGCACATGGAATGGCTAACTAACACATCTGGGAAGACAATATATTCAGGTTTTGGAGCAGCAAATGCTGCCATCCAGACGTCTTTTTCTGGGAAGCCCTTGCTTATTTCAGCAAAACAATGGCAAACACTATGCACACATTATAAGATGACTCCGCAGTGATAGAGTCTGGGTCATAGACTGTGAAAAAAGATGTATGCAGCACCCG
Source organism: Gymnothorax reevesii (assembly GCA_029721435.1). Lineage (NCBI taxonomy): Eukaryota > Metazoa > Chordata > Actinopteri > Anguilliformes > Muraenidae > Gymnothorax > Gymnothorax reevesii. Next base: position 53,033,897 of record CM056574.1, read on the forward strand.
GGTCTGAAAAGTGAAGCCCATGCGGGAATCTCTGAAAATTGCATTCTATTGTCAGCAGATAGCGATGTCTGTGGTTGCAGAAAGAAGTTCAATGCTATCGAAGTCTGTGGAAAAATGACCCTACTTTCCCACCTGATTTATTATTTCAATAATGATTTTCCACATTATTCTAAGGCATCTATCACAAGTTTCAAGTCTCCTTCAATATATCATGATGTTCATTTTTGTAAGTTATGGCCCCAAATAGACTAAAACAAAGGATAAAGCTAGATATGCTGTATGGGGCGTGGCCATCCTCTGGTCCTCGTCAGGTACGGTCAGATCCACAGGTAGACCCCCCCCCCCCCCTGCTTCTCCCTGAAATCCCTAATCTTAAATTCATGCTCTTGTCCAATAGAAATCCAATCCAATTTCAAAATGACAAAATGGTGCTGTTCAAATTGCCAAAATCGAGGCTTTCTAAATTGTATGCGGAAACCAATGGGTGATGTCGCGGTTGCGTCGCCCTTCATTTTATACAGTCTAAGGTCAGGGTACTAAACTGGTCGGCCAGCAGTCCAGACCTGTAACCAGCAGAAAATATGCGGTGCATTATGAAATGAAAATTATGACAAAAGATGCCATGAAGTATTCAGGAACTGGCATCCTTCATCAAGCAAAAAAGGAAGAACACTTTGTTTTCATAGCTACAGCAGATGGTGTCCTCAGTTCCCAAACACTTGAGAGTTGAAAGAGGAGGTGATGTAATGCGATGGTAAACATGCCCCCATCCCAGCTTTTTTGAAATGTATTTGTGCATCAAATTCAAAATGAGAATATATTAATTTTTCAAAAAACAATGAAATTTCTCATTTCCAACATCTGATATGATGTCTCTGAACTATTTCACTTCTAAAGCGCAAATGATTTGCAAATCATTGCATTGTTTTATTTACATTTTACACAGCATCCCAACTTCTTTACCAAAGGGGTTGTAAAGCTGCTGAGAATACTCTCTTTACAGTGCAGAGGACCCTACCTGAAAAGCCATCTGAATGGTTTCCTCAGTGATCACAGGCTGACAAAGGACAGTGAGGCCAATGACATATTCTCTGAAGTCAATAGTGCCATCTTTGTTCTGAAACACACAAAACAGAAGTACATAGCAACATAATAAAAAGAAGAATAAATTCCAAAAGAGGGGAGAACTTATCAAAACCCAGACATTTAAAAAATAATTTTTAAATCATTCCTTTAATAATCTGCTGATTAGGTGTGTAAACTACCCATTTGAAATTTGAGCAGTAGGGAAAAATTAATAGAATAGGTTTATTACCCCTTCACCCTATTCCTCCAAAAGTGAAACATTCATTCTGTAGTTGACAAATGACCTCCAGAGGGACTCACGGGTACTGTACCTGTGAACCAGTGGCGGCAGGAGAACTGGCGATATGGGAAGCTCAAATCATCCCTTAAAAGTAAAGATTGGTCATGACCTGTTTTCAATAATTCATTTAAATTACCACTACAGACTCTCTGAAAACTCTCAACATTATCAAGTGTGGTCAGTTTTCATAAATAATGCATACCTTTCAACTCTCACGTATTCGGCGTGAGTTTTCGTGGCATATTTACGTTCTTCTGCTGTAGTCAGCAATTATTCAATCAACGTATATGGAAGAGATTCTTGCGCACAACTGAAGTCCTTGTGCATGGAGGTTTATCAGTTTCACAGGCGTTACGGTGGATTTCACAGCCAGTAATTGGAAACCGATAAAAACTCCGGACTTCTCATGTTTTTCTTTACTCAGGGGTTGGAAGCAATGCATGCGTTTCATTATAGTTTAAATTGTTCAAATAACACAAGATCATCTGAAATGTCTTGATGCAATTCCATTGCTTCCAATGATCTTATTCATTTAAACAATTTAAACGATCATGAAAGTGCAAATCAAATCACTTGACGTTATCATTTGTTCCAACCTCCATCAAGCTGCTGAACTCTAATACTCAACCTTAGTGGAAGAGCAATGAGTGATAAACACGCAGGCACTGTAGCATTTAGCATGTGAACTCTAATACTGTACCTTAGTGGAATAGAGCAATGTGCGATCAATACAGAGGTACTTTTGCGCTTCACTCTTTTTGCATTTTTATTGGTCTTCATGTCATTGTTTTATTGTGTTGTGTTGTCAGTTAAATGTCTCTTCGTGTTTTTGGGATGATTTGTAAGAAGCAACATTCTAGCTTTGCCTCAAATTTTCTGTGTTTTTGTGATGTTTTATCCTGTTTCTTGTGAAAGAATGGACTGTAGCACTGTGCCCAAGACAAAAGTCCCCTTGGAGGCCAATATAGTTTACTGTACTCCACTTTACGGGAACCAAATGAACTTCAAACTAAGTACCCATGGGTCTATTGGTCTTAAGATGTCATGTACAACAATTAAAAATGATAAGATTACAATATAAAAGACTATCATTGTGAAAATCAAGATACTGCAAAAATACATGTCATAATGGTGAACGCAATCATGCCGCATCACAGAACGCTCCAATGTACTTGAATTGGAAAAGAGCCCATTTTATCAACACCCAGATGGATTTGCAATTCATTGTGCAAGGATACACGTATATACAGCGCCCTCCATAATTACTGGCACCCCTGGTTAAGATGTGTTCATTAGCTTCTAATAAATTCAGTTTCCTTCTAAATAATATAGGACCACAATGAAAAAAGAGGAAAATCCAACCTTTAATTCAAGTGCATTTATTCAGTGGGGGAAAAAAAATCCCACATTAAGAAATAATTCTTTTCCATGAAATTATGTGTGCCACAATTATTAGCACCCCTGATGTTAATACTTTGTAAAACCCCTTTTTGCCAACAAAACAGCACCTTATCTTCTCCTATAATGTTTCACACGATGGGAGAATACAGAAAGAGGGATCTTCGACCATTCCTCTTCGCACAATCTCTCTAAATCATCCAGCGACCTGGGTCCTCTCCTCTGCACTCTCCTCTTCAGCTCACTCCACAGGTATTCAATGGGGTTGAGGTCTGGGGACTGAGATGGCCATGGGCGGAGCTTGATTCTGTGTCTAGCGAACCATTTCTGTGTAGATTTGGCCACATGTTTAGGGTCATTATCTTGCTGAAAGATTCAGTGACGACCCATCTTCAGCTTTCGGGCAGAGGCCACCAGATTTTGATTTAAAATGTCCTGGTATTTCAAAGCGTTCATGATGCCATGCACCCTAACAAGGTTCCCAGGGCCTCTGGAAGAGAAAAAGGCCCACAGCATCACCGATCCTCCCCCATACTTCACAGTGGGCATGAGGTGTTGTTGGCATGTAGGTGTTGTTGTTGGCATGTAGATAGCACCTGATGGTTGTTCTGGAGACTTTGTGACCCCAAGATGCTACCATTTGTTGCAATTCTTTAACTGCGAGCTTGGAGAACTTTTAATTCCTTATACCATCCAATATGGATGCAGGCGAGTGGCTATTTTCTTGTAGCCATTGCCTGACTTGTGAAGGTCGACACACATCTGCCTTACTTGAATGGTGTGTTCCTTTGTCTTTCCCAAATTGAGGAGTGGATAAGAGAAATGGCCTCTGTGTCACGTCATATTTATACCCCAGGGAAACAGGAAGTGATGAATTACTAATTAAATGTTCCTAGATACTCTGACCAACTTTGTAAACTACTGTAGAAATGACAGAAATACTTCAATTACATTTAATTCCTAGGAATTGTTAGGGGTGCCAATAATTGGGGAACAGGTGATTTTATGAAAAATAATCATTTCTTAGTCAGAGATTTTTTTTCCCATAAAATTAACTTCAGTTGAAGGTTACATTTTTCTACAATATTCAGTGTGAGAGTATGCTTCTGCAATAAAAATTAAATTCATTTTAACACATCTTTAACACATAATTTATTGTGCTTTTAACACATCTTAACCATGGGGGCCAATAATTATGGAGGGCGCTGTACATGCCAACAAGCTGTTTGGGAGGCATGCACGGAAAAAACCTTTTCTCACTCACAATCATAAACACATACCTCTGGAGTTCACTAAGCGGTACTGGGACTTCAACTCGGACTGTTGAAGATTTAGAGAGAATTTAGAGAGATTGTGCAAAGAGGAATGGTCGAAAATCCCTCTTTCTGTATTCTCCCATCTTGTGAAACAATATAGTAGAAGATAAGGAGCTGTTTTAATGAGTATGTGTGCTGGCTTGGGGGACATGTTTTGTGTTTAGAGAGGTTACTGGTGACCAGTGATGTCCAACTGCACCGATATTGATAAACTCATGCTAAATTCAACCAGCAAATTGTTACTTCATATTGAATTTCATGCGTCAAAAGTTGATAAGTGTTAAATATATAATTATTTTATGATTTGATAGTGCGCCATTTTGAGGGATCTTAGACTTTGGGGGGCCACCTGGATAGCTGTTTTATTTGGGTACGAGAGAATAGGTAATTTAGAATTCAATGGTCAGATGACTAGCACTTGAGGTCATGGAGCTTATGATCCCAGAAATGTATAGTTTTAAACCCCAGCAATTTTTCAATTCTCAGTTTCATTATTATTATTAGTTTTTTTTTTCATTTCAATGCTGGATTTTCGTGAAAATGTTTTGTGTTTGCAGCCCTTTTTCTCTACCAAATCATGAAAATAAATTGAAATATGATGGAATTCTATATGCTTCAAGGGTCCTGTTTCAGTTGAGCCATTCATTTCCTGTCTGTGAAGCTGCAATCTTGAATTAAAAAGCCTTAAATAAGGCAAAACATAAATAGTCAGATTTGGCTTCTGCGTAAAGGGGTTAATGACCTGTGGGTGTGTAAGGGCTTTAGTTCCATTCAGGCCAATTAGATCAGTCACCGTCATTCCCTCAAAAAACCTAAGTATTAACGGCATTGCAATTTCATCATGTCAAGTAACTGACTTGGGTGCTGCCAGAACTGTTTCTCTCAAGAGGAGACAGATCAATTTGTTTGGCAGGTAGAGGTTGATCACCACGTCACGCTTATTTAGTTTTTTTATTTTTAATATTGTGTAATCTGCTTTCAAACATCGCGTAATCCTACAAATGTCAAATCTGCCATTGTGGCCATTGAAAATAATCGACCAATCAAACAATAGGAAATATTCTGCCCAGACCAGTACGTGACGTCACCCGTGATGTGAACTACCAGCTCGAGTGACGTAGGCATTCTCTTCTTGCTGAACGAACACGGTGGCTTGCTTGAGCAGTCTCAGACCAGACATTTACATGCAGATTACTTGGAATAAAAAAATGTAAAGGATAATGGCTTATCGTTTTGTATAGCAGAGATTATGTTTTGGTACTTTATCTGGCAATGTATGATGACCATGCCTTTAATTTTTTTAAAAAGTGGGCCAAAAGATGTTGGGCAATTTAAATCATATGCAAAATGGTGCTCAAGCTATAAAAAGCAAGACTGAAGTTAATTACAATGAACAAAAATATAAATGACCCATGTCAAATTTTTGAGTTTTTATTAACATTAGGATTATGCATTTATGAAGCGAATCAAAATTCATTTTTGTTAATGACTAATCTTCAGATCAACGTCCATTACATTTTGATATGGGCATCTGCGAAGGAGTGACAATCCTTTGAACACGTTGGGGGTCAGGTTGAAGAAATTGAATGTTCAATATCTTGTGTGTCCACCATTTGTGTCTCTCAGAGCAACGCATCTCCTTCACATGGAGTTGATCAGGTTGTCTATCGTGGCCTGTGGAATGTTTTTCCATTCTTCCCGAAAGGGCCACATGGAGCTGGCGCACATTATCCGGAACTGGAACACGGTCGCGGACACGTCGATCCAGAACATCCCAAAGACGCTCTATGGGCGACATGTCCTGCGAATACGCAGGCCAGTCCAGAACTGGAATGTGTTCTGCTTCAGGGAACTGCATGCAGACCCTCTGGTGGGCATCCCTGAATCCAGCATGCCAATGGCACATTCCCGCATGATCTGAGACATCTGAGGCATGATGACTTTTGACAAAATTTGACATTTTGGGGTGGCCTTTTATTGTCCCCTGAGTAAGGAGTGTCTGGGTACTGCTCATTCTGTCTGATCGCCATCTGGAAATGCCACACTCATGTACTGAGTGAAATCACTGTATCACTAAGCAAATGCTCACTAACAGAGAGATGAATTAAAAATGGTACACAAATCAAGGGAATTATCCCTATTGCACAAGTAAAAGTCAGCATATGCTCACTTAGGGTTGTTAACTCCATATGGCATCAATATTTGACATGGGGTGTTTATATTTTTGTTCTGTGTATTTGCATTTCCCCCCACACAAAGAAAATATTTGCATTTTAAAATACCCCTTCACCCCAGCCTAGACCCCAGCTCCATTTTCAGGCAATTACAGGGTACATAACAAAAGTGGCAATTAAGAGGAGAAAGAAAACAAAAAGAATGGTAGGTGTTTATTTGCAAACTGCTCCACAGGCTAGGAATCATTACAATGAAACTACCATGGAGTGACAGAGTTTGCATCAAAAGGTGGTCTGTGTGAGTCAGCAACAAACAAATGCTAACAAATTAACTTGCATAAAGCTTGCACAGCACCTGCTGTATTCATTGACATGCCATCTAATGTACCATTCAATCCATTGTGCCTTTACTGCAGATCACAAAACTACCAAACTAGGCCAAGGGAATAAATATATCCAAAATGTCTGATAAATTTTTGCATAAAAATATCACCAAAGGCATTTCCAGTAGCAGAGGCATAAAACAAGAGCCCACTATGTGCATGATAAATGGCAATGCTTAAATGGAATTTGATGGCTTGGATGTTAAGTCTCAGCCTGAAAAGAATCACACAATCACTTTTAGATCTTTACGTAGACACTTAGGACCAGCTGTTAAGCCCCACACTCACCCGGTCAAACATGGCAAACAGCTCCTGCAGGGGAGGGCTGACAGGAATTTTCAGGTAACTGGAGAACTCCTCAATCCCAATCCGTCCTCCTTTGCAGGAACGGGCAATGGAAGCAAAAGATTCCAGCTCCTTATTTACACTGTCCCATTTCAAACTAATTCAAAAAACCAGGTAGACAGACACACAATCAACACAAAAAGTGAATGCATATCATGAGTAATTTTACATATAACAACTCCCCACAACAATGGCACCTTTTTTTTTCCTGATTTGGCTCAATACCACCCAGTATAGATTTTTAATGAAACTAACATGCCCTGAAAAAAAAAAAAAAAGTTAAAAAAAATAAAAAATAAAAAATAAATAAATAAAAGTTTGATTTTGACATTGTTTGAACTTGTACAAGGTGAAACCTCGCTGTCAAACGATGGAAGTGTGTCTAACCACACCCTGATTGGATTTCCATCCTGCTCCAGCCATCATGCTTTTTAGGTATATATTGTTACAGTTTTAATGGCAGCTTTATGTCACTTGAAATAAAGTAACTTTGGGAAATATAATGGTAGTCTTAGTGCGTAGTCCACTGGAGCAGCATGCAAGTCCATTAAGGGTGTGGCTTGACACACTCCCATCGTTCGACAGCCAGTATTTGTAGCGAGGTCAGGGACAAAGTTCAAAAGGGCTGGTCTATTGGGCTTAATGGGTGTGTATTCAGCATGATGTCATAACCCACACATAATTACATTTTCCAGGCCCTTAAAGCCAATTGCATTTGCCTCCTGGTGGAGTTGCCTTCATGGCGGCAGATTTTGCTAGACAATGAATGGGCAGATCAATCTTAATTCTCAAATCTGAATTCTATGAGGTGGTAGACAATCTGTTTTGCTCATTTTTTCAAAAGGTCAATTCCTCCTTAGTTAGATTCATTTCTCTTTTGATACATTTTATTCAATCGTGCAGCATGAATTGGAATCACCCAGGTTTGTAAAGCATAATCTATGGAAACCTATGTAATTTAAACATACCAAAAACAAGTAATACGGTCATAAAATGTAGGAAGAATCTGGGATTTTAACTCCCTTAAAGCCCAAGGTCCCCTTGGCAGTAACACCGGCATTATGGGATTTTCAAATAAGTTGCTGTGAGTCTCTGACTCTTAAACATATAATTGCTTTCAAGCTGACCTTGTTTTAGACTGCTTGATCAATAATCACACCATTATTTACTGAATAATCAACACCAATATATATGACTATGATTATTCAGAAAGTCTGAAGAAATGACAGACCACTGAAGGATAACATTGACAAAAGATTTAAGTGTGGATCCACGAAATTGGCATGTGTAATCTGCAAGAAGTGTGGGGTGGGGGGTCAAAAGTTCTTGTCCGTATTTTCACCATAGGCTGGCCTTGGGGAAGGATGAATACAGCTCTCAGCTTTTGGTTCAAACTTTAACCCTTTTGGAGTGAGGGGGTGAAATACTGTAGTTTTTAGCCCTTTTCTAGTTTTTTTCAAGGGATTTTTTGTTAAAACATGGCTCTTTTCAATGAATTTTTGAACCTTTATGGAGAAATTCATGCAATATTACCTTTGCGTCTTTTCAAGTAGAAGTCAATTGCAATTTTTTGAGGCCACAATATCCAACCAAATCTCTGATTTATTAAAGGTACTATGCCCCTTAAAGTTGCATTACCCCCAGTTTCTAAGAAGTGCACCCTGCATTATGGGTAATATCTGAGATGCTGCAGGCACTTAGAACTTGCCACTTTCAGAGTTTAAAGGCAAAATGTGACTGTAAATTTCTTTGAAATAAAATCTTTGATATTTCCTCCCATTATTGTGCAGTGCCCCTCTAAAACGTACCCATCTGTGCCATTTCCACAGTGTTTTTTTATCAACCCTCCCATATCTAAAGAGCAAGCTAATTATGGTCATGTTTTTACAGAGGCCAGGGGAACTGGCTTAGTATAATTCTTTGAAAGGGAATGGGTTGTAACCCCTCTTCCCGCCCCTCTTAGTCGTGAAATGGTCCAATCACGGGCGTCTGGAGAGTTAGGGTTGATTAAAAGTGGCTCCGTTAAGGCCTAGGCCCTATCCCTGTCAAAAAAGCTCCTGAATGGAGCTTCTCTGACGGGGCCAGGGCCCAGGCCCTCCTAGGCCTCAACTGAGCCACTTTTAATCAACCCTAACTCTCCAGACATCTGTGGTCCAGTTATGGTACTTCTGTCTTACGCCTGAAAAACACCAGGCGCGTTCGCGGCGCGACAAGTCAGTCGCAGCAGAACCCATTATTTTCTATTGAAGCTGCTACACCGGCAACATAAGCTGCGCGCAATCGCGCCAGCCCATGCCACAAATCTCTTCATTTATGAGGCAGGTCTATTTTTTTCCCCTCTATGTGCAACAACGCGGCCCCACCAACAGGCAAAAACGGCACAAAACTGCATAAAAAACGAGTACAACAAGTTTATTTTGATTGTAACAGAGTCATAGGAATCTCACTTTGTTTTTGTTTGATTTATATTGTGGGTATATAAAAAAAGAACAATCTCATCAAAGTGTATTCTGAAGTTAAAACAATTTATTTCAAATTGAACACCTTTTATTGCAGGCTATACTTCCCTACTGTACCCCGGTAACAAACATATCACTTGCCAATACTCAATGTGGGCAGTGATGGTGATCATCTGTGCATGAAAACAGCAGAAAGGTTCACAGCAGGAGAAATGCAAATGAGTTGCGGGTAGGGGGGTGTCCCACTCCAATGTCCAAGTGGGGATATCCTTGGGTAGGGTCCACTGATCTATATATAAAAACTGGATAGCTGATGATGTCATAATGTTGAAGTAACCGTGCCGCCATATTGGTATGCCCAACTATAATCTCTCAGAACATTACTCACATCGAACACGTTGCAGCCAACGATATAATTAATTGAGAAGATATATTTTCACAGACACGGAAGAGGCGGTATTTTATATTTCCCCCTCAGATCGACCTGACTGTATGAAAAATGCCTCAAGGACCGCAGATTTAACTACAGTTGGCAGCAGTTGTACGAGCCTTTAACATTTTCACTGGAAAATATCAGCATTTGACAGCGCGACCAATGAGTGCGTTCCATAGGAAATCTATACGTATTTTTCTACATCTCGCCTGAGTGGGGCAGCGGTACAACGAAAAGGAAGTCCAAAGTCATTGAGACTGAAGAAGACAAGACGTCAATCCTGCACGTATTATTATGCGTGGGGGGATTTAAAAACTTAATGAAAAAATAAAGTAGCCGTGAGCTCGCATCTTGTCAACTGTTGTCTTTTTTTTAGAAACACTGGCTGTGAGATTCAATCGCGCTAAACACATATGCAACTCCCAACAGGTGTTTTATATTGAGTTTTCTCTTGCGATGTCTTCAGTCACAAGCTGCCACGAAGCTCTAGGCTAATTTTCCTATGAAGCGAAAGTGGGTTCGCTGAAGAGAACGCAATTCAAACTTATCAAGGTCGCTAAATCAGCGCTCACATGAGAAGTGAAGTGAGTTGTACGTTGTGGAGATGTATGTAAAACTGCCTGTTATTTATTATCGAGTGTGAATCACATTATCTGTTTAAGTAGCTCTAACGTTACATCCTCATTGATAACCTGGCAGAATTAAATTTGTCCGTCAACGGTAATTGAGTGTCAGCAGAACATTAGCCTTTTTTTGTGCTGGAATAAATTTGCCTTAATGATTAGACCAGTCAGCACCGGTTTTGTTGTCTAGTTAGTCTGGTCTAATATTATAGACAGCGTTACACGGCAGTTTTACTGGATTATCTAATTTATGCCGTGTGACATTGATTGATCTGGTTAACTTCAGTTCGGTTATCTAAGTAGCTTTAGGCTAACCTGATGGATCACGTTTGCAAACATGAATTTGAACTGTTCCAATAATAACCGTTAGCAGGGCGAACACTGACACATTATCTGCCGTGAAGGTAGATCGCCAGTGGCTAATAATAAGCAATATATTCCTTGTGTTATGGCCCCAATTTGTTATTACATTTACAACGTAACAGCAACAGCAAGGGATGACAGACACAATTTAAAACTCAAACACATTTAATTAACAAACAAAGACTTTAACTAAACTACTGACCAAGATTGATTAATAACAAGAACAAAAAAATATTCACAGTCCCTTGTTTTGGTGGGGTGGCGTGGTGATGTCCTGGGTTAGGAAAAGTGCTCAAATCCAGGCAAAAATTTCTCAGGTTCTGAACAGAAATGACAGGTCTGGTCACATGTATCCTTCTTCTTGCAATTTCTCCTACTACTTTACTGTCTCAATTCTTTTCCTTATATACTCTTTTGCAGACCCCACCCACATTTAGACCTCTTTTTTTTAATTTTCTGAGACTTGCCCCAGACATGTCCAGGACATGTCTAAACATGACTCCAGTCTGAGCTTAACAAAAAAAGGTAAATACTTTTTTACTATATTCACATTACACCTCCATTCCAAAAGGGAAAAAATTTTGACTCATAAAGGCAAAATTTTTCTTTTCAACACAAAATGGTTAAGTGAACACTTGTCATATATATACATATCATACAATATTCAAATAAACACATGATATATATATATATACATATTCAAACACGGGATAAGCAATCAGCAATTACATTGTCTGTACCCTTCACATGCTTAATTTCCAAGTCAAACTCCTGTAAAATCAAACTCCAATTCAACAATTCTTGTTTTTCATCTTACTCAAAAACATTAACGGATTGTGGTCAGTGTGCACAATCATTGGCTTTTGTCCTGTACAAACATAAACATCAAAGTGTTGTAAAGATAGAACCAGAGCCAACAGTTCCTTCTCTATTGCGGAATAGTTCCTTTGGTGGCGATTGAACTTCCTGGAGAAGTATGCCACGGGATGCTCAATGTCCTCAGAGTCACTTCTCTGTAGGAGCACAGATCCACAAGCTTGGTCGCTAGCATCGACCGCGATGGAGAACGGTTTGTTGAAGTCAGGAGATTTGAGCATGGGGAAGTGACACAGCAGAGACTTCAGGCGATCGAAGGCTCTCTGGCATGCATCATTCCAAGTGAACTTTACGCCTTTCTTCAGTTGGTTAGTTAGACTGAGAGCAATCTCAGCAAAGTTCTTGCAGAACTTGCGGTAGTACCCGATCATTCCAAGGAAGCGGCGCAAAGCTTTTTTGTTGTCAGGAACTGGAAAGTCCATGATGGCTTGGACTTTAGCATTTATGGGTGCCACCTTACCCTGGCCTAAGACGTAGCCAAGATAGGTGACAGTAGCACAACCAAAGTCACTCTTGCTCAGGTTAACAGTCAGGTTAGCCTGGGTCAGGCGCTGGAACAACGTCTCTACATCTTTTAGATGTTCTTCCCAGGAGTCACTCCATGTGATCAGGTCATCGATGTATGCACCCGTGTGGCAATCCGGCGATTGTAGACTGTATCATCCTTTGGAACGTGGCTGGGGCATTTTTCATGCCAAAGGGTAGGACTTCATACTGGTACAATCCAGATGGTGTGGCAAAAACAGAGATGCTCTTGGCCCTCTCAGTTAAAGGCACACACCAATAACCCTTCAATAAATCAATCTTGGTCAGAAACTTTGCTTGCCCTACTCTATCAATACAATCATCAATCCTAGGTATTGGAAACACATCAGTTCTAGTTACAGCATTGACCTCGCGACAATCTGCACAGAATCCAGTACTTCCATCAGGTTTTGGAACCAGCACACAGGGTGAACTCCAATCTGAGTTGGAGGGTCTGATAATATCATGTTCCAACATGCACTCAACCTCCTTCTCAGCAATCTTTCTCTTTTCAGGATTCATCCGGCACGGATGCTGTTTTATTGGTTTGGCATCACCAACTACATCTACATCATGAGAGGCAATAGAAACTCTTTTTGGAACATCAGGAAAAAAATCCTCATATTTCTTGATCAACCTTTCAAACTGATCTCTCTGTGAGGGTTCTAAGTGCTGGAGTTTTACATCAAGATTTTGCAACACTTCAGTGTTTGACAATTTACATGAAAGAACTTCAGCTTTAATTCTTGGTTCATCATCTTGAAACTCCCCCTCATCTTCACACGTTTCGACCATTGGAGAATCTGAAGTGACAGCTGCAACCCTAGCATTTCTGTCATGATAAGGCTTTAGCATGTTAATATGACACAATTGTTTTGGTTTTCTCCTATCTGGAGTCTTCACAATGTAATTGCGATCATTGAGTTTTGTCAGAATTTCATAAGGACCATGAAATCTAGCCTGCAATGGATTGGACTGCAAGGGAAACAACACAAGGACCTTTTCTCCTGGTTTAAACTCACGGCTTCTAGCCTTATGATCAATGATCATATGATACCAAGTTTTCATTTTTCCCTGACTTGATTTCAAGTTCTCTTTGGCAAGGTCACAAGCTGCACGCAATCTTTCCTTGAACTTGCCAACATAGTCTAACAGACTGATATGCGGCTCTTTCTCTTGCCATTGTTCACTCAATAATAGCAAAGGTCCTCTCACTTCATGACCAAACACTAGCTCAAATGGACTGAATCCAGTAGACTCCTGCACTGCTTCTCTAGCTGCAAACAGCAGCAAATGAATCCCTTCATCCCAGTCTTTCTCATGGTCATAACAATAAGTCCTCATCATTGTCTTGAGAGTGGAATGAAACCGCTCTAAGGCACCCTGACTTTCTGGATGATAGGCACTAGAAAGAATCTGCTTTGCACCTAGTTCATACACAACCTGCTGAAACAATCCTGAAGTGAAATTGCTACCCTGGTCTGACTGAATTTCCCTGGGAAGGCCAAACAACGTGAAGAACTTTATCAAAGCCTTTGAGATTGCAGTTGCCTTGATGTTACGTAGAGGTATGGCTTCGGGGAATCTGGTAGATGCACACATGATTGTCAACAAGTACTGATTTGCAGATCTAGTCTTGGGTAATGGACCAACGCAATCAACAATGACCCTAGAGAATGGCTCCCCAAATGCTGGGATAGGCTGCAATGGAGCTACAGGTGGGTCTAACTGGTGTTTTCCACTTACCTGACAAGTGTGACAGGTTTTGCAAAAGTTGGAAACGTCTTTCCGAAGCCCAGGCCAAAAGAAGTGTTTCATGATCTTATCAACAGTCTTGTTAACACCAAGATGACCTCCTAAAGGTAAACTATGAGCCATTGTTAAGATCTCATTCCTATAGACCTTCGGAACAACAATTTGCCTGACCACTGCCCAATCTGCATTGGCAGGGATATCAGGAGGGCGCCACTTCCGCATCAACACACCATCCTTGAGATAATACCCAACTGGAACTGCGTCTATTTCTTTATCAGGAAGGGCTCTCCTCTTTAGTACACAAATTTCAGGATCATTAGTTTGCTCCTCAATCAACCGCTTTCTGGACAGAGACAAGTCTCCAGACACATCAGAATCACCAGACCCATCCAGCTGGCTGAATAGAGAACTGATAAAAGTATCTGATAAGTCCTCAAACGGAGAAACCATAGTAGGCCAATCAGAGTCATGAGGCGAACCACCTGAGTCCTGACTATTCAATGTACTGGACGGCACCACAACATCTTCTTCTTTAGCCTTCTTGGCCATAGCACGAGTCACTGCGCAAGAAGGATACAGAGATGGGTCCTCATCCCCATCTTCAGTGCTCGGCTGTGAAGTAAGATGTACAGGGGGAACTACTTTGCCCCCAGCCAGGTCATTGCCTAGCAACAGAGAAACACCCTTTATAGGTAGACTTGACATAAGTCCCACCTTTACCTGTCCTGTAACTAAATCTGACTTCAAGAATATAGAGCGCAGGGGTACAGATACAGTCCTCCCTTCAATACCTTGTACTAGTATGAAATCCCCTGAAGCGGTCTCATCACGTAACTCCAAGGAGTCCATCAACAAAAGTGACTGAGAAGCTCCGGTATCCCTTAGGATATATATGGGGACAGGAGTAGTATGCTCATTCAGAGCCATAAATCCCTCTGACACAAATGGAAGAAATTCCTCCCTCACGAAGTCAGCTGTATCAGGCTTTTTAGCCCCACAAGAAGCAGGTAATTTAGCAGATCGGTTATCTACTACAGGGGTTTCTAACCTAGTTTTCACAAAGGCATTTGGTTTGGTATCCTTTTCTTTTTCTTTCTTAGCTTTAAGGAACCAACAGTTAGTTGTAACATGACCAGATTTCTTGCAATAACTGCAAACTAGACCACTTTTGTCACTGTCAGCTTTCACACTTTGATCAGACCTGTTACTGGATTTCTGAGCACCATCACCAGATTTGTCTTTGTCTTTGGGTGAGGAATCTTGGGTATCACCGTAACCCTTTTTCTGAAATTGGGACCATTTATTGTTACTGCTAGACTGAAATTTGGACTTATGAGTGAGAACATATTCATCTGCAAATTTGGCAGCTGATTGCAAGTTCAGTGCTTGCTTCTCATTAAGGTAGGTCTTAACATCATCCTTAACACAGTTCTTGAATTCTTCAACTAACACCATCTCTTTTAGTGAGTTGAAATCATTCTTGACCTCCATAGAAGTACACCAGCGCTCAAAGCAAACCTGCTTTTCATTAGCAAATTCCACATAAGTCTGATTTTCAGATTTCTTCAGACCTCTGAATTTCTGTCGGTAAGCCTCTGGAACCAACTCATAAGCTCTCAAAATAACCTTTTTGACAACCTCATAATCAGAGGAATCATCGGCAGACAAAGCCGAATAGGCTTGTTGAGCTTTACCCTTGAGGACAGTTTGCAACATCAGAGGCCAGTGTTCCTTTGGCCACTGGCAACTCTTTGCTACCTTTTCAAAACACTGGAAATAGTTGTCAACATCCTTTTCCGAAAATGGAGGCACCAGTTTTACCTCCTGGCTAGCCCGAAATTTATTTTCAGTTGCTATTTTAATTTTTAGTTGCTCCATTTGGAGTCTTTCTTCTCTATCGAATCTCTCTAATTCAAAATCTCTCTGTCTCTGTCTCTCTCTTTCTGCTCTTTCCTCTTTCTCTCTTTCTTTTTTCTCTTCTCTTGCAAATTTTTCTAACTCAAATTCTCTTTCTTTCTCTTTTTCCTCCCTTTCTTTCTTCTCTTCTCTAGCTAATTTTTCCAACTCAAACTGCCTTTGTTTTTCTTTTTCTTCCCTTTCAATCTCTAGCATTTTTAATTTAAGTTCCATTTCTATATTTGGATTTTCCACTGGAAACTGTTCCAGATCTCCTGGTGCAAACACATTTTCATCAATGTAATATTCAACTATCTCTCTAGCCAGTCTTGCTTTTCGCATGGCTGGTTTTACCTCTGTCAGCTCCAAATGTCTGCATATTTCCAACAGTTCGGTCTCTTTAAAAGACTTCAAAACCCCTACGGTTGGTGATGCCAAGAAATCATCCATTGCTGTTGTCAATATATTTATATAGGAAAATTCACAAAAACAATTTTACAATCTGAAATGTTAGATTTGTAATAAATGACTCACAAAATGGTCTATCCCGGACCTTGAGCCCCCAATTTGTTATGGCCCCAATTTGTTATTACATTTACAACGTAACAGCAACAGCAAGGGATGACAGACACAATTTAAAACTCAAACACATTTAATTAACAAACAAAGACTTTAACTAAACTACTGACCAAGATTGATTAATAACAAGAACAAAAAAATATTCACAGTCCCTTGTTTTGGTGGGGTGGCGTGGTGATGTCCTGGGTTAGGAAAAGTGCTCAAATCCAGGCAAAAATTTCTCAGGTTCTGAACAGAAATGACAGGTCTGGTCACATGTATCCTTCTTCTTGCAATTTCTCCTACTACTTTACTGTCTCAATTCTTTTCCTTATATACTCTTTTGCAGACCCCACCCACATTTAGACCTCTTTTTTTTAATTTTCTGAGACTTGCCCCAGACATGTCCAGGACATGTCTAAACATGACTCCAGTCTGAGCTTAACAAAAAAAGGTAAATACTGCCATCTAGTGGCCTATATTCACATTACACTTGAAATTCATTTATGTGTATCTGTCTTCACTACAGCCAGTACATTGTCTCGCCACATCCCCCCAAAAACGTCGCTCCACATTGCAAGGCTGCACATCAGCGCTTCTCTGCCATAGAATACTATACTTACTACCGGGCATAGTAAGATGGCCGCTCGACCACTTCCGCTTGCTTCAACCTCCCAACGCAGTTCTGCATCACGTCAGCAATCCAGTTATTCCATAGAGATCAGTGGTAGGGTCACGGACATTTTGCAAAACAGTTTGGCACAAATATGGACGAGGAGAAGTTGATATAAAAATTTTAAAAACACCCTGAGTTGTACGACCCAGAAAACACTTTTTATAAGGACAACCTTAAAAAGGAGTCTATATGGACAGAAATAGAGACTGAAGCATCAAGTGATCTGTAGTGTTTGTTACTGTCTAAAGCCAGCTCTGCAACCAGGTTGTGGAAGGCTCCCAAATGTCGTCTTTGAAGATTCAGCGAATGTACCAAAAATCTTATCCTCCTCCTTTATAGCCTTCAAATTAATAAATAGAAGGCAATCGCCTTCATTCTATTAATAGCAGGAGCTGTCCATGAGTGAAAATAAAATAATCTGTTAAGTGCTAATTATTTCGCAACTCCATGCATGAAAACACTAATCAGTCAACTCGTTTACACAACGAAAATTTACAATATGGATAGGATCGCCAAAATGTGAAAGTGCGAATGCAAATAAATTTACAGTACATGTGTGCCCAGGTCGTATTTTGTAATAGTTAAAGTAAAAAATGCTGTACATTTATGTTGCTTTGAATTTTAATGTTGAACTGAAAATCTATTTCAGTTCAACATTATCAGCGGGACTGCAAAAATGACACAAACTTTGCATAATGCTCCACTTTGCCAAAGTCTCCCCCTGAATTCTATGACGGAATATGGATTTCAACAATGAATTTTAGAGGATGATCAATAGATATCAAAACCTTGCTTGATCAAAATCATTGAATAATATAAGTGCTGCCATCTGTTGGGAAAGTTTGAAACTAAATGTAATATACTGGGCTCTAAATTCGTTGACCAGGCGCAGGTGCGGCGGAATGGGTGGAGCGCCGCGCCAACAGGGTGTATCCAGGAATATTTTGCAATTTTGTGCCCGGTGCAGCCTGGCGCAAGTATTCCTCTGTCCCGACCCTGTCCCTCCAGCTGGTGCAAGTGGCAAAGAGGGAGGAGATAAGGCCTGAGTGAGTTTAACACAGCCTTGTCAAAGCTTCACCAATCAAATGAGCACCTCTCCTCACCTTAAAAATTGTAATAAAGAAGCCTCTGTCCTATATCTGCATGATGTGTGAATGTTGCATTTTACTTTGCTGCTGCAGGCATGTTTTCTGCTCCGCTTATGTCTATATTAAGCATTATGAATATGAATTAGCTGGCTAGCTAAGGCATTCGTGAATTATTACCATGAGCATACTTGAATGGAATTTCAAAACGAAACTACGTCAGATCATTCAAACATATGAAGTTGGAGTGAAATACGATGTTTGCTCATTTATTTCTTCTGCCTGCATCATTGAGAGGAGAAACAATGGATAGCGTGTTCCTATTATTACACCCTGTTGCCGTTTAAAATTTTGGGATCAACATGCATGGACAACAATGCAAGATACGTAACACATTTATTTTCAATATGTGATCTTAACTCACAATGAGATCATAGCAATCAGGCTTTATTCCTTTCCCTCACTAAAAATGATAAAACCTAAGGGACAATAGTAGTATTAAGCCGATTGCACACTGGACGCGAAACAAATTTTTGGCACGACAGATTGCATTCAAAGTCAATGCAAAGATACAAATACACGCGTGTATTTGTGTCTTTGCATTGACTTTGAATGTAATCAGTCGTGTGAAAAATTTGTTTTGCGTCCGGTGTGAAAGCAGCTGAAGGACACATACCCACATGTCCTACACACGCACTCATGCGCCCACATGCACATCTCTCTTTCTCTCTCTTTGATCTGACATCAGGACAATCAATATAGATTCTATAATTTATGTGCTGATTCAGATAGTTAGATTAAATAATGGTTGATGTAATTATTTATTGCATTGAAATGTGCCTGACATTCTGGCAACCTGCCTGTGAGGTTTTAGTGACGTGTGCACACTGTGCACCGGTCAGCCAATTTACCACTGCACAGAATGTAAACCAGGTTGGAGCTGGCGAGCTCTCTGCGCACTTTCAGCAGGGCCTTTATCCACGAAATTGTCACTGCATCATGATGAATATGTGACACCTCCCCCTACTACACCGCCACACCCATCTCGACGCAAGTCCATCCACCAAATTGCCAAAGTGGCTGTGCACGGTGGTGCATTGCACAAAACGCACTGCACTGCACTGCGAGGGCTGCACCGGATGAACGCTGCGCCAAGAAATTAGAGCCCATAATTTCCTACTTCCCCAACTGACAGCAGAATTGGTCAATGAGTGAAAATAGGGTTTTTCAGGGACTCCTCATCCTCTCCAGGGAAGAAATATCAAAGATTTTATTTCTGAATATTTATTATGAAGGCCTTGACTTTCAGCACATACCTTGTTTGTGGTCCAGTTCCTGCAGCATCTCAGATATAGGGGTGTCTTTGAACCATAGGAAAAAAGGGCTTTCAAGGGTGGGCGTAGAGGTGTGCTTAGATCTCCCTACCAGTGAAATCAATTTTTTTCCAACTTGCAGTAACAAGACACCACTTTATACTCATGCTTGAAAAAGAATTGGAAGCCTGCAGCTGAGGGGCTAAAATAGGCTGAAATTGAACTTTTACTTTTGAAATTTCACAACGTGAAGTTTGACCTTTGAAGGTCACCGAAGGTCAAGTTCAAGGCACCAAAATGAAAGTTCATATTTGACTTACAATTAGAGTTCAATACACATACCGTATATGACCAAATAATCGCTCACGTGCAAATACGCGCCTGCGTGCAAAAAGCCGCCGGGGGTCCGACCTCATTTTGCGTTTTAATCAAAAGCCTGGGGTTGAATTAAACGTCCGGACGATTATTTACAATATTGTATATAACATCTGTGTCATGCCATGATGCGGTAATACAGACGCTAAAACAAGCGTCTGTTTGTCTTTGTATGTACAAAACCAAAACCAGTGAAGTTGGCACAATGTGTAAATCGTAAATAAAAACAGAATACAATGATTTGCAAATCCTTTTCAACCTATATTCAATTGAATACACTGCAAAGACAAGTTACTTAATGTTCGAACAGGTAAACTTTGTAATTTTTTGCAATTATTAGCTCATTTAGAATTTGATGCCTGCAACGTGTTTCAAAAAAGCTGGCACAAGTGGCAAAAAAGACTGAGAGAGTTGAGGAATGCTCATCAAACACTTATTTGGAACATCCCACAGGTGAATGGGCTAATTGGGAACAGGTGGGTGCCATGATTGGGTATAAAAGCAGCTTCCCTGAAATGCTCAGTCATTCACAAACAAGGATGGGGCGAGGGTCACCATTTAGTGAACAAATGCGTGAGCTGATTGTCGAACAGTTTAAAAACAACATTCCTCAACGAGCTATTGCAAGAAATTTAGGGATTTCATCATCTACGGTCCGTAATATCGTCAGAAGGTTCAGAGAATCTGGAGAAATCACTGCACGTAAGAGACAAGGCCGAAAACCAACATTGAATGCCCGTGACCTTCGATCCCTCAGGCGGTACTGCATCAAAAACCGACATCAGTGTGTAAAGGACATCACCACATGGGCTCAGGCACACTTCAGAAAACCACCGTCAGTAACTACAGTTCGTCGCTACATCCGCAAGTGCAAGTTAAAACTCTACAATGCAAAGCGAAAGCCATTTATCAACAGCACCCAGAAACGCCCCCGATTCGCTGGGCCCAAGCTCATCTAAGATGGACTGATGCAAAGTGGAAAAGTGTTCTGTGGTCTGACGAGTCCACATTTCAAATTGTTTTTGGAAACTGTGGACGTTGTGTCCTCCGGACCAAAGAGGAAAAGAACCATCTGGACTGTTATAGGCGCAAAGTTCAAAAGCCAGCATCTATGATGGTATGGGGGTGTATTAGTGCCCAAGGCATGGGCAACTTACACATATGTGAAGGCACCATTAATGCTGAAAGGTACATACTGGTTTTGGAGCAACATATGTTGCCATCCAAGCAACGTCGTTTTAATGGATGCCCCTGCTTATTTCACCAAGACAATGCCAAGCCACATTCTGCACGTGTTACAACAGCATGGCTCCGTAGTAAAAGAGTGCGGGTACTAGACTGACCTGCCTGTAGTCCAGACCTGTTTCCCATTGAAAAAAAAAAAAAAACTGGCCTCCTCAGTTCCCAAATATTTACTGAGTGTCGTTAAAAGGAAAGGTGATATAACACAGTGGTAAAAAGGCCCCTGTGCCAACTTTTTTGCAATGTGTTGCTGCCTTTAATTTCTAAGTTAATGATTATTTGCAAAAAAAAAAAAAGTTTCTCAGTTTGATTATTAAACATCTTGTCTTTGCAGTGTATTCAATTGAATATAAGTTGAAAAGGATTTGCAAATCATTGTTGTCTGTTTTTATCTACAATTTACATAACGTGCCAACTTCACTGGTTTTGGGTTTTGATATCTGATGTCAATAAAGATGTGGGGGAAAAAAATAGCAGATGGTCTTTGGCACAGAGGTATAAAAAAAAAAAAACTTGAGTGGAAAACGTCATTGGCTGGACCAAGAGCACACAGCAGAATAGCTCTGCCATCGTATGTATGTATAAAAGTCCAATGAGACGGATGTAAACACTAAACGTGGGTGCTGACAATCTTTTTTTTTTTTTTTTTTGGGGTGCGGGACTTGTTTTCCGTGTTCTTTTTTATCTTATCGTACTTAAAAAAAGGACAAGAATGAGGAATTGTAAATCAACAATATTTATGCTCTATTATTTGGCAAAGCTAAAGAATAAGCTCTATGATTGCCTTACCCTTTATATAATTGCTTGGTTACCAACGTTTTCGTTTCGTTCAAAGACAAAGCGTTCCTTCCAGCTGTGCCTGCGAGTCTGACTCAGGTCTATACCTGGAAGAAACTAGTCGGTATATGCATATATGAATTTATATGTATGCTTTGTGTATTAAGATCGGAGCAACTTAATTCTGAAGCATTCATACCAACTTGTTGTCTTCATTTAGTCCGTCTTTGTCCTAAGACGATGGATAACAGGATGATATTGCGTGTTGCCCCAACTGGGATCAATGAAGAAGTCTCAAAACTAAAGTATATAAATGAAACCGCACCAGTTTCAGTTTCTGCGAATACACTGCTAATAATAAAAGAATAAACTGAAGCCTTTTTTCCAGGTAATTTAACTGGCACCTTTTAGCCAGTTATTTTAATTGTAATTTTACAATAAGTTTACCACGGTTCAGTGCATGTTCAGTGTAAACCACCGTTTAATGCACGCAGGACTCCACTTTCAGTTAAAATGACAAGGAGACAATGCGTTAATTTAACGGTTAAATTAAGTCAATTTATAACAGTGTAGGAAAGCTGAACTGGCCTGGTGCAGGTTGGTGCAAAAATAAATAATGGCCTGTTCCACATACCCGCCTGGTTCTTATAAACGCCTGGGGTCCGAGTCAATTTTGCGAAATAAACGCCCGGGCTACTAAATGGTCATATACGGTATGTTCCCAATCTTCAATATTTTCAAGCCTAAAAGTCTTTGAAAATTGTAACATTTTGCTTGACCTCAAGTTTGATCTTTCAAGGTCATCTGAGGTCAACTTACACACAGCCAACATATAGGTCATATATAATTTCCTATATGTCAGTAATACAAACTTAATCTCTATCTGCAACCATTTAGCTTCCACAGGCGATTTGCCCATTCTCCATAACACCCAATGATGGGCGATTTTGCCTATCCTCCATAACGACCAATGTTAAAGCACAGCGACCCCACTAGACCCACTTCCGTTGATTCAATCAAAATGGCACTCGCACTGTACATAAAGTGTATCAAGGTGAGTTGATTGCCAGATTTAGAAAAAACAGTTATCAGACAAATAATATTTTGAAATTTAAAGCCATATCCTTTAACATTGTCAATGTTTTCCCTGACCTCAAGTTTGACCTTTCAAAGTCATCTGTGGTTAAATTTAATATTGCCAAAATATAGATCATATACGACCTCCTATATGTTACTTGATCTCTATTTGCAACCATCTGGCCTCCACAGACCAGCCTGCATATTCATAAAAGTACAGCGCCCCCCACTTGACCCACTTACATTGATTCAATCAAAATGGTGCTCGCACTGTACATTGACTGTGCTAAGGTAAGTTGATTGCCTGATTTAGAAGTTCATCGAGCCTTTTTTGTTAAAAATTTTTTTTAGAATTTCTCAGTCCTATCTTTAACATTGGGGCCAAAATTTCAAGGGCCCATGAAAGAGACAAAAATGATTCAATCAAAAATCCGAAAATCATTAGGCCTTTCCAGTTTGGCTTCTGGGAAAGCAGCAGGAAGGTTATAATATGAGATTGTATGAATGGCAATTATCTAAGTAAAGAAATTCAAAAATTAAGAGAAATTTCACTTAATTACCATCCATGCAATCCATATTGCAGCCTTCCTCATTGACGCAAAGCTGTATGTCATGATCGTTAATGGCAACGCAGCTTATTTGAAGCCCAATTGCTCATTAAATTAATTCAGTTTATTATCCGATTCTTACTCAGTAATAGTTTGAGTGTTAACCCGCAGTTTGATAATGTCACTGGTTGTAGACACAATTCTAAGACACGCATCTAAGTCGGGTAAACTGCATTTTTACTCCTGGAAAAGCGAAGCTTAGGAAGGAGTGTTGTGATGACACTTGAGTGGCACTCAATAATCAATCAATCAATCAATCAATCAATTTGCCGTTAGCACAACCACAGGCGATAAGATTCACGAACAGCTTATCCAGGAGTTAACAATAGTGTGACTTTCATTTGAAACATTTTCTAAGGCGTATCAAGTGGATCGGACATGGATGCAGAAATAGATATATGCTGTTTTGTGAGCTGCTACAATTCAGAAGCTAAATGAGACATTAAGGTTTTATGTCACCATAAATGTGGATAGGAAAATGCAAATAATTGCAATGAACTATAAAGCAAGTGTAGGGGAAATGGATACGAACTGATCCTCTCAACTGAACAAATGAACACTAAGTTGGTAATTAGGAAACCTAAAAGTGATCGAGTTTGGAGATATAATGCACATTAAGGCAGTTGCCAATATACCTCCAATGACAACTCCAGAGTGGAAGAGGTTAATAACCTCTGTTTTTTATTTTTTCCAAAATAGAAAAGGCATCATGTACAGTGAATCAACAGAAACTTACACTTACGGAAAAACACTTTGATGCATTATTTAGATGTCCAAATAGAAGTCTATTAGCCAAAAAAGCTTAAGCAAAAAAACTATTCTGTCTGCATATGAGGTCATAAATGAACAAGCTTTCTTATGATATTCACCTGCAGGCCCAAAGTCCTATAAGGTGTCCTCAAATTTGCTAGTTGCTTGACACAAAAATACTTCATCAAAACATGCAAAGATACATGCATTTTTTAGATAGAGCCATTCACTTGTTGCCTTCTTATGACAGTCCTTTTATCATGTAAACAACAGTGTTATGTCACTCTTGTTGAGGGGTTCAAGTGTAACAGAAATTTACATCAACAATTCAGGTACTCATCAGTAGTTCCCTGGGAACATATAAAAATCTTAATTTTCCATCATGCTCTCCTGTTCTCAGAAGCTGTGTGAGAGAAGGCTTACTTTAACTTCCTGCTGATCTTGGTGAACTCCACCAGGCCAGCCTCCATAGGAAGTGTCAGCTCTCCAGCTGAGATCATCAGGCGACAGTCTTCATATGTATGGTCTGTCACTGGTATGCCCAGGGCCCTAAGAAACCACCCATTGAGGCATACAGGGGCAACAAAGGAAAGAAGACAAGCACCCAGTAAGGAGGAAGAAAAATATGTCAGCATACAAGTAAAAAAAACAAACTATTTAAATGCTATAATCCCATCTAAAAAAAAGTTGGGACAGTCAATAAAAACAGAAATACCGAATACCTCCACTTGTATTCAGAGGGGATAGTAGATTGAAATCCTCACGTTTGGTGAACAGAACATTGTAGGATGGTCTGGAAGTATGCACCCCAGGAAGAAAATTTTTTAATTTTATTGAAGCTCTAGTGAAAGTCCACTCAGGAAGACCCTCCTTTCGCATGTTTCTGTTTATATTTTATTCAATCTGGTTTTGCCTATCTCATGCAAGCTCATTATTCCAGCTGTCACTGTGAAGGACAGTCAATTGAGACATCAGCTGTTCTATGAGTTGATCACGTTACTCTAATGCCACTGCGGCATCTATGTCGTAAGCCTATTGCTGCTGCCTTTGTAAATGTAATTCTTTCTCTGCCTTTAGCACTAACATGATCATGATGACCAGACGAAGATCTGAAATGGATTGAAATGTTGTCCTAATTTAATAAATCAAAAATTTTCTTGGTGGCTTGGGGTAAATGTGCATGCGTCCTGTCATTTCTCCATAGACACATTTTATTTCATAGCCTTACACCTATACTAGATGCGCGTATCACGCTTTCATTATACATTTTACTTGACATTTATAGAATGCCTCGATCTTGAGTAGTTGGAGGCTGTATGAGGAACATCGTCAAAAATCTCACTATCAATTTCGGTGCAAGATCTTGCTCACTGTGAAGATATTTACTATGCCAATGACTGAGACAAGTGACATCACTGATGACCTACAGAAGCATCCCTCTGTACATCTCTCTGTACTCTGTAGTTTATCATTCACTGTCACATTAAACATTCACTGTCACATTAATCATTCAATGTCACATTAAATTCTTAAAAATGTGTCTAAAGTGATCAGAAAACAGTTGCAAAAGTACTTTCTTCTGCAGTTAAAACTTTTAGATCCATTGAGAACCGGCAGTTTGGCATTAAAAATGCCGAAAGCCTTTCTTTGTTCCACTTTTTTCATTCGGAAGCTTTTACTTTGATGATGCTGATGCCCTTATTTTTTTGCAACTAAACCATATTAACGATTCTTTCTTTCTGATTTAAATGCAATTATCTATTGATGTGAATTAAACACACATCTGTATAAAAGTTTGCAAATGTACCTATAATTTTTTGACTTTCTGAGATGACAGATTAGATGTCCTGTCCATCGAAAAAACCATTCTTAATAATATTAGCAGTTATCATAGTTGGAAATATATTTGCAAGTTGCTTGCATGTGAGATGTTACTGACTATTTGCAAAAGGCATAGAAATTCCAGAAACAATTAAAAGATGGGCTTCTAATAATTGAATGATTTCTCAAAATCCTGTCCATAGGCAGTCATATTTGTAGACAGAATTATGACTGTGGAATTAACATTTAATAGGTAATCAGGAAATAATGACTTTCGTCAGAGGTCTAGTTCAGATAATATTATCATGGTATAAGATCAAAAGTAATCAATGCAAAATTACAAATTCATTACCGGACTTATTTAAAATACTGCTTATCTAAAAATTTGCCCAAAGGTACAAGGGCATACATTACAATCAATGAGTACTGTACAGTTTCCATTAAAATTATTCAAGGAAAGTGTTTGATTTTGCAACCTGGACATAGTAATGAAACTTTTAAGACCTCTAGGCAACACATCACTGCATATTTAATTTTTACCTTCCGGACAGTTCTCGGACACCTGATGTTGGCTAGGAAGATTAGTCTATATATAAAGGGCTGAGAACAAGAGTGGTCTAACCCAAAAATATGAAAATTAGAGTTTGGATCATATTGTAACAGATATTACTAAGACTCATGACTCAAAATTGGTGTCATGGTGAGTGTTATACCTGTGAACAACACTGTGAGTAATATTTCTTAATTATTCTATATTTTTAAAAACTTTGACATCTATTATCTCAAAAACAATGCTCTGTGGGTTTGACCGCTCTGGATCTAAGCCCTTCATATATAACCAGGAGCAACATTCAATCACTGTTGATCATCTTCTGCACATAAAAATCAAGCATAACTTGTAGTCTTACTTGGCCATGATATCACGTACTGCAAGTCCAAACAGAGCAGGAGTGGCCTTCTCCTCCTCATTTGGAATGAAAGGTGGAAGGAACTAAAGCAAAAGATCATTGATATTGCTAATTTTGAAACTTCTCATTCAAATTTCTTCACTTCCATAAAGATCTGAGGTCAAAACAATTCAACCACTTTTACCTCTCGTAGGAGTCAATTTAAAACATTTGGGACACATATAAAGACCAAACCTAACAAATTTACCACAAATTGCAGTTCAGTGAGTTGTGGATGAAGAATAACAATTGACAGGCTTATTTCCAGAGGTACAAATGTCCAAAATCATCACATTTGAGATAACTCCAAAAATCAATCCCACTAATGGTGAAGAATGCCCTCCTGAACCATTCTCACGGTACTTAAGTATTCATGTTGTGCATATCATGAATGGGCAAGCTGAAAAATCCAAGGTAGTCAGTCATTTCTAGCAATACTGAAGTCCAAGTCTTGACTTGCAGAAGTGCACAAGCACATCCAGCCAATCACAGCTTCCCTTTGAAAAACCTCTGACGACAGTAGATTTTGGTTGGTCAACATGGTAGTATACCACAAGTGGCATGGCAAAGGCAAAGACCATCCTTTTCGGAAAGGCGTGGTCACTGTAGCATGGCTGTGTATGAAGGGATTATACTCCAACCTCATGCCTGTCCTAAAATGAAGGAAACCGTACAGAAGCTGATCAGATCATTCAAATGTACAGTGCTTAACAAAGAACTAGGTTCACTAACCCACATAACTGGCCCTGTATTTTCGTGAATTACCAAACACAACCTTGAACAATTTTCATTTGTCGAATCAATCGTTAGAGATATATGTTGTCCAACAATATACTTGCCGTTGGTTACCAAGACCCGAAATTGATTTTACGGATGCTTCAACGAGGCAATGACTTCACTTCAAGAGATTTCGAGCGAAAAAGACGACGTTCAAATCAGTTTTTCGCGTGGGCGGCATACTTCGCCCAAAATAATTTATATATCAATCAAATCTATTATAAATTCTTTACTAATTTGTGTAGGTTGTATTGTGGGCGAGGCCTGCCGCCCGAGTTTCATTTCAAAAATGAGTAGGCTAGTTTACACTAGTGACGCGCTTAGTTATGCAAAATATATAAATGTGGGATTGGCATTTACAAACGGAAATAAAATTGAATTTCGTGATATTTTTTAAAAATAATAACTTAAAATGTAACGTTATCTCATACAACTGTAAGTATTTTTATGTGTAATAAAACAAATGTGTGGATTGTGTTTTTTTCGCTAAGGATTCAACACGAGGCACGAATTGTATTTCATATTGAAATCCAACTTTTCAATTGCACCTCTTGCGTAAGCGGCGTTCTCTGATGTACAGCTGTTCGCATTTCCTGCTTTGTTGACGCGTAATATTTTGAATGACGATTCTTCTCTAATATGTCTGATATGTAAATATCGCGTAAATAGTTTAGTGTCGTTGAGTGTTAGGCCTAATTACTCAATGTAGGAGCCAGATAATCAGTGGCGTCAGGCTTTTCGGCGCGATGACCCAGTTTCATCTTTCGACAATGATCCGATGAAGAAATGCTCAGGTGAACCCAGGTGAACTTCAGGTACACGAGGAAAGGTAAGTTTTATCGATGCAAAATCTATAAAAATCTGTTCATATACTGATATTCTGAGTTATGGTAGAGATGTAGAACCAATAAATAACTCTTTGAAAAATAAGATAGGCCTATAGGCTGTCTGATGCCCGACATTTCGCCCCTCGATCAGCTCGGCCCTTGAGCACGCATCATATTATGCAACTTTGAAGTTTGTGAACTGAATTGAATCTGACCTTAACTTTGTTTTTAATATAATTAATGGGTAGCATAATTAATTCAGAAATATAAAAGAAAAATATAATCTTGCCCCAGTATAAGTGTGATAAGGCATAGAAAAAAATACCTGTGATTCCTATTACCCGACAGTCCCCGTTTTCCCCCTACCCTAAACATTTTAGTGGCGTTTTTGATTGCTAAAGGTATCTTTCCTACTGTCGTTGCACACTTTTTGGATAAAAATAATAATTTTTGAGATTACTGTAGAGATTTGAGTATAGGGCCTATAGAGTGGCTTTATTGTGGTTAAAAATTTTTAAAAAAGTACTGCATTAAAATATTTTTAAAAAATAAAATAATGTTCCTACCTACCTACCCACCCACCGACCCTATTTCTATATGGGACGTAATAGGAATCAAACCTATTTTTATCTAGACCTAATATCAGTATTTTTTTCTGACTTACTTAACTGTTTCATTAAACATTTCTGTTTATTTATAATTTATTTATTTATATTTATTATTTATATCTCCCGTTGCCATGGCAACAATGGACCGCTCATCTTGATAATGTTGAATTGTTAATTATTTATATAATAATTGATATACATTAATTATAAGACAATATATTGAACTCTTTTGCTCTTCGGATTGAAAATATGCCAAATAATTACATTTTGAATGGAACAATTTCCTCTCCCGTTGCCATGGCAACCATGGGCCAGACATCCTGGTAATGTTGATTTGTTAATTATTTATATAATAATTGATATACATGGTTTATAAGTCAATATATTGAACTCTTTTGCTCTTGGGATTGATTGGGAATATGCCAAATAATGACATTTTGCATGGTGCAATTTCCTGTTCCGTTGCCATGGCAACCATGGGGCAGTAAGGCTTATAACATTCATTTTTTTTATTTTGGCTATTATGTCAATAAATGACGCCAATGATTATTAGTTTTTAGACAGGGCCAATTTTGATGGTTAGTGAACCTTGTCCTTTAAAAAATGAGAAAACATGAATATTTGAGAAATTTGTCAAAAACTTGTTTAAAACTAAAAAATTCAATTGTTATTTCTTTGGCAAATAACAAACTGAAACAACAAAATAGCTCTTATTCATGCAAAAACTTAATAATGTTTATGTCCACCTTTGGCCTTGATTACAGCTTGCATTCTTGCCTTCAACCACTAAAACTAATTTCTTTGTTCAGAAATGCAAGTAAATGACCGTTATTTGGCATCTTTATCCAAAATAATAAAGTGTTTAACTATTTTTTTCAGTTTTTATGTAAAACAGTAAATTTGAAAATTCATGGATAACAACAACAATTATAAAGCATTAAAATATAATTTCAACTAGACAGTTGGGTCGGCTGCGACCACATGGGCGTAGCCCCCGAAAACCCACTTCTCCCCTTTTTTGCGCATTATTCGGCCAATACTGGCAACTGAAATTGATAGGTATTATATATGAACTACACCACATGTCCATACCAAATATTAAAGTATTCAGTTCAAAATTGCAGCCTGTACTGCGTCCATATGGAAATCTCTATGTTTTGCCAATAATTTGTATATTATGCGGCCAGTACGATCACCACGGCAACTGATATCAATAAGTGTCTTAAGTGAAGTCTAACTCATGTCCATACCAAATATGAACATAATCGCTGAAGAATTGCAGGCTGTACAGCGTACACAAGGAAATCTAAGTTTTGCCACTAATTTGCGTATTATGTGGCCAATACTGTCGCTATGGCAACCAAAATCGATAAATGTCATAAGTAAAGTGTAACACGTGTCCATACCAAATATGAAAGTAATCGGTCAAAAATTGCAGCCTGTACTGCATCCACAAGGAAATTTCTATGTTTTGACACTAATTTGTATATTATGCTGCCAAGACTGTCGTCATGGCAACCAATATCAATAAGTGTCAAGGGAAGTGTAACACATGTCCTTACCAAACATGAAAGTAATCGGTCAAAAATTGCAGCCTGTACTGCGCCCACAAGGAAATCTCCATGTTTTGCAACTAATTTGCATATTATGCAGCCAATACTGCCGTCATGGCAACCAAAATCAAGAGGTGTCATAAGTGGAGGTAAACACATGTCCATAACAAATATGAAAGAAATCAATCAAAAATTACAGCCTGTGGAGCATCCACAAGGAAGTGTCTATGACGCGGATGCGGCGGTGGAGACGACACATGTGAATCCAAAATAGCTGCCCTACTTCGTCCGGGGGCTACAATTTAAGAGCCTGTGCAACTGGTGGATTAACCATGACAGAAAAAAAAAAATGATTTAAGTAATTACCAATTCTGTTAATTTAGGGCAGCTGTGGCATAAACCTTACATTGGGTGGTGGCCTAATAAATTTGTGAAGCACTGTACACAGGCAGCATTGAGTGGATTCTTGTCCTTCAAGAAAGCAAAATATGATGATATTCTGAGGTTGCTGGAGAACATCCACGTACCCCATGGTGTTACTTTCTATCAGATTTTGTTAGTGATTGCAGCCAACGGCGACAGGGAGGACATCCTTGCTGATGTGAAGTAGGACAGCTGTGAATGCTGCAATGTGTGGTTTTGTAAATATCAGTTTTGTAAATAGCAGACTGGCAACATGAAAGTAAGGTGAATGTATCATTCCAGACACGTTTCTTTTGATTGCCTTTTGCATGTAGCATATTCCTCGAAAATAAGCTTGTTCTCTCGTACGGGGCTTTTAGAAGAGCTCAAGTTCAAATTTAAAAATTTTAATTATTTCAATGATAAAATATTTGAGGGCTAAAAGGACTGATTGTTATGATATTGCATATTTTACTAGGTATGCCATCAAGTTTCCATGAGCAAAAAAACAGATATTCTGATCACCAGCATTTTTTGAAATTTTTAAACCCTCCTCCAGCAAAAAGGAAAATTGTACGTGAGCACTTCTGGAAATAAGCCTTTAATTGTTTATGGAATCTCTGGAATTAAATTATTTTGGCTTTTACACAGTGTCCACTCCAACCTCATTGTGGCCTCTTACCTCAATTTCCACATTGGTATAGGGTTGACACAGAGTCTGCAGAAACAGTGTATTCCTGAAAAAAAAAAGGTGACAGGGGCCACCATCTGTGAACTGAAAAAAGTATACAGTATACAGCACAGTCCGTAGGCATTAGGACTCTGATTCTCGATAAAAAGAGCTGAAGTTCATACATGGCTCAACGCGGATGTACAAACCAACTAATCAAGTCTCACAATCCCCTCGGTGCCACTGCTGTATTTTTTCCAAATCCAGCATGCTGGAGCACAGTGTCACGACACATAAATTTGTCACATAGTACAAGTACTTAGAGACTGCACCACAATTTGTTTTTCCAGGTCTAAACATTTCCTGAAAATACTAACGTATTTGCCAAGGGGATACATAGCTCTAGAGCTTTCAGAGGCCTACTTAAGGTGGGTGAATGAAATTCCATTCAGGTGCCCTGCACATTATGTTGTCCCAATTAGGAATTTCTCTAACTGTGCATTTTAACTGGCGATGGATGTGTATTATTAAACTCCTCTTTTGTTTTTAATCCCCATAACTTGGAAAAAAATTTTTGAGGTCTGGTGAAAAGACAAAACGTTTGACTGTTCCTCATGTTGAACTTCCCCACAAGGCATGTGCAGTAGCTATCCACACAGGAAGAGACAATAAACGTCTTTGGTAAAATCGTGTCCAAAGCATTGGAATACATCCATGTTACAACCTTGAGCTCCCATCCCAGTTATTTTCCCAGAGATTGCCATTTTCGTGCCATTTTTCCATGAAAGTAGAGCTAGTTGCAATGATTTGTGCCAAACTGAGCAGGGCCAACATAGAGGGATAGCATGGGTGGGGTGAAAGAGGACATCTTGGTGATCTTTATGAAAAGCATTCTTTAAAGAATCAGACACTGTAAGTTTGGGCCAACTGTATTTTGAAGAGTCATGGACATGATATTCAGGCCAGTAAGACAAAAGGTTATAACACCTGCAAACGTAATAATGGTCCACAAACGTAATAAATCACAAATGTAATACAAATCTGCACCTCTTTAAAATTTTTTAAAATTTTAATCTTCTCACAAATGTAAAAAATCCCTACAAATGTAATAATTATTACATTTGTAGTAAACTTCATCTCACGTTTGCACGAGGGAACTGCGATTATATTTGTGGGAAATGTATTACATTTGTTGCATTGTTACATTAAAGGCTGCAGATCTGGATTAGGTTTATGGTTTATTACATTTGTAGGTATTATTAATAAATAAGAGGAATTGATGCATTTGCATTTGTGTCCTGTTTGACCCATGTCAATCATATGGTTTGGCTAATCAATATAAAATTACAAGCAACTGAGAAATCTTTGCGCTCCCAGAGGAACAGTAGCATTGAAACAGACACATGAAGTTTGAATCACATTTAAACCCTTTGCGCAGAAGCCAAATTTGGCTATTTATGGGTTATCCAATTTGATGCTTTATAATTCAAGGCATGAGCTTCATAAAGGAGGACAAATGTGGCTCAACTCAGAAAAGACACTTATAGCATTTAGAATGACAACGTATTTCAGTTTATTTTCATGATTTTGGTACAGAAAATGGGATGCAGACATAAACATAAACATACACGTCTAATGCATCCTATGCAGGGTTCCGAGAGCGTTGCTGAGTTTTCTATAGCCTTTTGCTCTCCAGCTACTGAGACGGGCTGGCCAGAGGCGCCTCAAATGACTGTTTTTGTTCATGCCTTGGCGGAGGAGGTGAAGGACGCTCTGGCTACAATAGAACACTGTACTTCTTTGGATTTGTTGGTTCGCACTGCTGAGCGAATTGAAAATCAAATTTGTGAACGCAACAATGAAAAACGTACTGCTTTAGCTCTCACGGACAACGGGGCTAATCTTCCTAGTAGTATGCTTATAACTCCTCCACCCGCTGAAATTTCTGCTCCTGGGGAACCTATGAAGGTTGACGGCTCATTTGTGAGCTGGGCTCGTCAGCCCGTTCGTAAACCAATTATTTGCTATAACTGCTACAAACTGGGAGATATTCTCCCACACTGCCCTGATCTTAAGGGAAACGGGAAGTCCCTGTAGCTGTTTGGGGGGCGCTAGAGGGACAGACCCAAACTCCCTTTCGAACCTTGATTCCTGTAAAATTAACTGTGGGTAGACAGATAATTCCTGCGGAGGTGTTTTTGGACTCACGAGCCGTGGATTGTTTTATGGATGTGGAGTGGGCTGAGAGGCATTCTATTCCTATACGCTCTCTGCTACACTCACTCAGTGTTAAATCTTTGGACGGTCGCCCACTAGGTTCTGGAGGTCTCTCAAGCACTAACCATTCGATTGCCATTCTGAGAAGGTCCGATTTTTTATTATTCGTTCCCCTGTTTTTCCTGTTGTGTAAGGGCACTCTTGGTAACGGAAACATACACCCCACATCTGTTGGGGTAGTCAGACTAGACCTATTGTCCAGTGGGGCTCTAACTGTAGATCCCACTGTAGGGAGACTTTGACGTGTAGTTCCGGCATCAACATATGCCGTAGGTGGATGCCACAAGTGATCCTGCTGTGTTTCTCTCATACAGCCTTCCTAGTCGGGATGGAGATGCGGAGGGGTTGGAGTGGGATCCTGAATTTCACTGGCAGCAGCCAGAGGATGAACGTGATTTAGAGGATGTCTCTGACGGTGATTCGGTCATGGAAATGGTGGGTCCAGAACAGGTGGAGAGTTTGGGGGCTGCTTTGAATTTTGATCTGCCTCCAAACATTCCTACTGATTATGCTGATCTCACCGAGGCTTTTAGCAAACAACGAGCCTCGACTTTACCTCCTCATTGCCCGGACGATTGCAAGATTAATCTCCACCCTGGTACTACTCCTCCTAGGGGTTCGCTTTACTCGCTGTCAGGGCCTGAGCGTAAGGCCATGCGAGAATATATTCAGGAGGCTCTTACTAATGGTTTTATTCGGCCAGCCATGCCTCCTGCTGGAGCAGAGTTTTTTTGTGGGAATACAGTGGTCTGAGACCCTGTATTGATTATAAGGGCTTGAATAAGATTACCATTGAAAATCGATACCCCCTTCCGTTGTTGAATTCCGCGTTTGAACGTCTGCAGGAAGCGTCATTTTTTACCGAGCTTGATCTCCGTAATGCTTTAAACTTAGTTCGCATTCGGGAGTGGGACGAATGGAAAATAGCATTTAATACGCATGACGGGTACTGGGAATATTTGGTCATGCCGTTCGAATTGGTTAACGCTCCCTCTGTGTTTCAGGCACTCGTTAATGACATCCTCCAAGAAATGTTGGAGAAATTCATCTTCGTTTATCGCGACGAAATTCAGATTTTTTCTTCAACACTCTCAGAGCATAAACAACATGTCAGACGTATGCTTGAGGCCCTCCTCAACGCCAAGCTTTTAGTCAAGGATGAGAAATGTGTTTTTCTCGCCAAGACTGTCTCGTTTCTTGGTTTCATTATGTCAGAGGGGTCAGTCCATATGGACCCTATTAAGGTGGCAGCGCTCAGGAAGTCACCTGCCCCTCAAAACATGGAGGTGAAATAGTTTTTGGGGTTTTCCAATTTTTATATGAGGTTTATCCATAATTTTAATGCAGTAGCTGACCCCATTATTGCGCTCACCAAAAAGAATGCCTCCTTGCCATTTGATTGGTCCCCAGCAGCTGAGGCTGCTTTTCAGGAGTCATAGAAACGTTTCAATTCAGAGCCCATTCTTGTTTTGCCCGATCCCTCCCTCCCGTTCGTTTTGGAGGTAGATGCCTCTGAAGTCGCGGTGGGTGCCATTTTGTCCCAGCGCCCCCTTCGGGACAATAAGCTACACCCGTGCGCCTACTTCTCCCAGTCATTGTCGGCAGCCGAACGGAATTACAGTATTGGTGACCGAGAGTTGCTAGCCGTTAAGCTGGCATTAGAGGAATGGCGCCATTGGTTGGGAGGGGCTGAGCAATCAAAGAAAGTTTGATTCATATTGTTCATATGGCCAAGTAGGTTTTTCAGAAAATTCAAAATGGTCAAAAATTCAGTCAGGTGCACAAAAAAATTGCCAGACTAGGCCATGAGGAGATGCGTCTTATGGCACCAAATATATGACAATAGAAACTCTGGTATCTGTGAAGCTAAACTTTTGGTCAGAGTCCCGAAATTTATTTAATCTCCATCTAGCATAGGCCCTTACGAGCCTAAAAATTTTCAAAAAAACCAAATCCCGGTGGTTTGGTTGCCTCCATTGGAGACGTCTTATGTGGTTCGCTTCCCTCACTCACCAATGGCTGCACACTCAAGCCAGGTTTTGTGTTCAACCTTTCAGAGAGAGGCATCTGCGAGCTACCTTGGTGCCCTTACCGTCGTAGGGACTGCATTAACTTAGCAGTTAATAAAATTAACAAGGTACCTAACAAGCTAGTTACTTATAATTGACATTCAACAACAACTTCCTCTGACCTGCATAATATTTAAAACAATGGACAAGTCACTTTGTCTGTTTATACAGTTTCAGAAGACGAGGAGGGGAGAAAGGCTTGGATGTTAGAAATCGGTAGAAAAAAAAAACATTGATCCCCTCGATCCTAGCTGTGCAGTGATCATTTTTGAGAGGACTGTTTTAACGGGACAGGGGCAAAGATGAAGCTTCGTAAAGGAGTAGCCAGAGTTAACTAGCGCTTCCTTTTAACAATGATGGCATTACCCATATGATTCAGTATGAACAATTTGGTCAACGGCAAATATGCTCAACCAGGGTACAATGAAGTGAGGAAACCAGAGAGTAATTTGATTACGTATACAGACATTCATCAACATTTCTGAAATGGCAAAAACTTCCAAGCAATTATTTTATCAGAGGGTAATTAAAAGCCTCGTCACGTTAACTTTTCTACTCGCACTTTCACGTCGACGCAGAGTCACATTTCGATCTTCCCATTAGTAAGTGTGCCACTTTCCACCTTCCAAAAAGCACATATTTGGGGAGACAAAATGGTGCTCTGCACAGCAACACCACAATAACACCGACTCGTAGGCAACACATCAGTGAACAGAACCAGCGTCACCATGCTTGTTGTTCTTAACTCAGGCAAGGCTGAAGTTTCCGGGATAGTTGTCCAACCTAGCAGCAGTAACAATGGGAGGCGGGGCTTGGGATCGGTCAATTGTTCTCATTCTGGAAACTAACATTTGAATCATTGTACAGCAAACAATAAATTCTGTGGAAAATTCCAGGTCATCATTTGTCACCAATGAACTATGAGCAAAAATTCAGGAAGCTGGCTAGTCAACATGATCGGCTACTTAACAGCTGATTCAAGAAAATGATGAATTGCACAAAAATACTAAATAAACATCACTGTGAAGTACTCTAACCTTGCTGCTTTTAGTTTAGTAGTTATGTAATGTTACTGCTGCCAGAAACCGTTAGGTAACTAGCATAGTATTGCTGGCTATAAATTCAAATATTCTATTCACTTCTATTAACTTTGCAAGCTATTACACCAGCCAGCGGGACAGCTGTAAACACAAGGATACCTTCAGCTGTTTTTATTGTGCATGTTCACTGCATTCATATTGTTTGCACTTGTGCTGTTTACGTATTGCCAATAAAGTGATTTTTTCTTCCTGGCATGGGAATAATACATCAAGGTGTTGGATAATGTTAGCAATGTAAGTTAAGGATTTGCTGGGCACCACACCTCTCCTTGTTCTCTTTACTTTTGTTGGCAGATTAGCTGTGCGCATTCACACCTTTCAGGGGAGTGGAACTAGAGGGATTGCTCAAAAAAGGGGGTGTTTTTTCTTCTTGCTGCTTTCAATATCGGTGTCGTGCTTGGTGGTTTATCCAAAGTTGCCTGCCCTACCTTTAAAAACATCCCATTCTTATTGGTTTCACTGGCTTATTGAATGCAGCTCTTCATATCTTTTGTAGTTTGTTGCCCTTTGCATGTTATTGGTTGTGTTTGTCAGTATATACGCACACAGAGACAAATTCTTATCATCAGTGTTAATATGACAATAAAGTATTAATTCTTTAATCATTCTGAAAGTGAATATAAACTTAGTGCCATTAAAAATGCACTGGTGAAGTATGTACTGTATTTGGGGTCATTCCAAGTTAATGCACGCAAGATTCTAGAAATGTCCCCAGTGACGTCTCTCAGATTTGAAAAAAAATTTCTAAAATTTGTTTTTGACCCCAAATGAAGGAATCCCACATTTCCTCTTCATACCTTTATATAAATTAATGCATTATGGCCCGGGAAATCTGGGTGCCACGCTCACTTTTCCCCATCATTTTGACGAAATTTCACCTTGATATGATGCTTGATATGATATGATGCATTATTCCGTGCTTCATTATTTGGTGGTTGAAGTCATTAGTGTGACTTCAACCACCAAAACCATCAATACCGAGCTCATCAGAGTTCACCTGCTTTCCTACTTTTCAATTTTTTAAGAAATGTGGGCCAAAGGGTCAATTTACCAAAAAATCAGTTCACACAGGAGCTGGATATTTTTATTAGCCCTAAAGCTGGACAAGGTGTGCAAGTTGGTTATACTAAAAGCCAGAGGTCTATCTCAAGTGGAGACATTGCCTAAAATGTGGTTTCTGAAGGGTCCTTCTGTCCTGTGACCATTTTGGGACCCCCTTATAACCTCACTAATGATCTAGTGTCCCTGAAAAGAATCTAAGTTACACGAATGTCATCATACATGATGAAGACCTTGTCAAAAAAACCTTCAAACACACTAATCTCAATTACCTGGACCCTCAAATATCCCAACAATCATTACCGTATGAAACAAAATCCAGTTTTAAAGGGTCAATATTGTACACATTGGAACTAGAAGCCCATTTGTAACCATTGGTTCCAAGAGAGGAGGCAATCAATGACCCTAAAATCAATTTTTCACCCTGTAACTCATATAAAAGAAAAGTTATAGTCTCCAGATATAGTTATGAATTAAGTGCAGGAAAAAAGTGGATGCACTGCGCACTTCAGTAATAATAACTATTGATTTGTTTGCGACGTGCAAGAAAATGGACCGGCTTACCATGCAGTTACCCGAAAACGCACAAGCGAAAAATGGGATTTCTGTAGGGGACGTGTGCACGCATGTGTTGCTCACGTAGACTGCATCGAACGGTACTCGCGCTCACCCTCAGACGTCTCAGACCCCTTGTCTCATGACCACCTTTGGGTGGGCTGCAGTCCAGAATCAGTCACATACAGGCTGAAATTGAACTGAAGTACCGCAGTCTCTCGTGGCTACACCAAGTGGGGTCAGTCAGGGACAGTGCCTGTTGTCCATTCTCAGACATACAATCAACCGATTGTTGACTGGCGATAGTGCAGATGATGCGCCTCCTCTCAACGGCTAAGACCTGCCAGTAACATTCCAATTGCTCTTATTCTCTCTCCTGTGTCGAAAGCCATTCCATTTTCCTGATGGCGAAGTATTTTTAATTGTTTTGGTTGGCTTTATGAAGGCTATTGACCACACCCAAAAGAACAAGTCTAGTGTCACTGTACACATCAAACAACTCAACGGTTGTTATTACTGAAGTGCTCGGCATATCCACATGGTGCACGTCAGGATTACAATTCCAGATGCATTTATTTTCACTAGCATCTCACAGGAAAAGCAATAAAAACTGATTGATACCTTTATTTGCAACAAATATAGTACATATGTACTTCACTGGCGCGTTTTTAGTGGCACTAAATATATATGAATGGTTAGGAGATATGGTTAGGAGATAGGAAAGCCATAGTTCACGAATTGTAAAGAGATGTGACTCACCCTTTTGGTCCTTGCCAAGTCCAAGTCACAGTATCCTATGGTAGACACACACATACAATTACACAGAATCACCTTTACCACGTCTGGTCCAATTTCAGCACAATTAATACGGGTTTTAAGTTCAAACAAAGGGATAGGGCCCTGAACTTCGTAAGCCTAAATAAAGATATGTCGCAACCATGATTATGCACAGTAATTACAGTAAAAAAAAATTATGTATTTAAAAATATATTTTGGCATTTATTTCATATTTATGTATTTGGGTCATTCCATGTCAAATCAACCAAGAATTTCCCTTGACCGCTCGGATTTTTTTCAAATCTGGGGAAACAACTGAAACCAAGGAGTAAGGGCCAAAACTGGAAAACTTTTTGCGCAAAGCCTCTTAACCCCTCTGGAGATGTAGACGCCAACAGACATGAAGCTGCTCTATTTATGCACGCAGTTAGACTATTCTGTCACTAGATGGCAAACCTGGATCAGTTACTGAATATTCACTAGCAGATGAGTTCTGTCCCTTCCCTGTTTTTCAGGAGTTACATGAATTAAACTCCTCAGCTAAGCCTGATGTGCAAACTGCTCAATATACTTGCCCATAGTATCTATCCAGTTGTTCAAAAAAATGATCTCTTGCGACAGAAAAAAAATCATTATCCTGTATGGCAACCACTTCAGCTATAGTGACCCAATGGTATCCTAATTAGTAGATTAGTGGTTTTCTGAAGCAAAAATTTGGCTAGGTATTGATACCATGTCATTCTACAATCAATTACAGTCATCACTTATCAAAACGCATAGTTACCTACCATGGATTTACGTGTAGATTCCTCCATCGACGAATTCAGCGCTCTCTTATATCCTCCTAAGTACTCATGTTGATAGCCAATAACTCAGTCATTTACTTCAGCTAATCTGTGTAACGCTCGCGTATAGTTCACACCCTCGTGGAACTTCCATAGTATTGACATTTTGATTGACATGTTTCTCATCCAAGTCCAGAGTATAAACTTTCCTCATTAACTGTCTGAAAGACATTGAAATTGACAAAGACATTTTATTTTTATGATTATCATCATTTTTGATGAAAATAATATTATAATAATATGAATTCATAATGTTGTGATATCACTATAATACAGAACCCTCCTCAGGTATGCAAGGTATATTTTATCGTTTCTTTGATGATAATCATATTATGAATATTACTGATATTGTCATCACCAATTAAAAATAATCAAGTATGGTTGACTGTTCAGTTTTCGTGTCAACATAGATTTCTTGCTAAAGCAAATAATGTGTTACTCTCGCCGATTCTGGCGTTGGTTTCGGGTCTCTCATGTTGTTTTCATTACAAAGCTGGAAGTTGGAGATTTAGAGCAGCTCATAGAAACAAGAGTTATTTTCAAAATAAAAAGGATGATTAGTTTTCCAATTTAGGGTTCTTCCCAGATCGGTTGCTTTTTTGAAAGAGCAAGAACGGATTATCAGTCAACATTTCTATCAGGTATGGCCACCGTTGTGTTAGACATGACCAGGATTCTCGCTGTTCATCAGTGATCATTGACTTCTCGACATTTTCAGAAGATCCAAATATCATTTCAGCGGCAAGTGCTAATATAATTTCATTTTGAAGTGAGTAGGGGAGAGCCTACACGTCAGCATGTGAGGAGTACCGTAATACACGTGCCCGGGAAGTTGCAAGTCTTTTCACCCATGCAGTAGGGAGATATCGCCAGATAAGTTGGTTTTCCACAAAGTAAGTAAAAATTCACTCCCACATTATTTTTTGACTACAAATTTTTTCTTGAATGTTACAGAGCTAAAATCCGCTTGGGTGTCTGTATGTATATGTTCGTTACTAGTTTGAATCGTTTTACAAAGTAATACATTATGATTGTTAGGTCTGTTCGATAAACAATGCCAAATGAACGGTGCGCTGAGCGGCGCAGTTATAACACGTTACATTTGAGACAACGGCAGACATTTGCAAGCACAGCTCAAATAATTTTGCTCTTCGTTTGCTTATTTGTTTGTTACAGAATATCCCCACAAAAATACACATTTTAAACACATTTATAACATTTTTACAACTCCTTCAGTCGATTTCGCTAACTTTGTACGCACAATCAATGCATTTTCCTATCAAGGAACTCACACAAACGCTCCAACTAGTACATCAGGTTTTAATTATTAAAAGTTGTAATAATATACAATATTTTTGAAAGGACATTCTTGCTGGTGTTAAAAAAACGTTAAACAGTTGCCTGAATGAAATATGATTGATTTGACCAGAAAACAATAAGTTTAATGATACTTTTTAGCAGTGTTACAATTGTAACTCCTGCTGTTACAATTAAGACTCAAACGCGCTTCAGTTGTAACATCGGACAGAGTCCGCTTTCATTTATACAACTCAAGACCTATTTTATCAATTGAGAGTCTTTAAGTGGTTTATGAAAGCAGACGTGTTGGTGCTGTGCCTGAAAATATTACATATGTAGGTAAAACGATCCCTTAGTAATAGAGTGAAAAGTGAAAAATGTTGCAATTGTGGTGGCTCTACCCTACATGACGCAGTATGAGTGAGGTCGCGATGATAGTTAGCGAGCAATGGAGAGTCAGTGGCTATGCATACGACCATTGCCAAATGTTGAGACAGATTATTAAATGCTGATATTAAGGATGTTGCATCCTAGGTCTGTCTTGCATTGTTCTTGCTTGCTATCTGGACAATTCTTGTTGGATAAGTATTGCAAATCTAGCCATTTTTCATCATACAAGCGAATGTAATATGACTGTTGTGATCGCTGTAATCCTCATAATCATACGGTGTTCATTGGTGGCGTCTGCAGTGTTGTGTGCCTCCCGATGGATTTATTACAGCTCAGTTGATGGAAAAAAATTCAACGGGTCAGACAGAAACAAAGTGGTTTGCTTATTTTTGGATATAAAATTGGCCTCTCTGTTAAGGGCAAGCTAGCAATCTTTCATGCATGACTGATCTATTAACTGTAGAACTGACTGCTATATTCTTTTATACTACCGTACATTGCAGCAATATTGGTCACCCTAGGTAACTGGACATACAATTTCAATTTCTGATGCTGAAATGAATGTTAACCTAGCATACCAACTTCCAGCTCTGTAATGAAAACAACGTGAGAGACCCGAAACCAACACCAGAATCGGCAAGAGTAATGCATTATTTACTTTAGCAAGAAAACTATGTTGACATGTAAACAGAACAGTCAACCATACTTGATTATTTTTAATTGGTGATGACAATATCAGTAATGTTCATAGTATGATTATCATCAATAAACTATAAAAGACACTTTGCATTCCTGGGGAGGGTTCTGTATTGTAGTGATATCATAACTTTATTAATTCATATTAATATTATTATAATATTATTATCATCATCAAAAATGATGGTAATCAGTAAAAAATAACACCAACAATAATAAAAACAAAAAAACAATACATTGATCATAATACATACACAATAATCAAACTGTTCAAGTTTTGTAATTCATCATATCCACATGCCATTCAAAGCAGTGAGATTTTGTTTTCCCTGATTCTTCTTAATCAGTAGGGCGGCATGGTGGTCGGCCTCCCAGCAAAAAGGTTGTGGGTTCAAATTCTCCCGCGGCCTTTCTGGGTGGTGTTTACATGTTCACCCTGTATCCGCGTGGGTTTTGGTGAAA
Source organism: Gymnothorax reevesii (assembly GCA_029721435.1). NCBI lineage: Eukaryota > Metazoa > Chordata > Actinopteri > Anguilliformes > Muraenidae > Gymnothorax > Gymnothorax reevesii. The sequence continues at coordinate 53,077,404 of CM056574.1, forward strand.
TGCTGACATAGCACACTGCCCATTTATAGTAAGCGGACAAAGCAATCGCGTTGATGCAGATTTTGCATAGAATTGTAGCTGATGCAGTCCGCTTGCCAGTCATCTGGGCTTGCTGGAATCACGGATTTTTTAAATGATGGTATAACGTGTTATATTGTCTTCTGTGCCTTGCATTTTGTTTTTCCTTGCTGGACATAGCTAAGCATCTTTGTGGTGATTTGTGCAGTTGGTATGAATTTTACTAGCATTACATGGCAAGATAGCTAGCTAGCTGCCCGGGAAAAACTAAGCCATGCCTCTGGGACAAGCGTATTCTTCGTCAGTCTTCTTATTAACATCCAGACCGCTTTGGCTAGTAGGCCTATTTGCTTGATGCCTGAGGAGCCTGGATTGTCGTGCATTAAATTGTTTTCTTTGTCTGCTAAGATTATCTTTGTATTATTTTAGCGAAATGAACATACCAAAGAATTTTTGTGAAGGTTTGTGCTGTATAGAATTATTTCATTATAAGTATGTCGCTAGCATGATAGCTAGCTACATGAAACTCCGTGCTGTGACACGGAGCCCTGCAAACCAAAATGGCAATACATAAAACATTACGCTATTTTGCATAAGATAATTATGATTTTTTAATTGTATGACATTTGTCTCTTCTGATAATATGATAAATTTGTGCTTTGATTTCTATTTTTTATTCAAATGAAAATTATAGGGAACTTATTAATACCATAAATTATGAACTCGGTAAAACAAAGGTATGGATGGATAGAAACAAGTTATCATTGAATTTAAACAAAACAAAAGCCGAGTTTTTTGGAAGTTACAAGGTAAACGCAACAGAACAAGAACTGACCATAGAAGGTGTTTAGATTGAAACAGTACAGGAATATACATTTTTAGGTGTTACTTTAGATAATAGACTAAGTTGGAAACCACATATTAGATGCAAACTCACTAAAATGTCTAAAAATATATCGGTAATAAACAGAGTTAAACATTTACTCGAATATGACGCTTTGCGTATATTATACTGTACATTAGTATTACCATATTTATGCTATTGTTTTGAAGTTTGGGGAAACAATTATAAAAGTTCACTGCATTCCCTTTTTATACTGCAAAAGCGAGCAGTGAGGATTATGTGATGGATACTGGCAGTGGACGCCAAGAGCAGCGGGCAGAAATAAAAGGCAACACTCACAGCGTGTTGAGAGACTAAAAGCAGATAAAAATAACAAGGCTTGCGCTACCAACGGACCTGCCGTCGTCCGTGGTAGAAAAAACAGGCGAGATCAAGGAAAACAAAAGAAAAGGGAAATAAACCAAAGACTCCCTTACTCACTAACACAATTCCTGATAAGCAACTAAGTCCTAGACAAAATGTCTCCAGAGAACCTTACTGGCTAAAGCACCAAAGCAGAACTGACTCTAGCAACGGGAGCGAGGCGAAATAGGAGCTTAAATGGAGTCCAGACCACGCCCCCAGTCAATGCCTGCTGGCCCAGGAATCTGATAGGGAGCAAAACGATATTGTCCCGGACGAGAACCATAAACAGCTCCCAAAGCTCCCAAACCATGACAGGACCACCCCCTCTAGGGGACAGCTCTAGAAGTCCCCAAGGAACCCTGCGCATGAAACTTCGAAATAAGCGCGGGATCCAGAATATCCCGCGAAGGGACCCAGCACCGCTCCTCGGGCACATATCCTTCCAAATCTACAAGGAATTGGACCCCACGACCTACACGCCTCTCGGCCAGAATGCGGCGCACAGTATAAACCGACACCCCCTCAACCATTCGCGGCAGGGGCGTGTCGGCAGGTGCCAGGACGCTAGTGCTAACCAGTTTAATCCGCGAGACATAGAATGTCGGATGTATGCGTAAAGATCTCGGGATCTTCAACTGGACCGTAACCGTATTGATCTTCCGCACAATCTTGAACGGGCCGATATACCGGGGCGCTAGTTTTCGGGATTCTACCTTCAAAGGGAGGTCCCGGGTGGACAGCCAAACTCTCTGTCCAACCCGATAAGACAGGGCCAAACGATGCCTTCTATCAGCGAAAGATTTTTGCTTGCGCCCCGAGCGCAACAGCGAAGAACGGACCTTAGTCCACAGCGCCGAACGAACTAGTTGACTGAGGGAATCTCGGAATCGCTCTCGGTCTCAGGAAATAGTGGGGGTTGGTAACCTACTTGAGCCTAAAACGGGGAAAGCCCCGTGGAGGAATTATACAACGAGTTATGAGAATACTCGACCCAAGCTAAAAATCGACTCCACGATGAGGGATTATCCGCCGCCAAACATCGGAGAGTGTTTTCAAGACACTGATTAGTCCGTTCTGTCTGCCCGTTGGTATCTGGGTGAAACCCCGAAGAGAGACTCACTGTGGCCCCCAACTGCTTACAAAACGCCTGCCAAAATCTGACCGTAAACTGAGGGCCTCGGTCAGACACTACATCTTGCGGAAGCCCATGCAACCGGAACACATTGTTGACCACAAGATGCGCCGTCTCCCTTGCTGAAGGCAGCTTGGGTAGCGCGACAAAACGGTCAACCACGAACAAAATGACCGTATTGCCTTCAGATACAGGCAGCCCCGTAACAAAATCTAATGCGATATGCGACCAGGGGCGCCTGGGAACGGCAAAGGTCGCAGCAAACCAGCGGGAGTGAGATGGGATGTCTTATTCCTGGAACAGACGCCACAGGCAGCAATGAAGTCCTGAATGTCCCTCATCACCTCCAGCCACCAAAAACGTTGGGCCAGGAACTGCTCGGTCCGATGGGCCCCCGGGTGCCCCGCCAAGCGGGAAGAGTGTCCCCACTGGAGAAACTGTGGCCCAACTCTGTGCGGGACAAATAAACAGCCAGGAGGCTCCCCCCCAGGACTGGGATCAGACTTCAATGCCTCCTGAACCACCGCCTCAACCTCCCACTAAATGGGTGCCACAGTCTGTACAGTAGGAATAACAGGCTCCGGGGTAGGATCGCGATCAATGCGATCATACATTCGTGAAAGGGCGTCAGGTTTAATATTTTTAGAGCCTGGGCGATAGGTGAGCGTGAAATCAAAGCGGTCAAAAAATAATGACTATCGCGCCTGCCGGGAATTACACCACTTGGTTTGCAGAATATATTGGAGGTTTTTACGGTCGGTCTATACCACAAAAGGGAGTTCAGCTCCCTCCAACCAGTGGCGCCACTCCTCGAGCGCCAGCTTGACCGCTAATAACTCCCGGTCCCCAATACTATGATTGCATTCCGCGGCGGACAAAGACCGGGAGAAGTACGCGCATGGGTGAAACTTATTATCCCAACGAGGGCGCTGGGACAGAATAGCACCGACGCCCACCTCCAAAGCATCTACCACCACAACAAATGGGAGGGAGGGATCGGGCAAAATCAAAATAGGCTCCGAGCTAAAACGTTTTTTTAATTCCTGCAAGGCAGCATCAGCAGCGGGAGACCAAAAAACCGCTGAGGAGGAATTCTTTTTAGTGAGCACAATAATGGGGGCAGCAACCACGGTAAAATTACGAATAAACCTCCTATAAAAATTAGTGAACCAAGAAAGCGTTGAACCTCTTTAATACGCAGCGCTACAGGTCAATTCCTGATCGCAGCCACCTTGTCCGGGTCCATCCGCACCGACCCCTTAGAAACAATAAAGCCAGGATGAGACAGTTTGGGCGTGGAAAACACATTTTGGCATTGAGCAGGGCTTCCAGGACACAGCTGATGTGTCGTTTGTGCTCTGACAGTGTTGAAGAAAAAATCAAAATGTTGTCAAGATAAACGAAGACGAATTTCTCCAACATCTCTCGGAGCACGTCATTGACGAATGGCTCAAACACCGAGGGGCGTTAACCTGCCCGAACGGTAAGACCCGATATTCGTCTGGCCCGTCATTAGTGTTAAAAGCAGTTTTCCATTCGTCCCCCTCATGAATGCGAATCAAATTATACACATTACGAACATCTAGCTTCGTAAAAAAATGACGCCTCCTTCAGACGTTCAAACAAGGAATTCATTAATGGAAGGGGTATCAGTTTTTAATGGTGATTTTATTCAATCTCCTGTAATCAATACAGGGTCTCAGCCCACCATCTTTTTTCCCCACGAAAAAGAATCCCGCTCCACAGGGGACGTGGACGGCCGAATAAAACCATTGGCGAGAGCCTCCTGAATATACTCTCGCATAGCCTTACGCTCAGGTCCTCACAGCGAATATAGCGAACCCCGAGGCAGAGTTGTCCCAGGATAAAGATTAATTTCGCAGTCATACGGACGATGCGGGGGTAACGTAGAGGCTCGTTTTTTACTAAACACCTCAGCGAGATCAGCGTAATCCCTGGGAACATTCGGAGGCAAGTCGTAGTTAAGAGTGGCCCCAAATTCCTTACCCTGCTCAGAATCTAATGACTGTGACTGATTCCGAATCGCTAAAGTCCTCTAGGTAATCATTTTCTAGCTTTCGCCAGTCAAACTGAGGATCCTATTCCAACCCCTCCTCTGTCCCTTTTTCTAATCAAGGAGAGTACGGTGGGATAGCCTCCTCACAATCGCTCCAGGCATCAGCCTGCCCGTGGCTTGATGTCTGGGAAAACAAGTTTCATTATCTCTACAATGAGAGCTGCAATTGGTGCCCCCGCGGACAACAGGGTTGTTCTGTTCCCCCCAGCTGATGCATGGTCTGTGTTCCCGTAACCAAGAATGCCCTAAAACAATAGGAAAAGCAGGAGAACTGATTATAAGTAAACCGAACCTCCTCCGAGAGGCCACCAAATGAGATGAACAAATTTAACGGTTCAGACACTTCGGTTATCACACCTAATCCGAGCGGTCGACCGTCCAAAGTTCTGACCGAGCGTGACTGTGGAAGCGTAACAGTGGGAACGGAGTGTTTCCTCGCCCACCCAATATGCATGAAACAATCTACTGCGCCCAAATCTACGAACGCTTTAGTACTAAATCTCTTGCACCCCAAAGTCAGTTCAACAGGGATTAATGTTCGGAAGGGAAATTGCCCCTCTATCGCCCCCCACGTAGCAGGAGGGGTTTTACGTTTTCCCTGACGCTTAGGACAATGTGGACAGGTATGACCCGTCTTATTACAATTAAAGCAGATTATTTCTCTGCTAGTGGGTTTACTAGTCCGACTGTCAAACGAACTGTCAATCTACATAGGCTCCGCCGGAGTACCACTTTCATTGAGTGGAATAGGAGCCGAACACTCACCACTATCAACTTTAGCCCCATTATCAGCTAGCGGCAAGCCGTTGAGCTTCTCCCTGTTGCGTTCTCGTATGCGGTTGTCAATTCGCACAGCTGTACGTACTAAAGAGTCTGCAGCAAGGATGTTTCATATTTCACTGGATATACAATTGGAAAACGGCCGCCCATTCATTTCAATGGAAATTTCTCAGTGGCGCAGCACGCACAAGCACGCCGACATGGGGGCCAAGCTTCCGGACCCACGCGGACATGCGCGGTGTGATTTTTGCTCACACATACGTAGTGTGGGGCTCATGAACGCGCTGGTATCCGAGGTGTCCATGACAACGGCTCGGGCTCGTGCAACTCCGACCTGGGGTGCGTGTTCACGATCGCTTTTCACCAGATATGGAAGTCTGACCACTGCAGACTGCGCACTGATGTACATATGAGCGGAACGGAAAACAAAACATAGACGCCGGTAAAGGTTTAATTATGGGTTGAGATACAAATTTAAAACACAAATGCAATATCAAATGCTTAAAACGACTTTGACAGGGAAGCAATACTACTGATTTCAACTCAAAAATGTCTGCAAAATTGTTGACTTGCTGTTGTGTAACGTGACATTGCTCAGGGGTGCGCTTCCCGAAATCACAGATGCTAACTTCCATAGTTGGAACCACTGACTGAATGGACGAATACATTTCTGCAACTACGATTTTGGGAAAAGCGCCCCAGGCTCGTGTTCTCTTTAGTTCAACGTCGAATAACCACATTATCGGAGTCCGATGATTCTTGCTCGTCTGCGTTCGAATTCCAATATCTTTTCCGGATTCAAGACAATAAACCGAACACATAACACAACGCACTTCACATGCCTTATAAACTGATATGTTTTAAAGTCAGGAGCTTTAAACTTTTGTCAATTCTGGTAAGCTAATTTACTTTTAGCTTACGTAACTTATAACCATTCCGTGGAGTATAATAAAATGTGGGTCTACAGTGACGTTATACGTTGTACTGCATTATTTTTACCTTTGTATTAAAGCTCCTTTTTTCTGTCCTTCCCCAGATATCTGAGCCTCTTGGAGTGCACTGAACAGTTAATCCATGAATTTCTGCATGTCCACGAACCAGAGGCCGTGCCTTTCTATCCACCCCCAAAGCCCTTTCCAATAATGTCGGTCTCGATTATAATTTTAATACCGTCTCTACATTTCATTTCTAAGTGCGAGTAAACATCGATTGTATTTGTGGTACTTAATTTTATGATAATGGCCGGCTCTTCGAAAGTTAAAGGAACAGTCCACCGTACTTTCATAATGAAATATGTTTTTCTATGAAATGAGACGAAATGATGCGTACCTCTCCGAGCTTTGAGCGACCACCCAGTCAGCCAGACGCGCTGCCACTCCTGTTAGCATTTGTAGCTAGACTCATTGTGGTCATCGGTATTTTTCGGGGCTGTAGTTAGATGCGACCAAAGTCTTCCACGTTTTTCCTGTTTACATAGGTTTATATGACCAGTGACATGAGTTTGAGTTCGGGTTCGGGTACGCAAATCCAAACGTGGCTTTTTCTATGCTGTGGGAAGTGCGTACTATTATGACAGGCGTAGTAACACTTTCTGCGCTTCGACAGCACATTGATACCTTCACTTCTGATTTCATTTCTCTCCCACGACCCCCCCTGCTTCCGTAAATACAACCAACGTGACTGCACTGCACTACTTGGTACACAGTCAGGAAGCCAGAGCTTGCAGGAAATTATAAAAGAAAATAATCAAGTGTGCTACTATGGAACATTTTCAAATGGAGGACATAGATGCCGACAACTGGCTTGTGGCGGAGCCGGAGCCATATCTATTTGAACCGGAATATACTGAGGAGGAGCAAGACGAAATGGACCGTGAGAGGGAAGAAGAAACGGACGAAGATGAATCGTATGTGAAGAAGTGAAGTGGAGGTATCAATACGCTGTCGAAGCGCAGAAAGTGTTACTACGCCTGTCATTATAGTACGCACTTCCCACAGCATAGAAAAAGCCACTTTTGGATTTGCGTACCCGAACCCGAACTCATGTCACTGGTCATATAAACCTATGTAAACAGGAAAAATGTGGAAGACTTTGGTTGCATCCAACTACAGCCCCGAAAAATACCGATGACCACAATGAGTCTAGCTACAAATACTAACAGGAGTGGCAGCGCGTCTGGCTGACTGGGTGGTCGCTCAAAGCTCGGAGAGGTACGTATCATCTCGTCTCATTTCATAGAAAAACATATTTCATTATGAAAATACGGTGGACTGTTCCTTTAAGCATTAAACCCTTTTGGATTTTGAGTACTTGAGTTCATCTTCAAATGTTAAGCAAAGCTGGCAAAAAAAAAAAAAAACTGGATCATTCTTTTTGCGTAAAAGTATTTGAAGAGTTTGGTTCCAAAATGCAATATATCCATTTTAGTCATTTGGAGTAAATCAGCTTTTTCTGTGCTGGTGCCTATTGCATTTTATAGAAATACACAAACTTTGACCATGAAAAAATATACCATAGTATGCATTTCTAATTACTGTTTTCCGCACCATGTGTAAGAAGTGCAGGACTATCGCACTATGGTATTATCTCAATTTTTGTAATTTTGGCACTTATTGCGTTTTGGAACCAAACTCTTCATTTGTTTCTCTCTAATCTGAGTGGCATTGATTAAAGTTAATATGTAACTAATTATGGCCACAAAATGATCATCTTTGGAGCATTAATGTAAATAGATAAAAATTGTATGCAATTGTGAGTATAACATTGTAATTTACAATGTTACAATGTCAATTATAATTACATTTGTAATTTACCAGTTTGAGCTATTACAGTAGTCACATAATTCTGTCGAAAAATTTCTAAATGATTTCAAATAACGATACCAAACATAGAAATCAGAGAGCAAAAGTTCAACATAGACTCAGTGATAACTTTTAGATATCTGTATAAGTCCAATATATATATATATGAATGAATCGGGGAAAAAGGAGTGCGTCTAGGGTAGAAGAATCAAAATCACAATACCAGGTGCTCTTACGCAAGGGGCAAAGAATGTAACAAAAATACAAAAAAAGAGTCGAAGGCACTCTGGTAGTGAAAAAAGTAAAAAGCCTTTATTAAATGGCTAAGGCATCGGCAAGATTAAAAAGCGCACCTATGCGTTACGGCCATGATGAAGGCCTTGTATGGCCGTAACGCGTAGGTGCGCTTTTTAATCTTGCCGATGCATTAGCCATTTAATAAAGGCTTTTTACTTTTTTCACTACCAGAGTGCCTTAGACTCTTTTTTCGTATTTTTATATACATATGAATCTTAGTTTAAGACAGGCTTGGATCATTTGTTAATGACTTATGATCCTTCGAAGTTCCCTTAAAACTGCGATTTGCGGTTTTAGGGGTTCTTCAAGCTCATGTAAGAGTTGAATCACGCGGTTTATTTATTTTTGAATATTTTTTCTTAAACTATATATGTATATTCTTTAAAATGACGTATAGAACACACAATTCTCTTGATCCTTAGTTGCAGTAGAAATTTCCAAAGACAACCACTCTCAGAAAACCTGAAAATCGAAAAATTTAAAATATTTCACTTTATTTGCAATTTACGGCTAAAGTATGCATATTTAAATGATAGATCTATATATTATCTGATATACTTTATGTATTAGGAACATACTGGTACCATTATATTCGAAATATCTTGTTTCCTTACTGATCTATACGCATTTGAAAATGACGACTAAAATTTCACTTTCTGGAAAGCACCATTTTCAAAGGGAGATAACTCAAGTTCTAAAACGAAAATGGAAACGGTGATATCAAACTTTGTAGAGAATTGAATTTCTGTTCATTTGAGATGTTACACGTTTGTCACTATTGCCGTTCAGGTGAAGAAGATTTTTGAAAATAACCACCGTCAAAATGTGAAAATGTCGAACGATTTTCAGTTTTTTCGAAATAGAAAAAAATCTATAAATACGGCCGAAAATCGCAATAGGTCCATTCGACGCGGAATAGTTTTGCGCACATTATGGTGCAATCAGAATGAAATTATCTCAAATAGTATTCGAGTTATCGCGGTTTGAAATTTTCAGATTTTCCGACTTTGAGGAGTTATTGCCCTTGATTGAGAACGTAAATCGAAATTCCGTGCGGCACGTTTCCAGATCTTGATGCACTCTATCATCCCTGAAAATTTCATCAAAATCGATCCATTCGTTTTGCAGAAATCCGTGCACAAAATCGTACAAATAATAATAATAATAATAATAATAATGATAATGATAGTGAATAATCCGGATAATAACAATAGGTCTCCACGACTTTCGTCTCGGAGACCTAACTATGAAAAAGTGAGGTGAGTGTTAGCTGCATATACATGCTTCTAGAAGATCACAACAGCGGCCTTATAGCTTACTGTGCATTTTGCGGACCTACATAATGGAGTGCGGCGATCAAGTATATTACGGCCATTCATCAATTAAAATAAAATGGATTAAATATTTCCACCGTAATGCCAGCTCGTTTTATTGACTTGGCCACGTATATAATGTTCATCACAGACGGACGGCAAGGAATGCCCATTGTTCCAGCCGCTTGGTTCGGATCATGCACAAAAAATAGTTATCATTTTGGATCTCATTTGTCAAGTTGCCGAAAAGTTTCGTCATCACGTATGAAGGTTGGTAAGTAATTTAACAACGAAGAATGGTTAGGCTGATAAATGGATCGTTAAGCAGTGTTCGAATTGAATTTATGTAGTGCTATAAATGCACATTATGTTACGTTAGATGCTACTTAGCTGACACATTATGCATAACGCATCAAAATAGAGTGATGCGAATTGGTGCTATTCAAAGTAATGGAAATACACATGCAGTTAATGGATTTAACCATTTCATTTTAATATGAAAAAGTAAGGTGATTGTTGGCTGCGTACATGGTTCTAGGATGTCATAACAGCGGCCTAAGCTTACTGTAAATTTTCTCGCGCTGCATGAAGTGCAGCAATCGAGGTGCTACATATTACGACCATTCATCAATTAAAATGGCAAAGATATACTGAGCAACAAAAGAAACGCAAGTTTGCTAGTTAGATAATGTGCTCTCATGGTTATAGATAGCAAGCACCTCCGCTCCGGATCTGCCCTGGCTCCAGCTGATCCGGCTCAGAGCTTTCTATCTGGGTACTCATAGTGACCGCAAAACAAAGAAAAGTTTGATGAAACGAATGTAAATGCGCACACGCTAGTAATAAATTTGATTTTCAATAATTACGTGCAAACTTATTCTCCGGTCTGCCTTTAATTAACTTGCATTTCTTTTGTCGCTCAATACATTTGCTCCGTGATTTGCCAGCTCACTTTACCGACTTGGCTACATCTTTAATGTTGAACACAGACAAACGCCAAGGAATGCCCATTGCTCCACCCACTCACATCCGCTGCAGTGCTAAATTCGGAAAAGTCGAGAACGCGCTTACATAGGAGGACCCGTTGGTGTTCGCATAGCCTGAATATAAATAAAAGATTTTGTCTTTGACGAGAAACGAGGCATTAATGATTTAAAAGAGAAAAATAAACTGTTTCGGTATCGATAATTTGTGGCTGTCAAAAAAATTATTCACAGATTTTATCAGCGTGTCTTTTTCAATTATTCCCTATGGAGAAATTCTTTTTTGGCCCCCATGGCATCACGTGACCTGCAATATCAGACTCGCCGCTAGGACCACGTCGGTGTGCGTTACAGACCCTAGTTGTGTGTCCAGTTCTCCTTATAGGTCCATAGTCTGAAGTCTAACAGGGTTCTTTAGTAGCCAACGAGTCCTTTATTTCCTCAGAAAGGGCATGGCTAATACAGTCATTAGAGGTGCCTCCGGCCAGCCTGTCTCTGTGGCCAGAGAGCGAAAATTCAGCTGCGCTTTCTGTACCCTGTTTAAGGTGCATTAAACGCGTGGCTGCGTCTTGACCACAAACGTCTTGATCGAAAACAGACACCATCTCCCTAACAAGGGCCTCTACAGAATTTACGACCAGTTATTAGATCTAATTAGTGGGCCGACTCAATTGAGCGCTGTGCCAGCCAACAGGGATAATATAAATGCAACCCGAGAATCCTCATTAACAAAACATGATGGTTGAGCCTTAAAGGAACAGTCCACCGTACTTTCATAATGAAATATGTTTTTCTATGAAATGAGACGAGATGATACGTACCTCTCCGAGCTTTGAGCGACCACCCAGTCAGCCAGACGGGCTGCCACTCCTGTTAAAATTTTGGCTAGACTCATTGTGGTCAACGGTATTTTTCGGGGCTGTAGTTAGATGCGACCAAAGTCTTCCATGTTTTTCCTGTTTACATAGGTTTATATGACCAGTGACATGAGTTCGGGTTCGGGTACGCAAATCCAAAAGTGGCTTTTTCTATGCTGTTGGAAGTGCGTACTATAATGACAGGCGTAGTAACACCTTCTGCGCGCTTCGACAGCGCATTGATACCTTCACTTCTGATTTCTTTTCTCTCCCACGACCCCCCCTACTTCCGTAAATACAACCAACATGACTGCACTGCACTACTTGGTACACAGTCAGGAAGCCAGAGCTTGCAGAAAATTATAAGTAAGGGATAATTAACGAGAAGGTGTGCATTCCACGGTTTTAATGCACGACGCGGAGTTCTTGTTGGCTGGCGATAGCCATCTTAATTTCAGCCACCGCTGGCGTCTCCATGTAGGGCTAGAGTGTACTGTGATGGGTACTGGCAGTGGACGCCAAGAGCAGCGGCCAGAAATAAAAGGCAACACTCACAGCGTGCTGAGAGACTAAAAGCAGATAAAAATAATGAGGTTTGCGCTACCAACGGACCTGCTGTCGTCCGTGGTAGAAAAAACAGGCGAGCTCAAGGAAAACAAAAGAAAAGGGAAATAAACCAAAGATTCCCTTACTCACTAACACAATTCCTGATAAGCAACTAAGTCCTTGACAAAATGTCTCCAGAGAACCTTACCGGCTAAAGCGCCAAAGCAGAACTGACACTCTAGCAACGGGAGCGAGGCGAAATGGGAGCTTTAATAGAGTCCGGGCCACGCCCCAAATCAATGCCAGCTGGCCCAGGAATCCGATTCATAGCTTTCAGTCACGTGACTCGCCGGGAGCCCTGGAGGGCAAAACAACGTTCAAAAATGACAGCGCGAAATGCAACCTCTGCGGACAAAAAACAAAATACTAATTTATTTCACCTGTCAGCGGCCGAGAAGGAGAGATACCGAAACAAGCTAGAAGTGTTGGGCACTTGTGACCCATATACAGCACCGGATTCGTTATTTGAGCAATTACACACCGCCAGGTCCTTGGCGAAATTGGAATTTGGTGATGTTTACATTTATTTGGTTGAGAACCCATCACCTTACACCGCTGCCAGAATGAAGGCATATAAAAGCACCGACAGTTACCGTTATTTTATGTCTGGATGGGTAAATAATGCTGCTGTTTGGGAGGTGAAGGACAAGTCCTTCATTCTACGAGCAAAGGTGAGTACTAATTTAGCTAACATTAGCCATCCAATTCTTTGTCATTTTCGAAACGATCACGAGTCAGTTTTAGGGACACTGTAGTCAGTCAGTGCGTAGCGATTATTTTGTCACGTTATGCCATAATAGTGAATATAAGATAAATTTGATCAAACATTATTTTCTGATGGCAGGTAAACCATTCCTACAGCTTGAATGACCCCCCACTAACAGCTCGGGTTGCTGTGGAGAAGGAGGGATTGGTGCGTTTTGGCCACTGCACCTTTATGGCAGGTCTAGGAGAGGTGTGTTCACACGTAGGAGCCATTCTGTATGCCCTGCTTGCAGCTTGATAGTGCTGATCCAAAGTTTTCTCCTCTCAGAATTTTCTTTTTCAGACGGAATGCGATAGAAACACAATCCCGGCTTTCCTCCCCGACGGTTCGCACATCCGACCGCACAACAGCTGTCCGGCATTGTGATGTAGTGCGTCTTTTCTTGAGTGTCCTATAGCGGTTCTAGGCTGTAGGTGGCGGGCAAGCGTAATGTTTTGCCCTCCAAGGGGGCGTTCCTTAGGGAGCGTGACGTCACATGAAAGCTATGAATAGGGAGCAAAACGATATCGTCCCAGGCGAGAGCCACAAACAGCTCTCAAAGCTCCCTAACCATGACAGATTATACATAAAGTCGGTTATCTAGAACACACAAATGACTTATTCTTAAAATCTAAACTGTTCAAACTCACTGACTTAGTCCAACTGTCTACTGCCGTGATATTATACAAATCAAATAGAAACTGATTACCCGGCAATATTCAAAGGTGCTTTTGTAGAAACGAAGGGCAGTATAAGTTAAGGGGATGTGGTGACTATAAAATCCAAATGGCCAGAACCACCAGAAGAAGTTGATGTGTTTTGGTGTGCGGAGTCAGATTGTGGAATTGGTTGGAGGCTCATATTAAACAGTGTGAAAAGATCAACATGTTCAAAAAGAAATACAAAGAAATTCTGTTATCGCAGTACAACACTGAGGAGAATATTAATCAGTGAAATTAAAAATAAATTAATGTTAAGAATCATTAATGAGTTTGCTCTATAGATCCTATGGCTGAAAGAAGTGCAATGTGAAAAGACCCCTTTTTTTGTTATGCCCAGACTGGAGCTAGGTTTGGGCATGTCCTGGGCATGTCTGAGACAGGAAGTCCCAGAGAATTAAAAAAAAAAAAAAAAAAGTGTAAAAGGTGGGAGGGGTCTGCAAAAGAGTATATAATGAGGAAAATTGAGAGAGAGTATAGTAGTAGGAGAAATTGCAAGGAGAAGGATACATTTGACCAGACCTATCACTCTGTTCAAGACCAGTGAAGTTTTTTTTTTGTGGATTTTTGCCTGTGTTGGAGCATTTTCCTCACCCGGAACATCACCAAGCGACCCCATCTCAAGGGACTGTAAATATTTTATTTTCTTGTATATATCAATCTTGGTCAGTAGAGTAGATTGTAGGTTAGTGTTAGTCTTTGTTTAATAAAAATCTGATTGAGTTTTGAAATTTTGTCTGTCATCCCTTGCTGTCTTATGTCATAACAAATTGGGGCCATAACAGAAGCAAATAGAGTTTCCTGTACTTTGATGTAAATAGATGATAAATAGTGTATATGTATATGTGTATGCATCATGTAGATATGTATATATGTATGTATATATATGTGTGTGTATATATATATATATATATATATATATATATATATACACACACACATACTTTTGTATATATATGTATGCATATATGTATATGTTTATATGTATATATATATATATATATATATATATATATATATGTTTATATTTTAGGGGTGGGAGTTTATAAGTTTCACTTCTTACCATTCCTTTTCAAGTTTAAACCCATGCAGGAAAAGATCGAACATAAAATGCAGTGTACATAGTTATTTATTACATTTTTCTATTTTCTTTTGTTTTCTGGGAATATTATATGGTGGAATTTTGAAGCTCAAGTATTCTGCATGTCGGTGTAAGGGTGTAAATGTACTGGTTGACACTTACAGATGGAAACTCAAAATAAACAGTCAATCAATCAATCAATATTTACGTTATATTATTCAGCATATTTTCGCTCGCTTCGGAAGCAAAACAAATTTCAAATTTTGTTCCGATGCTGTTTGTCAACAGGAAAAGAGAGAGAGTATGGTCGATGCTGTTTAGCCATTAGGAAAAGAGAGAAAGAATTTTCGTGCAAGAGATTCTCGTGCCCATAGAAAATGCATGGGCTCCATTCATTGTCAATGGGAATTATTCATTTTTAATCTCAAATAATTCATAAACTATAATGATAAGATTTTGAATAGCAATGATCTGCATGTATAGTAGAATCATTAAGTATGAAGGTTGTATGGGAAGTATGTTAACTGTTGGAGGAGTTAGTATTTACAAAATGGGAAGAAAGAGAATAATAATAAGTTGAAAGATCCTGAGAAATAACAATAGTTTGTATTCTTCACATGCAAACGAACAAGAAAGTTAAAACTTTTATGTCATCCATGCATTTTAATGTACATTATGGATATGTGCATTATTTTAGTAAATAAACTCAATTAATGATCGAACCATGTAAGTTAAGAAACAATGGTTCACCGAGTTTATTTTCGCAGCATCTCGAGCACCTTCCGAATCAAGGCTATGATTGGTCCAAAGGGTGCTCCATCTCTGAAAAGTGCCCACCCCCTACTCTACAGATACAAATCACTTCTGCACCACATTCACTGAGATAAACGTTGCTAAAGTGAGAGCGCGTAGAATTTGTATCTGAGACTTGCGGCAGCAGATTCAAGCAGTCGTAGCTCTAGACTTGTGTTTGTGCCAGAGAAATTGAGCAGGTGTACAAAGCCAAGATTTTTGCCCCAACTGCCGGGAGAATTGTTTGGGACACAAAGAAAGATCCACTAGCTATCTCAAGAGAAAGACAGGTTGCTCTGGAAAAAGATGATGTGGTTGTTTCAAGGAGCACAATCAACAAGTACTACAATAATGGTCAAGTCACTAGAACAGCGCTTTTCAAACCTCTCCTGGAGGACCACCTGTCCTGCATGTTTTAGATCTTTCCCTGTTTTAGCACAGGTGATTAAAATGATCAGCTCGTTATTGACCCTCTAAAGCTGATTGATAACATCCTGATTATTTGAATCACCTGTGCTGGGGCAGGGAAAGATCTAAAACATGCAGGGCAGGTGGTCCTCCAGGAGAGGTTTGAGAAACACTGCACTAGAAGGAAGCCATTATAGCGCAAATCCCACAAAAAGCATGCCTAAAATATACCATATATAATATAACACCTTGACACACCTCACAACCTCTTGAATACAAACATTTGGAGTGACAAGATCAAAATAGAACGATTACCATAAGCGCTATGTTTGGAGAGGCCCTGGTGAAAAATATACCATTCCCATTGTTAAGGATGTTGGTGGCTGTGATGTTTTGGGGGTGTATGAGCTCTAACGGCACAGGGGATCTCTCAAAAACTGATGGACAGATGAATGCAGCATACTATCAGAAAATACGGGCAGACACTGGCATTCTTCAGCACGAAAGCTGCGCATGGGATGCACTTGGACTTTCCAGCACGACAGTGATCCAAAGCTCAAGGCCAAGTTGACCCTCCAGTGGTTACAGAACAGAAAGGTGAGGGTTCTGGAGTGGCCATCACAGTCTCCTGACGTCAATATCATTGTGCCACTTTGAGGAGATCTCAAACGTGCAGTTCATGCAAGACGACCAAAGAATTTGCAGGAGCAGTTGG
Organism: Gymnothorax reevesii; assembly: GCA_029721435.1. Taxonomy (NCBI): domain Eukaryota; kingdom Metazoa; phylum Chordata; class Actinopteri; order Anguilliformes; family Muraenidae; genus Gymnothorax; species Gymnothorax reevesii. The sequence goes on from CM056574.1 coordinate 53,093,977, forward strand.
CATTTTGCAAACAAGAATGGGCAGCTATACCGCCTGAAAGAATTAGGGGGCTCATTGACAACTATTATGAAAGCCTGCACGCTGTCATTGATGCTGGAGAGGGCAATGCACAGTATTAAGAACTTAGGGTATGCACACTTTTAAACAGGGTTCATTTCATTTTTTTCCCTTATTGGCATGTTTTGTTAATGATTGTGCCATTCCACATGACCCATAGACGGAAATGATTCCAATAAGAAATAAAAGAAATGCGTTTTGCCTGAGCTTTCCAGTTTTCTTTTAAAAAATGTTACCTATTTTACAAATTCAGCCAGGGTATGCAAACGTCTAAGCAAAATTATTTGTCCTTACTGACAGCATAAAACAATCATGTTTCTTCATTCTACAAATGGTACATCTCTTTCAGTTGAGAAATCGGCAGGCTCTCCTCTGGCTGGTACACAGGTACCTGATAGCTAGATTATTGTTGCATGGCCTTGAGTAAAAATGGCATCGAGATGGACTCAAACTAGGCATCTGAGCATGATATTGGGAAGTAATTTTGCTTGACACATCAACAAATTTGACACAGTGCAAATATAATAGCTCATTTCTCAGAAACTGTTAAAATGCCCACCAACAGATTTACAGGAATGCTTATTTACATTATTAGGTACCACGGACATGAATTGCAGGAAAATTTAAAGACAAAAAGTGCATCCTTAAATTCTACAAATTCTGAGAAGTTTTTTTTAGTTGCCCTCAAGAAATAACTTGTACAGTAGGCTTGTAAGGTTGAAAAAGCTTCAAGATAACATCTGAATCAGCTCTCAAGGTGCTGTACTTTCAGAGATATGGTTGTTTAAATTTGCAAGGAATCATTAATTAGCTAAAAGTTTGTAAGCGCACACCTCCCTAATTAAGATGCTTGGAGGAAAGGTTTTTCCAGTTCTGACCATTATTCACTCATTCACTTTCCCAAGTTTGAAAAAAAATCTGAGAGGTGAAGGAAAATTCTTGGTTGATTTGACATGGAATGACTCATTTATATCATACAGCATTGTGGTATGTTGAAAAGCAGCGGAATGATACAGACCAGTTTATTCCGATAGCGCAGGAGAACAGGCTGTACTGGGACGCCAGGAATGAAGGCACCTAAAAGGGAACATATATTTAACAATCTTACCCCAAAAATAAACATCAGCAATTGTTTTTGTCTTGCCCTAGAAAACTCAAGAGGTATGCTGTCAAACCTCATCCCATCACAATTTGGTGAACAAAAGCTGCCTAGAATTACCTTTGTAATAGAATTGTCGGGGATGTGCCTCTACAATACATGCAATGGCGAGAATAGATCAGTACAACGTGTTTGTCGAAATAAACCTCCCGCGGCATATGAATTCTGTGTAGCAAGAAATCTGTGAAGTTAGTAATCAGTCTCATAAAATTACTATTAAAACCAAAAGTATGGAAAATTAATTACAATTACATTTATTTAGTAGATGCTTTTATCCAAAGTGATAACCAATTCTAAATGTTATATAAAATATAATTAAATCTAAGATTTAATCAGTAATCTATTTTGACTCCCACGTTATAAAGCTCAAAAACAGACAAGGGGTTCAATGATTAATTTATTAAACACAACAAACACAGAACATACAGGGGCTAATCTAACAAGGGAGAATTATATAAAGTATCAGAAGATAACAGCTGGACATGCCTGTGGGCATCGGATGCGCATGTACTTGTAGACATGCTTTTCTTTGTACAGGGAAACGACAGATGACGTGGTTGCCACAACTATATTTCGCAATGTATAGGTTGGCCTATGTGCAATGTTGTGGTTCTCATTCAGACATGTCTGCGTATTTTCAAGGTTCCCCCATCTTCAAACAAGAGGAGAGAGACAGACTCTTCAGAAAATTAGACTTTATTCAGGTACACTACAGGCCAAAAGTTTGGGGCCACCCTCAGATTTAAAAAAAATTGATCACTGACCACAATGTTTTATAATTGAGTTGCAATGGCTTGGTGTTACATGATTTTATGTCACTAGGATGTGAACAATTTTATGTAACAAGAAGGTATGCTGTGTAAATGCCTTCCCCAAAACCAAGGGGTCACATTGCACTTGGTGCACCATTAAAAATCTGAGGGTGGCCAGTAGTGTATATGAAGCAGTTCAAAGCCAGGATCTTGTTGTGCAAGAAGAACAGACATTCTACTTTTCACACCCAATCTTTATACCTTCATCGCAGAAAATTTCTTCCAAGTATGGTTTTTCTATCCTCTCATGTAACAAAGGTTCAATAACGCTAAGTCTGCTTCTGACTTGTTTTTCAATGGTACAATAACATAATATCTGCTTCCTGTTTGTTTCTCTCTTTTCTCATTGGTTGGCATACTGTGCAAAACAACTGCTTCAAGGCTACTTCATTGTTTTTATAAAGTTTTTATTAAAAAAACTTCTACAAATGATATTACTTGGATGACTGTATTTTTACAGAGGGATAAATCATAAAATCATAAAAAAATGAATTCTGGCCTTTTATCTTACTTAGGTTCCTGAGTTACAGGCCATAAAATGTGGTCTCGTTTTTGGGTGTTTTCTGTTTTCGGCTGATTTTGAGGCTTTACCATACAAAAGTGGATCAAGATACAAAGACGGTTACTCAGATTCTAGGGAAAGAATATGGTTTGTATACTCAATTTCAGCCTTGTCTAAGCAATCAATCAGGAGCAATGTGTTGCGAAAGTTGGCTGAAAATGGGTTCGCCAAAAAACTTATGAAAAAAAATATGATTCAAATTTCAAAGGGCTATAACTTGAAAACTACATTGTCCTCAATAATTATTGGCACCCCCGGTTAAGATGTGTTCTTTAGCTTCTAATAAATTCAGTTTTTTCTAAATAATATAGGACCACAATGAAAAAAAGAGGAAAATCCAACCTTTAAATCAAGTGCATTTATTCAGAGGGGGAAAAAATCCCACATTAAGAAATAATTCCTTTAAATCAAATCATGTGTGCCACAATTATTAGCACCTCTGATGTTAATACTTTGCACAACCCCCTTTTGCCAACAAAACAGCACCTAATCTTCTCCTGTAATGTTTCAAAAGATGGGAGAATACAGAGAGAGGGATCTTTGACCATTCCTCTCTGCACAATCTCTCTAAATCATCCAGCTACCTGGGTCCTCTCCTCTGCACTCTCCTCTTCCGCTCACTCCACATGTTTTCAATGGGGTTGAGGTCTGGGGACTGAGATGGCTCTGGGAGGAGCTTGATTCTGCGTCTGCTGAACCATTTCTGTGTAGATTTGGCCACATGTTTAGGGTCATTATCTTGCTGAAAGACCCAGTGACAACCCATCTCCAGCTTTCAGGCAGAGGCCACCAGATTTTGATTGAAAATGTCCTGGTATTTCAAAGCGTTCATGATGCCATGCACCCTAACAAGGTTCCCAGGGCCTCTGGAAGAGAAACAGGCCCAAAGCATCACCGATCCTCCCCCATACTTCACAGTGGGCATGTGGTGCTTTTCTGCATACTCATCTTTTGTGTTCCGCCAGACCAACTTAGAATGTTTGTTGCCAAAAAGCTCTATCTTGGTCTCATCTAACCAAAGCACTCGATCCCAGTTTAAGTCCCAGTACCGCTTAGCAAAGTCTAGACGTTTGTGTTCATGATTGTGAGTGAGAAAAGGTTTTTTCCATGCATGCCTCCCAAACAGCTTGCTGGCATGTAGATAGTGCCTCATAGTTGTTTTGAAGACTTTGTGACCCCAAGATGCTACAATTTGTTGCAATTCTTTTACAGTGAGCTTTCGAGAACTTTTTATTCCTCTTACCATCCTCCTCACTGTGCCTTATTTTAAGGCTTTCAACACATCTTAACCAGGGGTGCCAATAATTATTGAGGGCGCTGTATTTGAGATACAGGCCTAATATTTGGCATGTTTTCATTTTGTGTGAATATTTGCTTGTGAGTTTTTTCAAAGAATTTTGAGGAGGTAACCTGGCACCCCGTGAATGATTTGACATGGAATGACCCCTCATTTAAGGCTTTCATCTGCTCTCAGAGCGCCAGTAGGCGCATAAGGCCAAAATATTTAAGGCTGTATAATTCAAGATTTGAGCTTCTCAGAGAGGGGGAAAATGACTTCAATGAAACAAGACACTTGTTACATTTAGAATTCCATCATATTTTAGTTTATTTTCATACTTTTAGTACAGAATAATGGCCGCAAACAAAATAGAATCTTCATCAAAATTCAGCACTGAAATTGTAAAAAAAAAAAAAAAAAATTCTGAAGATTAAAAAATGGCTGGGATTTAAATTTTCTGGGATCATAAACTCCTTGACCACAAGGGTGCTTCATCCAAGTATGATATTCCAACTTATCTACTATTTATGAGCCAAATAACATAGGGACCGGAGTGGCTCTCCATGCTTGCCAAGCCCTGAAAATTGTGCTCGGTCAAATCATAAAATAATCATATTTCAGTCAGGTCCACTTTGTGAAAACCCTAAATAATATTATCATTTGCAGCCAACTCATTAGCAATATTTGAATTTGGCAGCATAGCCCTGTTCTGGGGCGTCCCTGTCCGAATGCCTGAAGAGCCAGTAGCCAGCGAGAGCCAAAAACCTGCCCTTCCATGCATATGCGTGAAAGCCATTGCCAGAGAGCGCAGCAGCAAACCCCCAGGGGTACAGAACAGAGCAAGCATCAATGACATGCGTTGTCATTAAATAATTCAGAAAAACAAAAAATAGGACCAAGGGTCCTGCAGCTTACCGGCAAGCAGTCTTACAGTGATGATACAAGTTACGAAAATGTCATGTGAAGTTTGACATTTGAATCAATGAAAATCATTGTCATCGTCACTAAATGTGATACAATCCTAAACTCTGAATCAGTTTTGGTGATAGAAGTCATTATAATATGTCAATATGTATTCAATATATCAACTGTGAACTTTAAAGGTCACAGAATGTCAAGTTGTGGTCAGCAAATGGACTTCATATATGACTTTCTAAATGTCTCGATACAAACCTTGGCTTAATCTGTGACCATTTTGGCGATACAAGTCATTGTAATTTCACTGTCGAGTTTGACCTTCAAAGGTCCCTGACAGTCAATTTGAATGCCACCAAATGAAAGTTCATATGTGACTTTCTAGATGTCAGTAACACAAACCGAGGGTCCATCTGTGACCATTTTTGTAATACAAGCAGGGCTTAAAGCAAAAAAAAATCCCAGGACTGAAAATTTCAGTATAAGACAGTCTGAAAGGGGCTCTAAGCTTGCAACGGTCTAGCCCTGGCCCTTGTCCTAGACAATCGCAATATCAGATAAATATAAACAACATTGTGCGCCCAGCACACACCAATTAATTGGGTGATATGCTACTTCACTGTTCTCAAATGCCTTAATTGTGAATGTGTACAATTCGTGCTTCATTTTAACATAAACACCTGCTGAAGTTGTAGTCTGTCTATTGCTAGTCTGGTCTATTTCAAATATTAAAATTACTGTAGGACTTTAAAGCAAAAGTGCATAGCAGCAGCAGACCTGCCAACCTTGGCAATTTTTTTTGAGTACACATGCGCGGGCGCAAAGCACCCGCAGGGCCCACGGCACAAATTTTGTGGTTTTCCCACATGAAATGCACACAGACCGCGTATATTTTGGGGGGTCCCCAGTCCCCACACGCCTTTTTGGGTGGGAGCAAATTATATGTTGACTTACACTAAATGGAGGCAAGCTGTTACAACCTTTTAAATAAAAATGCCAGTGCAGAGAAAAAGTAGTATTACCAGGCTGTACTGTTGCATTGGCAATATTGACAAATCTTTAATATACTAACTGCACCTGCTCAGACTTAGTTAACACTAGTCTAGCAAAACAGTCTAATCATGTTATTCTTTTTACACACTGCTGAGCAGTGTGTAAAAAATAGTAGTCATATGAACCAGTATGCACCTTGCATTAGGGGAGAGGAATGGTTGCAAGTGAGAACACGAGTCAATTACAAGAGACATTTAAAACCCATTGGTTGGCAGCTCAAAAAGAAAATGTTATTACCTTTAGTGGATAACATTTGACCTTTTACTTTATAATTTAGGGTTCCCATTATTAATACTGTGCATTAAAACTAAAACATCAATATTCAACAAGCCGTTTTATTCAGATTCTCTGATAAACAATTCTGTTCATTCTCTTTTTTTAGCAACAAAATCAAAAGTCACAACATCAAGAATTCAACAAGCCGTTTCAGATTCTGATAAGCAAATAATATTCATTCTTTCTTTTTTTGCGACAAAAGCAAAAGCCTGAAGCTTGGCTACACCAGACATTCTTTTCAGTGTTGACCTGAAACCTGGTTCATTGTTGTGCTTGAAAAGCGTTTTTTTTTTTTTTTTTTTGCCGTTTGAACCGTACAACAGCTTTCTGTTGCAAACACAACAGAAACAGGCTCCTGGTTCCTTCAATTTTGACACCAGGACCTGAATGGCTTTCCTGTGTCACCTATCTCATCCGACCAAGCCCACCTCCATTTGTTTTTGACAGTGCTGTCAATATTAATGACGTCTAATCCTTCCTTCACAACTAACCGCTCCATGATTTTTCGCAGACTGAACCGGTACCACAGCAGTGACAACACACGTGGGTAATATTTTGAGTCAAACAATGCAACGCGGTGAATACACCAACCAATCATGATACAGTAGTTGCAGACGCGGTTGATCTAAAACATTTCCCAGAATAGTAGATTTGCACACGTAACAATGCTTTTTTTAATGCAAGATAACGTAAGAATACATTACTACAACGAATCAATGACCGATCGTGTGTGCAATCATAAAGTGCGTATCTGCACATTTATCGCAGAGCACGGCCTTTCGTTCACAGTTGCACAGTCATTGATTGATGACTTTATTAGAAGTTTGTTGTTTCATACAGTTTCATAACGGTACAGTTCACTAGTACATGGTCTACTAAAACTAAAACACACAGGCGTCATGTGTGTACATCCATGGAATTTCCACTCAGATAAAAAAAAGCAGTTATCAGCAGTGACGTGCAGTCGGAGGTCAGTTTGGTGAGGCAGAAACCTTCCCTTTGCTTGATTCGCAATCAGACGATTAACTAATTTAGAAAGACTACTCGGCAGAATGACGGGCCATTTTAAGTTTCCGCGGCGTTATTTATCAGTAGGCTACATCAGGCCTACCAAAGAAAACGCAGCCTCAGCGCACAAAAACTTTGAAATGCCTACATTAATCACGGAAATAGCAACAGAAAAATAATACCCCGCTACCGAAACTGCAAAAACCGCAACATAAACTGTTGACTCGTAGCATAAGTCTATGAAACTGCAACATCTTCTTTCGCATCCGTCTTTGCCATTTACTGCGCTTGCGCGTACCGGCCCAGGCTGCTTTCAGAGATAGCGGAATCAGGCGTGTCTCCTTCGATTGGTGAGTAAAACTTCCAAATATGACGTTATTGTTAATGCAGATGTTTAACAATGAATTGTAAGACGTAGCTGTTACATCCACATTCTCGTAAATTCGCTTATTTTAGCATGTCACCCTGCGGAAAATGAACGATGCACTGTCGATTTAGCTAAAGTCTTAGAGTTGCCAACTTGACTTTCCAAATCGGGATTGTTTGTCCACTCAAGACGTATGTATATGTCTTGAGTGGACAAACAATCCCGATTTGGAAAGTCGCCAGATTAAGCGAGAAAGTCGTCAAGTTGGCAACTCTAAGACTATAGCGAAATCGACAGTGCATCGTTCATTTTCCGCAGGGTGACATGCTAAAATAAGCGAATTTACGAGAATGTGGATGTAACAGCTACGTCTTACAATTCATTGTTAAACATCTGCATTAACAATAACGTCATATTTGGAAGTTTTACTTACCAACCGAAGGAGACACGCCTGATTCCGCTATCTCTGAAAGCAGCCTGGGCCGGTACGCGCAAGCGCAGTAAATGGAAAAGACGGATGCGATAGAAGATGTTGCAGTTTCATAAACTGTTGACTCGTAGCATAAGTCTATGTTGCGGTTTTTGCAGTTTCGGTAGCGGGGCATTATTTTTCAGTTGCTATTTCCGCGATTAATGTAGGCATTTCAAAGTTTTTGTGTGCTGAGGCTACGTTTTCTTTGGTAGGCCTGTACATGGAAGTTGAAATGCTCACGAAACTGCAGATTTGCGAGTACTTGCTAACAGGAAGCCAGAGACGTGCGGTGAGATGTGGCAGTGACCCAAACTTTTATCACAGGATTTTGTGAACCTTTCCCACTACTGTTCCTGATTGACAATGAAAACAATTAAGACCAAGCTTTATGGAAGCCTGATGCTGATAGAGGAGAGAATAACTTAATTCACGTATACGCTGCAGTTCGAGACTGCAAGGATGGAAATCTGAATAATCAATTAGGAAAAAGTCTCGGCTCGGCAATTCTGTTTTCAAACATTTTGTTAATCGGATTACGAAAGAAGACTGAAAACAAACGCCCGCTTTTTGTTTGGGTGTAAAACCGAGTATTTAAAGGAGAATACATTTTGGCTATTGATTAAGCATTGAACTCTGCATAAGTCGTTGCATCTGCATCTGCGTTAATATTTGCTTATGACATTGCTTCGGCTTCCTGGAAACTAGTAGCCTACGCGCAAATCTGCTGTTGAGCATTTCAGGTTCGATGTACTAACGCCGCGGGAACTTAAACTGGCCCGTCATTCTGCCGAATAGTCTTACTAAACTAGATAATCGTCTGATTGCTAATCAAGCAAAGGGGAGGTTTTTGCCTCACCAAACCAACCTCCACCGCACGTCACTGGTTATCAGACAAGTGGAAGATTTTTTTTTTTTTCTCTAAATGCTGCCGAGGCCACCAATACAAACATGGACCGTGTGCTGAACGTTTTGGTGCGCTTCTATGATGAGGATTTGGCCACTGCTACCTTCCCAGCAAATATACGCTAACGTTATATATTTAGATCATACCTGATGTTCACATCGTGTAATCCACTTTCGATGTTTAAGAAAAAAATCCACTGAGTGCACTCTGAGCTGCGTATCTTCATAGATGTTTAAATTTACATTATTTCCTTGGGGAGGGATGCATCGCAGTTTGGAAATCACTTCACTAGCAAGTATATGCAGCATTTTAACATTTTTTTCATTGACATCGCGGCCATGGCTACCCCCCTCCCCACCCCCGATATAACTTTTTTTTTTTTTTTTTTTTGCAAATCTACATCGATCTCGTAAATAGCCCCTAGGGAATCTCCAGGACGGAGAACTTTAAGCCCTGTACAAGTCATTGAATTTTCAGTGGGTCACATTTGACCTTTGAAGGTCAATACGAAGGTCACCAAATGAAAGTTCATGAATGACTGCCAACATAAGTCTCTAATAACAACCTAGACTACAACTGCGACCGTTTTGGCAATATAAGTCATTGTAGTTGTATTGTCCAGTTTGACCTTCAAATTCCACCAACAGTCAAGTTGAATGTCACCAAATGAAAGTTCATACGTGACATCCTATGTCAGTAACAGAATCCAAGGCTCCATCTGTGACCTTTTCCGTGACAGAAGTCATTCAAATTCCTCAAAAGTTTGACCTTCGAAGGTCACTGTAGGTCAAGTTCAAGGCCACCAAATGAAAGTTCATGCATGACAACCTATACATCTCCAAAACAAACTGAAACTATCTGTGACCATTTTGCTGATATAAGTCATTGAAATTGCACTGTGAAGTTTGGGCATTCAAGGTCACTGAAGGTTAAGTTCAATGTCACCAAATGAAACTTCATACATGACTTCCTATATGCTCACTTTATAAACCTAAGCTCTATCTGTAATAGTTTTGGTGATAGAAGTCATTGAAATTTCACTATGTGAAGTTAGACCGTCGAAGGTCGCCGAAGGTCAAGTTCAGGGCAAATGAAAGTTCATACATGACTTCCTATGAATGTTTAATGCACATATGTTCCCAATCTTCAATATTTTTAAGCCTAGAAACCTTGGAAAATTGTAACAATTTGCTGAACCTCAAGTTTGACCTTTCAAGGTCATCTACGGTCAAATTTACCACAGCCAAAAAAAGATCATATATAACTTTCTATATGTCACTAATACAAACTTAATCTCCATCTGCAACCATTTAGCTTCAACAGGCGATTTGGCCCATTCTCCAAAATATAAAAGTACAGCGTCCCCACCAGGGTTATTATAGTTAACGAAAACTAGGACTAAAACTAAAACTAGCTGTGAAAAAATAATTTAGTTAACTGAAATAAAAATAAAAATGTCAATTTTTAAAAAAACGAAAACTAAATAAAAACTACAATGGACAATACAAAACTAACTAAAACTAAACGCAATTGCAGATAAAATTAGCTTCGTTTTCGTTGATAGTTTCGTTTTCTCCCTCGATTACTGTCCTGTTCAGTCAGAGTTAACCGGTTGCTTCCAGAGGGGGGCAGCATAGCGGCTATTAGCTGCTGCAGTTGCTGCATGCGTCCGCCGAAGATGATGCTTCACGTGCGCAATTCAGCCAAAAGGGTCAAGCTGCAAACGCACGGAGGAGTGGAGCTCCAATACTTCTCTAATTCAGGGCCGTCGTAAGGGCTCACTGTCCATTGGGGCCCACAAAACCCACAGTAGACGCCATGACAAAATTATTTTTCATAGATTTAACTAATATTAATACTAATGCATCAGAGTTTAAACAAAGCCATTAAGGCATGCAATATTGATGAAATACATTTCAGTAACCCCCTTCTTTAAAAATGGTTCAATCAATGCTTCATGCTCGTATTAGAAAATTGTCTGTGCGTTTTTGCTGGCGAGGTCGCGAACTAAGGCAGCTAACAGGGATCACCGTCCTTGCGAATATGATGTCCAAGAGCAAACAAACGAACGCACACAAATCTGGACGCCAGAAAAGACTAGAGAGAGGACAGGAACAGCAAAGCAGGGGTCCATAACATTACAAAGTTCTTTTCAAAGAGAGGTGAGAGTATTAAACTAGCTTGCTATGTTAGCTGTTCAGGCTGGCTGTTCAGCTGCTAACGTTACGTTAAAGTAACATGCAGTCAGCTGAGTAAATAATCGCCTGACAAGAATGACATTACTCAGTTATTAATGGTATCATCTACAGAAAAGATCGGTAAGGTTATCATTCGCCAGCCATCATAATATGCCGTCAAAAAATTTGGTAGCAGCAGCCTAGGACACGTTCCTCCGTTCTTATGAGAGGTGAGTTACTGCATACTCAGCTCTCTCTAGCTGTAATTGACTGTACACGCTAGGTTTGGCTAGCGAACTACTTGTAGTCAGTGCGGTAACCTTAGGTGTAACTTAAATAATCGCTTGTCAAGGCTGACATTACTTTTACCTTAATTGTTTACTAAAACTAAACCGCTACTTTAGCCTATTGGCATAAGTCTTGCTCACGCGGGGGGTAATTTTACAGAGCTTGCCCTCCTCCTAACAATAGCAAAATGAAGCTGGGTGCTGAGAGCTATGGTACTGGGAAGCCCATTTAGATTCTGTGTATTCCAAGACTCGGTTCTTCATCAGTTGTTCCATGGAACATAACCATAAATGTTTACGAAAGTAAGATGAAATGGAACAATTAAACCTTTATGCACTGCTACTTCAGAATCAGCTGTAGTCACTTCATCTGAACCTAACCCAGCAATAGATCCTCACCACCAGCAGTCTGAATATGTTTTTGATGATGAGTAAATTAGTGAATAAGACAACTAATAATTCATAATTCACATGATGATACTCTCTTTGTTGAGTGGTTAATTTTAAAAAGGGAAAAATTGGGTGTATTGCATTAGGCAATGTCAAGACCACTGAGAAACAAAAAAATAATGAATAACATAATGACATATTGTCGTTAAAGAGTGGCAATGAAAAGTCGGGGGCGGGGGCCCACACCGATATTCTGTTAGGGGCCCTAGAATTCCAAGCAACTGCCCTGCGCACATTCAGTGAAGAAGATAGTTAGCTCTCAAACATGGCAAAAGCTGTGGAAATAACTGAGCATGATGACTGTATGGGGTGAGATGGATTGGATTTTTTCCCCCTAGTTATATTAGTATCATCACTGTCACATGTTAAAAAAGATGATGATTAAAGAATACAGGATTAATAAAGGACTCGGTAAAAACATATTTGCTGTCATACATTCTTTTACCCTTGTCAGCTTCTACAAATTAAGGCCTTCCTCTTAATAGCAGAAAAACTAAAACTAATTAAAAACTAAACTAAAACTAGTGAATTCCTCAAAATAAGAACTAAACTAAAACTGCTTAATCACTTGTTCAGCGAACTAAAACTAAACTGAAATAAAAGGCAAACTGTAAAACTAAATAAAAATAAAAACTTATGAAAATTTCAAAACTATATTAACCTTGGTCCCCACTAGACCCACTTCTGTCGATTTAATCAAAATGGTACTCGCACTGTAAATAAAGAGTAACAAGGTGAGTTGAAAAAAGTGTATATATATATATATATATATATAAAAGATATATTAATATATAAAATAAATATAAATATATGAAAATATAAATATATAAATAAATAAACGTAATCTCTGTGTGCAACCATATGGCCACCACAGGCTATCTTGCATATTCATAAAGCACAGCGTCCCCAAAAATGGCGCTCGTAGTGTACATTGATGGTACCAAGGTAAGTTGATTGCCTGATTCAGAAAAAAATTTATCACACAGTTTTTGAGAAATTATTATTATCTTTTTAATTTCTCAGTCCTATCTTTAACTTTGGGCCAAAATTTCAAGGGCCCATAAAACGGACAAATATGATTCAATCAAAACTCCAAGAAAATTGTCCAAAAAGTCCAAAGATGTGATCTAATAGTATGTTACTGCAAATTTACACAAAAATTCATCAGGCCAAAAAAAAATATGCAATGGAACACTTTGCCAGACTGCCACTCTAGTGTGTGTGTGTGTGTGTGTGTGTGTGTGTGCCTGCGTGTGCGTGTGTGTGTGTGTGTGAGAGAGAGAGTAAGAGAGAGAGAGAGAGAGAGAGAGAGATTGCTTTTATCTTTCGCGTCAACATTTTGGCAAGCATATTCTCAAGGTTCGTCTTGACGAAACGCAGTTCTAGTTTTATTATTATACTTTGACCACCAAAATTTTTCAAAATTAGATTGATAAAGCTTAATGCTGTTAGCAACCAATATAGGCAAGTGACGATGAAGTAATCCATTCACATGAGTGTTTACCGTAGCATGATACATTGACTGAATTTTTCAGATACATCGTCATTAGTCACAGCCAGCATCAGTAATCACCGTTCGCCAAACATTAACGTTAGCTTTCACCAAGAGGCTCTGCAATGTTAGAGCATAGCTATATTTTCTGGATGATGACCACAGCGGTTTGTGAACTAGGCAGAATATTATAAATAAGACAAGTTGTCACGTTTCATAATTGACGTGATGGTTTAAATCACCACTCTCATTTTGCTAATGAGTCAATGAGCTAATTTCTTATCATAATACACCATCACAATTCCTCACCTTTTTATTGTCAGTTAATGTAAATGTACTGAATGAGAATGGCAGTCAGGTGAGGTTACTTAATCCGAAACTCGTTGGTAAATTGATGATAGGAGGAGAATGAGCAATGTTAGGCTGAGGATAAAGCACATACATTTTTCAAAGTAACATAATGAGTTTCACAGAACAGGTGTTTGTGGCATTGTCCTGCAACAAAGAATTATCTTACCATTTTATTCTTGCAAAGTAACAGTTCACGGATGTGTCTCTGTCATTAAATATTGTCCACCGCATGTTAGTATTGCTCTTGGTAGCCAGTTTTTACATAATGGGGATTCATCACTTTTTTTTATCTCATCATTGTTGTTCTTGGATTTATTTAGGCCTAATTAAATATTGTGCTATATGGTATGCTTTCAAAGTGCCTCGATACGGGCGCATCATTTTCATTGATACTGAGATTCGATGATAATTATGTTCATATTTGCGTTGTCTGGTAAAAGGCGTCACACCTGTTTATTTTCTCTGATTGTGTGTTGGTCTTGTTGAAGAAAAAAATACAGAAGTGTTGGGACAAAAAGGTTTATGCTCATAAAGATTATTACTGTTTGACAATGTTGTTTATTTGTAGAAAAAAAAAGAAAATGTACCAAAAAGGTGTAAAGCATGTCATGGATTTTTTTTTCTTTTTTTTTCCGGTGTATCTCATGCTAAGCTGTCATGTATGTCAGTAGTTAATGTTAAACAGTGCCTAGCACCTTCTGAGGACAGCAACTAACTGCCTATGTATAGGAAGTTAGAGTTTGTATGGCTGAGGTCAGCCATTGTTCTTCTTGGGGGGACTCTGTAACGGAAGTACTGTTTCTTTAACGATCTGTGAGCCAGGATAGTGCCCCTGCGCAGATTTTGGGGAGAGAAATGTGGAGTTGGTCAGAAGTTTTAACTGCTCACACGTCATTCTTATAGTATCCGTAACGTGATTGCTCAGTTTGTCCAGTTCATCCCTTTCTTATTTCACTAATCTGTTCATGTATAATAGGGTTAGTGTGCCGTAGCGGCCAGGCATGATATGGTCAACGCTAAAATTAATAAAGCTGCATCTTCTAGTGCTACCAGTCTGATCGCCCCGCGTGTACAATGGTCAGTGACAACGAGCTAGCCTGCAAGCTGCAAGCCAATGCGTTACACGTCACGTAACATATTTTACCATTTTTCAGCAGCCAGTAATAGGCCAGTCAGTTATAGGCCTCTAGTTTATTCATGAGTTGGGCTGAGTTAAACATTTTTTTAGAATTTTATTTTATTTTATTTTGTGCTTTGTTGGAATGTCAGCGCTTAATGAATATTTTCTTAATTTCATAATTGATTTATTCTGTGAATATTAATTTATGCCATTGCTATGCCTTGACTTTAGTTAGGCGAGTACACAGTCGTAGCCATAAATGCAATGGTACTAAAAATTGGTATAATAATTTCTTTCGGTGTCTCAGTTTTAGGCCAAGCGTGTCTCATTTTCGGTTTCGGCCAAAAATTTTCATTTCGGTGCAACTCTAAAAAAAACACTGTTTATAGTGCCATTGGTCATTAGCCGCAAAACTCGTCACGAATGACGAAGTCGGAAAACTTGTATTTTGGCTAATTACGACAAAATAGACTACTCAAGTACTGTTTTTAAAGGAACTCTCCATTACCGGGTACTTTGATACTAATTCCATAGTTCTGTACTTGTAAACTATGTCTGCACCAAAAATTCCCATGAAAATACACACAGTAATAATGTTAGGCTTGTTTTTTGATAGCAGACCTGGATTTTCAGCCAGTTTCTGCCCAATTAGGTCCAAAATCCGCGGGATTGACACATCAATCTGCTGATAGCATATAAAGAACGAGACGAGCTCAGTCAAGCTGTTTTTTCTATTACTGCCTATGGGACAAGGACTGCAGAAGGTTTTCAAAATAGTTTTTTTTCTCATGAAATTTCGGGAAACGGCAGAGCAAATGCCTACCAGATGCATTGTAGGAGGTTGTAGTAACGTAGCCAAAGAAGGAGTCAACTTTCATTGATTTCCAAAAGATGAAAAAAAAAATAAAATTAGGGCATCTCGGGTGAAACTGACTCAGGCAAAATGGCAAGGACCAAGTGACAATAGTGTGATTTGTAACGATTCTGACTTTGAGGATGAAGGGTTTTGGTCTGAGTTCACGTTGAAAAAGAGGAGAAAAATCAAGCCAGATGCTATCCCGAATCTCAAAAGTCCATTCGAGGAGAGAAGCACCAAGGAAAAGGGGAGAAAGAATAGCAGATCGGGCACTGAAAAACAGAAGAAAATGAAGGTAGGCTCCTAATGAACAATTATAACGCGTTAGATACGCCAGCACTTCAGCAGGGCTTTCGTTATGCACACTATAGAGCAGGGGTGTAAAACTGACCCGTAAACGGGCCAAGAGGCTGCAGATTTTCACTCCAACAATGCAGAAGCACACCTGATACAACTAATCAGTTGTGCAGGCCTAGATCAGTTGATTAAATCAGTGCTTTCAGGTGAGCTTCTGCTTGGTAGGATTGAAGACCTGCAGCCTCCTGGCCCGTTTACGGATCAGTTTGACACCCCTGCTATAGAACTTAATAGAGCGCTGGCTGCGACTAGCACTTAGCAGGCTTTGGCTTGCATTACACACGCTTACCGCCTTCTCTTCGCCAGCGCTCTATTAACCCATTTAAACCGGGACAGCATGTGCGCATTTTAACCTTTAAAACCGGAGACGCTGTGACGCATTTCTACCCTTCAGGCTGGGAAAGCGGATACGTCATTTTGCTGTTTTCATTACTTTTCCGACCATTTCCGGGCTCGTAGCTGTTCTTTTACTGGCACTTTATACTTGGGCAGATGCCATAGTAAGACTTCAAGACACTTTATTTTTTTAATTTTTATGTTTATTTTTATTTTATTTGAATGGACACTTTATCATGTCTGCCACCCAGTAGCGGAGCTACAGGGAGGGCAAAGACTCGTCCCTTTTAGTCCTGGCTAGATCTCAATCATTTTCCTTTATTGACGTCTTTTCCAATTATCGTAATTGGCAACTGAAGACACGGTTTCTCACCGTATGTGATCTAAGAGCGATGAAATCATGGGCTAAATTCAGTGCAGAAAAATAATTTACTCATTAATTGGCCAATGCTTTGCGTGATTGAACTGGTCCGTGTTCCAATGAAATGCTGACTTTCACTCTCGGTATTTTGTGGGTTGATTGAAAAAAAAAAAAAAAAAAAACAGTGGCACTTGGCAGTTAAATAGCCTAAGTTGTAAAAAGCATGCGGGTCAAGCCATTTGCGTGAGAGTCGACAGGTAGGCTAAGCATAACGTAGATTTAAATACAGCAAATACGCGTCCATAGGAATGATTGTTGTCTTACCTAATCGAGGAGAAGAAGCAGCACCTGTTATGTGCGGAGCGCTGTCGGTGTGAACCTTTTGTTAATCATGAAGATGACAGAACAGGTCAGGATTTGTAATTGTTTTAAACAGCTGTTTTGTGCAACCCAATTCTCTGTTACGCCATTGTGCTGAATTTAACCCGCGATTTAATCGCTGTTAGATCACATGTGGAGGAAAACCATGTCTTCATTTGCCAATTACAATAATTGGAAAAGATGTCAATACAGGAAAATGATTGAGATCTAGCCAGGACTAAAAGGGACGTGTCTTTGCCTCCCTTGTAGCTCCGCCACTGCTGCCACCTGTTCCAGAGAGAGAAAAAATGTTTGTTATTCTCTAGTGCAGAGCTTATACTTTTATTTATTAGGCCTTTTTATTCCATTTGAGTTGTGCATGTTGTGTAGATAGAGATTTGTTATTTATTTTATTGGTTTTATTATGTTTTATAGTTTGTTATAGTTTTTTCAGTTTTATAGTTTTAAACACTGTGATGAATATTTGCACAAATAAAAAACAGTTTAAAAAATAGTTCTAATGAAAGCCACAGGTGTAAGCTCTCAAATACATTTTGAATTTTGTTTCTATCTGTTACAGAGGCTGAGATATCAGCTTTTTACTAGACGTTGACACCTGGGCGCTGTTTTCCAGAAAACCTCAGGTTTTCAGAATCGGCCACAGGTTTTCATAGGCATTTTTTGAAAAGGCCTCAGGCCTAAATGGGTTAAGCTGCTTTCACACTGGACACGAAACTCATGTATTCACGTCTTTGCATTAACTTTGAATGTAATCTGTCATACTAAAAATTTGTTTCGCCTCCAGTGTGAAAGCGCTTCCTCCAGCTGCCGCACCTAGTTGCATGCTGCCGCTGTGTCTTGACTCTTGTCTCGTGTTCTAATCTTTTTCTCTTTGTCAGATCATTTTATTGTTTTACTCTAGCCTGACCAAATGCCGTACATAATCTAACAAGCTTGTTGGATGTCAGCTCAGGAAAGCATAATGAACGAAGTCAAATCGACATCAAAGTGTAGCATGCAGTTTGGCAAACTCGCAAACAGCTGATCGAGGAATCTGATTTTCATGACAGAAATCTGGGTCATACCCTTTAAAATCACAGTACTTATGTCGTTATAAATGGAGAACCAAACACCAGGGTGATGGGTTTAGCAGTAGCTTTCGCAGACGTCAAACGCGAGTGAACCACGGCTCCCTAGCTCATTTAGCACATCTCTGATTGCCCCTTAAGAAAACCAGTGTAAGATTAAATAAAAAATATACATATTGCCAATTTTTCTTTTGCTCATAATGTAAATCATATCAGATTTGAAGTTACTAAGCACTGGGGTGACAAAAACATGCAATGTAGTGATCAAAATGATATTTTTACATGCAGCTGTACATACCGGCCATGCAGCGAATTGGTCCTGAGTTCTTTATATGACGTCAGGCTAAGAGAGGGCGGCATTATCGATTGTAGGGATTAAAAAGGGAGGTTCCCAGGGCAAGTAGAAAGTTACTAATTACTCAAAAACTGTTTGATATTATGGGAAATGACTGCCATGTTTTTTTTCTGGATGAAAAATTACATAAAGAGAGCCTGCTTGTGAAATTTCGCCCTCTAGACGCTGTAGTTCCTTTAAGAAATGAGAAGCGACTCCCTGAATCAGTTAAGGATAAATAACTTGTTACTAGCTGAAACGTATTGAGCACTGTTGTTATTGTCCAATGGAAGGCTCTTACCTATTTGCTAAGTTAAACCCACATGGTGTTTCATTTCTGGTCAGGCAATGTATGTTCCAATACTTTCTAAATTTTTTAAAGACGTTTTTCTTGTTTGTCCATAGCACATTTCTCAGGATGCAGGAAATGGTTTGGATGGATATTTTTATTAGACCCTTGTGCAGAGGTTCAAACAAGCTTGAATGGAGGGCTGTTGAAGTGATTTATTTCAGCCACTTTGCAGAAGGATGGGCAAAGCACCCCTAAGTCCCTCCCATGAAGCAAACTTCACCAATGAAATGAACTAAAATGAGAAAACCCAATCCTACCTTGTTTGAATGTGATCAGACAAGAGCGATTAGTACAGGTTCCCTCAGGAAAAATAAGGATCTGTAAAAGAAAATAGTCAGATAAAATGCCTATATTATGTACAAACCCAACCAAAAATGACACATGGAAAATGCGAATAAAATCAAAAGGAACTGATTGAAGAAGTCCATTCACCCTGTAAAATATTGAAAACAGTTGGTACAACAGCCCTAACTTCCCAACATGAATTTAATTGCTTTTTAAAATAATAGCCTAACATAACAAAACTTAGAGGGCATTCGGTAGAGTGCAAATGTACGCCACACCATATATCTTTATTTACCCTTTATTTTAACAGGGAAGTTCCATAAGATTGAAATCTCTTTTTTTTAGGAAGCTCTGGAGCAAGGCAAAAGCAGCAGCCAGTACACAGCAATGACAAGAGTGACAAATCATAAACACAATAATAAATACCTTATTAAGTACATCCAGTGAGTCCACAACTGCATCACATATGCAATATCCAATGTAATGTAAAACTGATTATGGTAGAAATGAACGGAAAAGGGATAAAAAATGAAAATAGGACAGGGAGAAGGAGTAAAAATACCATGTACCCTTCATCTGACTCCCATTTAATACAGCTGGAGACAGAACTGTCCAAAATGGTAAGCAATGCATGCGTAATATTGAAACACGTGCAACTTTCAGATTTAATGGATTGAAGCAGAGCCTTAAAGTTACCTAAGGAAACAAGAGCATCTAAGGAGATTCCAGCTCCATAGGACATAGTAACTAAATGCCATCTTTAAAAATTTAGTGGAGGGCGTGGTACGGCAAGAAGGACTGACTCATTTGTAAGTAAATTGTTTGTCTTGAAATTCCAATTAATAAGACTGCAAAGGTAACCAGGAAGTCTACCAGTAATTGCTTTACAAATAAATAAATGCCAGTAAATGCCTGTGAGACCATCTACAAAGATCAAGGGAGGATATACCAGTCCTCTCACGAAGATCACAGTGATGAGTAAGGGATTTAGCATTTGTGATAAAACGTAAAGCACCATGATACACAGTACCAAGGGCTCACAATATAGTTGAAGGCATGCGTGTATAAAATATCTCAACAATCAAGCACTAGCAGAAAAGGAGCAATAATCAGTTTATTTCTGGCCTGCCAGGTAAAACAGGATCCGTTTCTAAAATAAAAACCAAGTTGTATTCTCAGTTTTTTCACCAATTTTTCAAAGTGAACATTAAATGTAAGCTTGCCATCAATCCATAATCCTAAGTATTTATATGCAGAGACATTTTCAATACTCTTTCCATCAAACAAGGATATAACAATGGGGATACGTCAGCCAGGAATGGGATTTGGAGAAATACATGACCTTGGTTTTGTCTGCATTTAAAACCAGTTTAAGATCAAACAGTGTGGTCTGTATTGCATAAAAAGACTGCTGAAGATTCTGGGTAGCTTGAGTTTTGCTAGAGTTTCATTTCTAGTACTGCTACACGTGTTAATGGCATATAACGGTGACAGCCACGTTACTGATGACACACTGGGTTGCTAGGGCATGTGAGCATTGGCATTCGGTTTAATTGATTTTCACTGAGTGTTAGATACAGGCCTAACAAGGAAACAGTACTTTGAATCACTCCCTACTTAAGCATCGTTACGCAATGTTAAGGCACGTCTGAAAACCTGTTGAAATCAGCAGCCGCTTCTTTGTCAGGAGACGCAAATAGGTCTAGTAGTTCGTCCATCGCAATGTCAGTGTCTGGTCTGCGCCATGCAGCAGTACTTCTATCAAACAAAAATTAGTCATAGATAGGTGTCTAATCCAATTACAAACCAATGATTTTTTTTCTTTTTTTAATCGATACATGACAGATCCAATTAACCAGTGTTATTTTTTTGTTTTTGTTTTTTTCAAAAAAACAGGCATTTCTTCGGCGAGAGTTTCCTTGTAAATTAGGTTCTCAACTTGGTAGCAGTCACAATAAGTCACTTGTCATCAAGGTTCCTGGCATTTACGAAGAAAAATTATCTTACTAGTTAACAAGTGCCCCGTCCTTGATCATGCTGCTAGAGAAAATAAACCCGGCATGAGAGAACGAGATCAGTCATAATAGTACCGTACCGAAGGGGATTTAAGGTAGACTGGATGTATACCACTGCATTTCCAAACAGTCCCAACCGAAAAATATAAATCGCTCAGGGGTGCATTTCCCAAAATCACAGATGCTGACTTACGCCGTAGACACCATTGATAATGACTGGACGAACTATGTAAGCTGCTAACTTAGTTCGCATCTACGCTTTTGGTTAACGCAATGGGCAATAATAGACAGAAATTGCGCTTCATGCTCCGTCTTCTGTTGTAACCAGTCAGAAAAAGGCCGGAAATCGAAACGCTGCTGAATGATTATTATTGATATTTTTTGAAATATTAACCAGAGCGTATTTGTTTACATGGGTTCCAGCAGAAGGTACGCCCGTCATAAGATGGCGGTCAGCTTTTCACACATTAGCTGATATGGAATGAATAACATAGCGTCTCTAGTTTATATATCTCGTTGGTTACATGGTAGAAAAATATTGTGTTTTATTTACTCACTGCCTAAACTGACACGGGTGGAATAATTTATCAGTATTGTACATTGGTAATTATTTCTGCTGGAAAAAATTGATCATACAAGTATACCCCTCAGGCCGTGTTTATAATATGTAGATTTGGGGCGGCTGCTGAACAGTAATTAGAGTAGGCACAAAAAGTACATGAACTAATTAGAAATTATGACCAGTTTTCGATCATTTTGCTTGATAATGTTTTCCAGTGATAAGAATAATTCATTGGCAGTTTAACACATCTTTCTTCTGTCTGCAATGCTGCGGCAGTTACATAGCAAATTCAATCAAGAACAAATTACTGAAGTAAAAAAGTAAAATAAATAATACTGCTCAGTAAACTTCTGCATTAATTTTAATAACATCCTACAATGCTTTCTCATGCAGATGTAAGCGACCAATTTGTTTAAAACTTTGCTTTTTGTGACTTCATAAAGACACAGTTAAAGTTATTACTTATTCGTACTACTTGCTCCAACCTTAGCCAATTCAACAAGGTGCTGTATGATTGTTTAGTTGTTCTATTCACTGCTAGCTTGTAAACCACAGTCCTGAGGATAGTACTCCCACTTATTCTTTTCTATAACCTAAGACTGCTGTGGCTCGTTCGCTTTGCTCTCTCGCATTACTGTTTTTAACATGTAAATACACTTTTTCAAATCTTGGCTGTGCACCTGCATGAAATAAATACTTGAATAGCACTCGGTGTCTGATTTCTCTTCATTTTGGTGAGTGTATTATCATCACTGAACACTACTCTATAAGGTCGAACTTGTATTTTCTGGGGTAAAAAATTGCCTCACCCCACACAACTTCCCATTATTCTTCACACGCAACAAAAAAAAGATCAAAACCCCTTATAAATTACATTATATAATTTGATAATACAGCTGCAATTCCGAAATAGTTGGGACAAACTTTAAATTGTGAATAAATTCAAAATGCAATGACTTTCAGATCACCTTAGCCAATAGGTTATTTACAATTGAACATTGATAACATTTCAAATGTTGAAAGGTGTGTAACATGATTGGCTGTAAAAGGGATGTCTTAGAGAGGCTGAGTCTCTCAGAAGTAAAGATGGCCTAAGGCTCTCCAACCTGCGAAGGCTTGCGAAAAAAATTGTGGAATACTTCAAAAACAATGTTCCTCAACGTCAAATTTCAAAGGCTTTGAAGGTATCATCATCAACAGTGTGTATCATCATCGACAGTGCATAACATCATCAAAAGATTGAGAGAAACTGGGAAAATCTCTGTGCATAAGGGACAAGGCCAAAGATCTTTACTGGATGCCTGTGATCTTCAGGGCCTCAGACGCTACTGCATCACTCACCAGCATGACTCTGTCATTGACATTACTAAATGAGCTCAGGAATTTGTAAAGAAACCACTGTCTGTTAACACAGTCCGCCGTACCATCCACAGATGCCACCTAAAACTCTATCATGCAAAAAGGAAGCCATTGTTGAGCATGACCCAGAAGCGCCCCCATGTTCTGTGGGCCAAGGCTCATTTAAAATGGACTGTAGCAAAGTGGCAAAGTGTCCTGTGGTCTGACAGGTCCAAATTTGACATTCTTGGTGGAAATCATGGGTGTCGTGTCCTCCGCACTAAAGAGTTTAATTAAATCTGTTTAAGTTTTAAAATTTTGTCTGTCATCCCTTGCTGTCGTAAATGTCAAAACAAATTGGGGCCATAACAATATACAATTCGAGCTTTCAAGTATTTCATTTACAAGTGAATTAAGTTAGAGCTACTTGAAAACAAGATGATTCAGATGAAATGACATTCTCTCTGCACAGACTCATGGAAGGAGATGTGACCTAACCTGTGGCCACAGTCCTCCAGAAGTGGCTCGCCTCTCGATCTCAAGTATGGTATTTTTGCGGGAATCAGGGTCCACCCGAGATACCAGAACAGGCTGCAGACACCGAACAAACCCTGCAGAATAAAAAGAAGCCAGCTCAAACAGCAGCCCCGCTGATTGAGATTCAAAGTCTTTAAATAAACGGACATCACCACTGGCACATTAAACTACACAATATTCCAGTCATCAAATGTGCTTACTGTTTAGGCAAAGAGAATATGGAACTTCATAGGACTGTGACATGTGGGCCGTGAAACATTTGGCTGACAGTTGCAGGCATCCCCACAGCCCAGTTTTCTCCACCCACAACTACATTTATGCAGAAAATGTCAACAGGGCGATAGACAAAAATTCACTTCTTGACAATACCTGTTGTGATACAGCAATGTCTGTATAGATTCTTCGTTTGTATTCATCTGTATTTGTATTAATACTTAGTTTTTAATGTGGAAAACAGAGAATAAATAAATAAAAATGAAATTGTTCCGATGAATCACAGGAACAGACAAAAACACCCAGTTTTCCACAGATTCTAATTGAGAGGTTCTCCATCCATAGCCAAAATTACTCAGAAAAACTCAATTCTGTCGTTTTCAAAACCCGTAACACAAGTTTCCTCGATGGCATATTACAACTCATAATTCCATAGTAATTGCAACATCAAAAAAAAAAAAAAAAACACAGCCCAAGGGTTTATGGCACTATCTCCAGCAAGATGAACTGCGATCAAATGCTAGCATGTAGACATCAATATGATTAGAATACGGTCAGCATAGCCAAGCAGTTGGTCACACTGAAGCAAAACTGTTCCCTGTGTTTGCTTGCGAACTCCAGTTTCTTCCCTCAGTGTAAAGGCGTGTATGTTAGGCTAAATTGATATATGCTGGGATAGGCTCCAGCACCCCTGTGACCCTGACCAGGAGTAAGCACATGAGATAATGGGTGGCCAATTGCACAAGAGTAATCACAAACTGTGACTAGTCAATACACAATCCACAAGTGCAATTGACAGAGTCTGACCTGGATAAAGCAGCATTGTTCACCTTTGATACTGACCATCAATCGGGACAGTTTACCCGTTTTCAACATCATAAAATAGTATCCTTAGTTTCATTCACAATAAAAGCAGAATATCATTCATACAGCTGACTGCAACTACTGTACTGCAAAAACACTTAACACGTAACACTTAAATGTTTCAAACCATCAGAAGAATGTGAACCTGTTTAATCCCAAATTTCCCTTGCAATGTAAGTGCATACATTTTACTCCTTGTACTCCCCTAACACATAAACTGTATGTACATATTTTATATATTTTTGATTTCTTGATGGTCAAGTTAAAAGTTGCATTTTTTTAAAAGGAAACAACAACACTTTTAGAGCTTCTAGAAGTAAAAGAAGAAAACATTGGTCACAAATCTGACCAGTGGGATTAAACAGGTTAATATTAAACAAAGATAACCAGAGTTGACAGAAAATGCAGTTTTTAAATAATAATTTCATTTATTGAAGCTATCTAACCCAACCTGACCCTGTGCGAAAAAGTAATGATCCCCTTAATTTCTAGATCAACCAATGGAACAAATTTATTTGATAATTGGATTCATTTCACTATAAAAAACCAGGCATGTGTGGTGCAGAGAACTCAGGGGTCAGAAATGACTGTTCCTTCCCCTTTCACTCAAACATGAATTTTGGCATTTGAGGAATGGAATGTCACCCAAGCCTCATCTCAGACATGATCGCACCAGGGTAGGGTGCTAGTCACTTAAGGCGGTTGCATATTGTCCATTAGGAGTCATGTTCATCTCCTCCAGGCTTGGCTGACTGTTGAAATATTATTGGCCAATCAGATCGACAAGGGCTGGCAAGTATCTCACAATCTATTAACCTGGGTTGAAAGGGCCCACATGGGGTTCCGTGGCATCAGCACTTTTTGGTAATAAAAGGGCCAATACACTGTATTTAGAAATGTTGGGTGCGTATGGAGGTGGGGTATTCCACAAAAGTTACTCGTTATCATGTTTCATTACACCCCAAGTCAATTTCACACTGGAGTTCCACTTTAACACACCTGAATCTGCTGATCAGCTCATCAGTAGAGCACTTCCTCATGCGTGTGTTTATGTATATACTCCTTAATTTGAGAGCGCAAGTTCCTGGATTGGCACTTTCCTAATGCTTTTTTGTAACCAGTAATTTCGTAATAAAGGTTTATTGTCCTCAGCTATTATTCATAATCTCTACTGATAGTTAAATACATATGTCCTCTTCCTAGTTCTATTAATGGGAACAAGTAACCAAGCCTTACTCTAAATCTCCAGGATTGGAACCATGATTTTACGAATAATAATAATAATAATAATACATTCTATTTATGGGCGCCTTTCACAACACTCAAGGTCACCTGACAAAAGTAGCAAAAGTACTGGTTAAAAACAAGAACAAAATAATGCACATAAAAACAAGAACATAATAACTACATAAGAGCAACAGACAGCAGGAGAGATATGGTCAGACAAAGAAGGCTAGACGAAACAAATGGGTTTTGAGCTGAGATTTAAGGCGGAGAGAGAGATTATGTCGTGGATTGATTGTGGGAGAAAGTTCCAGAGGCGGGGGGCAGCACGGCTAAAGGCTCGAGACCCCTTTGAGGAGAATCGGGCAGGAGCTGTAGTGAGGAGCATGGAGGAGGAAGATCGGAGAGTACTGGAGGGTGTATAAATATGAAAGTGATCACAAAGGTATGGAGGAGCGAGGTTTTGAAGGGCCTTGAAAGTGAGGAGGAGAATCTTGTAGTCAATGCCGTGTTTTATGGGTAACCGGTGCGGCTGTTGACCAGGAGTGATTTGATGAATGGAGGGGGTTCTGGTGATGATCCGGGCAGCTGAGTTCTGGACCAGTTGAAGTTTATGGAGAAGCTTGAGATGTAGACCGGAAAGGAGGGATTGCAGAAATCTAAATCGGGAGGTGACCAGGGCCATTGACAAGGATGGCAGTGCTGCTGGGTGTGAGAGACGGACGGATAGTACGTAGGTGGAAATATGCTGACCAAGTGATGTTATTGATGTGAGCTTCAAATGAGAGAGTATTGTCGAAGATTACACCCAGGCTCTTAACTTTGGGGGAGGGAGGGACTGAGGAATTGTCGAGTGTTATTGAAAAGTTAGGATACTTGGCCAGA
Source organism: Gymnothorax reevesii (assembly GCA_029721435.1). NCBI lineage: Eukaryota > Metazoa > Chordata > Actinopteri > Anguilliformes > Muraenidae > Gymnothorax > Gymnothorax reevesii. Next base: position 53,120,685 of record CM056574.1, read on the forward strand.
GTTGATTTTGAGCCAACAATGAGTACTTTGGTTTTATTGCTATTGAGTTTGAGGAAGTTATGAGTGAATCAGGAGTTAACTTCGGTGAGGCAGTCAGAGAGGGATGAGGGTGGAAGGGTGGAGTTAGGCTCAGAGGAGAGGTAGAGCTGGGTGTCATCTGCGTAACAATGAAAGTGGATACCGAATTTTCTGAAGATGCGACCGAGAGGTAGGGGTTAGATAATGAAGATAAGGGGGCCCAGGACAGAGCCTGGGGGAACACCAGTAGTGACAGGGGTGAGCTGTGATCTGAAATTTTTGAGTTGAACAAACTGGGTGTTATCGGAGAGGTATGACTTGAACCAGGCGGTAGAGTGATGTGAGAGATTGTGTCGAAGACTGCTGTTAAATCGAGGAGGATGAGAATTGAAAGTAGTCCAGAATCAGCTGCCATCAGAAGATCGTTTCTGATTTTGACCAGGGCTGTCTCAGTGCTATGGAGGGGATGGAAACCAGACTGAAACTCTTCAAACAGATTACTTTCAGAGAGGTGAGAGTGGACCTGAGCTGCAACTACTCTTTCAACTGTTTTGGATAGGAATGGAAGATTGGAAATAGGACGGAGGTTGTTGAGGTTATTAGGATCAGCACCAGGTTTTTTGAGTATTGGAGTTATTGCAGCTGTTTTGAAGGATGATGGAACAACACCAGAGGAGAGAGAGGACTGGATGATCGTGGTTATTAAGGAGGACAGAGAGGGTAGACAAGCTTTCTCCAGGTTGCTAGGTAGGGGATCAAGCTGATCCCCTAAATGTAGATGATTTGGATTTTTGAATAATATTGGAAATATCTGAGACAGCAGTTGAAAACTGGAGGAAGGAGAGAAAAAGGAAGGACAGAAGGCTGGATAGAGTGCGCTGGTTGCAAAATGTTGAGTGGAGGTCAGCTGGAGATGAATATTATCAATTCTAACATTGAAAAAAGAGGGTGTTAAAATATTCGGCAGAGTACATACGTGGAGGGAGAAAATGAGGAGGTTATAGGATAGTGCTGAAGGTGGAAAACAGAGACTGAGAATTCACTTCACCAGACCTGATTAGGTTGGCAAAGTAAGTGGATTTGGCAGTGGTGAGAGCATATTTGTAAAACAAAATATGATCGCGGTACATAGTTTTGTGAATAGCGAGACCAGTTTTTGACTGTAAGCGTTCCAGGCGACGACCTTTTGCTTTTAGGAGTCATAATCCAGGGGTGAACCAGGGTGCAGTTTTAGTGGGAGCAAGGTCATCCAGTATGAAATGAAGTTCATTATTGTAGTGTGAAACCAGTACATCAGGAGTGGATAAATAATCTTAAATGGGAAGATTGTCAAGTCTGTTCAACAGAGCAGATGAATCAATATTCTTGATGTTGCAGAAGCAGATGGAACAAGGAAGGTTAGTTTTGGATAATGGCAAAGATACATTGAAAGACACCAGCTTATGGTGAGAGATGGGCAGGTCAGATGCAGCACAGTGAAGAGGGGTGATGCCAGAGCAGCAGATGAGATCAAGAATATGGCCTTTGGACTGAGTAGGAAAGATAATGAATTGTTGACGACCAAAGCTGTCAAGGCAGGATGTGAAGTCCTTTGTCAGTGGGCTTGTGGGATTGTCCACATGTATATTCAAAATTGCCAAGGAGGATAACATTTGGGGATAGGGAGCATAAGACAGTTAAAAATTCAAAAAATTCCTTTAAAAATGTCAGTGTCTTGGGAGGGCAGTAGATGGTGGTTAGAATAGTACAAGTTGATCTTTTGATCAGAAGAGAGATGGATTCAAATGAGACATGAGGAGGTACAGTGACAGATGATACTTTCCACTTCTCCTTGTGAAGTATCGCGAGACCACCGCCCCGATCAGCCGCATGGGGTTGAGATATGTAAACAAACCCCAGCGGGGCAGTTAGATTAAGTTGGGAAAAGTCATTAGGCTGCTGCCCCATCTCAGTTAAACAGAAGAAATTGTACTTACGATCAGTGATCAGATCGTTGAGCAGCGGACCTTCGTTGGTGAGCGGGCGGGTGTTGAAGAGCCCGAAACTGAGACTGCCCGTGGGTTTGGCGCTAGCCAGCCTAGCTGGGTAAGCTAGCGCGCTGTGGTCAGCAACCCGAGCAGATGAGCGGTGACTTTGAGAGCGGTGACTGGAGGACCTGATGGAACGGGTGGGCTTCGAGTTGTCAAAGTTGAAGTTGCGTCGGGACCCACGGTGAATGCATTTACGACGGGGGAGCCGAGCAATGTCTGGGTGAAGGTGCGGCGCCAGCGGTGGCTCGCCAAAAGGAGGTGACGTTTTATGTCACCATAAATGAGGATAGGAAAATGCTAGATAATACATTGTAATATCAGGAAACCATAAAGCAAGCAGAAATGGATACGGATTGATCCTTGCAGCTGAACAAATTAACACTTAGTTGGTAAATAGGAAACCTCAATGGGATGAAGTTTGGACATAAATGCGCTTTTAGGCGAGATGAGAGCAGTGTCATGATCCCTCTGATCAACTCCGAGTGGAAGAGGCAGATAATTGCATTCTGTTTCATTTACATTTAACACCATGTCTAAACTTTTTAGGAAATGGGGTTGTACAAACTCAAAGATGTGTTCTCCCATTTTATTTATTTTGTAAGCTTTCAGAACTACATTTGGAATGTTAAGTTACACTACTGGTCAAAAGTTTTAGAACGCCCCTATTTTTCCAGTTTTTTTATTGAAAATTATGCAGTTTAATATCGCATTGTACTCTGGAATAAAAGTGTAGACATGATAGACAACAAATAAACAATTGAAGTTCAAAAAGAAATCATGGAATCAATTCATAAACCAAAATGTATTCTAAACCTTTGACTCAAAGTAGCCACCTTTGGCAGATGCGACAGCTGAACACACTTGTGGCTTTCTTTCTACAGTGGAAATCAAACATTATTCAGAAAGTTCTTCCCAACTCTGTTGCAGAGCCTACCGTAAATGTTTGGCACTGGTAGTTTGCTTTGCTCTCACTTTTCTGTCCAGTTCATCCCAAACCATCTCAATGGGGTTTAAGTCTGGAGACTGTCCTGGCCACTCCATGTTTTCAAGCTTACCATCTTGTTTTCCTAAGGTAGTTCTGGCAGAGCTTGGACTTATGTTTTGGGTCATTATCTTGCTGTAGGAGGAACCCCTGACCAACTAGGCGCCTACCAGAGGGTACTGCATGGTGCTGCAGAGTGCTGTGGTAGCCATTTTTTGGTTCAGGGTGCCTTTCACTCTGTAAGTCACTGACCCTGGATCCAGCCAAACAGCCCCAGACCTTCACGCTTCCTCCTCCGTGTTTGACAGCTGATGTCACACACTGAGAAACCATACTTTCACCTACTCGACGGCATACGAAAAAACCCAGGCAATTTTACCTTTTGTTTAAAACTTCTGGCAGTTCACCACTAACATTTGTACCATGTGAAGCTATTCACTGGATTGGAACTGCATAATTTTCAATTAAATTGGAAAAAATCCGGTGTTCTAAAACTTTTGACCGGTAGTTTATGTATGGTGTATTTTCACAAGCTACTGTCCTGTCACATGTTGGCCTAGTCCACACTTACACGGGTATTTTAAAAAACATAGTTTTTCTCTGTGGTTTGGCCTTTTGCACACACTCAAACAATGTTTTATGTCACTAAACATGAACATTTTTGAAAACACAGTCCGGGGTGAACGCCTCATTCTGTGTGTCCGTGTGGGTATGCAAAACGGAGCTTGTAGAAAATGATGATGTTACAGCTCATTTTGCCTAAGCCCTCGGTTGTGTTTTGCGATTTTCTTCTCTGGTATTGACAATTTAGATGTAGAGACGTTATCGCCACCTACTGGCTTAGAATATTTGCTTTGAGCATTTGTAGCAGTTTTTTTGTTCATGTGTGGACAGAATTCTTTCTTCGAAAATGCACAGAAAAATATCACTTCAAAAAAATACCTGCGTAAGTGTGGACTTGTATTAAATAATTTTTTTTTTTCGCTAGCAAAATTCAGTGCCCTCTGTGGATTGTAAAGGGTTTAGGGTGTAAATTCCATGACAACTCCTGTATTGGATTAAGTATTGTATTAAAACTTCCATATTGAGATACATATATAGTTACCAGCCAATACTCAGCTTTACCCATTACATTAACTGCCCTCTAGGAAAAGGAATTAATCAGGGTAAAACATCTACATGTTCAAATAATCTTCATAGATACTTGACCAAAGGTTTATATTTGAACTCAGAATGATATGGAAATTATGGTTGTAGCTTTTGAATAAATGTAATACAACCCTAATTGCAAAATAGTTGGGACGAAGTGTAAATTGTGAATAAAATAAATATGCAATGACTTTCAGATCACATGAGCCAATATGTTATTAACAATAAAACATGGATAACATTTCAAATGTTGAAACTGAGACATTTTACTTACAAAATTATTTATCCTCAAAATGAGCTTATTTTGAAATGCTCTGGCTGCAACAGGTCTCAAACAAGTTGGGACAGACAAAACAAGTAGACATGGTCAACAACATCCCCCACCAAAATGCCTTCTTTAAAGATACTATGATATACTATGAAGATACAGAGGCTCCCAAAAATGGCACAAGGGCGATAACTGTGGGAAAAACTAGGCTTATGCCGTCGGAGGAGACGGCTTGGGGTATACCCCCGAACGCCCCCAATCCTCCAATTCCCCAATCCTTGAATAGACCCAATATATTATAAAGCCCCTAAGGACATGACCTTTCATTTGAACCTAATTTCAGGTCAATTGGACAAATGGTTCTGAAGATATGGCAAAAATGGTAATTTTCCATCACAAAGCTCCACCTGGTGGCAAAATATTGAACCATACAGGTATGATGTCATCATGTGACACATTGTGAAGTCATGACCTTGCAGTTGCACATAGTTTCATGGCAGTTGGACAAATGGTTCCAAAGATATGGCAAAAATGGTGAATTTTATGTGACAAAGCTCCACCTTGTGTCAAAATTTTGAACCAAACAGGTATAATGGCATCGTGGGACACATCCTCAGGTCATGACCTTTCATTTGCACTTGATTTGAGGTCAATCGGACAAATATTTCCAGAAATATGATGAAAAGAGTGATTATTCAGTTTTTGGCCCCTCGTGGCCAATCTACAAATTGTAAGTTGTCCAAAATCGAATCACTTCTTCTTCTTTATGATACTTACTTATATGCAAAACATGAAATTTCTAATTGAAATATTACTGAAGTTATCGCATTAACACGTAGGGCGGCAGCGGTGGCCGGACCAAAAGCATAATATCCCCGAAACGCCGTTCAGCGTTCGGGAATATAATAATAATCGTGTGCTTATTATTTTCGGACTCCATCGGGGTCTTTATGGTCTTAAGCTACACACCAAATTTGGTTGTCCCATCTCTTATCGTTTCTGAGAAAAGCTGTCCCCTTTATCTCAGATGAATGTACGGACGGACGGACGGACGCACAGAGCTCAAACCTATCTCCCTCTCACACTTCGTGGCAGGGTATAAAAAGGGCTGAAAAAGCAATTAATATATAAGTGAATCAGCTGAAAGAACATTTAGCAAGTAATTACGTTAACTGGCATCAGGTGTGTAACATGATTAGCAATAAAAGGGATGTCTGAGAGAGGCTGAGTCTCTCAGAAATAAAGATGGCCAGAGGCCCTCCAACCTGTGAAGGCTGGCGTAAAAAAAAATAATTGTGGAATACTTTATAAACAATGTTCCTCAACGTCAAATTGCAAAGGCTTTGAAGGTCTCATCATCGACAGTGCATAACATCATCAAAAGATTCAGAGAAACTGGAAAAATCTCTGTGCGTAAGGGGCAAGGACGAAGACCATTGCTGGATGCCCATGATCTTCGGGCCCTCAGACGCCAATGCATCATTCACCAGCATGATTCTGTCATTGACATTATTAAATAGGCCCAGGAATACTTCAAGAAACCCCTGTCTGTAAACACAATCCGCCGTGCTGTCCACAGATGCCACCTAAAACTCTGTCATGCAAAAAGAAAGCCATTGTTGAGCATGATCCAGAAGCGCCGCCTTGTTCTGTGGGCCAAGCTTCATTTAAAATGGACTGTAGAAAAGTGGCAATGTGTCCTGTGGTAAGGCGAGTCCAAATTTGACATTCTTGTCGGAAATCATGGTCGTCATGTCCTCCAGGCTAAAGAGGAGAAAGACCACCCCTCCTGTTATCAGCATTCAGTTCAAAAGCCAGCATCCCTGATGGTATGGGTATGCATTAGTGCATATGGTGTGGGACACTTGCATGTTGTAACTAGAATGGTTTTTACACGTAAAAACAGATGTCTCCCCCTTCCCCCATTTCACATTTTAGAGATATGGTCCGGAAACGAGTCCCACCCTTCAATATGCCAAAGTCCAAATTGTTGCCATGGAAACAGAAAAAATATTAAAGCTGCAAGCAGCGTTGGACGGGTCCTCGCCCTCCCGCGCATGTCGAAACGGGGGCGAGACGCGTTTGAGCGCCGTCGAATATTGTCATTCGTTGGACAGCACAAGACTGAGGAAAATGTTCTATGCTGAGTTGAGTGCAAACCCCTTTACTGAAAGAGATTTTCTTTTAGTATAATGGAGCTTTGACCCAAGCGACCTGGTCAAACTTTCTGAAGCAGATTTTATCACTGCTGTGTACTGTGCAATCTTCCCCCATTCATGAACTTAGTGAAGGGGGATGAGGCATGTGATTCTACTGCCACCCGGTGGACAGAATGTATAGCAGCACAAAGAGAAACACTGAAAAAAATAATAATCAAGATATTAATAAATGCTTCTTCCAGGTAAATCAAAGTGAGCTGAAATTTCGGGAGCATGTTTACTGAAGAAAGACAAAAGTTTTATTAACTGCAACTTATGGTAAATTCAGAAGTGCGTCACTCTATATTTTTCAAAATATGAATATTCATTACATGCTTATATCTCAAGAAATATCAATTGAAATGGTACCACACTAGGCAGTCTGTTTGTCGACATTGAGGTTATGAATTATGCCACAGGACATTTTGATACGATGAACAGTTTGTCCACAGCAAGAATGTATATCTTACTATATAGTGCATTTTGTACGTAAAAATTTTTATTTCATAAAGTCTCATATGGATTTTCACAAAATTATGTCACAGTACAGGGCATGGTACAAAAATGATAAGTGATTTTTTTCAGAATTTTATGGCATTGCAACAGGCTGTGGTGAAAGCGAAAGTCCCATTTTGGCGTATTTAGGTGGCGCTAGAGAGCCACTTTGTCTCTTTGACGGAGAATTTTCAAATTGTAAAAATATTCGAAGCTATGTAGATTTTGCTGCAAAATTTGGTATGTTTTCGAGCATATTTAAGGGGGTCAAATGAAGGTTGGAAATTGCCTTCGCATCGAGAAAAGGCAGTGAAAGTGGCTGGGGACCCCATCTTTGACGCCTCATGAAATCCAAACCGTTCGACTTTCGAAAAAGTTGTACAGTAGTTTTCATCAGCAGAGTGTGTTTTGTCATCAATCAGCATTTGGGGTCGATATGATGAACGCCCTTACAGGAGTTTGCGTTTGTTCAAGGGCAAACTTTGGCCAAATTTAGGGGAAAAAGGAAATTTTGATATGCAAATTGCGGACTTCCTGTTCGATTTGGGTCATGGGTGTTGTTCGTTCATTTTTAGTCCTTGATGAGATGAAGAATAGGTAATGGCTTTGTTGTAGAAGAGTCTGTGTGATGAACTGGCCTGCCTGCAGTCCTCATCTTTCACTGATTGAGAACATTTGGCGTATAATTAAACGAAAAGCCCGTCAAAGGAGACCCAAAACTCTCCAACAACTGGAAGCCTGTATTAAACAAGGGTGGGATCAAATTCCAATTGCTAAACTCAAAAAACGTGTCCAAAAAACTTGTCTTACTGTACTAGTAAGCGGTCTGGTGCAAAAGCAGAGACTGATCTGAAATATTGGGCACTGGCGGCGCGCACCATTTGTATGACTTTATGAGATGCATGTCCAGGAAAAATTATGAGCCTGTAACTGAAATAGTTGATGAGATAAAGCAAAATGTCAGGATTCCTGGTGATATTTTGAGGCCAGTGACCTTGAAAAAAATAGGCCAAGGTCATCTTTAGGCATGTCATTTGTTGGCCTTTATGAGATGCATGTCCAGTAAAAATGAGGAGCCTGTGACTGATATAGTTGATGAGATAAATCAAAATGTAGAAATTTTTGGTGATATATTTGGGCCAGTGACCTTGAAAAAATAGGCCATGATCACACTTTGGCATGTCATTTGTCGGGGCCGTAGGTATATAAAGGTTTTAGAGCAACATATATTCCCCTCCAGACATCTATTCCAGGGAAGGCCTTGCGTATTTCAGCAGGACAATGCAAAACCACATACTGCAGGTAATGGCTTTCTAATAGAAGAGTTTGTGTGATGAACTGGCCTGCCTGCAGTCTTCATCTTTCATTTATTGAGAACATTTTGTGCATAATTCAACGAAAAGTCCGTCGAAGGAGACCCAAAGGTCTCCAGCAGCCTGTATTAAACAAGAGTGGGATCAAATTCCAATGGCTAAACTCAAAAAACTTTTCTCCTCAATGCCCAGACGCCTCTGTGAGTAGAGGGGATGCTACACCATATTAAACAGGCCCCTGTCCTTACTTTTTTGAGACCTGTAGCAGCCATAAAATTTGAAATGAGCTCATTTTGTGGATAAAATTGTAAAATTTCTCAGTTTCAACATTTGCTATGTTATCTCTCTTCTATTGTGAATAAAATACTGGCGGGTGTGTTTTGAAAGTCATTGCATTTTGATTTTATTCACAATTCACACTTTGTCCCAACTATTTCGGAATTGAGGCTGTATTTACAGGAGGTTTGAGAAAGAATTACCGTAATATTTTCTTGTAATTATAGTTCATTTTCAATTCATCTTTTTCTGGAAACCACCCAATGATTCACTTTAAACCCTTTTGATGTAATGTAATAACAGGCATTACATTCATTGTAATCCATTTACATCTGTAAGGTTGAGCCTGCCCATAAAGGGAACAACAATACAACCGAAACTCACTTCCAAACACGGGAGAAGCCAGATTCTCGAAGCGGGACACGGTTGAGGGTAACTCCGCCACAAGGCACACAATGGAATCAAAGAAGCTTGAGTGGGGAGCCACAACCAAAACTGGAGCAAGCGCACTGCTCACTCTCTGGCCCTTTACTGTCACCCGGAAACCCATGCAGAAGAAGAAGAGACGCCCCAAACAGGAAAGCACTTTCCGACACAGGAACCTGTGGCAAGGATACAAAAAAAAAAAATATTAGTGGTCCATCCCAAACAACGAACCAGGAAAATGCTTCTTCACTGCTGAAGGTGTTTTGCAAAAAAGTTGTGATGGGTTTGCCATGGAATCATTGACACAAGTGAATTGTATGGTTGAATTTGTCATGGATCCAAAAAACTGACATGAACAGTTTCTGTGGCGCGATATGTCGAAGAGCTGTAAAAATAAACAGACTTGTGAGATCATACCAGGTCACAAAGCAAACGAACCGCAGTAGGTGCAGTGCCAAATGCAAAAGGGCTATGACATAATGCATTCTCTCAAAATTTTTCTTTTATTATATCAGAGAATACAGGCTGTCAGAGTAAAAAGTCAACCTTTGTGCAAAATCTCCTGCTCAGACAACTTTTGAGGTTGATGCAACTGATGGGAAGTTTTTTTTCAGAAGCAAGGGTCTTTTCTTTATCATCTGGTCTATCACAGTTTTAACTTTGGCAGGGTTCCAGAGTAACATTCCTGAATGTTTTTTTTTTAATTTTCTCCCTGAACTTGCATGCCTGGATTGTCGGGTTTATTTTTCTGTAACCACTTGGAATAAATGCAAAATATTACCAGTTTTTTTTTGATAACTTCGTTTGTGAGTAGAAAATGTGATTGTGATCATATCATAAAAGCAGAAGTATAAGCTTGTTATCAACTGCTGAATTAAAATAATTTTGCCACTTTCTTGCCTTTTTTTATCCCTCCCCCGTAGGCAGTGGAGTGGGTTATATTGCAACGGTAAGTGGGGACAAGTTCTCAGAATCTACTTCACCTGGATTCATTACATTTTGCGAGTGTATGCCACTAGTCATGACTTTGATTGGGTTTGAAAATGGGTTTCCACAGTGATGGGGCTATACCTGATATGAAAGTAAACAGTCAAAAATTACATTCTGCAGAGCATCCACAAAGAAGTGTTTACGAACACGGACGCAGTGGCGCTGGCGGAGAAGACACGTGAATCCACAGTAGTCGCCCGACTTCTTCCAGAAGCCACGAAAATACATTACAAAGCAGCTAATCTAGACAACTACAGGTTGTTTTCCAACAGTGACTCTAGTTTATTCTGTCCGAGGACTTGGAGCACATGAGAAATGCTTTATTCAATGTACTTTTTCTTTGATGGCAGTAAATAAAACCTTGTTATGCATAATAAAGGTCTTTACATGTATGTGGAGCCAAAAACTTCACTCTGGACTTCTGTCACAAATGCATTGTCTTCTGCAACAGTAAATCAGAGGCTTGCCAAAGAGAGTTAAATAAAAAAATGTTTATTTCAACTAATATTACGCAGAGGACTTAACTTTTTGGTGGCCCAAAGACAACGTACTGGCTACATTCACCATGCGGAAATGCAGTTAAGGAGGTCCATCAGGGGGAAAGGACCGGGGTTGACGGCCACTGCTGTACAGCGTCCACAAGGAAGAGTTTACGGACACGGCGGCAGCAGTGAAGATGACACGCATGAATCCATAATAGCCGCCCATCTATGTCTGGGGGCTACAATAAATAAATTAAAGGAGCACATCAAACATTACATAAAGCAGACGCATTACAGCATTTATCGCAGCCATTACTTGTCAAAAATCCAGCATCACCCCACTGGATTTAATCTCTCAGACATGGCAATTAAAAAAATGCATCTATATATTTCCCATAGGAGTGAAAAGAACTGTTGTGCAAAAATTGGCTAGGAATGCTATGCTTTATCTGAGGGTGATGAAAGATGTTTCCAACAATAGATAAAAGAATGGTAGCTATCACACTGAGAACTTAATGCCAGGGTTTGTCGATCTTCTGAGGATGGGACGACCTCCACCAGCATTACTGGGTGATGGCAGAGAGGATAATCTTTATCCAAGGGAACCGCTGGTGGAGATCTTACGAGTCCTGCAAGAGCTTCACGCTCTTGATGCTCCTGAGGTCATTCCTGGCACAGTGGATCAGTAAGACATCAGCAGGGCTCTAAATTGCATCGCGGTTATAAAATAGACGTCATAGCGAATTTGGCCCAAAATAATAATTGGCAAAAAACGCGCCCAAATTATGGGAAACCCATATTACACAAGCTATTCGGCCAGAAATACCGCCTACAAACAAGATAAATCCAATATTTCGCTAGAATGTCTACTTCTAGAATTTCTTGAATGTAAATGGAGCTTTAATCATGTAAGATTTGGACACTGCCTTCTATGATGACCGGTATCCAGTCTTAAGTTCATTGATACAGCTCTTTGTGGCTCCAGTGCATCCGTCCTCGACAAGTACTAGAGACTGATCTGAAATATAGTGCACTGGTGGCACACATCATTTGTATGAATTTATGAGATGCAAGTCCAGTAAAAATTAGGAGCCTGTAACTGAAATACTTGATGAGATAGAGCAAAATGTCGACGTTTTTGGTGATATTTTTAGGCCAGCAACCTTGAAAAAATAGGCCAAGGTCACCTTTTGGCATGTCATTTGTACGGCCTTATGAAATGCGTGTCTAGTAAAAATTAGGAGTCTGTAACTGAAATCGTTGAGGAGAAAAAGCAAAATGTGTTGAGGGACGCACGCATACACGCACCCATGGATGGAGCCCGATACTATAGCGACCGCACCGCGAGCGGCGAGAGCTAAAAAGATCTCCAGTCACTACTCTCTTGGGGACATGGAGGACCAGACTCCTCTTGTTGATGAATTCAATAGGTTCACTGAGCATTTAGAAATTGATGACCAAATAAGTCATGTCAGCAAAAGCATTGAGACAAAGAAGAAGGAGAGGACAAAGAATGCATGGAAGGTCCCTCTGTGTGTTATCAAGAACTTAGAACAGAATTTGAACTCAAACAAGACAGGCATCTAACCTTGCTGGGAGTTCTTCAGTGGAAGGTTGCAGATGACTTGAAGGATATCGACCCAAATATGTGGATCCTAATGTCAATTTGTTCCATTCTCCCACTTTCAAATGCTCTCTCTGAAAGGGGCTTCAGTGTGATGACTCTACTGTGTAGCAAGAACTAAGGTTCGATGAAAACAGATAGCCTGGACAAGCTGATGAGGATCAAGCTGTTCCCATTTCCACTGAATGACATGACCATTGCAGGAATTATTGACATTTTCAATAGACGGTTCAATAAAAACAGGCATATTCCTCTGTCAGTAAGCATGATCCTGCTGGTCAGTGAGAAAGTCTGAGTGTTTTGTATGGGCTTTGGCCAAGCCCTGCTTGCCAGGCTATCACCATTAAATCACCGTGGGAAGGCACGGTGGCACAGTGATTAGCATTGTTGCCTTACAGCGAGGTCATGGGTTTGAATCTGGCCTGGGGCTTTTCTGTGTGGAGTTTGCATGTTCTCCCCGGGTTTACGTGGGTTTCCTCCCACAGTCCAAAGACAAGCATATTAGGCTAATTGGAGACACTAAATTGCCCATAGGTATGAATGTGAGAGCGAATGGTGTGTGCGCCCTGCGATGGATTGGCAAGCTGTCTAGGGTGGGTTCCTGCCTTTGCCCGTTTTCAGCTGGGTTAGGCTCCAGCTCCCCCCGCGACCCTAGTGAGAAATAAGCAGGAATAGATAATCAGGGTTCTCCGCTATCGGTAATGACCGGGTGGGCCGCCCGTTCATTGTGAGTGATTGCGCAATCGCCGCCTGTTCATAATTTATGCGCCCGTTGAGAATCCTTAGGCGCCCGCTCAAAAAAAAAAAAAAAAAAAGAGAATTTAAAGAGCACTGGAAGACGCGCAATTGAGTTTGTAATATCAAAGAATCAAATGCATTCTAACATCCCCCCCCCCCGTCCGCTCATCGAAATAGAATGCGCCTCCCCTCCCCATCAAGAAAATGAACCTGCTCACAAAAGAACGCCACCTACCGCTCGGTCATTGAAAAATTTAGTGGAGAACACTGATAATAGATGGATAGATGTTTAATCTGTCTTTATTAAACTGAATTTTTAAAGGAACAACTCTCCACCAGTCTGTCTCAGCCGGTCTACGATCGAATATCCCATTATCCATAATGAACCCCAAACAACCATTTAATTTGTTCCCCTGACACTTGGGACCATGCAGCATGGTAGTGGTGCACCCTAGTAAGTGTCGTCATGCGTCGAAATGAGGATTTGTGCTTTGAAAATGCCACAACAGTGAGTTGGATACGGTGCGAGAATGTGCCCAAAATAGGACCTGAAAAATAGAGTGTTCTGCCATGGCTGTGCAATTCAGAGCCATGATCAGATACAGCTCTTCTTCTTCTAAGAGGGTTTCCCCCAAACCATGCCACCCCAGCCAAACCACTGGACCTGCGCATTCGATAGTCTCCCTTGCCTGTTTTCCCCATGGCAAATGCAACTATACCTGATAAATTACATTTTTGCCCTGTTTATTCTAAAATGCAAAAGACAATTTTCAATGTAACACTTGTGCTGGCTTTTTATGTGCTTTAACTTATTAAATATTTACATTTTATTTTTACATGTTTTGCCAGGCTGTATTGTGCTCTGTGTGCAAACACCGGATATAGCAATGTTATAAACTTGAGTTTGTTTATGAAATTCCCCAATGAAAAGTATTATGTGGAAATCACAATAGGCATCGATTTCCAGATATTCCTGTGGCATTGGCACATGCTTTTGGTCTAAGTGGAGAAAGTCAAACTGGCTGAATCCATCTCCTTGTCTAAAAATGAGGATAAAAATGAAACAATGACTAACGGTGTTCACCTTCAACAGCACATATGGGTGAGTAAGGGGTAATACCCCCTTATATGTTACAGCTCTGAACAGTGTTGCACTGCAGGGACCTCCCCTCAAAAAAAAAAAATAAATAAAAAAAAATATGACTAACTATTCATTCAAATATATTAATCTCACATTGAAAAAGTGGAAGGGGTTGCATCGCTAACTTTCCCAACACAGAATGCTTTCCCAGTTATGACTGTCTTGTTCAGTTGCATGAATAAAATTATGTTAGGTGTATTTTTAAAAAATGCATTACTGTAAAAATGTGCGGCTTTGAAATACACCTAGCAAACTACGTGGTTATAAGGACTTTTCATTTTAATTTAAATTTCGAACAACCGTTCTAACTTGAAGAAAAGTTATAAGTTCGGCCTATTATCCGGCTAACTACATGCACATACGAAATTGCACTTTCCTGGTGGAATGTGATTTAGAAAACTCCACGAAAGTCACTTTGAGAGTTTATTAAGATCCCACTGCAGAAAACTGAATTACAGGATATGCATAACTAAAAACACATGTAAACATTGCTAAATGAAATACAACAGAAACACAGAATATACATTCATCATATGCATATAAGTCAGCGTTAAAATGCTCGCCACTCGGAAAATGGAGAAAGTTACAGTTGAGAACACTGCAGCTATATGGTAGGGAAACTGCAAAAATCTGTTTCTTGTGTTAGCTAATGTAGTTGGTAATTCCTCCTCCTCCTCCTCCTCCTCCTCCTCCTCCTCCCCCCCCCCGTAACATGATGGATTAACTGTGAGTAACCACATTTTTTTTTCAGACCTGTTGAATCAAGAAATCAATTAAATAGAACCTGGCTGACGAAGTGAAGTAGGCTAAAAGATCTCAAAAAGCAACACATCATGCCACAAGCTAAAGAAATTCAAGAACAGATGAGAAACAGTCATTGACATCTATCAGTCTGGAAAGGGTTGCAAAGCCATATCTAAGGCTTTGGGGCTCCAGCAAACCACGGTGAGATCCATTATCCACAAATAGAGAAAACTTGGAACAGTGGTGAGCCTTCCAAAGAGTAGCCGACCCACCGAGAGCGAATCGATGGCTCATCCAGAACAACATCTAAAGAACTGCAGGCCTCACTTGCCTCAGTTAAAGTCAATGTTCATAATTCAACAATAATAAAGAGACTGGGCAAAAATGGCATCCATGGGAGAGTTCCAAGGCGAAAACCACTGCTGACCAAAAAGAGCACAAAGACTCGTCTCACATTTGCCAAAAAACATCTTGATGATCCCCAAGACTTTTGGGAAAATATTCTATGGACTGACGAGACAAAGGTTGAACTTTTTGGAAGGTGTGCGTCCCATTACATCTGGTGTAAAACTAAAATAGATTTTCATTAAAAGAAAATCATACCAACAGTCAAACATGGTAATACCAGTGTGATGGTCAGGGGCTGCTTTGCTGCTTCAGGACCTGGTCAACTTGCCGCAATTGATGGAACCATGAATTCTGCTCTCTACCAGAAAATCCTTTAGGATAATGTCGGACCATCAGTTTGTGACCTCAAGCTCAAGCGCACTTGGGTTATGCCACAGGACAATGATCTGAAACACACCATCAAGTCCACCTCTGAATGGCTTTAAAAAAAAGCAAAATGAAGGTTTTGGAGTGGCCCAGTCAAAGTCCTGACTTAAATCCAATTGAGATGCTCTAGCCTTACTGTTCAACCTTGAAAACCCTCCAATATGGCTGAATTAAAACAATTCTGCAAAGAAGAGAGGCCCAAAATTCCTCAACAACAATGTGAAAGACTCATTGGCAGTTATCGCAAATGCTTGATTGCAGTTGTTGTCGCCGAGGGTGGCACAACCAGTTATTAGATTTAGGGGGCAATAAGGGACAGGTAGGTTTGGATAGCTTTTTCCCCTCAATAAATGAAATCATCATTTAAAATTGCATTTTGAATTTACTCGGGTTATCTTTGTCTAAAATTTTAATTTGTTTGAGGATCTGAACATTTAAGAGCGACAAATATGCAAAATAAGAAGAAATCAGGAAGGGGGCAAATACTTTTTCGCAACACTGTACAGTTCATGGCCATGACGAGGAAAGGTGTCCAAAAACAAATAGCCTATGTACATAATGAAAACACGAGACTTTCAGAGTCTATTAACTCTGATTCCACAATGCAAACTTGACAAACAACATGGCCCATTCAGGTCAAATGAGACCCTGTTTGCACAGCTTGGGCGCATTTCCCGAAATCACAGATGCGGACTTGCATAAAAGGAACCACTGTCTATAAATGGACTAACTATGCAAGTTGCTAACTTAGTTAGCAACTAATCTTTTGGGAAACTCACCCCTGGCTGGCTTGCATGCTTAAGTTTTTTGCTATGAACAAGTAAACTTGTAACAGTTGTCACCGAAACTTGAATTTATTAATATAATGCCGAAAAGCATTAGCATACTAGCAAGTGAATTATTCATCCCCTTGACTTGAACAGACTAGAAGCTTCCACTCCAGTTCCAGCTCCTGGTCTCGTTCATACTTCGTAATCTTAGCCAAAGTTTAGATTTAACTCAAGATCTCGTGATGAAGGAAGGATTTATTTTTGACTCTTTTTTTGTATAAAATAGTGTATTCACTCATTTTTAGAATGAGGTCATCAAGGGCACCCTGGGCTTATTTACACAATTTTCAAGACCGGAGCAGTTTGGGTATGGCCTTGACTTCCTGACCAATGGATTATTAAGCAGCAATTTCAGTTATTAAAACCCGCAGTAATATCCAGACTTTAACTTTGACTCAGGATCTGGCAGATAAAAGCAGTCATCAGAGAAGTGGAGAGCATATCACCTGAACCGGTGTTGTGTCCGATTGAGTTCCCCTGTCAAGTCGTGTTTCTGCGAACAACGCTATGCAATGACATCCCTAAATAGTGTGGCGTGAATGTACATTTTTACTCTAAATTTGACGGCAGAACATATCGTTAAAGCGTGAGGTGATGTGATCACTGCTGAGCATAAGAGCTCAATATTGCAAAAGGACAAATCACAGGAGAGTATCAAAATTCATCACTATGAGGCGTCACCTGTGATAACTTTCGTAAGAGCGAGCAAATTCATTATTCCCGTTACATTTCTTTCATGATTTTCTTAAAGCAGCGACAGCATCATAAAACTTTCTTAAATGTGGAACACGATTTGATGGGGGAGCAGAATTGGACACAACACTGAGCTCCGTGAAATCCGCTCCCTTCCTCTTCAAAAAATCCACCCGTGCCTTTCGAATTGTGGGGTTTACTGGAAATTTACGGACCATTACCTTGCATAAGCCTTTTAGTTGCAGCTGTAAACAAGGCAGGCATTTGATATTTTTTTCAAGGGAATAATCCACGAATACAAACCACCGAGTCCAATGCCATTGACAATGTATTCCCTACAACAGGCTAAGTTCCACCTGCAATGTCATCACCGAATATGGCCGAGGATAAATTCTTTCTGAGATGATCGCAATTTGCAGTGATTAAGATGTGAGTAAATTTGTAACGGCTGATTAGAATTTAGAACGAACAATGCATAGAGGATGCATATTAAAGATTTGGTGGTCCAATCTTATTTTTGGATTAACAAGCACAGTAACATTACACCTGCATAAGTTCCTAGGTCCCCGTCCAACTGAATATAACCCATAGTGATTTGCAAGTCAGATGAAAATTGATTGTAAAACAGTCTTTGCTCTGAACACAGTGTCATGTACTGTTTGCAGCGATGCTACTGTAGAAAGGTATCTAAAGCTTGTAGAAAGGTATGTAAAACTAGCTAGCTTGCCAATGTTCGTAAATCAAGATTCAGTTGATTCAGCCTTAACTAGGAAGCTAGCTAGACAGAACTCATTTTAAAACTTATGATAGCGGGGGGTCTATTCACCCATAGAGTATAATAACCTTATTTTCAAAGGTTAGCAAGCTCAGATTTTTAAAGTAGCTTTGTATAATGTGGCAAGCAAGCCACGTTTCCATAATCAAAGAATTAAATAGCTAGGTAAATTGGCTAAGCAACATACCGTGAAGGACGAGGAAAACAGCAAATGTATTTTAGCCTCATACAACTGTACTCGGAAAAAATCAAAAAGATCAAACTCTTTAATTTGGGGTGACACAAAACACTCAGGTCTCAATACGATACGAGACACAATATTGGGTTCACGATCTTGATACGATACGATATTAAAATATTTTTAGCAAAACTTGAATGATGGAAATACCGTATTGATCCGAATATAAGACGATATTTTTTTCCTTGAAAAATGCCTGAAAAATGACACCTCGTCTTATATTCGGGGTCTAAGGAGTTACCCATGTAAAACAATATGTGGTGCCAAATGAGCGCTTTTCTCTCTGTCAGTGTTTAGAGCAGTGTGACCCTAGCGTGATCCTGTAAACAAGTCGGCTGGAGTGGGTGTGTTAGCTTACATTTGCATGAGCTACTTAATGACAGAAAGATGCAGCCAAGGCACAAAGATCCACTTGAAAAAAGTGCTTCCAAAATCGGTAAGGTGAATAAAAATTAGAGGAGAAGTTATGATTTGAAATTTAAACTTACGGTTGTAAACGAAGCTGAGAGAACGAACAACGTGAGGGCAGGAAAAAGATGTATGACAGAGTGCAACGTAATTATCGTAATTGGCAACCGAAAAATTAAGCAAACGTTTCCAGATGAATGATTGTCGTCTTACCTAATCGGGGAGAACAAGCAGCACCTGTTAAGTGCGGAGCGCTCTCGGAGTGAACATTTTGTTAATCATGAAAATGACTGCGAACAGGTCAAGACTAATAATTCTTTAAAACAGATGTTACGTCCACCCCAATTCTGTTTTACGGAATTTACCCCATGACTTCATTGCTGTTAGATCGCATGAGAAACCGTGTCTTCAGTTGCCTATTACGATCATTGGAAAACGCGTCAATAAAAGAAAAATAATTGAGAACTAGCCAGGACTATCCTAATTGTCATAAAGGGACGTGTCTGTGCCACCCCAATTCCCGGTTCTAGCTTCGCCCCTGTACAAAACCTCCGTTTAAAACAATTATTAGTCCTGACCTGTTCTCACTCATTTTCATAATTAACAGAAGGTTTCCTCCGAGAGCACTCCACAGTTAACAGGTGTTCCTTGTTCTTGTTGTTGTGGGACAACAATCATTCATCTGGACGCGTATTTGCTGTATTTAAATCAACGTCATTCAGAATGAATTTGGAAAAAAACTGTTCATAGTGTTTTTGGATGTTAATGCTCTTACATTTTGCAGACTTTTCTGACAGTGTTTGTCAAGCGAATGAGCGCCGTTTATTGCACAAGTTAGGCCAGTAGGCCTAAGCCCGTTTTATTGCACTGTTTTCATGGCATATAACCGTGAAGTGCATTCTGCGCTTTTCCTATTTGCAGGGCTATGGGTGATTTTATGATTTTCTCCCCCATGATAAACACCAAAGATGTTGAAATGTGCGAGAAAAACAATGAAATGTTTTTTGAAATTTTGTTCAAATAAAAAGTATTTTTCCAAATAAGGGTCTTGAAAAGAGGAGTCGTCTTATATTCAGGGTCGTCTTATATTCGGGTCAATACGGTATATCACTGAAAACTATTTTAAAGATTTTAAAGACATAATATTCAAAAAGCTGCCCTTAGTGCCATTTTTGAAATGTTATAGCTGGTAACAAGCCAGAGTATAGCGTAATACTTCTGTTACACAAGGTATTACCTCAATTCCACTTAACTGAAGTTTTGTTCACACACACTGAATGATTTGGTTTTTCTCCCTCCAGTAAGAATTCTCATATGCAAGTTTGCATACCCAGGCTGAATTTGTAAAATATGCAACATTTTTGAAAGTAAACATGAATGGCCAGGCAAAACACATTCATTTTATTTCTTATTGGATTCATATCCAATAGTAGGTCATGTAGAATGGCACAATCATCAAATATAACATGGCAACAAGGGGAAAAAATGATATGAACCCCGCTCAAAAGTGTGCATACCCTTAGTTCTTAACACTGTGCATTATCCCCTTTAGCATCAATAACGGCATGCAGTCTTTTGTAACAGTTGTCAATGAGGCTCTTTATACTCTCAGGTGGTATAGCTGCCCATTCTTTCTTGCAAAATGCCTCCAGCACGTTTGAGATCAATTCTAAGCGGCTCAATGATATTGAAGTCAGGAGCCTGTGATGGCCGCTCCAGAACCTTCAAGTTCCTCTTCTCTGTCCTGATAGACAGGCAGACAGACAGTATATACAGTAAAGCCCAGACACGTGTACATTTATCGTAGTTTGTGCATGTCCTGATTGCAAATAGTGCTCGTGAATTGTTCGCACCTTGCTAGTGATCTGCTCGCACTTTGTTTTAGTATTGTTGCTTGCGGAAGAACTGATTTGATTTTGAACAATTTACGATTTCTAGATTGGCCACCAGGGGCCAAAAACTGATTTACCTGTTAACGCGATAACTTCAGTCATATTTCAATTAGAGCTGGGCGATATGGACAAAATCTAATATCCCGATATCTGTGACCGAATACCTTGATATCGATATTTTGCCGATATTATCGGGACAAATGTTGGTGCTTTTGCAAAATATTTACACAATAATATTTTTTACAACCATTTATTAGTAATGTTGACATAATGATGAAACAGGTGCAGGCAACAGCTTCAACAGTCTTGCAAGTGCAGAAAAATGCAACGCATTACTGTAATTCAGCTTTTAAAACCAGAAAAGCCAACACTTATTTCATATCACGATATTACGAGTCAAAATCCATGACGATATTTTACTTTGCATCACGATATCGATATAATATCGATATATCGCCCAGCCCTAATTCCAAGTTTTGCATATAAGTAAATATCATAAAGAGGAAGAACTGATTTGATTTTGGAAAATTTACAATTTCTAGATTGGGGCCAAAAACTGAAAAAAAAAAAACACTGTTTTTATCATATCTCTGGAAGTATTTGTCCGATTCACGTCAAATCAAGTGCAAATGCCTGAGGATGTGTCCCACGATGACATTATTCCTGTTTGGTTCAAAATTTTGGCACAAGGTGGAGATTTGTCACATAAAATTCTCCATTTTTGCCATATCTTTGGAACTATTTGTCCAATTGACATGAAACTATGTGCAACTGCAAGGTCATGACCTCACAACGTGTCACACGATGATATCACACCTGTATGGTTCAATATTTTGCCACCAGGTGGCGCTTTGTGATGGAAAAATTACCATTTTGCCCATATCTTCAGAACCATTTGTCAGATTGACCTGAAATTAAGTTCAAATGAAAGTCTATTCAAGATCTATTAAAGGATTGGTGAATTGGAGGATTGGGGGCGTTCGAGGATATACCCCCAGGCGTCGCCTCCGACGGCATAAGCCTAGTTTTTGCTATTGTGAATAGAGTTCCTGCAGTATGTTAATTAGCATAGTCTCATCAGGCTAAGCAAACAAATAGCTATGGTAAGGTACTGGAAATTTCCAATGTATTAGGAACTCCTTCTACCCAGGAATCAGGAGGATCTGTGTGAGGTACGTGTGTGTGTGTGTGTGTGGGTGGGTGTTACTGGCAGGAATGACGTTATCAGTGCGCATATAAATGCTCAACTATTAATCCATAAAATATGGCCCACCAGCAGGCAGGACTTTACTATGGAGTGCTTGCTGTCTGTGGTGCTTAACACAAAGCAACAGTAAACAATATATCGCAACAGTATACAGGAAGCTGCATGTTTAATTTTTTTGATCCCTCTCTGAAAAGACTTAAAGGCCTAAGGACACATCTGTTTAATCCTCTTTTGTTTAAGTAAACATACGCTGGAGTCGCTGAATTCCATATCCAACCTCCACATTTTTCGGCTTTTTCTTTACCAGAGCGATTTTGAAAGTGGACACACACCAATACATTTTGGGGGATTTTATTAGTGAGAATGAATGTAGGGGAAACACTGACTTTAATATGGAGAAAAGGCATGTTTTGTGTTTGAAGAGGTTACTGGTGACCAGTGATGTTCAACTGCACTGATATTGATAAATTCATGCTAAACTCAACCAGAAAATCATTCATTCATATTATATTTCATGCCTCAAAACTTTGTGTTAAATACATGATTACTTTATGATCTGACAGTGCACTATTTTGGGGGATCTCAGACTTTTGGGAGCCACCTGGATAGTTGTCTAATTTGGCTCATAGCAAGTAGGTAATCAAGAATGCAATGTTCAAGATAAATTACACTTGTGGCCAAGGAGTTTATGATCCCAGATATATATAGATTTAAGCACCAGAGGTTTTTCAATTCTCTGTATTAATTATTTTTTTTGCAAATTCAATCCTGAATTTTCATGAAGATGTTTTGTGCTTGCAGCCCTTTTTCTCTATCAAAATCACGAAAATAAACTAAAATACAATGGGAGTCTAAATGCTTTAAGTGTCTAGACTCAATTCAGCCACTCCTTTCCTGCCTGTGAAGCTGCAATCTTGAATTATAAAGGCTTAAGTAAGGTAACCCCCCAAATGGCCAGGCCCATATGACTGGGGGGAAGAAAATTTGAAGAGCCTCATGCTAAAAGTACTTAAGTCACGTTTTCACACACAGTGAGATAAGGGTGGGAAAATGTCTTTTATAGTCACCCAAGTCAATTTTCAAAATTTTCTCAAAATGGAAATATTGTGACTTAGGTACTTTTAGCACTGGGGTCTTCATTTACTTTTTTTGCATACAGTATTCTCTCACACTTGCCAGTTAACCGTGAAGTTCAGTCCATGTCCCCATGTACACTGTAAGCTGTAACCCAGAGAATCTCGGCATTTTGAAGTTTTCCGGACACACAATCTAATTTTGAAATAACAAAAGCTGCGGCAGCCAGCTGACTGCCACTCAACATGATAATAGTCAATCAAGGGGAAAAAGCCATTATTTCCTGGGTTACAGGACTTGCTAGATTGTTCACTTTCTAGGTTGAGGAACAGTGCACCAATCCAATCCTGCCAGGTTTGAGGAATGCTGCACTTATCCTATCCTGCCCAGTTTGAGGAATGCTGCACCTGTCCAATCATGTCTATCCACTCCAGTCCTCTCCAGCTACATGTATGGTATTATGCTTTTCAGCATGTTTTATGTGGATATCAACCTATAGGGCAACACTCCTCTTTGCTTCTGCATAACTGGGCGTTGATTTATGTTGTCTTTTAGGCTTCAGTTAGTGCTTCCTGTAGCTGACCACACCAAGTAGATAAACAGATGAGATGAGATGCTGTGACAAGGGTTTCTGACAGAAAACTGCCAAGCAAAGGTACAGTACATAGTATGAAGAGATGAGATTGGCAGACAGAGAAAAAACAACATAAGCAAGTTTCAGCAACCAGAATGAGAGAGAAGATAACAGTTCTTGAAAAATTATTGATCTTGTTCGCAAACGTGCGAAATGTAATAAATTTAAATATATCAACAGGATTGAAAAGAAGGTTTGATGCCCTGGAGCGAAAAACAGCCCAAGGATTTTCAGATATCTGTAATTCCTAGAGCTGGATTTTCAAATACTGAGCACAGCGTTAGTTCAGGCTTGCCACAGAGTCATCCCTAGCTCGTAAGCCTGCCTTCATTAATGATGGTGCAGACCGCAAGCAAAGCCTGCATCAGCTGACAGCTCAGCCAACTCCCTCTAGGCACTGAACATCTTAAAGAAGGCAGCGAATTTAAAGATGTTTTGCCTGCCTACTATTGCTGCTTTCAGTGCTCATTTGCAACCCACCTCCATCCCCTGCTCCTTCTTTAGATGATTATCAGACTTATTCAATTATAACGCCAATCATTGATGTTGCCTCTGTTCTGTACCAGTGGGGGTTTGCTGGTGCTCTCTCTACCAATGGCTTTCACACGTATGCATGGAAGGGCAGGTTTTTCGCTCTCCCTGCCTACTGGGTTTTCATGCTTACGCATGGTAGGGCAGGGAGGCCCCAAAACAGAGCCATGCCGCCAAATTCAAATATTACAAATAAAATTGCTGCAAATGGTAATACAATTTAGGGTTTTAACGAAGTGGACCCGACGGAATCCTATTGGAGCAATAACAAATAATCTAAAAAATAAGGTTGCTATAGGCCACTTTTTCAAATAAGGACGTTGTAAATGAAAACATTCAGGATATTACTAATATGATCAAAATCTAGTACACTGACAATTAAATACCTCAAATATTTATCCACAAAAATACTACTACAATTTAAGACAGAATAAAAAACACTGATGAAAAGCTATTTTTTTTTTACCATCTGTGCAGTTTTCACAGCCAACCGTGAAACAGGAGTTAACCATTTTCATACGCTTCTATAATCCATGATTATATACGTGAATATGCAATTTCTGGAGGGGACACGATTCAGGACAGAGTTAATTGTCATGCACGCCATGACCATAATGCACACTTGAATTTCTGGGATACACATGCTGTAGCACCCATAACAAAAGCATCAGTAAAGAGAATAACAACAAAATATCACCAGACTAAACACAGAATTACTGAGAAAATGAATATTCCCAACGTTTCAATGAAATACAGTCGCCGATGAGACGATGGGCCACAACACCAGCTGTCAAAATCACGCACAACACTCAAATTAATTTTCGTCAAATGTTATTCTGCAATGTCGTGAGTGACATCCACACATTTCACCAAAAAATGCACTAAAATAACAGCTTTTAAAGCAATTTTCCATACTCCAGAGGATTGCAGGCTTTATCCCAAAATTAACAGGGCAGACAAGCAAACTTTGATCGTATGTAACGATGGTCACTAACATGATTTAAAAAAATGTTATTGACGTAAAACTTTCTGGCATTGCTGTATGCTGTTTTATACTGCGGAGCTGTCACTGAAAACGGATATTGTGCCCCTCATTGGTGAACCTTTTCCTCCTCATTTTAAGTGGAAGTTTTGAATTCCCGCCCTCCTGACCTTGCTGAGTTGCAGTATGTGACAATGGACGAAATATTGACCATGTGAATTCGTCCTAAATTTTTCATAATACAAAGCTTAGCAGCCACAGTTTTTTTTCTTCAGGATTGATAAGAAATATGCCTTTTTCAAAATAAGTCTGGAACAATTAACACCAGGGTTCAAACTTGAGCATGATGGTAGTCCATATATCTACACAGTCGATGACGGACCAGCATCGCAAACGGAACCCAAAAATTAACCCCCTCAAAATATGTTTTGAAACTTGATTTTTACATTTTCCTTGTATTGATAAAGTTTCTACACATAATCTGAAAACCAATTTACCAGGAAACAAAGCAAGGAAATCTGTTCATTTGCCACTTCTTTTGGCCTTGTTTACAACGTCACAGATACACAAGCAAAAAACAGGAAAACAAATGGTTTCAAAGCAGCAGAAAATTTTACCTGTTTGAGTGTTGGGCACCAAGTTATATCTGTTATCTCTCTGCGATGTGCTCTGATCGACTGATGATTTTTTGGGCCCATGGTTCTGACAATTAATTTTCTGAAGGGTCAAACTTTGGATAGACTCACCTTCCCTTTTGCTTTGATAGACCCTTAAGTAGAATGTCTGGCCAACAGTTTACGACCTTGAACTAAAAAAAACAACAAAAAATGAAAAAAACAAAAACAAAATGATGTTTCTGGAGTGGCTTTTAAAAGTACTGACTTTAATATGATTGAGGTGCAATGATATGACCTTCAACGGGCAGTTCATGTTTGACAACCCACCAATGTGGCTGAACCTAAACAAATCTGCACAGAAAAGTGGGGCAATGCAAGTGATATAAAGGACTCATTGGCAGTTTAAAAAAAAAAAAATTTGACTGCGGTTATTGCCGCCAACAGTGGCACCAATCAGTTATTAGGTTTAGGGGGGGCAATCATTTTTTCACATCAATGAAACAGGTTTTGAATGACTCTTCACCTTTAATAAACTAGGTTTATGCCGTCGGAGGCGACGGCTGGGAGTATATCCCCGAATGCCCCCAATCCTCCAATTCTCCAATCCTTGAATAGACCCTGAATAGACTTTCATTTGAACTTAATTTCAGGTCAATCGGTCAAATGGTTCTGAAGATATAGCCAAAATGGTAATTTTCCATCAAAAAGCGCCACCTGGTGGCAAAATATTGAACCATACAGGTATGCTGTCATCATGTGACACGTTGTGAGGTCATGACCTTGCAGTTGCGCATAGTTTCATGTCAATTGGAGAAATAGTTCCAAAGATATAGCAAAAATGGTGAATTTTATGTGACAAACTCCACCTTGTGTCAAAATTTTGAACCAAACAGATATAATGTCATAGTGGGACACATCCTCAGGTCATGAACTTTCATTTGCACTTGATTTGAGGTTAAACGGACAAATATTTCCAGAGATATGATAAAAACAGTGATTTTTTTTCAGTTTTTGGTCCCTGGTGACCAATCTGTAGATCGTAAATTGTCCAGAATCGAATCAGTTCTTCCTCTTTATGATGCTTACTTATGTGCAAAACTTGAAATTTGTAATTGAAATATTAGTGAAGTTATTGCGGAACAGTGATTTTGCCAGTTTTTGGCCCCTGGTGGCCAATCTAGAAATTGGAAATTGTCCAAAATCGAATTATCGTGTTAACACGTAGGGCGGTGCGGCGGCGGTGGCGGCCGGACCAAAAACATAATATTTTTCCGGGGGGGAAGGCCATTCGGCGTTTGGGGATATAATAAAATGGTCAGTTAAAAGCTGCATTTTTTTTGTCTACTCCTGTTGTCTTTGTCATATATTATAATTAGCAGGATGACCTGAAACATTTAAGTATGATAAATAGGCAAAAATAGAAGGTATCGGGAAGTGGGCACATACTTGTTCACAGCACCAGATACACTGGATGGATTGCACGGTGAGTATGGCCTGAGTCATACATAAGCTTGCTTTCATTTGACTCAAAAGGTTCTTACCCTTTGCCACTTGCTCAATATATTTCCTCTTCCACGGCACAACAACATAAAAATATTTCTTCACTGAAAGTCCTTGCTTTTTTCCCGCCATTTCAATAGCTTCTTGGTATTATTGCTTCTTGCTTTCCTCTTGTAAACCACTACTTCTGTATTTCTGAATACGTTTCACAAACCTCCTCCCACTTTGTCCATGAATGCATAAGTGTCAGGCTGGTCAACACTTTGAACCCAAGTGCTTATCAAAAGAGGAGGACCTTCGCCGTCCAATCATCTGTTTCATGTAACAATGGAACCTTATTTTCTTGAATTTCACAGAGAAAGCTAATTCTAGTCATACATTTTTCCCCTACACTAATCCAAACTGAACAGCAAAACTTTCAGGAGGTTAAAACATAAATGAGGGCTCATTTTGCATCAAGAGGAGTTCCAAGATGCGACATTTACACTAACCAATAAAATACTTTTAACTTATAAAATGATGAATAAGAGGAATTAACGTCTGCAAGTGGTTCCCTAAGGGCTGCTATTTATGAAAAATTAGACAAGTACCCTGCAATGATCAGATTAAGCATGTTTAATTACAGCAGTTTCAATAGCAAGAAAATGAGTACTGGCTTTATTGTGAATAACTAGTACATTCTTTGCCCTAACATTTTGGTATTTTAGGTGGAGAATAGTGCATAGGTCTAAATAATGGAGGCTGCCATCTGAAATGACTGCTCAATCTCAGCTTTACTTAAATAAGACAGATTCAAGAATTTTGCCTTCTGAGGTGAAGTGGTACTGTTCGGTGACAAGTATCAGCATGAAAATGGAAAAAAAAACCTAAAATAAAATCACAATATCAATTTGAGTCATCAGTCAGTTTCCTTCCGAAAAATTAAATCTAGAATCGAAAAGGATGCTGAAAACATACATAGATATAATGACAACAAAACATAAATAGATAGGCGAGCGTGAATCCTGAATTCAACATAAAAACTTCACACTACATGCAAGATTTTTTTTCAGTGACTGCATAAAGAGAACACCTCCTTACATTAATATAATAAGTTAAACAATAACAAACTGCGCGTGTTTACCTTCTCCAGCCGGCGAAAGGTTTGGTGACCCCTTTCAGAGGGTACCTGAACGTTGCGATGACAGCAATGGGCCAGGTCACCATTAGGACGATCAGAAGACAAATTGTTCGGACAGGGACGAGGACGACGCCTAGGAGAGCACACTACAGAGACACACATAAGTCACACTAAACTCGACTTATGAAATGACCGACTGCAACATACTGTTGCATAAAATGTCATCTATTTGCGCATTACCGTAGCCTGCGCTAGAACTGCTCGCATTTTATAGCGACATCAGACACACTACAACCATAGTATGATTCAGATGATGAAAAAGATCATTTACGCCGGTAGCTGAACAATCGTTCTAACGAAACCAGTACATTTGCAATATTATGCAGGCGTAAAGTATGCTGGCCCTCATGGCTAAATCGCGTGACAGAATCTCTTCATCAAGCGATTTAGCCATGCTTCATGCACTGCGATTTTGAAAACTCAGAATCGCACATAATCGTCACTTACTCTGATTCTGTCAGCCTTTGTCAATTTTACATTGTGCACGAACGGATTTAGCACAGCCGGGAGCAACAGAGACTGTTGCCTCGGCAGGACAAACTCTCTCCCCGGCATTTTCGCAGCTAGGATAGAACAATCTGACATATATGGGAGACTATGGCCAGTTTTCAAATGTCTCGCGAACACCCCACTTCTCCTACTCACATCCGCCCCTCCACGGCGAACTATCGCAGTTTTACTTTTTTTATGTTCATTGCAACAGCGGAACTGCTCGCTCTTACATAGGCCAACCATTCCATCTCAGGCCCCGCCCACGAAACATGATCCATCTAAATTACTGAAGTCAGTTGGGGAGAGCTGGTCCGAAAGTTAAATTTTTCACATGGACGGCATTTTAAAAGATAACGATACAGACCGAGAAAAAAATTTCGGAGCGATTAACTACGTTCGTGTGTGCTCTGTCAATATCAGGTGCTAAAACATCACCATATAAACTGCTCAAAAAAATAAAGGGAACACTTAAACAACACAATATGACTCCAATTGTTCCCTTTATTTTTTTGAGCAGTAAATATTGACTTCGGCATAGTTTGACGTCGAACTGAAGTTGCGGGTTGCTTCTTTCGACCCATCCAGGATGAAAGTAATGCACGGGCAGGGCAAAAGTAACGCGATCAAATTTTCTCGAATCGTTTTGAATTTCTGTCGTTAAAACAGAAGCAAAAACAGCCAGACATTCGTTTCAAACATTTTAATTGGCTTCAAATGTTCCAAAAGTGAACATGGACATGTTTAATGTGCAAGGTCTAATTATAAAAATTATCCCAGATAGCAAGCACCTTTGCTCTCGATCTGCCCCGGCTCCAGCTGATCCGGCTCAGAGCCGGGGAAGATCCGGAGCGGAGGAACTTGTTATCTTGGATGAAATTACCCATCACAGTTGTGACTGGTATGATGAGTGGCACCCTCAGTGCATGCCTCATGCGCCCACAGCAGAAAAGATGCACCGCACCCACACTTCTCAAAGCAAAGATGAGGCAATTGTCTCCCCACAAACAAGACACTCATCATCATTGCCCTGAGAAACTGGTTGCAGTGAGTCCACCAAGCCTCGTTTTCTTTGGGAGTTTTGAAGAGGACGGTTTTCTCTGGCCCCTCTGCCGCCTCTCCTCCTCCAAAGCAGCTTTCGCCGGGGTGTCGGTCAGTATTGCTGTTGACCTGCAACATTCAATGAGATTATAGTCAGAATCAGCTTGTTTTTATACGAGCAAGAGAATCAAGACGAGTTAAAAATGTCACTATGCTCACCTCTTTCCGCCTCTCAATTTATTTTCTTTCCTCGAGCCAACCTTTGGATATAGGCAAACCTTTTCTGGGCTGAACCTCTGCACTGGTGTGCCACTAGATGTTCCTGGAACCACTAGCATACCTGGATAGATGATATTTTAAAAATGCTTGGCAAGGCTCAACATGCACATTTAAAGACACACACAGACACAAACTCACACCATCTACAGGACTGGTTGACTCATGGGGATGCAGCTCCAATGGGCTAGGGCTAGGTTGGTGTCTCAAGGGAGCAGGCGCTGGTGATGGAGCTGGTGCTGGTGGTGAAGGGGGCGCTGATGATGGAACCGGCGCTGGCACTGGGGATGGAGCTGGTGCTGGTGCTGGTGCTGGTGTAGGACGGTCGATCACAAAAGCTGGAGCAAAGTCTGCCTCACTGAAAATATCTGGATTCAATGGCCAAATACCAGTACACTCGGACCTAGATGCAATGCTGCTTGGTGTCGCAGCTTGAGGCAGAGCTTTAGCCACAAGACTTGGGATGTTGTAGATGGTGAAAGTTCTTCCAGGGTTCAAAAACGAGAAGGCAATCCAGGCACTCACATGTAAAAATGTAAGGAAAAAGTAATTTAAAAAGCCTCTATTTAAGAGGCTAGAACATTAAAAAAGCCAACATGTTTCGACCACAATGGATCTTCATCAGGGCTTCAAACAGAGGCAATGGGTATGGTCTCACCTATATACCATACAGAGCCAATGAAAGAAAGTCATCTGACCCAACATCTGACAGGTAGGTAAGCAGAAATGTATGCATAAAACAAACTAGGCTTATGCCGTCGGAGGCGAAGGCTTGGGGTATATCCCCAAATGCCCCCAATCCTCCAATTCCCAAATCCTTGAATAGACCTTGAATAGACTTTCATTTGAACTTAATTTCAGGTCAATTGGACAAATGTTTCTGAAGATATGGCCAAAATGGTAATTTTCCATCACAAAGCGCCACCTGGTGGCAAAACATTGAACCATACAGGAATTTTGTCATCATGTGACACGTTGTGAGGTCATGACCTTACAGTTGCACATAGTCTCATGTCAATTGGACAAATGGTTCCAAAGATATGGCAAAAATGGTGAATTTTATGTGACAAAGCTCCACCTAGTGTCAAAATTTTGAACCAAACAGGTATAATGTCATTGTGGGACACATCCTCAGGTCATGACCTTTCATTTGCACTAGATTTGAGGTCAATCGGGCAAATATTTCCAGAGATATGATAAAAACAGTGATTTTTCAGGTTTTGGCCCCTGGTGGCCAATCTATAAATTGTAAATTGTCCAAAATCGAATCAGTTCTTCCTCTTTATGATACTTACTTACATGCGAAACATGAAATTTCTAATTGAAATATTATTGAATCGCCTTAACACATAGGGCGGTGCGGCGGCGGCGGTCAGACCAAAAACATAATATCCCCGAATATCGGGGATATAATAAATACACATATCCACGAGACATGCATACACAATATGCACATACATATATATAAAAAAATCACATTAATGTATATACAGACATATACATACATATGATAACAATAACAATACATGTTCATAGGAGATGAAAAAACTGCAGAGAAGAAAGTTCATCTGTGTATACAAATATACTGAGTACAAATGCAAACGCACCACTTGAAAAAAAGTCAATATTTAAGTTCAAATGAACTTCAATATAATTTTTATACAACAACAACACTACAGTGACGTCACCCGACATGGCAGGTGCAAGAAATGCGAGAATTTCAAGTTAACTGTAACGCTAGGCAATTTTTTGCAAAAACGCAAAAATTTTGCACGCACATCACGGGAAAAATGAATTTCACTCTGAATTTGTGCACACATTGCCTTTAAAAGCATGTGAATCTGAATAAATTTTCACTTCTTCACTGACACTTGTGAAACGTCGACACTATGCTGCGACTTACAGCCCCTGAACGGGAACGTGCCATAGGCATGCTTCAAATTGGCGCCAGCACCAGGGAAATTGCCAGACGACTACACTGCGCACACACAACGATCGCAAGACTCCATCAAAGGTTTCTGCAAACGGGGAGCACTCGGGACCGTCCTCGACCGGGTCAACAACGTGTGACAATGGCATGCCAGGACCGTCAGATTGTACGGGATCATGTCCGAGACTGAACACTACCAGCGACAAGAACGGCTGCTCAAGTCCAAGGACGACGTGGATTCATTCACCCCAACACCGTACGGAACCGTCTGCAAGCTGCTGGCCTGCGTGCACGACGTCCTTATTTCGGCCCCATATTGACGGATCGTCATCGAAACCAGCATCTACAGTGGGCAAACGGGCACCAGAATTGGCGACTATGACAATGGCACGGTGTCATCTTTTCTGACGAGTCACAAATTCACTTAAGGAACGCAGATGGCCGTATACGTGTTTGGCGGAGACGTGGTGAACGTTATAACGCCGATTGTGTTGTTCAAACGGACCGTTGGGGTGGTGGCAGTGTTATGGTGTGGGGTGGAATAAGCTACCGTCACAGAACCCCTCTCCATATCTGCAGAGGAAGGGTGAACGGCGTATACTACCGGGACCAGGTGCTGCAGAACCATGTTGTGCCGTTCTTCAACCAACACCACGATGTCCACACGTTCCAACAGGACAACGCTAGGGCACACACTGCAAGGGTGTCCATGCAGTACCTTGCACAGCAGAACATCCGCGTGCTTCAGTGGCCAGCTCTGTCACCCGATCTCTCCCTTATCGAGCACTTATGGGATGAAATTGGACAACGTCTTTCATGTTGACGCCAGATGGACAATATCCGAGAACTTTGAGGTTGCCCTTGTTCAGGAGTGGAATGCTATCCCTCAGAACACTATCCAGAGACTGATCAACTCCATGCGACGACGATGCGCCGCATGTGTCAATGCAAATGGCGGTCACACCCGTTATTGACTTTCCTGTTTGACCCCTGCACCAGTTAAACCTCTCTCGCGCATTAACATTATCGTGAATGAAATTGAATGATGTTTACATGTCTTCTTAAATCATTCATCATCTCAAATGCATCATATGTATATACTTCACATATCAATCTGTGGAGCTATTCCAGATTTCGTGAGTGGTGCGTTTTCATTTGTACTCAGTATAGGTATTGCAAGCTAACTCCAATGTGGTCCATTCCGGTTGGAATTCAACCACATCCATGGGTAGGGCAACTTGCAGGCTGAGGAGGATGCCAAGATTCCAAAGGCGTTCCATCCTGAAATTAACCAGAGTTTTGATTACAAAAAAGTAGGAGTAGGGGTTAGTGCAAGCTGATGGGGTGAGTTGAGGCATGTATTATCTCTATGGCCAAACTGAGAGGAGTCTTCTCTCTCTTGGTGTGGCGGCTGCTCTCCCTTTCTGGATGTAGATGCCCCACTTTCTCCTGAGGGTGTAAATGGGTGGTAAAGTTTGATTTAGTTTGCACAGACCCATTTGTTGGATAGTGTCTGTTGCGGCTTTGAGACCCTGATACGGTAAGATACCGGAGAGAGCTCTCCCACAATCTCAAATTGGGCCTGAAAAGCTTGGGTGGAACTTTTTTGGAGATTCCTACTGGGTTAGCAAATTTGAAGTGCAAGACTTTTTCTCCTATTTGCGACTCGTGATCAGATGCTGTCCTGTCATAGTAGACTTTAGCTCCTTTAATTCTGGCCTCCAAGTTTTTCTGGGCCCATGCAAATGTGGTCCGAAGATGGTCATGCAGGTCCATCACATATTGGTGAGCCTTATAAGCGGTCGCAACACTGATATCTTCCGAGTGGGACGAGAGATGCAATGGTAGGATCATCTCTCTTCCAGTCATCATCTCATCATTGCATATATATATTTTTTTAAAATAAATTTGGCATCTCCAATCCCACCCGAATCTGGAATGCCCAATTGGGGAACTATGTACAAAGCTTGCTCGTATGCGACCCCTTGCTGTCAACTCAGGATAGTGAGAGAGTTCGCGGCTCTCCTCCGAAGCACGTGCCTGTCTGCCACTGATTCTTATACACTCGTTGGTAGAATCTTCGCAAGTTCAGAACTAGGGCGGAGGATACCCGGACATGAACCAACCCGGAGTCTTCCTGACGAGCGCCCGTCCGGCCAACAGGAGGCGCTGGAGCAACGAACAAAGCTGCTGTTGATTACCCAAATCCGGCAGTCCCTTCCCAATTTGAAACCCTGTAGCGCGATAGCCAATGGTGCGCTACTCTAAAAAAGCTGCCGACCCCTGCCGGTGGGTACACCGGGGCTCGAATCCGCGACGTGGTGATCACCTGCCTTAACCGTGTGAGCCACCCGGCAGCTCATCATCACACAATCTTGACCGGATGGCTATCAGTACCAAGGGAAGTTTTACATCCCAATCCTTACCATTGCTTCCAACATACTTCCAAAGCAGGTTAACGATGGTGCAACTGGCATGTTTAACATAGCCAGATGACTGGGAATGATGAGGGATGTAGAATTTTACTTCCACTACCAAGATGTCATACAATATAGTCATGACACTAGCAGTGAAGTGGGTGCCTCGATCTGAATCAACAGAAAGGGGTAGCCCCCAGCGGCTGAACACATGGTTAAGCAGCAGGACAGTGGTTGTTGTAGCCATGTTGTTCGAACTTGGTGCCTGAGCAACTTTTTGGAGGGTTTTGAGAGTGGCTTTGTAGCCCCGTAGGCCTTTGAAGGGAGATTCGTGAGCATGGGCTAACATCACCCGCCTATGGTCTGTTGGATCAACCCAACAGGCTGGTCCCTAGCCATTGTGGCTGTAGACTAACAAAGTCTTCCGAAGCCTCAAATATTGCCGGTTGGAGCAGAGAGCTCTCAGCTCTGCTGACTCAATCCATGGGGCTGGGGTGAAAGGAACGGGCTTAAACACCAAATGCAGTTCAGCATCGGCAGGGCGTTTATTAGGATTCACAAAGCTCATGGTCAAGACAGAAATGGATCAATAGCCAGGCAAACAGAGTAATGCAAAATAGGCAGAATTGAAGTCAGGGGACAAGCAAAATAATCCAGTAACCAAAGAATCAGTCCGCACAAAGACAGTAACAAAAGGGGGCTGAACTAAGGGAATGGAAGGGGAAGGAAAAGGGAGTAGGATGGGATAAGGGAGAACACAGGAGATACTAAACAGATTGGTACAAAATGGGAATAAGGGATAACAAAGTACTAATCAATCAATCCGCAATCGCACAACATAATACAAACAATCAAATACGAGACTTACGGGAGAATCACAAGATTCACAAGAGCTTTCAACAATCGAAATGAGAAAAAAGCGCAGAAATGAGACTGACTAACACGAGCTGTGTTAGAAACGAGTCGACAAAAAGCTGAGGAAAAGTGGGTCTTTTATACACAAACAAATTAAGTGGAATCCCAGCTAAATACAGGACAGCTGTAGAGAGAGGTGGAATTAGAAAAGCAAGGACGGTAATAGGAGAGAGAGGGGAAACGGGTGGAGTTCTAACTCTAATCTAACCAAACACCCGTGCCTCACTAAACTACTCTCAGGTGCGGATAGTCAATGAGAACTGCGAGACAGAAAGAAGTGGAAATACTCAACTGAAATTACAGGGAAGAGAGTGTGATGAAAAAGACAAGACGCCACAAGACAGAAACGAAAGAAAGACACTGAAGACCAGAGACAGCGCAATCTTCCAGAAACATACATGCTCTAAACGAATAAATATGATAAACATATAAATAATAGCAAAATTAAAAATTACCGAGAAACATACTAAAAACAAACATACAATTCTTTGTGAAAGTCCTTGATGAGCGATTTGTCGAGAATGTGACGTGCAGGAACCCATGAGAGTTCTTCTGGGCCGTATCCTTCCCAGTCCACTAAGTACTGGAGACCCCTTCCTCGCCGACGAACGTCCAGCAGCTTGTGCACTGTGTATGTTTCTCCTCCATCGATGAGCCTTAGGGGAGGAGGATTGGTCAGGGCAGGGGTACCTTGAGTCTTACAGAGACAGGGTTAATGATCTCCTCAATAACAAAAGGGCTAATGAATTGGGGGGCTAGCTTGCGACTCTCAGTCTTTAGTGCAATGTCCTTGGAGGAAAGCCAAAAGTTTTGTCCTACTTTATATTGCGGTGGAACAGAGCGACGACAGTTAGCCTGGCGACTCATCTCGTCAGCAGCTTTCAAGAGAGCAGACCGAGTCTCTCCCACGTCCTTCGGCACCTCTGTAGAAATTCCTGGATGTTGGGGACATCAACTTCGACTTCCTGTGAGGGGAACAGAGGTGGTTAGTAACTGAGACAAGCTTGGAAGGGGGACACACCTGAGGCAGCCATGGGAAGGCTGTTGATGGAATATTCGACCTAGGGTAGTTGTTCGCTCCAGTCCCCTTGATCTCGGGAAGTGAAGCACCGAAGGACACTTGCCATCTGCTGGTTGACCCTCTCTGCCTGCCCATTGCTCTGTGGGTGAAATCCAGAGGTTAGACTGACCGTTATTCCCAGGACTTGACAAAAGGCTTTCAAGACTTGTGAGATGAATTGAGGGCCACGGTAGGAGACAATGTTAGAAGGGATGCCATGTATTCTGATTACGTGTTGGACGAGTAAGTCAGCTGTCTCTCTGGCAGAGGGAAGCTTGGGAAGAGGGACGAGATGTACTGCCTTGGAGCAGCGATCAACAATGGTCAGAATGACGGTGTTACCTCTAGAGGGCAGAAGACCAGTGACAAAGTCCAACGCAATAATAGCCTATGGTCTGGAAGGTACAGGGAGCGGTTGCAGGAGACCAGTTGGTGCAGTGTGGGTGGCCTTGTTTTTGGCGCAGATCGGACAAGCAGTCGTAAACTTCTCTACATCTCTCCAAACCGTTGGCCACCAAAACCTGCGAGTTAGCTTGGCTAAGGTCCGGTTAGCACCAGGATGACAGGCGAGACGGGAAAAATTGGTCCACTGGAGAACTTTGCTAGGAGGCAGTCTGGAACAAAGAGGCAGTTCTTGGGACAGTTAGTAGGTGGCCCCCCAGGAGGTTGTGACCTCCTGACTAGTTCCTCTAATTCCCAAACTAATGATCCCACCACAACACGACAGGGTAAGATGGTTTGAGGCTCCTTAGGAGGGGCGTCTGGCGAAAATTTGTGTGACAGGGCATCAGGTTTCTTGTTTTAGGAGCCTGGACGATAGGCTAAGGCGAAGGTAAATCTGTCCAAGAACAGTGAGCAACGAGATTGGCGGGAATTTAATCTCATAGCTGTACGGAGGTACTCCAGATTCTTGTAGTCGGTCAAGACCTGGAATGGAACCTTAGCCCCTTCTAACCAATGACGCCACTCTTCTAATGCCATCTTCACCGCCAGTAACTCCCGATTTCCAATGTCGTAGTTGAGCTCGGCTGGGCTAAGTCTGCTGGAGAAGAAGGCACAGGGGTGTACCTTGTTATCTTTGCCATTGCGCTGCGACAGAACTGCCCCCACGCTGGTGTCAGAAGCGTCTACCTCGACAAGGAACAGCTTCTCAGGAACTGGCTGTTGGAGAACAGGAGTAGTGGTTCTCCAAAGTGGTAAAGTGGTAAAAGTGGTCTCCGCCGAAGGGGTCCACACAAAAGGAACTTTGGGGGAAGTCAGAGAAGTCAGTGGAGCAGCAACGGTACTGTATTAGCGAATGAATCGACGGTAAAAGTAAGCAAACCCTAGGAAGCACTGTAGTTCCTTGCGTGTTGTAGGGGTAGCCCAATCCTTTACCGCCTTCACCTTCTCTTGGTCCATTAGGATGCCTCCTGGAGTGACCACAAATCCGAGGAAAGGGACTGTGTCCCAGTGGAATTAACACTTCTCTGCCTTGGCGTAGAGTTGGTTCTCCAGGAGACGCTGCAGTACTGCATGAACATGACGTAGGTGTTCTTCCTTGGAACGTGAGAATATTAATATATCATCAAGGTACACAAAGGTACACAAGACAAATTGATTAATCATGTCATGCAGGATGTCGTTAACAAGGTTCTGGAAGACAGCGGGGGCATTAGCCAGACCAAACGGCTTGACCAGGTACTCGTAGTACCCCCTAGCGGTGTTGAAAGCTGTCTTTCATTCATCCCCTTCCTTAATCCTGACGAGGTGGTAAGTGTCGCGTAGGTCAAGTTTGGTGAAGATAGTGGCCCCCTGCGACAGCTCAAAAGCAGAATTCATTATAGGAAGGGGATATCGATTCTTAATAGTAATGTTATTGAGTCCCCCATAGTCAATACATGGCCTGAGAGATCCGTCCTTCTTGTTAACGAAAAAGAAGCCAGCGCCAGCAGGAGAGGAAGAGGGATGGATGATGCCAGCAGCCAGTGACTCCTCCACATATTTCTCCATGGCCTCCTGCTCTGGACGAGACAGAGAATGGAGACCCCCCTTAGGGGGCGCTGTGCCAGGTTGAAGATCGACGGCGCAGTCATAGGGTCTGTGAGGGGGCAGAGACAAGGCACGAGACTTTGAAAAGACCTCGGCTACATCATGGTACTCACTGGGGACCTTGGACAAATCTGGAGCGAATGGAGGCTCACTGGATCCTCCCTTAGCCTGCTTAGCGGGAGGCTTGCGGAGGCAGGAACACAGGCAATGAGGACTCCACTCAGCCACCTGCCCAGTCCTCCAGTTGATGGTGGGTTTGTGTTGTTTCAACTAAGGGAGGCCCAGGACGATGGGAGCAGAGGAGGAGATGATGACATGGAGCCGGATCTGCTCCTGATGGTTGCCGGAGACAATGAGTGTGAGGGGGGGCGTAACCTGGGTCACTTGACCTAGCGGTTGCCCACAAAGGCCAAGTACTTGGAATGGCGTAGGTAGCTTCTGGGGCTGGAGCTGAAGCTGGATGCACAGATTGGTGTCGATCAAGTTGATGTCTGAGCCTGAATCAAACAAAACATCAGTAATCAATGATCACAAGCCAACAAGTAGAGTAACAGGAACCAGCTTACGTGGATCATTGTTATCTTGAGCCAGCTGTCCGATCCTCCCACTCACCCCTTCCTTTTTGAGTAGGGGACAACACTGGATACGATGACCCGCCTATCCACAGTACAGGCATGCCCCCGTGCGCAGTCTCCTAGCCCGCTCTTGTGGCGATAACCGGCAACGGTCGACCTGCATGGGTTCACCGATCTCTAACATTGGGAGTCTCCTGGTGGTAGAGACTTGAACAGCAGCTACCGTATGGCTTGAATGGCTGGGTCTCTCTCCTGCAATGAGATCAAATCTGCATCACTGGGGTCATGACCCATTTGCAGTGTTTGGGCATAGGCGTTATTAGTGGGGGGGGATGGGAGGGACATGTCCCCCTCAACATTCAAAAGGGTGGTTTTCGTCCCCCCCAAAAATGAAACGAATCAAACATCAACTTAATATTAATATGTAACTCTATGGTCACAACTTATCCACGAGAGCGTTTTGGAGCTGTTGTGTATTTGATTAGTTGGGACCTGTAACGTTCACTCTCGTTATGTTCACTGAGCAGCTCGCATCTCCCCCCCGCGAATGTCAAAACAAAAGGCAGGGATAATTAAAGGTAATGCACCTACCCGAATAACTGTAGGGATTGTGTCAATAGGCTAATTTGCCAAAATGTTGAAATATCCCTTTAAGATCAAATCGGTAAGTGCTGAAAAATAGCGGACTATCATGATCGTCCGGCCTGAAACATCCAGTAAACCATGTTCCTAAAACTTCCAGGGACGAAAATTGTATATGTAAGGGATAATTAACGAGAAGGTGAGCATTCCACGGTTTTAATGCACGACGCGGAGGCAAATAAACGCGGAGGGTGGTTGCCTCCGCGAAGTGCATTAAAACCGTGGAATACTCACCTTCGAGTTGATTATCCCGCTTATACCATGGTCATTTGCCAGCAATATCAAATCGCAGCATTAATCTGAAACGGAGATTATGCATAACCCAACATTATGCACGATCTCGCAGACTGTAGCCAACTTGCTACCCACAATTACAATGAACTTATGACGGTTTCGGTGGAGTCTGCGAGCTGAAATCAGTCTGCTGTCAGCAGTCGCTGATACATGCAGTGGACAGGTTAGCTTCATTTGTAACCGTACTCAATTACAATCTTTTAATGGATAAAGGCTGATTATTTAATTGCTATAATATTTACGGTCATTATCGCTTGAGTACGAGTCAGCGAGGTGAAATCAGTCCGCTGGCACTGCACGTAGCTAGCGAACTGTCAGCAGTCGCTGATACATGAAGTGGACAAGTCGGCTTCATTCGTAACCGTACACAGTTACAATCGTTTAATGGATAAAGCCTGATTACTTCGCTGCTACAATATTTACGGTCATTATCGCTTGAGTACCTATTGTTAACCGCCCCGCAGGACGCAACTTACATGACGCTGCTGAATTTACTGGAGATAAATGGCCAGCTAGGTTTCTGTTGTACCCAGTCAAATATCAGCTCTAACATTGCTATGGTAACAAGTTAGCCAGTGGATGAATTTCGAATGGTGAAACGACGTAGCCGAACTACCTGTGCGGTTCCACGGTTTTAATGCATACCTGCCAGCCAATCAGAAAAAAAGTATTCACCCAGACCATGGTATAAACAGAAATTATAGAATGAACGTTTCAGCTTTCTGTTTCAGTTAGCTTTCTGTTTGACAGCTGTAGTGTTTTCAGCGAGGACGAAGTGACCACTCCGACAACTGATGATGTGACCCGGTTCGGCCACCGGATGGTTTCGGGGAGACTCTTGACTGGGCGGAGGCGCTGCTCGACTCGGTGGGAAATTCAAAAGAAAAACAACCTAAACTGAGCCAGCCGAGATTGCACCTTTATCCAAGAAGAAGTCTTTTGTTGGTGATTGTGCATTTAGAAAAAAC
This sequence comes from Gymnothorax reevesii, assembly GCA_029721435.1. Lineage (NCBI taxonomy): Eukaryota > Metazoa > Chordata > Actinopteri > Anguilliformes > Muraenidae > Gymnothorax > Gymnothorax reevesii. The sequence goes on from CM056574.1 coordinate 53,161,532, forward strand.
ATGAAGAACGTTGAAGACGCTTTGACAGAGTGTGGCGTGGGAGAACTGAACAGCCGAAACTTTCGTTTAAAGTCGATCTTGAAGTGAAGAGTTGCTGGGTAAATATACTGCGTTTGTTGTTTTCATAAAGTCTGAAAACGTGTGAGCTTTGAAAACGTGGACGTTTAAGATAGTATTGTGAGAGACTCCGCTAAAATGCTAGCCGTAGCTTTCACCAAGAAAGAACCGCGTTAATTCGCCACCGTCGCAAATGCCTGATGAGGACGAACTCGCTGAACTGCGGATGCTACTCGGACTGTTCCTCCTGCTGCACTGGTTTCTCCACTCAACGTTTCCGATTGGCTTCTCCTGTTACATGGATTCGTGAGGTAGAGTCACTGCATCGAAACGAAAGGATTTATGTGCACTAACGTTTGATCCTCAATGCAAAGCCTTGGTTATTATCTGAACATTTCCAAGGTTAACATTGGTTTAGCGCCAACGCTCTAATTTCACTGATACTGATTGTTTCTTAAAGTAATTTTACTGATATTCATTTCATTGGTGAAATTTGAGCTAAACCAATGAGGTTCTGATGTTGATTGGATTGTCCAGATTGAACACTCCTCACCTGGACAGTGCTCCTTTTCTAGACAAAATGTTCAGTTACATTGTAACCAAAACCTTGATTGGAAATGTTCTGATGATCTGTGTTTTTGGAGCATTTCAGCCTTTATCTTAACAGACTGCGCAGCATTGAATGTTGTCTGCTTGTGAGTAAAAAAAAAAAAAAAGACCCCAAAAATCTTGTCCCCCCCCAAAGTTTGAGGCACAGTAATGCCCTTGTGTTTGGGTGCTGATTTGGGGGTTTTCACATTGTTCTCTAGCCTGCCTGCAGGTGACGGCATCTACCGTGCAATGTAACTATTGGAAACTCATCCTTATCTCAGCCTCTGTCTGTTTGGAAATGTGACCAGCTGTTGACAGATATACGGCAAGCTGTCTTCCCCCTATCTGCACAGAGAGAGCTCATACCCCGACCGCGAGTGGGGTCTGCAGTGACACAGCGGAAATAAGGTGGTGGCTTTGCTGTACAAAGGCTGGTGGAGGACTGTGCTGACAATGATCAATATGCAGATCTTGACAAACAGCAGACTTCTCAGATCAGAGTGCAAGAAGCGTGCCTTGGCCTTCTGTGCTATTAAGGTGTATGTCTCCAATCAGATAGGGACGGGAGAGTTTGGAGCTTGTGTTTTTCAAAGCACAAAGGAAAGACTCATGATCGCGAAGCACATTTGGACTGCTAGCCTGTGGCAGCCAGGGATCTGTCGGCAACATAGATTGGTCAGAGCTAGGGTTAGGCTCTGCGAAGGGCATGATGATTGGTAAGGGTCCTCTGGACTCCTGTATGCTGGCAACCTGTCTGCCTGCAGCCAGCAGGTTGCCTGCAGAATTGAGTGGCCTTGGGGAGTTGACTTGAGCCCAAAGGTGTCCACGGTGGCAGTCAATCAGTAGGGCCAGTTGGAAACCCATAGAACCTGCTACTGAGTGAGCTTTCACATTAGGCTGCTATTAACTAACAAATATTTGGTGCATAGAAATGAATGGAGAACAGCGAAACAGGGACAGTGTTTATTTAGGTGGGTAGCAAGGTCAGCGGTGTGTTAAAAAAAATTGATTAATTGGCCAGAAAGTTTGTAGGCTACTATTTGCTGTTGCATTTAGTGAGCGCGAATCAGTAGATAACAGTAAATGACGATTATTTTGCTGCTTGACTTATTAGCACTGGGTCAGCAGGTAGTAATTCATTGGCTCACCAGGCTGTCTTGTTTTTTTAAGCCTCTCTTTTTGCTTTAGGAACCAGGTGGATCATCGGATGTGCAATTTTTAGACTAAGGAGATTAGCACGACGATGAAAAATTAAAGCAATTTATGTTATTGTTCACTAAGCAGGGCTGCAACTAGGGTTTAGAGATCAGTGAGGTCCAGAATTTGAAAAGGGGGAGGAAAGTTTCCGCCCAGCCATGACATTATTTGACAAAATAAAAAAATGCATTTTAACATCAGTTTGGACCACTATAGCTAGCAGCTACTTTTCTTATGTATGCGTATTCTATGTACAGCATTGTATATCATTTGTAAATAGATTTGTCACATGCTGTTTTTGCTGCCTTGCTGGTCTGCTATTTATTTTGTTCATAAGCACCCTGTGGTGGTGTGTCTGTAGTAAAACATGATCTGATGCAATACCACTTCTTTGTAATGAAATAGACTAGTGGTTTCTAGAGTTTTGTGGCTTTTTCTTGCCTGGAGGGGGTGGAATCATCCAGGAATCCTGTAGATCTTTCCAGAATTTTGCTAGTTTATATAAATACTGTGATTTTGGTCACCAGTGGCAGAGTTTTTGTGTTGGCAACATAGTGGCATTAGAGCTTTGTTATAGGATTGAACAGAGGATTTTTTTTTAAACTTTTTTTTCAGTGAAGAATAAAATTGTTTGAGTTTCATTGCTGGTTTTCTTTGTTGTGATTTTCAAGTCATAACACTTTCTAGAAGGCTGTGCAGACTATGTTACTTCTGTATGGTAACGTTATAGTTTTCTATGGCAGGCTATTTAGTTGTAAGTTTAAAACAACCATAATGTTCTTTTAAGATAGAGGAGGGAGAGAGATTTTCCATTGTCAGGACTCTGTAAAATCATTTTCATTCATATAAATTGAGGTGAGAGGTAAAGAGACACCTAAAGTTTTTTTTTTAATCGTAATCAAACTTTGTACAGTGTGACGCAGACTGTTTGCGGGCAGTATTTGGTAACACATTACATGAACACATATACATTTTTCCTCCACTGTTATTGTGGTGAATGCATGCACCATGATTATTGGTTCATTTACCATCCACAGTTTTCATATGTCCCATAGTATTTTGTGTTAGATCTTGACTGTGTTGGTGAGTAATTTGCTGTTCTCTCCTTCCAATCAAACAGCAGCAGTTCTGTGAGCTGTCTTATGCAGGCTGTGGAGAATCAGCACACCTGTGCTGATTGCTTGGGTTACCTAAAGCCTATAAAGCTTGTGTGTGACTAAATGTGGTGACTTCTGAAAATGTGCATGTAGGAAATGGTGATTCTTGTTGTTTGCATTAGGCTTTATAATGTAATGTCTCCTCTGCTAGTTTATCTGGTAAAACAAGGCTAATTGATTGATTGCTCTGGTTAATTAGTGGTAGGGGCTTGGAGTATAAGAGGCTTTCTCAAACAGGCCTGAGAGGGAAGTCTTTTTTCAAGTTGATTATTCTAGGGTGGCAGTGGAAGTGGTAGGAACTGTTTGGAGTGCTCCTGTTCCCTGTTACCAATTGGAACCTGAATTGTTTTTTTTTTGGTTTATGGACGTCCATTTTACTGGTGATTGCACAATTTTTGGTAAATAAAAGCACCGATGTTTTTGCAAGCTCAGCCATCGTCTATTTTTGTTCCATCTTGACCCAAAATCCTTAGCATACAGACTGAAAAACACATTATTAACATTGTGAATTTGAAAGGTAATGTCTTTCTTTGAGATACACAATTTGATACCATTATGTAGCCGGTCTTACAGTTCTGCATTGTGTTGTGTGTGTAATGAGCAACTATAGACTTTTTTTTTTTGTTAATTTGGCATCTCCAATCCTACCCGAATCTGGAATGCCCAATCCGAGAACTATGTACAAGGCTTGCTTGTATGCAACTCCCAGTCGCCAGCTTAGGAGAGAGAGACAGTTCGCGGCTCTCCTCCGAAGCATGCGCCTGTCAGCTCCTAAAATTGCATTCTATTTAATAGCCAGCAGATGGAAATATCAGTTGTCGCAGAAAGAAGTCCAATGCTATGAGAAAATGACCCTATTTTCCCACAAGATTTACTATTTCAATAATGATTTTCCACATTATTTTCTGGTATCTATCGCACGTTTCTAGTCTCCTTCGATATATCATTATGTTCATTTTCGCAAATGATGATTCCATATAGACTAGAATAAAGGTTAAAGCTAGATTTAATTTGGGGGCAAAGCATATCTGACTCAATTCATGCACCTTTTTTTTTGTGACCAAATGTTTTTATTTATTATAATTGAATTATTATAGAATTGATGAATATACAAAAAACATCTTCAGAATATGCCTTCTATGATGGTAAATTGTGAAGTTAAACGCGATGTGAATGTGAATATGCTTTCTCTCAGTCTCCCCCCTCTCTCAGAGGCGCGTAGCCATCACACTCTTTCCCAAACAAATGCACGCGTGTGTAACTCAATGCGCTATTGGTCACCTCGTGGTTGCCCAGGTGATGACAGGACGCTAGGCTCTGTCAAGTCATATCGCAAATTTGTGAAACCGATAACGTTACGTTAGCCAAACGCTTGTTTCTTAACGTTACACTTGACTTGAATGAAAATGTTTTAAAAATGCAAAGAACAATTACATTCATGTTCAATAAGAGAAAGAGGGAGCAAGCCGAGGAAGAGGAGGAACAGAGAGAGGGAAATGTGGATGTGGGCACGGCACATAATGTCGCAGGTAGGCTTTGCTGCTACAATGGATACAATCTGCTACAAAGCCCATTTTAATGACTGTGTGTCAGATACACACGCTGTGTCCGAAACCACACTCAGTCCCTACCCCCATCCACTATTTAGTGAGCAGCATATAGTGGACCCACCCTGTAAACACAAATCGGTTTCGGACACTACTCGCTGTCGAGCCCGTCGTACATCTTGACATAATCTCGTCGCGCAATTAATATCTGACACAAGACGACAACTTTTAATGGGGGCTCTTTTTGACAAAATTTCATGACAACGGACTCTACACAAATTACATATTGATAGAAAAGTAAAAATTGTAGTATAATTTGAAATACTATGTTGTCTGTCTTCTGCTGAATATTTTTCGTGCCACTGCTCACTTTCCTGTCTCGTCAGTCTGAATCGTTTAAAAAACTATTTACATCGTTTCTAAACGCTTTACGAGGCACGGTTTATTTCACTGAAATAATTCTTTAGTCAAGAAAATGCCGCACCGACTCAACCTACCCATGTTCATCCTGACAATTGTTCAAATTATATAAGTAAGGAAGGACTCAAGGAGACGAATTAGACAAGCCAGGGAAATGCAAAGGAGGCAACGACGTGCCATTATTGCTCAGCAAGCAAAACGATCTCGAATCCATTTGAGTTTTGCAGAGAAGTGTTGGCTTTAGACTTGTGTGTGTCTTCAGTTTGCTCTTTGGATGCAATACAGCAAAACATTTTGCTGCTACTTTATTCAAGTGTTTTAAAGTTGAGCATGTAACATAGCATATTGAATGCTATTGTGTAATTTTACTAAAATGTAGTTGCAGTGTCAATATACATGATGAATTCAGTGTTTTCTTATGAAGTGTTAGCTTTAGGAGTGTATGTGTTTGAATTTTGGTTGTTTGTGTTTAGAGTTTGGAGAAGACATGTCATCATTCAAAGAAAATGGTTTGTGCCATAGCAGGTCAACTACTGAATATTTGTTGCTGGCTGCATGCTTTTACATCTGAATTGAAACAGCCTACTGTAAATATTTTGTTGTTTCTACGTATTCACTTATTTTCTAAAGTTGATACCAAAATAAAAGGAGTGGTACAGCAGGTGCTATTCTGAATCTTTCAATACATACAATATTAAAACTGTAACTGGGACTAGGGGAAAAAACGTGGTTAACACTGGCTGAGGGTTGAGCTACTGCAGATTGATTAATGGGGTCCTGATTATTTTTCATTCTGACAACAGAGAAACCATTTTATTTTTACTTACTGTTGTTACTATTCTGACGTTGTTCTCCCGAAGAAGTTTGCACTTAATCTGAAAATTTGCCATAATATTACATTTTTTGTGTCTGACACGTTATGCACTCAAGGACTATAAAGAAAGCTGTCTCTTAATATATAGAGTATGATGCTTGTGCGCGAAGTGTGCAAGCAAAATTTTTAACTTGCAGTTCCTGTAAGAATCTAATCCTACTTTCACCCCTGGCTACCGGTGGGCATTCCCAGAACATGTATAAATGTGCTAGGAGTACCCAGGTTACAAAAATTACATTGAGAATCAGACAACAAACCCATCATATATAGCCTTCTGGAAGTCAAATAAGTCTGGTGAACATAATTAAGATGTATTTGCTGATGATCTGGGTTACGAGAGGATGTAGGAATATTAACCCAGACCTCATCCCAGTCCAAATCGGTAGCAAGCTCTGGTATATCCCTCCTCCAGATCGAATCCAGAGGGAGGTTCCTATGAGAGAATTCAAGTAAGCGGCAATAAAAATCAGAAACAAAGCCTCTTTATGTATCTTTCCCATTAAAAATTTGTGAAATGGGTGCTGATTTAGAGACTTGTCCCAGGGCACCCCGTGAGCCTTTAGTGCTGCCCTTATTTGTAAATAAAAAAAGAAGGAAGATCCGGGAAGACTGTACCAGTTTGATAAATCTTGGAACGTCCGGAGGCCACTGTCATTGTAAATATCCCCCAAACGTGTTCGATGGGCAGACGATATTGTCCTTTCCTCAGTTACAGTATCGGTTTGGTCTCGGGAAATCTGACGAGTAAAAATGCTTACAAATTTTACATTTTATTACTCAAGATACCACACTTACAACTGATTGCTCAATTTCACAGGTTGAAAGAATTCTATCTTAACAAGTTTCAGAACGTATTAGTATTTTTTATAAAGCTCTCATCTCTAATCTACCTTCAACTTCCCTAGCCTCAAAAATGGCATAGGAAAGGGATCTTGAAGTTACCATTGGAGATGATGAGTGGCAGCAGGCTTGGACTTATGCCAAAGATATATCTGTTTGCAATTGCTATAAATCTATTCAGTTTAAAATCGTATTCATATCACCCCTGCCCTTAAAAACAAAATGGATCCCAATGCTTCTCCATTTTGTTGTAAATGCAAAATTGTGATCGGTGATTTTATTCATTATTTTTGGTCGTGTCCGAAGATTCAGAGATATTGGTCAAGTGTAGTAGATGAATTATCTTTTATTTTCCATGTACCTGTGGAGTTGGACCCTGTACATCCATACAAAAACACTTACGAGCTAGCCATTTTAACATGTCGACTGCCGACTACGAGCTTGCTACTAGCTTGTAATCGCAGGTCAGGGCCGGCGCTAGACCTGAAAATTTGGAGGCAAATATCCATCCCTTAATTGACAACAATTAGTCCTGGCTAATTCTACATGTTTTTATACTTTTTCCAATTCAAGAATAATCAAGTGGCAATTGGAGACACGGCTTCTCTCCCCCATGCAATCTAACAGCGACAAAATAATGGCCTACATTCAGTACAGAAAAATAATTTAATTATAATTAGGTCTATGCACTGGCACTGACGGCTGATTTTGACAGCCCTGCAAAATTACAGAAGATTACAATTGCTCAGAAAATAGTTACGAAGGGATATTTTTTCCCCAGAGGTTTTGCTGGAGAAGCAGATGATTGCTCTAGGTGGGCAATGCCCACCCCAGGCGACACTTAGACACACCTCACGGACAAACTATACCAGGACAGCTGGACTGTGGCGAAAAATCATAAAAGAAGGACTTGACACTCAACTGATGGAATCCGGCATTGAACAGAAATAAGAGGACCTCTCAAGATAAACCAAGATTCAGTTTATTTAAGAAAAACGTGTAGGGACAAAGTGCACAAAGCAAATATCATACCCCCTCATGATCATAGACAAAAAAAATAAAAAATTTTACAAAACAGTAATGAAAAGATTTTCAAACTATTCTTTTGCCTTACGTTCATGTTGTTGATCCTTCAAGCAAACACACTACTGTTATGTATATACTACGTTCAGGCCACCTGTGCCATGAATCATTCTCATTTGTTCGTGTAACAGGAGCACCAGCAATACAAAATTGAGCTGATATGACAGTTACTTGCTCCAACAGCTTGTAGAGTACGCAGCAATAAACAAAATACTAAGTGCTAATATACGTTACCATCATGATGATAGGGGATTTTGCATAGTGCCACCAGGTAGGGTCTGAATTAAAGTTTGGGCATTCCTGATGCCATTAACATTCATTGTGTGATAAAGGAGGGATGGTAAGTATTTATTATTTTAAATTTACAAGGTTCAAATTAACAATGGGATCAAATTCAAATCCTGGAATGGGCTTGCCTGGGGGATGCAGGGATAGGTGCAGGTTTGGACTCCTTTGTTGGAGAGATTGCGTAGGTGTAGGTAGACTCAGCTGTGGATCTTTACAGGCCCAGGTGCATAGCTGTCATTAAGGTTTGGTCATCGGTGAGGTGGCTGGTTGTGAACCAGGCCCCCGCTCTTAATGGGGCGAGAGGGGTAGTTCAACAGCCAAGCCAGTCAGTCTTCACATCTCCAACTTTGACAACCTTCAGGCTCTCATTTTCAAGTTTGAGATAGTGGCCAGCTTTGAAGAAGTAGCTGTCTCCTACAGGTAGGAAGACAAAAGAGCATTGAATAGTGCAGTTGAAGTGTCCAGAGTTAAGGTGCAACAACAGATGTAGCCATCAAATATAACCAGCACCAGAAAAGAAACATTTTATTTTGACATGTAATTTTATTAATATAAATTAGTTATGTAAAATATTGAAGTATTGCACACATACAGAACATGGAGTTGGATAAGATTATTCAATGCGTACATGAGATAAAATACAGCCACTTTCTAGCAGAAAAAAAATTCATACAATGGGGTGTAGCTTGCGGAACTAGTTAAGGTAGATAACTCAAGACATTCTCGAGGGCATTCCCATGCATATTTGCCACTGCGCCATTCCTGTTAGGTGGGATATTTAAATGATAACTGTGATGGTCCACTGGTCCAGTATCTATTATATTTTTTATTAAACTCCCACATAAGTCTTTGTTTCTTTAATTACCTTCCATATTTATTTATAAATTTATATCTACTGTGCACTTAATACAGAATACAAATCCGAATTCAAGTAAAATGTAAAAACAGATATACAACCTTGTTTACAAAGTTGTTTGGATGCTGTGTAAAATGTAAATAAAAACAGAATGCAGGTGAATTGCAAATAATTTCAAACCATTATTCTATAGAAAATAGAACAAGGACAAGATATCAAATGCTAAAACTGAGGAAATTGAATGTGCTCATTTTGAATTCGATGCTTGCAAAACAAACAAAAAAAGTGCAAGTTTTTCAAAGCTAATTAAGTTACTTAGCAACAGGTAAGTAATGTGATTGGGTGTAAAAAGAGCATCCCAGAAAGGTAGAGTCTTTCATAAGAAAAATGGTGAGGGCTTCACCACTGCATGGGCAAGCAGTTCAACAATTTAAGAATAATGTTTCTCAACATGAAATTGCAAAGAATTTGGGGATTTCATCATGTACAGCACATAACATCATTTGATGATTCAAAGAATCCTGAGAAATCTCCATATGCAATGGGCAAGGCGAAAACCACTACTGAATGGCCAAGATCTGCAGGCCTTCAGGTGACACTGCATGAAAAAATAGAGCTAATAGCCTTGTAGGTCACTGGCCGCAGGGCTCACAAATTTTTCAAAAAAGTAGTTGCCCTTTGGGAAAGTCACACTAGAATTTGGTTGCCCTCAACAGTTCAAGACCAAAGAATTAGAGGGTTCTAACATTAAAAGTTTCCTCAAAGTTTTGAGGAATTTGCTCGCAAAGTTTGGCCGCTCAGTGTACACTTAGGGGACTGGAACTTTTTATTTTTGATATGAACCCAATTTAACAAATAAATTGAATACCTATACTGAATCATTAGATAGAACTATTTATTACCAATTATGTGCAATAGTTAGCTCAATTTTGACCGAAATGTCAGTTAGAACCCTGTCATTCTAAGGTTGCAAGTTGCTTACCTGTCCACCTCAAATCCCATTTTCAAAATTTTTAGCCCCACAACACACGTTTTCAAACAAAACTGTCTGACTGACAATTACCTGTCAGATTGAGAAGCTTCTTTGCAGCTACAGTGCACATTGAGGGAGTAAAATTAAAATAGGGTTATTTGTCCACATGATATCTTGCATGCACAAAATCTCATGCATCTAGACTATTGAGTGCACACTCACTGGCCACTACATTAAGTACACCTGTTTGATAGGTCATTAATTAAAATATCTAATCAGCTTGTCACATGGCAGCAGATCAATGCATTTCCGAATGTGGACATGGTCAAGCCGATCTGCTGAAATTCAAACCGAGCATCAGAATGGGGAAGGAAGGTAATTTAAATGACTTTGAACATGGCATGGTTGTTGGTGCCAGACTGGTCTGAGTATTTCAGCAACTGCTGAGCTACTTGGATTTTAATCGTACAACCATCGCTAGGGTTTACAGAGAATAGTTTGAAAAAGAGATAATACTGTTATGGCCCCAATTTGTTATTACATATATGACAGCCAGGGATGACAGACACAATTTTAAAACTTAAACACATTTAATTAGACCAAGACTTTTAACTAATCTACGATCTACTCGACTGACCAAGATTTATATATACAACAAAAAATATTTACAGTCCCTTTGGTTGGGTTGCTTGGTGATGTTCCTGGTGAGGAAAATGCTCCAACACAGGCAAAAATCCACAAAAAGCTACACAGGTCTTGAAAAGAGTGACAGGTCTGGTCAAATGTATCCTTCTGCTTGCAATTTCTCCTACTACTCCACTCCCTCAATTTTCCTCCTTATATACTTTTGCAGACCCCTCCCACATTTAGACCTCTTTTTTTTAATTCTCTGGGACTTGTCCCAGACATGCCCAAGACATGCCCAAACCTGGCTCCAGTCTAGGCTTAACATAAGAAAGGTCAATACTGCCATCTAGTGGCTTCTATTTGCATTACACCTCCATTCCAAAAGGGAAAAATTTTGACTCATAAAGGCAAATTTTTTCTTTTCAAGACAAAAATGGTTAAGTAAACTCTTGTATATAAAAATACATAAAACACAATGTGCTAATAAACGTGATATATACACATACTCAACCACGGGATAAGCAATCAGCAATTACATTGTCAGTACCCTTTACGTGCTTAATTTCCAAGTCAAATTCCTGTAAAATCAAACTCAAATTTAACAATCTCCGATTCTTGTTTTTCATCTTACTAAAAACATTAACGGATTGTGGTCAGTATACACAATCATTGGCTTTTGCCCTGTACAAACATAAACCTCAAAGTGTTGTAAAGATTGAACCAGAGCCAACAGCTCCTTCTCTATTGTGGAATAGTTCTTTTGGTGGCGATTGAACTTCCTGGAGAAGTATGCCACGGGATGCTCAATGTCATCAGAGTCACTTCTCTGTAGGTGCTCAGATCCACAAGCTTGGTCGGTAGCGTCGACCGCGATGGAGAACGGTTTGTTGAAGTCAGGAGATTTGAGCACGGGGAAGTGACACAGCAGGGACTTCAGGCGATCGAAGGCTCTCTGGCATGCATCATCCCAAGTGAACTTTACGCCTTTCTTCAGTTGGTTGGTGAGACTGAGAGCAATCTCAGCAAAGTTCTTGCAGAACTTGCGGTAGTACCCGATCATTCCAAGGGAGCGACGCAAAGCTTTTTTGTTGTCAGGAACTGCAAAGTCCATGATGGCTTGGACTTTAGCATTTATGGGTGCCACCTTACCCTGGCCTATGACGTAGCCAAGATAGGTGACAGTAGCACATCCAAAGTCACTCTTGTTCAGGTTAACAGTCAGGTTAGCCTGGGTCAGGCGCTGGAAGAACGTCTCTACATCTTTTAGATGTTCTTTCCAGGAGTCACTCCATGTGATCAGGTCGTCGATGTACGCACCCGTGTGTGGCAATCCGGCGATTGTAGACTGTATCATCCTTTGGAACGTGGCTGGGGCATTTTTCATGCCAAAGGGTCGGACTTCACACTGGTACAACCCAGATGGTGTGGCAAAAGCAGAGATGCTCTTGGCCCTCTCAGTTAAAGGCACACACCAATAACCCTTTAATGAATCAATCTTGGTCAGAAGCTTTGCTTGCCCTACTCTATCAATACTATCATCAATCCTACGTATTGGAAACACATCAGTTCCAGTTACAGCATTGACTTTGCAATAATCTGTACAGAATCTAGTACTTCCATCAGGTTTTGGAGCTAGCACACAGGGTGAACTCCAATCTGAGTTGGAGGGTCTGATAAAATCATGTTCTAGCATGTACTCAACCTCTTTCTCAGCAATCTCTCTCTTTTCAGGATTCATCCAGTACGGATGCTGTTTTATTGGTTTGGCATCACCAACATCTAAATCATGAGAAGCTATAGAAACTCTCTTTGGAACATCAGGTAATAGATCTTTATATTTCTTGATCAACCTCTCAAACTGATCTTTCTGTGAGGGTTCTAAGTGCTGGAGTTTTACATCAAGATTTTGCAACGCTTCAGAATTTGACAATTTCCATGAAAGAACTTCAGCTTTAATTCAAGGTCCATCATCTTGAAACTTCCCCTCATCTTCACAGGTTTCGTCCATAAGAGAATCTGAAGTGACAGCTGCAACCCTAGCATTTTTGTCATGATAAGGCTTCAGCATGTTAATGTGACACAACTGTTTTGGCTTTCTCCTATCTGGAGTATTCACAATGTAATTGAGATCATTGAGTTTTGGTAGAATTACATACGGACCATGAAATCTAGCCTGCAATGGATTGGACTGCAAGGGAAACAACACAAGAACCTTGTCTCCTGGTTTAAACACACGGTTTCTAGCCTTATGATCATTCCAAGTTTTCATTTTTCCCTGACTTGATTTCAAGTTCTCTTTGGCTAGGTCACAAGCTGCACGCAGTCTTTCCTTGAACTTGCTAACATAGTCTAACAGACTGATATGCGGCTCCTTCTCTTGCCATTGTTCACTCAACAATAGCAAAGGTCCTCTCACTTCATGGCCAAACACTAGCTCAAACGGACTGAATCCAGTAGACTCCTGCACTGCTTCTCTAGCTGTAAACAACAGCAAATGAACACCTTCATCCCAGTCTTTCTCATGGTCATTACAGTAAGTCCTCATCATTGTCTTGAGGAGAGTGGAATGAAACCGCTCTAAGGCACCCTGACTCTCTGGATGATAGGCACTAGAAATAATCTGCTTCGTACCTAGTTCATACACAACCTGCTGAAACAATCCAGAAGTGAAATTGCTACCTTGGTCTGACTGAATTTCGCTGGGAAGGCTAAACAACGTGAAGAACTTTATCAAAGCCTTCGAGATTGCAGTTGCCTTGATGTTACGTAGCGGTATGGCTTCAGGGAATCTGGTCGATGCACACATGATTGTCAACAAGTACTGATTTCCAGATCTAGTTTTGGGTAATGGACTAACACAATCAACAATGACCTTAGAGAAGGGCTCCCCAAGTGCTGGGATAGGCTGCAGGTAGGTCTAACTGGTGTTTTCCAACTACCTGACAAGTGTGACAGGTTTTTGCAAAAATTGGAAACGTCTTTCCGAAGCCCGGGCCAGAAGATGTGTTTCATGATCTTATCAACAGTCTTGTTAACACAAAGATGACCTCCTGAAGGTAAAATATGAGCCATTGTTAAGATCTCATTCCTGTAGACCTTCGGAACAACAATTTCCCTAACCACTTCCCAATCTGCATTGGCAGGGATATCAGGAGTGCGCCACTTCCACATCAACACACCATCCTTGACATAGTACCCAACTGGAACTGCCTCTATTTCTTTATCAGGAAGGGATCTCCTCTTTAGTACACAAATTTCAGGATCATTAGTTTGCTCCTCAATCAACCCCTTTCTTGACAGAGACAAGTCTCCAGACACATCAAAATCACCAGACCCATCTGGCTGGCTGAACAAAGAACTGATAAAAGTATCTGATAAGTCCTCAAACGGAGAAACCATAGTAGGCCAAACAGAGTCATGAGGCGAACCACCTGAGTCCTGACTATTCAATGAGCTGGACGGCACCACATCATCTTCTTATTTAGCCTGCTTGGCCATAGCACGAGTCACTGCACAGGAAGGATACAGAGATGGGTCTTCATCGCCATCTCCAGTGCTCGGCTGTGAAGTAAGATGAATAGGGGGAACTACATTTCCCCCAGCCAGATCAGTGCCTAGCAACAGAGAAACACCCTTTATAGGTAGACCTGACATAAGTCCCACCTTTACCTGTACTGTAACTAAATCTGACTTCAAGAATATAGAGCGCAGGGGTGCAGATACAGTCCTCCCTTCAATACCTTGTACAAGTATGAAATCCCCTGAAGCGGTCTCATCATGTAACTCCAAGGACTCCATCAACAAAAGTGACTGAGAAGCTCTGGTATCCCTTAGGATATATATGGGGACAGGAGTAGAATGCTCATTCAGAGCCACAAATCCCTCTGACACAAATGGAAGAAATTCCTCCCTCACAAAGTCAGCAGTATCAGGCTTTTTAGCCCCACATGAAGCAGGCAATTTAGCAGATCAATCATCTACTACAGGGGTTTCTAACCTTGTCTTCACAAAGGCATTTGGTTTGGTCTCCTTTTCTTTTTCTTTCTTAGCTTTAAGGAACCAACAGTTAGTTGTAACATGACCAGATTTCTTGCAATAACTGCAAACTAGACCACTTTTTGTCTCTGTCAGCTTTCACACTTTGATCAGACCTGTTACTGGATTTCTGAGCACCATCACCAGATTTGTCTTTGTCTTTGGGTGAGGAATCTTGGGTATCACCGTTACCTTTTTTCTGAAATTGGAGCCATCTATTGTTACTGCTAGACTGAAATTTAGACTTATGTGTGAGAACATATTCATCTGCAAATTTGGCAGCTGATTGCAAATTCAGTGCTTGCTTCTCATTAAGGTAGGTCTTAATATCATCCTTAACACAGTACTTGAATTCTTCCACTAACACCATCTCTTTTAGTGAGTTGAAATCATCTTTGACCTCCATAGAAGTACACCAGCGCTCAAAGCAAACCTGCTTCTCATTAGGAAATTCCACATAAGTCTGATTGTCAGATTTCTTCAGACCTCTGAATTTCTGTCGGTGAGCCTCTGGAACCAACTCATAAGCTCTCAAAATAACCTTTTTGACAACCTCATAATCAGAGGAATCATCTGCAGACAAAGCCGAATAGGCTTGTTGAGCTTTACCCATGAGGACAGTTTGTAACAACAGAGGCCAGTGTTCCTTTGGCCACTGGCAACTCTGCTACCTTTTCAAAACAGTTGAAATAGTTGTCAACATCCTTTTCTGCGAGTGGAGGCACCAGTTTTACCTCCTGGCTAGCCCAAAATTTGTTTTCAGTTGCTATATTTATTTTTAGCTGCTCCATTTGGAGCCTTTCTTCTCTATCGAATCTCTGTAAATCGAAATCTCTCTGTCTTGCTAATTTTTCTAACTCAAACTGTCTTTGTTTTTCTTTTTCTTCCCTTTCTTTCTCTCTTTCTTCCCTCTCAGATTCTCTTTGTTTTTCTCTTTCCTCCCTTTCAATCTCTAGAAGTTTTAATTGAAGTTCAATTTCTACATTTGGATTTTCCCAATGGAAACTGTTCCAGATCTCCTGGTGCAAACACATTTTCATCAATGTAATGTTCAACAATCTCTCTAGCCAGTCTTGCTATTGCATGGCTGGTTTTACCTCTGTCAGCTCTAAATGTCTGCATATTTCTAGCAGTTCTGTCTATTTAAAAGACTTCAAAACATCTTTGGTTGGTGATGCCAAGAAATCATCCATTGCTGTTGATCTGTCAATATATATATATATATATGTATATATATATATAAAGGAAAATTCAAAAAATAATTTTACAATTTGAAATGATAGATTTTCAATAAATGACTCACACAATGGTCTACCCCGGACTTGAGCCTCCAATTTGTTATTACATATATGACAGCATGGGATGACAGACAAAATTTAAAACTTAAACACATTGAATTAGACAAAGACTTTTAACTTATCTACTATCTACTCTACTGACCAAGATTGATATGTACAACAAAAAAATATTTACAGTCCCTTTGGTTGGGTTGCTTGGTGATGTTCCTGGTGAGGAAAATGCTCCAACACAAACAAAAATCTACAAAAAGCTACACAGGTCTTGAAAAGAGTGACAGGTCTGGTCAAATGTATCCTTCTGCTTGCAATTTCTCCTACTACTCTACTCCCTCAATTTTCCTCCTTATATACTCTTTTGCAGACCCCTCCCACATTTAGACCTCTTTTTTAAAATTCTCTGGGACTTGTCCCAGGCATGCCCAAGACATGCCCAAACCTAGCTCCAGCCTGGGCTTAACATAAGAAAGGTCAATACTGCCATCTAGTGGCTTCTATTCACATTACAATATCGAGTGAGTGGCAGTTCTCTGGGCAAAAGTGCCTTGTTGATACCGGTGGTCAGAGGAGAATGGCCAGAAGAGATCGAACTGATAGAAAGGCAACAGTAATTTAAATAACCACTCGTTACAACATAGGTATGCAGAAGAGAATCTCTGAACACCCAACATGTCAAAGCTTGAAGCAGATTGGCTACAGCAGCAAAAAACCACACCAGGTACCGCTCCTGTCAACCAAGACCAAGAAACTGAGACTACAATGCAAACAGGCTCACCAAAATTGGACAATAGAAGATTGGAAATACATTGCCTGGTCTGATGACTCTGGATTTCTGCTGCGACATTCAGATGGTAGGGTCAGAATTTGGCATAAACAACATGAAAGCATAGACCCCTCTTACCTTGTATCAGTGGTTCAGGTGGTGGCGTGAGGGACATTTTCATTGCATACCTAGGGCCCTTGAGTACCAATGGAGCATTTTGATTGCACCAGTTTTCCTGAGTATTGTTGCTGACCATGTACATCCCTTTGTGACCACAGTGTACCCATCTCTTTATGGCTACTTCCAGCAGGAGAACGCAGCATGTCACAAATCTGAAATCTTCTTAAACTGGCTTCTTGAACATGACAATGAGTTCAGTGTACTCAAATAGCCTCCACAGTCACTATATCTCAATCCAATAGAGCATCTTTAAGATGCGATGGAACAGAATATTTGCATCAAGGATGTGCAGCCATTAAATCTGCAGCAACTGCATGATGCCATTATGAAAATATGTAGCAAAATCTCTCAGGAATGTATCCAGCACCTTGATAAAGCTATGCCCACAAAGAATTAAGGCAATTTTGAAGGTAATAAGGGGTCCGACCCGGTACTCACAAGTTGCACCTAATAAAGTGGCCGGTAAGTGTATTTGGAACTGGAGAGCCTTTTACTGCGCCCTACGAACGGTATATGTTCCACCATACACAAAAAGGAAGTTATAGTTGAAATCCTCATTGGACAGGAAACTGGGTATGGAGCAGAGTTTGAAATCGTCTGACAACTGAATTCTGGCTATGGCACGAAGCAGACCCAGGAACAAGCTGGCTATCCATTAGCTAACTACAGGTTTCAAGTTGGGAGTCGGGAAAGCACAATAAACTTGAAGTTAACTTACTAGCCTGGGGTGCATTTCCCTAATGCTGAGTCACTAACCATGTCAGCAACTGAACTGCATAGTTTGAACCATAGACTGTAGATTCTAGCTATGCAAATAAGCAATAGTGCTTTAAGGAATATAGCCATGGTCACTTTTCTAAGTTATGGCTACTTGAAATTGGCAAAGTTGATTTCTTTCTGCATCAATCACTTATTAAAAGCTTGCATGAAAGCAAAGCCAGCTAGTGAGTGAACCGTTAGCTGTAAGGTAAACTCAGGAAAATAGCTATTGATCAAACAGGAAATACAAGTTGCCATTTGTATTTGCTCAACTCCAATGCCATAACATTTGTTGGTAGCAATGCACATCCCTGATTTTAGCAGGTTATATTTCAAACTAAACTTCCATAAAAAATGTAAACCCAGCAATGACTACTGCCTGAAAGCAAGACTGAGTAACTACCAGTGAGATAAAGAGCTGGCTAGCTCAATTTTTGTGAATGGAATGCTATAAATTAGCTGTAAATAGCTGGAACAAATTTCCGTCTACACTTTGGTATAGAGCAAAGGAATACATACCTGGCCCCACTTATAGCTATACATTAGCTATATTAAATGACCGAGCAAATGCATTCGTGTTGTGACCCAAATTCCAGGCGTATGAAAAGTTGTACCAGGGATTCTCCGATCAAAAATCTATTTAGCAAGCTAGGATAACGTACTTACATAAGAGAGGTATTGAAATCTCGGGTGTTCAAACTGCTTGACTACAATTTTCCTGGTATACTATTCACTGGCACAATGCCTTCGACCACTCAGTCAGACATGAGCCACATATTTACCAATCAAAGGTTAAATCGTTAGCTTATGATGACTAAAACAACCCCATTATATGCACTTAACAAAAATATAAATGCCCCATGTAAATTATCTATGTAACATGAAATATATTACCATAAATGAGCTGATAATGTTTTAATTGTGCAAAATGGTTATTTGTCTTAATTTGCATACAACATTTGTGTTCATCTCTGCCAGTGAGCAGATGCTCAGTGATGCATTGATTCCCCCCACAACACAGGTATGACATGTGCAGACGCAGCTCTAACAGCCTGGACAGAACTCAAACACTCCCTGAAACTGGGGACAATAAAAGCCCACCCCAAAATGTCAAATTTCATCAAAAGTCACCGTGCCACAAATATCGCAAATCATGCAGAATTGCCCCATAGGAGTGCTGGATGGAGGAACCACCAGAGTGGTTGCTGCACAGCTGAATGTTCACTATCTGACAATTGGTTATTTAAGAGTTTGTTTTAGACAGACTGGCAGTACAGCAAATCGACCTCACCCTCGTCGTCCAGGTGTGACCACACGTGCACACTACCGGCTTCTCCACTTGCGTGATTGCCTCAGGCCAGCAACACGCACAGCAGATGGAACATTTGGTCTGCACAACAGATGCATCACACCTCAAACTGTTCAGAAACACCTGAAAGACGCAAACCTCCACACTCGTCGTCCTCATCGTGATCCTAACCGTGTCTACGAGCATCCCTGATTGCCATATGCCACTACCTTGCTTTAATGAACAGTAATCTGTTGCATATTGAACAATAAAATAAATTTTGTATGAGTAGTAAAACCCTTACAGCTAATTAAAGTTTAAAAGTGTCAAATGGGCATTTATATTTTTGTTGAGTATATGAGTATATACAGTACAGGCCAAAAGTTTGGACACACCTTCTCATTCAATGCGTTTCCCTTATTTTCATGACTATTTACATTGTACATTGTAGATTCTCACTGAAGGCATCAAAACTATGAAGGAACACGTGGAATTATGTACTTAACAAAAAAGTGTGAAATACCTGTAACTTAAAACATGCCTTATATTCTAGTTTCTTCAAAGTAGCCACCCTTTGCTCTGATTACTGCTTTGCACACTCTTGGCATTCTCTTGATGAGCTTCAAGAGGTAGTCACCTGAAATGGTTTTCACTTCACAAGTGTGCCTTGTCAGGGTTAATTAGTGGAATTTCTTGCCTTATCAATGGGGTTGGGGCCATCAGTTGTGTTGTGCAGAGGTCAGGTTGATACACAGCCGACAGCCCTATTGGACAACTGTTTGATACATACGTACATAATTCCACGTGTTCATTCATAGTTTTGATGCCTTCAGTGAGTTTTCTTGTTGAGCCGGGAGGTCGGGCAGGCGATTTTGCGAGCGCTGTGGCGAATATTACAGTTTAAGAATGAATTGTTGTTGTAATCAAGAATCTGTATTAATCAGATGATTTTCAAAGAATGATCTACATTTTTGCATAGAGGCCTATTATCAGCAACTGTCAGTCTTCTGCATCAATCTCCTGGTATGGCTGCTCATCCAAGAATTCTATAAGGCTAATTGATTATTAGAAAACCATCCTGCAAATGTATTGCACAGCTGAAAATCACTGAACTAACTAGGCTTATGCCATCAGATGCGACGGCTGGGGGTCCCCGAACGCCCCCAATCCTCCAATTCCCCAATCCTTTAATAGACCTTGAATAGACTTTCATTTGAACTTAATTTCAGGTCAATCGGTCAAATGGTTCTGAAAAATATGGCCAAAATGGTAATTTTTTGATCACAAAGCACCACCTAGTATGGCAAAATATTGAATCATACAGGTATTTGACATGTTGTGAGGTCATGACCTTGTAGTTGCACATAGTTTCATGTCAATTGGAGAAATAGTTCCAAAGATGTAGCGAAAATGGTGAATTTTATGTGACAAAGCTCCACCTTGTGTCAACATTTTGAACCAAACAGGTATAATGTCATTGTCGGACACATCCTCAGGTCATGACCTTTCATTTACACTTAATTTGAGTTGAATCGGACAAATATTTCCAGAGATAAGATAAAAACAGTGATTTTTTCAGTTTTTGGCCCCTGGTGGCCAATCTAGAAATTGTAAATTGTCCAAAATCAAATCAGTTCTTCCTCTTAATGATACGTACTTATTTGCAAAACTTGGAATGTTTAATTGAAATATTACAGCAGTTATCGCGTTAATATGTAAATCAGTTTTTGGCCCCTGGTGGCCAATCTAGAGATGGTAAATTGTCCAAAATTGAATCAGTTCTTCCTCTTTATGATACTTACTTATGTGCAAAACTTGAAATTTGTAATTGAAATATTACTGAAGTTATCTCGGAACAGTGATTTTTTCAGTTTTTGGCCCCTGGTGGGCAATCTAGAAATAGTAAATTGTCCAAAATCAAGTCAGTTCTTCCTCTTTATGATACTTACTTATTTGCAAAACTTGGAATTTCCAATTGAAATATTACTGCAGTTATCGCGTTAACAGAGAAATCAGTTTTTGGTCCCTGGTGGCCAATCGAGACATTGTAAATTGTCCAAAATCGAATCAGTTCTTCCTCTTTATGATACTTACTTATGTACAAAATTTGGAATTTGTAATTGAAATATTACTGAAGTTATCACATTAACACGTAGTGCGGTGGCGGCGGCCGGACGAAAAACCTAATATCTCCTGGAACGCCATTCGGCGTTCGGGGATATAATAAGGGAGCGTAAAAGGAGCATGGCATTCTTGAGGTTGGTCTAGTGCCTGAAGCATCAGCAGTTTGTGTACAGGCTCAAAATGGCCAGAAAGAACGAACTTCCTTTAAATACCCATCAGTCTATTGGTGTGCTTAGAAAAGAATGCTATTCAATGCGAGAAATTGTAAACTTAAAATCTCTTACCATGCTGTCAACTACTCCCTTCAGAGAGCAACACAAACTGGCACTAACAAGGACAGAAAAAAGAAGTGAGAGGTCCCGATGCACAACTGTGCAAGAAGACAAATTTCTGAGAGTGTGTAGTTTCAGACAAAGACTCCTCACAGGTTGTCAACTAGCAGCCGCGCTAAATAGTTCCCGTCAAACACCAATTTCAGTATCAACAGTGAAGGTGGTTTTTTTTGATAAAGGCAAAGTTTGAAGTACATATTCATCATTTTCCATTAAAATCATTATTTCGAACTCAGACAATGTCAGAATGTTTTGTTCATTTGCTATATTTCCTTTTCAGACTAATTTCAGATGTGTTTCCATGGAAAACAAGAAAATTTCCAAGTGATCCCAAACTTTTGAGCGGTAGTGTACATGCACATGGGATAGGTAACTTGCACATCCATAGAAAATATTAATGCTGATCGATGAAGTTTTGGAGAAACCCATTCTGCCATCCAGATGACCTTTTCAGGGAAGGCCTAGCTTATTTCAGCAAGACAATGACAAACTCCGCATTCTGCACATATGACAATAATATGACTCCACAGGAGAAGACACTGCGCGATAAACTGGCCTGCCTGCAGTCAACACCTGTCACCCACTGAAAATATTTGGTGCATTATTTAAGAGAAAATATGACAACGGTGGCTGCAAAGTACTGAGCAGCTGAAGTTTTACATCAAGCAAGCCTTGTTAAAAGAACAGGTAATGCTACCCAGCGGTAAAAATTCCCCGGAATAGCACCAGTATGGAGGACCAAAAGACTCCTGTTTCCTTTTTGACAAGTGCTACTGTTCTGCTCAATCGCAAGGAAATGCAGATTTGCTGAAGCATGGAACGCTAGCATGGATATTCAGTGTGTACTCAACGAGTTGAGCTGAATCATGTACATGATGTCGTATGTGTCCAAGTCAGGACACGAGATGACCGAATATCTTAATCAAGTCAATCGCAATGTTCAGTTGTATACTCGGAGCCATTAAAAATGCATGGGTGAGGTATGTACTGTATTTGTTGCAAATTGAAGAAACAATCGATTTTTATTGCTTTCCAGTGAGATACTGTCATGTCCGTGCGAGGCAGCCCAGTGACCACGCCCACAACTTCAATCAAGTCTCCACTTCCTCGTTCCAACTCAGCATAGTTCTGTCTGTATTTTCCTGTCTCAGGAGTTATTTAAACGCCTAGTTTCAGTGTAGTGGTCACCGGGCATCGTCATTTGTACTCCAGTGTTTCGAGCTCCAACGTTTCAAAGTCTTGGTTGTTTTCCAACATTTATGAATTCCTGTGTTACTAGCGCCAGCGTTTTCCAGTTAACATAACTCTCATGTGTATTATCCTAGTTCCGATCCATTGTTTATTACGGTTTTTCCCTTTTGAATTTTGCGGGTTTTCGTTCTGAGACCTTTGCCGTCGGCAATCTTTGGAGTTTGTTCTGTTGTTAATTTTTTCCTAGTTTCTTTGTACTTTGGGATTTATTTTGTTACTGTTTACCTTTATACTGTTTCTTTGTGTTTATATGTATTCTCTGTTCAGTTATATAACCTTTGTTTGCTGTTCCCCCCACATTGTTACATACGGTATTTAGGTATTGTCTTGTTAATTGCAATTATCCTGTGTTACCCGGTATTAAAGTTATTATCCTAGTTGTTGTCTCAAATTATGTAATTAAATCCACTGCTCAGTGCACTAACTTCTGGCTCCCTGTTCCCCTCCTTGAGTGTCCTCAGACAGATACGAATGGAAATGAAAAAAGCCAAAAGAACAAGTCAAGCATCACTGCACACATCAAAACAAACTCAATGTTCATTACCACCGAAGTGCTCAGCACATCCATGTGGCGTGCATCGGGATTGCAATACCATGTGCTTTTCTTTATTTCCACTCGTATCTCACTGGAAAGGCAATAAAAATGGATTGATTCACAATACATACCTCATCCTTGCTATTTTCATGGCTCTGAGTTAGTTGGAATAAGTTTCCATTCCTTGCTCTTGTTCTGTGTTTTATTGTCCTCAGTGTTATGGTTGTCTATGCTGTCCCTTTGTATTGTATTAAATTGCAAGCATAACAAATTTCCTAATGAAGAAAAGGAAGTGCAAATAGGCATGTAAAGCCAAGAAATCAGCTGAAACCTGATAAGGCAATTCTGCCTCTTATCAGTGCAAATTAAGACCTGCTGGTTTGACCAGCAGCCATAACCCTATTCAATCTGCACCAACCATGTGGCTGAAGCTAAGCAGGTAAGGGCTTGGTTAGTACCTGGATGGGATGGGGAAAACCAGGTTGCTGCTGGAAGAGGTGTTGGTGGGCCAGTATGTTGCGATCTTCTGTCTGGTTGAATAATCCCTCATGCCCCAGTGCACTGATGGGGACACTGTACTAAAGGAGCTGCCATCTTTTGGAGGAGACATTATACCGAGGTCCTGACTCTCTGTGGTCATTAAATTTCCTATGATACCCTTCAATAAGAGAGGGGAATTTCCCGCTGTCATGGCTAAATTTTCAACCTGCCATCTAATTATCCCCTGATCTAACTGGCATTGCAATTTGTCCTCTCCCTCTCCTCCTCAACCCCCAGGGCTCCCTTGAAAAAGAGATTTCAATCTCTGTGGGACTTCCATGGTTGAACAAAGATTAAATAAAACAAAAATTAGTCCGAATTGATGACCTATTAAAAGGTTTCTGATTAGCAAGGTGTCGCACAAGAAGCATCCCATGATAGGTAAAAGCAAAGAGCTCTGAATGTTCCAGTGAGCACTGTTAGAGCCATAATCCGGAAGTGGAAAGAACATCATTGAACCATAAACCGGCCATGACTAGGAGCTCCTTGCAAGATTTCTGACAGAGGAGACAAAATAATAATCAGAAGAGTTGTCCAAGAGCCAAGGACCACTCGTGGAGAGCTTCAGAAAGACCTGGAATTAGCAGGTACGGTTGTTTTGAAGAAAACAATAAGTAATGCACTCGATTGCCATGGCCACTATGCATGCTCAACACGCGAGACTCCATTGCATGTTGAAGCTCATGTAGTTTGCTGCACAACATTTGGACAAGCCTATGAAACACTGGGAGTGTATAGTCTTGTCGGATGAGACCAAAATTGTACTCTTTGGATGTCATAGCACACAACATGTTTGGAGGATAAACGGCACTGCACCAGCCCCCCCAAAACACCATGCCAAGAATGAAGTTTGTGTGGGGCTGTTTTTCAGCATATGGTACTGGCAGTCTTCATATAATTACAGGAAGGATGAACAGAGAAATGTTTCAAGACATTCTTCATAAGAATCTGCTACCATGTACCAGGATGCTGAAGATGAAACAAGGGTGGACCGTGAAAATTTCTGCAAGAAAATGATCCCAAACACACTGCCAAGGAAAATCTCAATTGCTTTCAGAGAAAGATAATAAAGCTTCTAGAATGGCCCAGTAAATCACCTAACTTGAATCCAATTGAAAATCTATGTAAAGAATTGAAGATCAGAGTTCATAGACGAGACCCCCGGAACCTTCAAGATTTGAAGAAAGTTTATGTGAAAGAATGGGCCAAAATCACACCTGAGCAATGCATGCGACTAGTTTCTCCATCGAGGAGGCATCTTGAAGCTGTCATTACCAACAAAGGCTTTTCTTCAAAGTATTAAATAAATTCCAGTCAGCATGTTCAATACTTTCTTCCTGTGTCATTCCACACACATTGGTGAAAATTTCATGTCAACAGCCCCATTAGAAATATATTCACTGAGAAAAAATTTTGACCCGTCCAATACTTATTTTCCCAGGTGTATGTGTTGCCTTATTTAAGGCTCTACAATTCAAGACTGCAATTTCACTGTAAGGAAGGAATGGCTCAAGTGAGTAAAGACACTTGTAACATGTAGAATTACATTGTATTTTAGTTTATTTTCATGATTTTGGCAGTGAAAAAGGGCTGCAAACATAAAACATCTTTATGAAAATTCAGCATTGAAATTAAAAATAAAAACACTGAGAATTTAAAAATGGCTGGGGGTGAAAACTATACAATTCTGGGATCATAAACTCCTTGATCACAAGTAGTATTCTTCTTGGCATGAAATTCTAAATGATCAACTCTTCAACCCCTTTGTGCAGAAGCCAAATCTGGATATTTATGTGTTACCTTATTTAAGGGTTCATAATTCAAGATTTCAGTTTCACAGAGAGGAAGGGAATGACTCAACTGTGTCAAGACACTAGTAGCATTTAGAATAAGATTGTATTTTAGTTTATTTTCATCATTTTGGTAGAGAAAAAGGGCTGCAAGCATTAAAAAATCTTCATGAAAATTCAGCATTGAAGTTGCAAAAAAAATAAATAAAAATAACACTGGGAATTGAAAAATGCCTGGGTTTTTTATGACACAAATGCACGAAAGAACTTTCTTTATGCTATTATAATAGATGCTGCAATTAATAAAATACTTTGCTAATGTCCACAAAAGAAAGGGGACACCTAAATGACAGTGAGCAAAGCCAATTAACCTCTTAAACTCCAGGGTCCCCCAATTGGGGGACCCTGAGACTCACCGCAGCAAAATACCTACAACGCCGCGTTAATTAAGTAGCAATATAGTCATATTACACATCAAATGAAACAGGAGAGCCTCTGCTACAAGCACATAAGAGTCATTTTTACATACACCAAGCACAACTCAAACGCCAAGCATATTAATGTTCAAATATCAAAATCCGAGTAGCGTCAGAAAATCAACCCTCTCTCCACATTTCCATGTCTCCCTCTCTGATACTTCATGCTACACAAACAGAGATATACTCTATTCATTTTGGGTATGTCATTTTCAAACAGAAACCTAAAATAGAGGCTGGGGCTTAAGAGGTTAAGTGCGTACCTCCCTTTTGTGCGTACATCTCAGCCCTGACATAGAGTGGCAGTAATAGAACTGAAGCTGAGCTAGCCACTTCTGACAGATCACTGCTCTTCATATCACGCCTATTTGCGGCTGTGGCATTACAGGTGCACTATACTCCGAAGAACCACTCCCATAGCCAGATCGTGGGTGAGGTTGCAATGGTCCTTCTGTGTATTGCATAAGACAGGAGAAATTGGGTCCTTTGTACTTTCTGAACAGTAAAAATTTGTGGACCACCAGGTTTGCTTTAAGCTGCTCCACTGCTCTCAATGCTGTTGCACTGCATCACTCAACAGCTGCTAGTATCATTACCTGCTGCTGCACGCCTCTTGCCTCCTGTTTGTTAATTTCCACCACCACCCAGATTTGAAAATTTTCAAGAAAGGGGGGTATCCTGACAATCCCTGCTCTTTTTTCCTCAAGCTCAGTTGGCCTCAGGGTGCGTCAAGTTTAGGTCCTAGATGCCAAAACTATTATTTCATCCATTTGTTTTCATTGCAATGAACTTTTAACATGAGTTGGCTGATTTAACATGTTTTTATGGTGTTGGATCATTCAGTTATGATATTGCTGGGTACTTACTAATAACGAATATAAAATCTTTATTTCCAGTGTTGGAAATTGTAGTTTAGAAATGGCGAAGCGCATCAGAACATTCCAACAGTCTCATTCACCACAGTTTTAATACAAAACAATTTCTTCCAGCTGAGAACATGCCAATGGAAATCTGTATCTGGTCAGGTTTGCTATCCCATTTCCTTTGTTCATTTAATTTTAGCTTGAGTCTTCTGTCTTGTAGTTGCTCATTATAATGACAGTATAAGGCTAGTGACTAAAAGTGAAAACCTCTGCAATACCACTGGCTTCCTTTAAGAGACTTGATTACGTTCCGCTGGTGCATTAGCCTCCAGTGGGTTGACTGCTTAATTAGCAAGCAGATAGAGGGATTTCAGTGAAGGAGCACAAATGAGCTATGTCAAAGGGTGTTTTTAAAAGCTGCATGTTATATGCGAAAACAAGACGGAGGGTAAGGGGAGGAGAGAAGCAGCAGGTGAATTTGACATCAGTGGTGGCCAGCCTCATTTCTCCTTGTTTTTGTCTTTTTGTCTCTGCCAAGGACAGCATGGGAAAATAAATTATTGCAGGGGAATTTGTGTCTTTAAGCATTTGCTGCACCTAAAGGCTAGAAGACAGAAATTGGTAGAGGCGGCCAGCTTTCCCCCTGTAGGGGGATTTGTTCTAGATGCTCCAGCAATAATGTTCAAGGCAATTACCAAAAACAAAAGCTGTAAAAAATGTCAAATGACTGGTACTTGCTTTAACAACTTTAACTGAACACAGGAAGAAAATTCCAAGTGCCAAACTTGATTAAGGAAGATTTACACCATGTCATTAGATGGTTGGAATGTTGGGTGAATGCACCTATTAATTGTGAGAGTATGAAGATTTCTGCTTACCATTGCCATTCAGACTAAAAGCTGCATCCAAATTGTCTGGAATTCCACTCCAGGCATCTCCAATCAGCTTGGGGAACCCAGGGTCCATCTTTTTCTTGCTCTCATTGTACCTGGGGATGGTGAGAAGAATGTTGGAGCACTATTACATAGTTAAATCAAAGCACAGCTATGGCTGGAAATACAGGCAATACAAGCAGCAGAATATTCAGTCCTTTGCTTGATTGCTAGCTCTATATTACGCTTTCCTTATAAAGCTAGTGACAACTATACACAACTGAGATACATATGTATGGAATACCAGGAGGTCCATTATTGTACACATCTTCAGTAAAGAGAATATTGTCAGTAATGTATGAGCATAGCTGATTTTGCAGGTGAGCTTAACACTCACATCTTATGACCACTGGAAAAATGACGGTATTTACAAAATGTGAATTTTCCCCTTACTTTTGGCTCAGACTATACACCTTCACCCCCAGTATACTGGTGACTGTAGATCTCATCTGGTAAGGTCTGAAAATAATGTATCCTTTGGAAGAATGATAGTCGTCCTTTATTTCCAGTTTCCAGTGGAAAAAAAGACATGCCCAGAATGAGTGAATTTAGGTCAGATGATTTTAGTCATACAATACTGAAACGCCAACGCCAGGAGAGTTCTTTTTTATTGCTGGACAAAATGGTGGACACTTGCATCACCAATGTCGTATAGAAAAAACTAGACTGGGCGCTCTCTATTCTTGGTGCATTCCGCCATGATCATACAGGAGCCTGCTTTCGGTCATGGCAAAATGCATAGTAAACCTAGTAAACACCCCTGTTCAGAAATAAATTGTCTAAAAAATAAGGTTGCTATAGAGCACTTTTTCAAATAAAGACATACATATAATAAAAGCTTTCAGGATATAACCAATATGATCAAAATCAGGTGCACTGATCATTAAAAAAACTCTTACCCATAAATATCAGTAAAACTAAGACTTTTAGAGTGAATAAAAAAAACATTGCTGCAGGTCTACTCGGTTTTCACAGCCAACAGTGCAAAAGGAACTAGCCATTTTGACACATGCGTAAATCATATGCATCCAAATTTGTGAAAGCACTACATGCTTTGTTTTGCCACGCCCGAATGTTAAGGCTAATATACCATGAGAAAGGGGGCTTTGTGCAGTGTAATTATTTCTTCACATGTGCACCACAAATGACAGACAAAACAAACATTTCTGGACAAAGAAGGTGATATTTTGATTACTGCAAAATGAAGTTGATACCTTTGTGTGACCAAAGTGGTGGCATAATGACCTGGTGTCTAGCCTCATCAACAGCCTTAAAAAAAGACATGTAGCTAACAAAATGTTTAATTCTTCTTTTGACTCAAACAAATGATTGTTAGTAGGAAGAAATCCTTAGACTAGCACTTGGTGGTCTCTTTTAAAAGATCTACATAGTATCTTCTTGCAAAGTGTGATGTTTTATATCACGTGACAAATGTACTTCTGGACCCTTACAACAACAAAAAAAAAGCGCACGTTATTTCATGTAAATTTCTCAGTTCAACTAAGGATCTTCGGATGACAACAGACCCCAAAAAAGCTATGAACGCTATGTTCAGGAAAGTTCAGCAAAATGCTCTGCATGAAAGCTTCCATTAAATGGCTGTGATGAAAGCTGCAAATTGCAATCAGTGCTAAATATGTGCTATGGAGGAAAATTGATAAATAAGCAAATAAACACTAATGCTTGCATAGACCCAAACACGGTCAGGGGAAAAAAATCACTCAGATCATGTTTTGCGAATGGTGCATACAGTCACACAAATCTTAACCAGAAACAAGACGGGATTGAACACGTGAAGAAAATCAAGGTAAATGGAGCCTCAGAAGTCGGGAAGGGCCGTGGAGATTCAGAGGAAGTTTTATTTATGAATAAATCTTAACAACTTATCAACATAGTAAAACAAGCTGGCCGCGAGGCCCATGGTCTGCTGTCGCCAAAATAAATATGTACCCTGTTAAATATGTAAATATGTACCTTAAAGGAGGTCAGTTCTGTTCAACGTGAAAGTGAATATCTTATAAAAGATTGCAAGGAACTGGATCCATAAAATTTTACCATCAGGTTAAAGAGAATGCTGCAAAACACCACGGTGAACAATTTTGAACTAGTAAATCAAGTTAGAAAAAAATAGGTCAAGTACCAATATCCGACCTGCTAAATGCAAGACCAAACAATAGGTCAAGGTCACTGATATTAAATAGGAAAGCGGTTCATAATCTAATCTACTTATATGCACAACACGTGGTCTGTTATCTATTTTCTTTTTGAAATATCGTGTTAATGCCACTTTCCAGACGGACGGACGGGGACACACGCACGGACAGGGTGCATTCCTTTGTCTCCTATCACCTCTGGCGATTTTGCGGATTGTCATATTTTGCGAGTATGTCAAGTGGGGCGAAATCTCTGATACAGCAAAGCCATCTTGCTGGCCTCTGGCTACATCAGGACGTTACATGCTGAAAACTGGTTAGCTACGTTAGGAAACGTAAAAGTCTGTATAGTAGATCTTACATGAGTGGGCGTGTCATATGAAAGTAATGCAACGAGTACAGTAAATTGTGCGGTTGTTTTGAGCTTTAACGAGCTACAAACAAAAAATTAACTCAACGAGTAAGCGCTGAGCTAACTCCATCACTGCTACTCACACAGTTACAGAGACACAGATATTCGCGTTTGAACAGTTCAGTTAGCTTGCCGCAATTTTTAAATTCACCGTCAACTCAGTATCTATTTGATCAATATCCGTGTCTACTGTCTCCATCAACGGTCATTTTCAGTCCTTAAAATTCATCAAAACTTACTCGCGAAATGTGACTGGGCAGGCTCGATTGTCAGCACTCGCCTCTGTGGCAGTCGTGAAGGACCTTTTATTGGCACTCAACGAACTGATATGCTGTCGGACCACACTTGCCATGCCAGAGAACCTCATCAAGCCACGCTTGTTTTCAGGGGCAGGAAAATCAACAATGCTCTGAACCTTTGCTGCAATAGGAGCTACCTGACCATGACTAACAACATAGCCCAGATAAATGACACTAGCCTGACCAGACTTGCTTTTTGCCAAGTTGACAGTCAGATTGGCCTCAAAGAACAGATGGAAAACTGAGATAGATGATCTTTCTAGGTGTAACTATACCCAACAATGTCATCTATATAAACTCCAACACCCTCAAGACCTGCAAGGCTCTGATTTATCATCCTCTTGAAGGTCGCTGGCGAGTTCTTCATTCCAAAAGGCATGACTTTGTATTGGAAAAAGCCGCTGGGGGTGACGAATGCTGATACTTTTTTGGCTCTCTCAGTCAGTGGGACACACCAGTATCCTTTCAGTAGATCACACTTTGTGGTCTACTTGGACTTGCCAATCTGATCGATGCAATCACCAATCAGGGGACTGGGTAGGAGTCCATCTTGGTCAAGGCATTCACTTTCTGATAATTTGTACAAAATCTGATGGAACCGTCAGGCTTCCGAACAAGGACACAAGGTGAACCCCAGTCACTCTGATTCTGTTCTTCGATGTCATTCTCCAGCATCTAGGACACTTCCTTCTCCATCGTTCGGGCCTTCTGCGGGTTGATGCGGTGGGGATGCTGCTTTATATGCGGTGCCTCTCCAACATCCACATCATGTTTGGAGATGTGTGTCTTGCTGGGCACATCTAGAAATATGGCCTTATATACCAGGAGGAGGTCCGTAAGCTGCTGTTGATCCTCACAAGGTAGGTGACTCAGCTTCTGTGGAAGGTTGGCCAAGACCTCGGACTTACTTAATCGGACAGGAGGATTGTCTACCAGCTTCACCGCCTGAGGTTCTTTGGTCCTTCCAGTCTGGGAACAACTGCTGACAGTTCCGACCTCACCAGGTCTCTGATGGTACTCCTTTAGCATGTTGATGTGGCACAGCTGCAAAGCCTTCCTACGATCAGGAGTCCTGATGATGTAGTCCACATCGTATACTTACAGCTGATCTCATACGGTCCATGGTACCTTGCCTGCAGAGGGCTTCCAGGAATGGGCAATGATGCCAACACCTTGTCTCCAGGGTTGAAGCTTCGCTGCTTGGCATCTCGGTCATGCAGCCATTTCATCTTTTGCTGCGCAGACTTGAGGTTTTCTTGTGCCAGTTCACAAGCCTGAGGTAGTCCCTTTTTGAACCTGGACACATAATCCAAAAGACTCACATCCTCACTGGGCTCCTGCAGCCATCTCTCTTTCAACAGCTTCAGTGGACCTCAGACTGTATAGCAAAACACCAGCTCAAATGGGCTGAATCCCAAGGATTCCTGCACTGACTCTCGAGTGGCAAAAAAGAGTAGTAGGTCCTCATCGTGTTCTTTAGAGTGGAGTTAAACCTCTCTAGCGCCCCCAGGGACTCCGGATGGTAGGTGCTTGATGTTATCTGCTTAGCTTCAAGTTGACACACCACACTTTGGAACAGGCCAGGCATGAAGTTGGATCCCTAATCTGACTGGATTTCCTTTGGCAGACCAAACAAAGTGAAGAAGTTGATCAAAGCCTTCACAACCTTGGAACCCTTGATGCTCCTCAGTGGAATTGCCTTGGGAAAATGTGTAAATGCACACATAATCGTTAGCAGGCAGTGGTTGCCGGATCTCGTCTTAGGCAAGGGGCCAACGCAGTCAATGATGACTCTGCTGAATGGTTCCTCAAAGGCTGAAATGGGCTTCAGTGGCGCGACAGGGATCTTCTGATTTGGTTTTCCCACCATCTGGTATGGGTGAGATATCCGACAGAAGGAAGCCACATCCTGTCTAGTCTTCCACCATAAATGTGTCTAGGTGATTTTCACCAAGTTTGAAGCAAATTGGATAAAAACGCTAGGAGGAGATGTTGAAAGTATGAGGGGTGTGATTTTATATGTCCACCGTTCCGCCCAATATGGCTGACTTCCTGTTGGGTTTAGGGTGGGGCTATAATGTAATTTTTACTTGTCCTAAAATGGGCTGTCTCCACTAAGTTTCATTTTTCTACGTGGGAAAAAGTTTGGGGTGGGCCCCCATTAGCTTAATGTATTTTGATTTTTGACAGGGCGTGGCCAAGTCATTTTTCAATATTTTTTCTTGGTGACTTCAAATAAAACGAGGCCCATGGGCCTTAACGGTCACCTGAGTATAGTATATCCAATGTTAAACCTTGGCCCTAATTTAGACCCCAGGGATCAGATTAATGGAAAACAGTATCATAAGCAATAGAGTATTCTAAATTGTATGTATATAACTTGTGGCTATTTTCTTTAAGCAAAGAAGATTTCTCATTTTGACCCTTGGGCCCTGCCCCATAGCCCCTGGGTAAGGGAAACTGTCAAAAATATCATAATATCATCTCATTGTTGTAATGTCAATCAAGTGTGAATGATTTCCAGTAGAAATTAAACAGAATATACCCAAAAGTATAATTTTCCTATATAAACTACAGTAAACTTGACCCCCTCCCCAGGGGCAAACATGGAGCCTGGGGGTCATGAAATTCACAATTTTTATAAAGCACCTCAAGACACTTCCATCCATAACTGGTTTCCAGCATATCTAGGTATAAAAAAGTAGATGCAAGACAATAGGCTTGCACTAACAGAGTTGACAATACATAGGTTTGGTCGGTGCGGTCTGTGAATATGCTCATAAAAACTTCATTTTGCGTTTAAACAAAAAACGCTTCAGTGAAAGGAAGGAATAACACATTAACACATGTCAAGTTACTTTTCTACTTCTGAGGTAAAACCGCATCCCGCGGGGCATTTTCCCCTCAAACTGTACAGGCAGTTGCCAAGTACCAACCACAGGTTGTTGGTTTTCTCCAGGTATACTCTAGTTTCCTCCAAAACCTAAACATGACACATCCTTAAATGACCGTTACTTGTGTTCACAGTTGTTGTGTTCACAATGTGGCTTGTGATGACAATATAACAAAGGGCAATAACTCCATCAAATTAGATTGAATCAGTCTGGTTTTTGAACTTCTTTGAGATCTTATAGATATAAGCCAGCATGCAAAGTTTCATGAAAATTGACCAATATTTACTAAAATTATTGTGTTCACACGGTTGCTTATGATAATACAAGAAAGGGAAATAACTCCGTCAAATATGATTGAATCAATCTGGTTTTCGAACTCGTCCAAGATCTTATGGCTATAAGCCTGCATACAAAGTCTCATCAAAATTGGTTCATAAATACTTAAGTTATTTTGTTCACAAGGAAAAGTTTACGGACGACGCACGACGACGGATAAAAGAGGATCGCAATAAGTCATGCCTTCGGCTCAGGTGACCTAAAAATTTTTCGCCAGGCTTGAATTTTTGGTCGAATAAAATTGACTTTTCGTTTATGTTCTAGGGGTAAAATTTGCGGTCAATGCGGGGAAAGGATAATAATAATAATAATAATAATAATAATAAAAATAATAAACCAGCCCAAAAACAATAGGGTATCAGCCCTACGGGTTGAACCCCTAATAACCCAGCACAAAAACAATAGGGTTTCAGCCCTACGGGCTTGAACCCCTGAGAAGCATTCAGTTGGCGTAGAATTGAATGCAAATTATAGTCATTTTGAAATTACAATGAAAACCAGAAGTAAAAAGGTATTTGCCCTGAAATAGTGCCCTGTAGCCCACTGTGAATAGCAGTGCTACTGCAGAAAAGTAAAGCAAGCAAGCAATGCATCTGTAGAAAAGTAAAACAAGCTAGTCTGCTTGTATAGCAAGATTACTTAATAGGTCACCAAAGGTAGTAACGGAAATAGATAGTAAAAAGCTCTTTGCTGTTAGTAGCAATACTATGTTCAGAGCAAAGGGCCTTTTACCAACTATTTTAGTTGCAAGCTAAAGTGACCCATTACTGAATCTTGCAAGGTAGCTAATACTGCTAGCAAGCCAGCTAGCAAGCTAAGTACTAAATCGAGATTCAGTAGAGTCATCCTTGTTAGTTAGCTTGCTAGGTTGTGAGAACTAATGCTAAAACACATGATAATGGGGAGTTACTTTACTCATTGACTATATTTACCAGTACCTTATTTTGAATGATTAGTTCAAAATTTTGAAGTACGGTAATATAAGGTAGCTAGGCAGCTACAAACACATCCACAGTCATTACAGTAACATTAGCTACCAAGCTACCTAGCTCGAAAGGGACATTAACATGGGAGCTAAGCAATGAACTGCCAAGGACGAGGAAAGCAGCAAACGTATTTTAGCCTCATATATCGCTACTTAAATGCAGACGCACAAACTTTTCAGCAAGCCTTCAGTTGGAGTAAAACCAGTCTCAAGGCTCAGTTCAAGAGGTGGTGTTGAAGGCTGACAATGAAGCAGCCAAAAAGGATACATAACAAGACGTGTTTGTGAAACACTGATGCCCCCGTACATAACATGCACATGCTAACCATTAAAGGCCTATCATGAGTCAATCAAAGGTTAAAGGTCAAGGTCACAGGGTCAAAAGTCATGACCCCATCTGAAATGCCTTCTCTCTCAATGCATATGCCAAGTATCAAAGTCCTATCATGAGCCGATCAAAAGTTATAGCCATGGCAGAGTGCGGACAGCCAGACGGACAGGTGAAAAACTATATGCCCCCGAAACTTCGTTTACGGGGGCATAAAAATTCAGGGGATGTGCTTCCTACCACTAAGTGGTGTGAGTGTATGCAGGGTTGTCAAAATTGGCATAGAATGTTGCCTACAACAGCTATTTTGGGCCAAGCGACGTCTAATTGAAGAAATCATTAAGTCAAATTTCTCAGAACAGATTTTATCTTCTGCTGGCAGCTGAGCAAATTAATATGTACATCCCAAGGAAGGCTTGTCCATTTATGCAGATTATGCACTACGTAACAAGAAAAGATGAAAAAAGTACAAATTTGCATGGAATCAGAATGACTTTAATTTTTTGGTAACACTTTACTTGAAGGTATCGTCATAAGAGTAACATGACACAGTCAGGAACATGTCATAAATATTATGTCAATGTCATAAACGTTGTCATTAACTGTCATTCGTTTTTTGAGTTGACAAGTTGGGTTGTTTGGGTTGTCTTGATTATGACAACTTCATCATAAGAGTGACATGACACTGTTATAACCGTTACATGACACATGTAACAGTTCTGACAGTGTCATGTCACTCTTATGAGTATTCATATTCTTATGAGTCACTCTCAGAGTATTCCAGGGTTAACTTTGGAATACCTCAAGGATCTGTTCTGGGCCCTTTGTTTTTTTCACTATACATGCTTCCGCTAGGAAATATCATAAGTACACTTGATGTTAAATACCATTGCTATGCAGACGACACGCAGCTCTATATATCCTTTAAACCGGGTGAAAATGATCCGGTTACTAGATTAGAGATGTGTCTGAAAGCTGTTAAAGCTTGGATGACGCAAAATTTTCTTTCACTAAACCCAGATAAGACTGAAATATTGGTATTGGGTCCCAAATGTCTTAGAGACTCATTCGTTAAGTTCTCTCTTAACTTAGATGACCTCTCTGTTTCTGCCAGAGCTGTCGTTAAAAACCTTGGTGTGACTCTTGATTCAGAACTCTCTTTCCAGGCTCACATCAACAATATCATCCGAGTGTCTTTTTTCCATCTTCGAAACATATCTAAACTTAGAAAAATGTTGTCTCTTAAAGATGCTGAAAAATTGGTTCACGCATTTGTCTCTTCTCGGCTGGACTATTGCAATGTCTTACTGTCTGGTTGCACTAGCTCAGCCCTGAAACGTCTTCAATTAGTGCAGAATGCTGCAGCTAGGGTTCTGACTAGGACTAAGAAATATGATCACATTAGCCCGGTGCTCAAAAATCTTCATTGGCTGCCTGTAAAATTTAGAATTGAGTACAAAATACTATTACTAACTTACAAAGCCTTAAATGACTTGGCCCCGGAATATCTTTGCAGTCTTCTCATTCCTTACTACCCACCAAGATTACTTCGTTCACAAGGTGCTGACTACTTGAAAATTCCAAATATATCTAGAATTACAATTGGAGGCAGAGCATTCTCTTATAAAGCACCAATTCTATGGAACAATCTCCCAAGACAAATTCGGGCTTCGGACACACTCTCTGTCTTTAAGAGTAGGCTGAAAACTTATCTTTTTGGTCAAGCCTATGATTAGTTCATGATTAGTTATGTGTTGGCTCTGGTGGGACTGACTACAACCTTGATTTATGACATGTTCACGATATTGGAAGCCAGTGTTATGTAAATCCATGTGGAACCGGTGGCACTGAGCCTGCATTGACGGTGCCAGTGGGGCTTGCTACAGCCTTAGTCACTGGGGAGGACCATATGGTACTGGTGTAGTGTTAAGCAAATCCACGTGGAACCGGTGGCACTGAGCATGCATTAACGGTGCCAGTGGGGCTTGCTACAGCCTTAGTCACTGGGGAGGTCCATATGGTACTGGTGTACTGTTAAGCAAATCCATGTGGAACCGGTGGCACTGAGCATGCATTAACGGTGCCAGTGGGGCTTGCTACAGCCTTAGTCACCGGGGAGGTCCATTTGGTACAAGTGTCTAGAAAATCTGAAGTGATCTTCCTGGAATAAGTGTAGGGCCTCTGTGCTGCTGGAAGTGGATGGAGCGGTGTTGACTGTTTCCTGACCAGTCAGCTCCTAAATTCTCATTTGGCACATGACACAGGACTGTATTTTTATTAATATGCAGTAGTTTTATCCAGTGCCTCACCCCACTTTTTTCTGTCTTTCTTCGAGGATCTCTCCCTCCACAACCCTGAGTCCTGGACCATCCGAGCCCTGTCCCTTACCATGAGCGCTGGCTGCTGCTGTCCTGATCCAGTCCTGCACCATCCTTGGCATGCCACTTCCTCCAGCAACTGATAGCACTGTTTAGATGGACTTTTATGGAACTCTATTGTCATTATCTTCTTATTAACTAGCTAGCCCGCGGAGGATGGGCTTCCCCACTATAGCCGGGTTCCTCCTGAGATTTCTTCCCACCGGGGAGTTTTTTCTCACCACTGTTTTAGGATTTTTCTCCCTACCGGGAGTTTTTTGCCTCATTTGCTGTAGTGGGGAATAGGCTGGGCACTGCCCTTTCAGTAACTCATCTCTGACTGTAAAGCGTCTTTGTGACAGTTTATCTGTGAAAAGCGCTATACAAATAAATTGAATTTGAATTTGAATTATGACAACACCTCAGACACGGCGCTCGGCATACGCTTATCACGCACTGCGCGTAGGGCACCAACTGCCTGGGGAGGCACCAAAAAAATCAAGCCCATAAAAAAATTATAATAACAGTATTTAATATTTAAAATAAAAGTTTGTAAAGCATGTTTATAAATATAAGTAATACAAAAATAACGTAGGCTTATTTACGCTAAAAAAGATTAATCTCCTGCGCGGCCCTCTCATCGGTCTACCTTTGGTGCCCCCTCCCCCCCTCCCCCATTCCCGAGTAGTTTGCTCCATTATGCTTCAATCGCAAATTTGGCAGAAGTTTATTCCGGAGATCTGGACATGTCATCGAAATCGAAAAGGCATCAAGAGTCGGGGGCGGAAAAGAGGAAAAGAAAAAAACTGCGAGATGATGCTCGCGCGTCACTTGCAGGTAAGACAATGTTTTAATTAACAATGATTTATTTCGTAACAGCTACGTTTACATGACCACAATAATCCGATAACTGGGAATAATCGGGTAATGGCAATAATCTGATTTGACGCGTTTACATGTACTTCAGTAATGTGATAATCTGAAAAACCTGGTTTACATGGTTCAGTCAATAGTTCGATTTCTTTCCAAGTACATGACGTAAAACTCTTGGTCTCATCATAGGCCTTCCTCCACTCCTACCAAAAACCCGTGCTTGCTGGATGTGCATTAGGAGTAAGGACTGGTGAGAGAGAGTGGTGCTCAATGAATTTTTTAGATGCAAAATGGAGAGAAAATTTCAGGATGTCTCGGGGAGCATTCGTGAAACTGTGTGATGAAATGAAGGATATCATGAGCCCAGAAGAGATGACCGCTGTACCTCTAGAAATGCGAGTGGCGATTGCGTTATATAAGATCGCTAGCTGCGGAGAGTATAGGCTGATAGCGAATCAGTTTGGTGTCCATAAAGCGTCTCTCGTTAGCTACATCCGTTTTTCTATTTTTACACATTCGCAGATGTATCCCTGTCAGTTTCCTCTGCTGAGCGAAGCTTCTCCAAACTTAAACTCATTAAAACATACCTGCGCTCATCAATGGGCCAGAAGCGTTTAAGTGGTCTGGCTGTCATCAGCATCAATGGGGAAATTGCTCAGAAACTGTCATATGATGACCTGATAGCTGATTTCGCAGCCCGAAAATGCAGACGTGTGCCTCTGTAGGCACACGTTATTATGTTACGTTATTATATTATTAATAATAATAATAATAATAATAATAATAATTATTATTATTATTATTATTATTATTATTATTTATCTCTGTCTCAGTTTTTGAACCATTAATATTGACAACTTATTTTGTAAAATAAAGCAAAACTGACAAATACTGTATTATTGTTCATTTCTGTCAGGGGTGGGGTGCACCACAAAGCATTTATGATTAGGGCACCAAAATGGCTAGCGCCGGCCCTGCGGCACCTTCAAGTAAAGTGTAACCCTTTTTTTTTATCAGTGGCATATTGCTTTTTATCAATTAATGCAGTTTTTCAGAAAACATCTTCCTCTACTGTCTATATAAATAATAACATTATAAACAGTAGAGATTGAATAATCTCTTCCACTCTGGAGTTGTCATCAGAGGGATATTGGCACTGCTCTCACCTTGCCTTAAAGCACATTATATCTCCAACTCAAAAACATTTAGGTTACCTAATTACCAACTAGGTTCTGTTGCGAGCATCAGTGTGTATCCATTTCCCTTCAGCTTGCTTTGTAGTTCATTGATATAATTATCTAACATTTTCCCATCCACATTTATGTCTTACGAAGCATCTGAATTCCTCACAAAACGGAATATATTTTTTTCTGCATCTGCGTCCGATCGGCTTGATATGCCCAAGAGAATGTTTCTAATCAAAGTGAGACAATCGTTAACTCCTGGATAAGCTAATAATGAATATTACTGTCCGTGGTCGTGCTGACTGATTGACTGATTGATTAGTCAGATTCAGATTGATGAACTACA
Organism: Gymnothorax reevesii; assembly: GCA_029721435.1. NCBI lineage: Eukaryota > Metazoa > Chordata > Actinopteri > Anguilliformes > Muraenidae > Gymnothorax > Gymnothorax reevesii. Next base: position 53,201,372 of record CM056574.1, read on the forward strand.
TTTCGCTTACAAAGGAGTAAAAATGCGGTTTTTCTGACTTAGGTTACGTGTTAAGGATGCTCATGTAACAATAAAACTCTGCCTACAACCAGTGACATAACCAAAATGCAGGGTAATACTCAACCTTTTTGTGAGTAAGAATCAGATAATAAACTGAATTAATTTACAGAGCAGAAGGGCTTCCAATAAGCTGCATTGCCATTAACGATCATCACATACAGCTTTCCATCAACGAGGACAGCTACAATGAGATTGCATGAACGGTAATTAAGTGAAATTTCTCTTTTCTCCCTCTTCTTGTTTAATTAGACAACTGTCATTCATACAATCTCATATTATGGCCTCCCTACAACTTTCCCAGAGACTGAACTGCAAAGACCTACTGAATGACTTTGCTACCCTGAAAATTCTACGCATGACATGCATACTAAATGATTTTACACGCATGTCATCCATCAAACTTGCGTGATGCACTTATATCCAATTTACTAGATTATTCAATTTCCAATACTTCAACATAAGAAGCGTTGGTAATTTAAAAAAATAATTATTATCCCTTTGCGTGGCAAGTGGTGTGCAACTAAGCTTCCCTGCAAATGAAACCTATTCTTTTGAATGCTGAAAATATTATGATTAAGTGCAATCTTAAAATAAATTAGGTTGCACTGTTAAAAAATTGTAGAATGGGAGATGGAATTCGGGGAAACCATCCATACAATATCACTATTAGGTCTGTTGTCAATGTAACCTTTTAGTGATCTGTCATTTCTTAATACTTTCTTAATGAAAGCACCGAAGGTGCTGATGCCTCGGTACTTACAGCAGTGACAAGTATGTCCCTTGATGAAGCTCTAAAATTCTGTGTGGACATGTCAGAGTGCCCTAGCTGTGCATCTATGCTTGAAATAAGCTATGTTTCCATCTACTTGTCAATTGAATTACCTGAAGTTCGACAAAAATATTCATGCGAATAAAGGCGGTGAAAATGCATTCCCACCTGACAGAATTGAAGCAAATAAAAACTTGTGCGTAGCCTAATGACGTTACTTGCTGCTATGCAATCAAATCGGTGTATCGAATAGATTTGACATTTTAAGCTGTTTCCATTCATTTCCGCATTGAATCACAGAACCTTCGAATGAACAGAAGTAGTGTGGTAGGCAACAAAATTAACTAGTTAACAATAAAATGCGGTTGAAACCATCAGCAAATCTAAAAGCGAATATAAATTTTGTACTCAAATGAACACCAATAACTGCAATTAATTTAAGGTAGCCAAAAGAACAAATGGCATAACAAGTTATGAGATAGATAAATTTTCAAAGTATGAGGCAGTGGACAGCATCATCGGCTGCATACGGAATCAAGAATTCCGTATGCAATATCCACCAATATCGAATCTAATCAGTACGTTTTTGGCTTACCTTGATGTTCAGGTACTCAGAAGATTCGGAAGTGTAAAAACATCAAGTCAAGATAATTCATTCAAGAAAATTTCGAGTTTAATTTCTCATGCTGCTATATGTGGTAATCCATGTTAAAGATGACACACCAGGTTGCTAGGGTACACACAGCATATGCAAACAGCAAACAGATCCGCGCAATCTCTAAAAATGCACCCTTTGCGCAAGGCTTGGATGGCCAGAGGTCCGATAGCAATAGGTAAGCCATTCAGAAGCAGAACCCATGCAAGTATCTAAAGGTTTTATTGCTTAGTCCTAATTGGAATCAGCTGGCCAAATTCTTTAGCCCAAGAATCAAATAATCATTATAATTCCTAAAAACATAAAACAATCAAAATTTGATGATAAGATGAATCTTTAATGTTCAAGTTTTAAAACTTGTGTTTCCGTGTATTGGACAATACAGAGATAGAGTGTTTATTGTTTTCTCTTATCTCGGTGAAAGTGCTCTCGACCACTCATAATATTTTCTCTTACCTAAAAGAACAGCAAAAATAAGAAAACATTGGTGCATGCCAGAAATCAATGGGTAAGAACAAAATAAAAAAAAACTGCGGATACCAACAAAAATAAGAGAAAATTTGTTCTTATATCACTTCTTGCATGTGGCCCAATGTTTGGAATGGCCCGTGTTTCTTTGCAATTCAGATGGAAATAGATTTTATAACAATGTGTGAAACATTTGTTTACCATCTTCCATTGATGGCACCTGTTTCTTCAAAGAATGAATGAATTCTCTAATTAAACTCCACACTGCTATTATTTTGAACATGGTCTCGGACTCCGCAATTGTGGCTTTGCTGGGAAACAAGTTAGCAGAAGAAATTCAAACCCCCATCTGGTTTGCTTACCAGGAAATGTGAAATTGGCCTTGTTATGGCCCCAATTTGTAATGACATTTAAGACAGCAAGGGATGACAAACAAAATTTTAAAACTTAAACAGATTTAATTAAACAAAGACCGACACTAACCTACAATTTATACTACGGACCAAGATTGATAATATACAAGAAAAAATATATTTACAGGCCCTTGAAATGGGGTTGCTCGGTGATGTCCTAGGACAGTGAAATGCTCCCAACACAGGCAAAAACCCACAACAAAAACTTCACAGGTCTTGAAAAGACTGACAGGTCTGGTGAATTTGTTATCCTTCTCCTTGCAATTTCTCCTACTACTTTACTCTCTCAATTTACCTCCTTATATACTCTTTTGCAGCCCCCTCCCACCTTTTAGACTTTTTTTAATTCTCTGGGACTTTGCCTCTCAGACATGCCCAGGACATGCCCAAACCTAGCTCCAGACTGGGCCCAACAAAAAAAGGTCAATATTGCCACTTACTTGGACAGGATTATGGCACAGTGATTTTATTTGGCAAAAAGGGAAACAAAGGGGCAATGATGCATCAAAATGCACATATTGCTGCATTCCTTTCATTTATGCTTGCTTTCTTTCAATTCTTTCATAGAACTGGATCAGATTATGAAGTCATTTAAACTATGACCAGGTTTTTTCACATTCTTCATTGATTTCTTTCGTGAATTCATTCTTTTGTGAGTTGATTTTCCTCTACTTTTAAGCTCATCACATTATACCATTACATGCTTAGCTCAGGTACGCACATCTCCTATCTGGCTCAGTGACTAAGTTTGGTATCAAATAAAATGATAATTGTGGGCAATTGGAATTTTTGTTGGTGTACCATATAGCAAGTCTTTGCCAACTTCTTTTCTTTAACCTAACTGCTCAACACCAAAGAACTGCATATTTTTGTTTACCCCCTTGTGCTTGTTGTTTTACGGGAGTGCTGGCGCCAGTACAAAAAATGCCTGGATGACCAAATAAGTCAAAGGCTGCTTCTGAATTCTCTTTTCCTCTCCACTTTTCCTTGACCTCACTAAAGAACGTCACATAGGTGAAGGGAAAGTTGTAGAGAAATGATAAGTACCTTGGGCATGTTTGGCAAAAAGTTTGATGTCCTTTCGTTCAATATATCATGAGCTCGATGGTTAAGATGACCTTCGCAATTTATAAGAAAAACTTGGGACCGCATAACATTTTTAGTCGCTACAGTTGTTCCATCTTTCCTTTCTGCCAAGGTTGGTCTCATGTTTCCTTGCTGGAATATAGCAACTAATTGCCCCCTTCCCTTCATGAAATAGATAATACTGTTTTCTTTGTCACAGCGACCACTCAAACTATTTATGGTTTGTGTCTATTTTTGAGAGGAAGGTTCCTTGCTCATTAAATTTTTGGATGCAGCCTACGTGCTACTCAATGGGTGCTTTTAATTAGGCTTACATTTCTCTTCCCTTCCCTCACTTGCGTCTTTTGCGCCCCACCATACAGTAGGTCCTCTCTGCGTCAATCTGCGAGAGCAATGCGAGGAAGCACCGCAAGGACGGAGAAGCCGAAAGCTGCCAAATGAGAAATGTTTCAATCCATTAAGCGACATCACGTGGAGGTGTGGCATGTAAACATCATGCTTGGATTTAAAAGGCCTCAACTGGGATACACTCGTGTTTCCATGATTTAAGCTCTTCCAGAAGTCTCCTTTCTTAGTCCGTGGGCTAGAGAAGCCCACCTTGCACCCCTACTACCTCATAAACAAACTGTATTTTTCTGATAGCCGGATATTCCTGATTTGATAATCAGGTTGTTTACATTCATCATTTTGGGATGAACTACTGATTTTGGGGCAATGTGAACTTTGATGATCATCTCTCTTTCCTTCCGATTTAGGGGTAGGGGAAAGTGAAATGACCATATCTCTGCTATGCTTAAGACTATAAAGACACATTACCCCTCAAAATGTTGGTCTGAAATTGTTCTTTTACCTTCATTGGTGTTATATGCAAATTAGTTTGAAAAGTTGGTCACCAGAGGTCAAAAGGTCACCAAATCGAGGGGCAGCCTAAAATCTAGAAAACTCTCATAATGAAGCTGGAAAAAATCAATTTAAAATGCTCAGTTTGTGCACTTTTTACCTGATACTGATGAATTACATATCTTGTCATCATCTTCCACCACTAAATTATAATATTGTAGAATTTTTAATTGGTAGTAGAGAAATAAACTTTGATCTTTGGAGAACCATTTGCAACGAATATGTAACGAGTTGCTGTCCACAAGTTCACTGCAGTCAAATCAAAAATGGTAAGCTGAGTATTAACCAAAATGATCAAGGTAAGTGAAACCATAAGTGCAAACATTTAGGCCAACACTGTACTTCGACAATACAGGTAACACCCCTATGGAGAAAAAAACGGAACTACAGCTACAGTGATGACATCTGAAGGACCAATTCACTCCACCGTTTAAAACAATGTAAGAAAATAACATGTAAATCCTGTCATTTCAATAAATCTGTTTACCTTGAAAAATATGCAAAATGTATCACCGAAGGTAACATACATTTGTCGTATTTGTTGATGTGAGCGAAAAGATACCTTGCCCCAAAGTGAATGGGCTGTCACATGGATGGCCAACCCATGTGAAAGAAGATTTAGTCCTCCTGAAGCCATAATCCGGCTGTTAGAGCCATTCTTTGGTTATGTGTATTTGTGTTTACTATTTTTGTTTATTGTCTGGAAGCCACAGTAGGCGGCGCTCTGCACTGTGCGGCCAGGAAATATTAAATAGAGTAAGAAGTAATTACTCAGCAGGTGCTGCTGATGAGAGAGCAAACAGTTTTTTGACCATCACGTCGGATTGTGGACGTCGACTTTGTGTATGCGTTGTGGCAAATTATGTGAGCCTATTTGTTTGTATGTACAGTTCAATACCGGCGCATAGTGTCAAGAGCGTAAGTCTTTAAATAAATGTTGATGATTGCAAACGAGTGTTGGATTCATTGGACCCGGAAGACGACGGACGCGTCAATTACCAGCAGGTAGCAGCAGCCCCTCAGTGGCTTAGGTTCGTTTTTGTTGTTTTTTGTTAAGAACAAGTCACTATACTGGCCTTTCCACAGCTTAAGCCAGACGATCCCTTTTTTATACAACCAACCTTGACAACAACTTGAAAATCAACATTCTGTTTGACACCGGGACTGGAAACAAGAGAAGACTGATTGATATCACAAAGTTGGCTGCTGATTTCACGCCTCGCTACTGTGACGTGCTTCTGGGTCTTCACGCTTTCACATGCTGGGACGCAACCAGTACCCTACAGCTCACATCAAAACGGAAAAAATTGCAAGAACTCTCCCTAACTTACTGCTGTCTTGCTGTCTTTGGATCGCTACTCTACCGCCAAACTAACTCCTTGTTTCATGAGACTGATGCTGTAAGCCTTTTAACTTCCGACAATGATCATGAGGCGGCGCCAGGTAATAAAATATAGTTCCTGACCATGTGTGGTCTCCTATTCGCTGTGGGGTGAATAACCACTTCCAAAAACATAACATGCACTTTCAATTAAATGTTGTGATTTACGAAATAAACCAATAGCGAAAACCAGATAAATGCAAAAAGGAGGCTTTATTTCTGAAGGGGAAAACCCCCCAACAGAGCTGGCAACAGTGCAATGTCCGCAATCCCAAAAACAAATTCCGATGGGCGTAATCCAGAATCGTAACCAGGGCACCAATCACAAAATCCGTAGTCAGGCAAAAGAGGTCGATACACAAGAATGCGGTACAATACAGGGAATAGGCAAAGCTCGGTAGTCAGGCGGTCCAGTCAGAAAGATAAATCACTATGAATCGAGGCGGAAAACAAACGTGGCATACGAAGAACGATCTGACATTGGAAGTGACTAAACAGACATCTTAAATACACATCCGGGTGAACACATGACCAGGGAGAAACAGGTGCAATCAATGGTACAATCATCTGGAGTGACACATTAGGAATTATGTAATTACATGAATTAGGCAAAAGCCAAAACGCAGACAGGGTTCACGAGACAAACCTATGTACAAACAACAGCTCCGGTCAAGGAGTACTAAAGTGCAAAGGTAAAAGAAAAGGAAAGCTCAACGTATCAGTGGAAATCCACTGAAGCTAGCGGCAGAGATAATTAGGGATAGGCAAGGAGGCGGAGACTAGAATTGGGGGACTTAGTATGTGCAGCTATACAATCCCGAGTGCATGTTAGTAAGTTAGTAAAAATATACAATGTTAATATTAGTAATTATCAAAAGCAACAAACTGTTAGTATGGGTTAATACAGACCTCCCAACATTTGGATTTTGCAAATAGTATTTTTTGCCGTAGCATCCTAATACTACACCGGGATAACCACACCGACATAATAACCCGACCGCGTGTAGCGCCAAAGTGGACAATCATGTTAAAACTCTTCATAAAAGTATAGAATACTCACCCAACAAAGTGACATCCAAAGAAGCTGACAGTTGACCATGTCCAATGTGGAATGTCATCCAACAGCATTACTTAGTGACTGTCCTCCAATCACAGATTCATTTCTTCAGTAAACTTGGAAACTTAAAAGTCCTGGATCCCCCAGTCTACACAGACACTATGTGATACTAATGACACTAATAACATGTGATGAATCCCAGGAATACACGTGTTTAACGGCCACACACTGCACAGTGCGCCTTATCACAAGCGTTGATTAGTATCCTACTGCTGCAACGGCAAGCAACAGTTGTCGGGCATTTATTTCTCTATGAAGCCGAATATCTCGAAACGATAGTTAAGAGTTAAATCCACAATTTACCGTTCTAGCGATGTCAAACTCAAGGCTGACAGCGAAGTCGTTTTCCCGCGACAAAAAGTTTGATTTCTGCAAATTGCGGAATCGGTCAAATTGCGGAACCGATCAACTCACGGTATATCGAAGATTACTTGCACCCCGTCTCAGTAAAATTCATTTAGGGAAAGAACTTGAATGTTTTTCGATTTATATACGGTTTCGTTTTAAAAAAGCTAATTGGCAATTTTTAACCATTTTTTCAAAACGTTTTGATAACCATTCAGATGTTCAAACAATGTTCGCAAAGCTCGCAACTACAAAATAATTGCGTACAATATGAATTTAGTTCGACCATAACGACTCTTGAATGCACTAAAAAAAAGCAAAATAAACTATTTGCGAAACCTTACACAGGATGTTTTCGTAAGCTTATTCTATATCTATCAATAAGGAAACGCAATTTTAAAAAAAGATCTGCTCAATATCTTTTCTCGAAAGGACAATGCCACTTAAAATTGAATGGCTCTTTCGTAAACAGAATTCTCGGAATTAAAAGCGGATACTTGGCACTGATTCAATACAGCTCAGTTCGTGTCATCTCTATTTATCACTCATTGTCACCCTAATATTCCCTTTAAGCTCATTGTAGCCTATTGAAGAATTAAAGACCTGGTCCGCGCGTGGCAGAAATGTTCTATAAAATGCCCAACCATAAACTGACATCACATTCACAACTATGGAACCTGTCACGATACGACGAATTTCCCCAGAGTTTAGGAGGAATATTGACTCTTTGGTGAGAGACAACCTCACACCTCTGCAGGACCGGAAACGCATAATTTCGGAGAATAACGTGAGCATAAGCTCGCAGGCTATTAAGTTGTACATTGCCAATTTGTTTATTTATATTGCGGCTGGCTTTTCAAAACCAATAAATCAATTGCGGCACACTTCGCTGAAGATCTACCACAAACTCTCAGAATCAGTTTCTGCAATAAAAAGACATTTAAAATACAAAAAAAAAATTCCTTCAAGAATACAATTTCTTTTATTTCGCTGTCGAATTTATCAAAATAGGCTATTTTTTTCTTGTTCATGCTAGGCTTTTTAAACAGAGGACCAGCCACGCGCTTTTCAGAGGTCGCGGAAGCTCTCACTTCCACTTTCACTGCAAGAGAAAATAAAAAGATGTTAAAATACATAACGGCAAGCACACGTAATTCTAACAGTCGAAATGCCCTCTATTCTATTACTTACACGCGGTACTACATTCAGTTCCGCGGGTCCACATGTGGTTATTACTAGCAGTAAATTGTCCGGTGATACGGCTCATTGGTTAGATCGTGGTTAGAAATGGGTAAGAAGGGCGAAATGTTCGAGATAACCGGGTGTGAACTAACGGCGTCTCTTCGGTTTTAACGGCGACTGTACTGTAGGATACAATCACTGTCCTCTGAAGTACAGCACAGGTGGGTGCCCTGGAGACGGGGTTGAGTCCGCTTGTCGTCTGCTATTGTCAAGCGCGCGAAAACGGTGCTTTTCAATTTTTGAAAAAATCGATCTTCCAATTCGTAAAAATTGGAACTGATTGCGTATTTTCGTAAACGGGCCCAAAATTCGTAAAAAAAACGGCTGATTCGTACATGTTGAGAGGTCTGTTAGTAGATAGCAAAAGAGAAAGGAAGGAAGAACACGAGATAAAGAAAGAAGGTTGAAACCCAGAATCACCCGAATGAGTGGCACACAAGACAAGTGACCGTGAGCAAAGACCTACACGAGACAAGACTGGGTAGACAAAGCAAGGCAAGGCAGAAAAATAAACATGATCAGGAATCTAGAGAACTAAAGCAAAGACTAAGAATAAACCGGATATGAAAAATAATAAAACAGGATAATCTAAAATACCTAAACACAATACACAATCCAAAGAATGGTCAAAAGACAGGCAGTGGTCACTAAACACGAAAATCAATAATCACGGCAAAGCCAGGCACAGAACTTAAACAAGGCACAAGGCAGAACAGAATCACAGAATCCCAAAATTAAAAACTTGTGAGAAACCGCATTTTAGTGCACGTGAAAGCGCGGAAGAAATTTGCTTTTGAAGACGTGTGTCAACTGTGTTTGTGAGTTCATAAAGTAACTAAAATTTTCTCTCTGGACGTCCAGCAATCTACAATTTAACTGAAATAAAATGAAATTTTCTCTAAACTATGACAGCGGATATGTCATGGTAAAATGCATCCTTCATTTTCACAGAATGTTAAGAGTAAACAACAAAAATAAAAGAATTTTCCTGTGTGCACTAAATGGCATTAAAATATGTAGAAAGGTTTATGATTTTTGTCCAAAAGAACCGCTCTTTTTCGCCGCTGTTCTCCTCATAAAAAAAACCTCACACATCAAGCTGCGTCATGCAGTATACTTCATGATCAAATGCAGTTTGATCATGTGGTTGGGGGGGTTGTAAGGTGGGCCACTCTAGCCCACGGACTATCTCCTCCACTCACGTCTCCTTGAGGTGCATTTAAGTGATTGGAAGACCCTCTATGCTGGTAGAGGTGGAACAATTTTTGGGTCATAAAAGAGGAGAGGTCGCGAGGAAGCATAATTTAGCAAAATTAAAAGCTTCTGATGTATGTTTTTCTTCCCGTCTTCTTCAGTAACCTTCTTCTTTGTGATTAATCAGAGGTCACCTGGAAATCAAACTCTTCCAAGTCTTTACTTCTCTACATCAAGCATGAATTATTATTACGCTTTTGAGGCTGTGAAGAAGCTTTGAAGCATCCCACAAGATAGGTAAATTAATTGTAAATCAGTAAAACCAGTGTGAGCTTTTGGATAGTTGTATGATAAATCTTATATATTGATTTAATAGATGCACACAGCATAAAATAAAAATAACTGCTGTAAATCCGGTTAGTATTCATATAAGTTAACACATTGCTGAATACCCCTTGGCCCGGACACGATTTCCTGCCTCAATGTCACAGCGTTAAGGTCAAAGGTCAAATCCAGCATAGATGTGCATGGCATTGCACATCTATGGGTCATAGTGAGTTACCATACCAAATTTGGTGAAGCTGCGAGAATTAGTTGCCGAGTACTGACCCGGACAAGATTTCCATGGTCAAGGTCACACAGCTAAGGTCAAAGGGCAAATCCAGCAATTAACCTGATGATGCACATCTATGAGTCATAGTGAGTTACCATACCAAATGTGGTGAAGCTGTGATGATTAGTTGCTGAGTACTGACCCGGGCAAGATTTTCGGGGTCAAGGTCACAGCGGTAAGGTCAAAGGTCATATCCAGCAAAACATGTGACGTTGCACATCTATGGGTCATAGTGAGTTACAATACCAAATTTGGTGAAGCTGCGATCATTAGTTGCCAAGTACTGGCCCGCACAAAATCATGGACGGACAACGGACGACAGACAGACACGCAGGTGACGACAATTCCCCTCCGGACCAGAGTCGGCTGAGGGGTAAAAATGCAAACTTTGAAACTAATAACTCTGCTTTACATGAATTCTTCTTCCAGTGACTAGAGTCATCCTTTCCGGGTAGACTCCATTTTGCATTTAATATTTCATGCAAATTTTGGCAGCTCTGTCAATACATTTACTGTTGAGCATGAAGCATGGTGAGGAAGTATGACTTCCAGCAGTCCTGCATTTGGCAAAAACTTAAGTAGGCTTAAGCTGAGATCGGAAGGTCCTGAGTTCAAGCCCTGGCCACGGCCTTCACGGTGTGTTCTTGGGCAAAACACTTTCCTCACTCTAAGCCTCACTCCACTCAGGTGTACAAATTGGTACCAGCAAATAGTCAGGGTAACTTGACTAAGAGCTGGGGGGGAGCTGTGATGGACTGGCATCCCATCCAGGGGGAGTAGTAATACTCCTAGTCGCTTCATGCCACAGAAACCGGGGTTAAGCTGTTATTCGCATGCACCCTGTAATAGTGAGCATAGTTGATTTTACCTCCAGAATTTGTCTTCAGCGAATATGTAGGTCTTCTTGCTCTTGGTGAAGGAGAAAGCAGCATCAACGCGTTGCAGATCTGCAGGCAGGCCAATGCTGGAGAGCCTCTTTGGATAGCCTTTCTCAAGCGTACTAGCTGAGTAAATCCACAATTCGTTTCCTGAGATAGACAAATAGACCACGAGCAAGGTTAACTTCGAACAGACAGGCATCATGGCACACAACTCAAGCTGTACGCAAGGTTACTCTTATCTTACTGTTATAAAAGAAACACATTTTACTGTAAACTTGACAAAAGCTTCTGGCCACATTTATATCACAGGTAGAAAATATTTTACAATAAACATACTTAATCTCTGCATCCAGATATGCACGCGAAGACTACTATTTATCATGGTAACCACATGTTGAGAATGTCATGAAACATTGCCATCTTCACTGGGCTAGAGCTTGTTTGAATTGGACTGATGCACAGTTGAAACATTGCGTTTGCCAACCAGTCAACCTTTCAAATTGTTTTCGTAATAAGGGTCATTGTGTTCCACAGGCCAAAGAAGACAAGGAACATATTAGTTACTATCAACATAAATTTCAAATGTCAGCATCTTTTATGGTATGGGGATGTGTTTCTGCCCAATGGTGCAAGGGTAATCTGCGTAGGTATCACAGATGCTGAAGGGCATATACCCATTTTTGATAAATTTGCTGTCTTCCACATGATGTCTTTTCAGGGCTGCCCCAGCTTATTTCAACTAGGCAACTGCAAGGCATATTCTGCATGTTTTACCACAGTGATACTTCTTAATTGGAGAATGCACTAGCTAGACTGGCCTAGTCCAGACCATATATATATACATATATATATATATATATATATATATATATATATATATAGAACACTAGATTGCTGATATCCTCATATTTACATGATCCAAAGTGAAGCACCCAGCCGCCATATTGATACACCCAACTTCTTCATAAAAATAAATGGTTTCCTATGAGGCCAATTTCAAATAACTCGATACAAGTGAGAAAATGCTGAGATGTGCGGCTGCCTTTTACAGCAATATTTATTTGAAGAGCTGTAATAAAACGTTTCATGTGCACGTTAATGTATAAATGCTAAGTTGTCACTTTAATAGAAAAAAATAGGCGTGCAATGCGCGGAATACCCCTCAGCCCGATGTCGAAGTTTTTGGAGACGCCCGCCCACCCGCCGCCCGTCCGCCCGCCCAACCGCACGAAGGATAGCAATACCCCGTCAGCCTTGAGGGCTGAGGGGTAAAAATCACATTTTGTACTAGCTAGCTAATTGGCCGTCCCATTGACTTGAACAGACCGTTGACTGAAAGCAAATGCTAGCGATTGATAACGGTCACCAGCAAGCTACCTTGGCTCCTGTACCATCGCTGGGACTGCATTGACTTAGTAGTAAATAAAATTAACAAGGTGGCTAACAAGCTAGCAAGCTACTCGCAATTGACATTCAACGACAATATTTCTTACCCGCATAATATTTAAAACAGTGGACAAGTTGCTTTGTCTGTTTTATACAGAGCTCCAAAAGACTAGGCTAGGGGAGAAAGGCCTCACTTGCGCTTCCTTTTATCAATGTTGGCATTAGCCATATGATTCAATATTAACAGTTCGGTTGATGTCAAATAGTCAACCAGGTAACAATGAAGCGAGGAAACCAAAGTGTAATTTGATAACGTATACGAAAATTCATAAACGTTTCTTATAACGGCGATAACTTCCAAGCAATTAACGTGACCGAGGCTTTACCTCTGATAAGATAATGTCACTTCTCTGCTGCACTTTAACGTTAACACCGAGTCACAATTCGATCTTCCATTTGGTAAGTGTGCCGCTTTCCATCCTCCAAAAAGTACATACACTGCCCGGCCAAAAAAAAGTCACCGTTTGGAAGTTAATGAACAAATTCTAAAATTGGATCATTATTGCGGTTATTAATATGTTTCAGATGGCAATAATCATTTTAACCCTGACTGATGAAGTGCGTCGCTATTCATTTATTACAAAATCATGTCGGAAAATACATTCCCTGATGGTGGAAATGATGTTACAGTATTTCAGAGCGGGCAAGTTATTGGCCTGTATTTAGCAAAGAATACCATGAATGACAAAACCAAGCAGGAGGAATCATTTTCACAAACAAATTTTCCACCACAAAGTCCTGACCTTTAACATAATAAAAGTTATTGGGATGTACTCAAGACCACTGAGTGGTTCAACCATTATGTCGAGAAGACAAGATCTTGGACAAAAATCATGGCATTCTGATCGAAAAGAAATGTTCTGGCATTGCATATAGTTGTCAAAACAATGACAAGATGAATATGCATTTTAATCAAAGCTACAGGGGTTCCTACTAAATATTTGAGTGTACAACTTTTTTTTTGGCCAGGCAGTGTATTTAGGGAGACAAAATGTTGCTCTGCACAACGATACCAAAATAACACCTGCTCGCACACAGGTCTTTTTGAAAATATAATTTTAACGTAGGCGAAATGAGTCTACGTGCAAATTTTACTTCCGGGTCTATAGGCTCCGAGGATAGATGCTTCACTTGAACGTACCCTATCAGCAATCTAGTGTTCTGTATATATATCTATGGTCAAGACCTGTCTTCAGAGGTGGATATTCCAGAGGTCCAAGAGTAAAAGCCTGGCCGTGTTTTACCTCCAGCCATGAGTTCAGACAGCAGATATCCCTAATTAGTTCAACTCCTGGGCTGAAGAGTTACTGCAGTTATCAGATGCACCACAATCCTGGGAAGGAGTTTTACTTCCTGGAGCTGGACTGTCCACCTCTGCCTGTCTCCTATTAGAAAATACATGGCGCTTTAACAAGCACAAAATAAAACTAGGGACCTAATTGCAACTGAATAACACCGACCGCTCTTCCTACCCTCTCACTTCCAGCATCCTTGCTTGAAACGCAAGCATTTTCGAACTAATTTTGATGTCAACTACACACCATTAAAGTTTTATGACTGCTTCTTGCAGGCTTGTGACGCAATTGTGTTTACAAAATCTGTAAATATACAGTACATGCAGACAGACAGACAGACCTGGAAAAGTCCTTAAATCCGCTGCTGTGGTAGTTCCCACTGCGATAGGTGTCTCCAAGACAACATTTCGCCATGGAGACACACGCAACCACAGACTCATAAAGCGAAAAAAATACTGTCCCACTCTGTTGCAGCAGGTAACAATGAAGACCCCAAATGTCTGAGCGACTGAAAATGTATGTCAGGGAGGAATGAGCAAAAAACAGTCAAAACTGGAACAATTGGTGTCCTAAGTCCCCTAAACGATGACTTTGAGGACAGCTCAAAGGAGAATTGATGTAACACAGTGGTAAACACACCCTTGTCCCAACATTTCTGGAACATATTGTTAGCATGTAAGTTGGAATTAGTTTTTTATATCCAAAAAAATTAAGAAGGAAAAGCATTACACATATTGTCTTTGCACTGTTTTGAATTTAATGCATTTACAAATCTGTTTTCTTTTTCATTTGCATTTTCCATATCATTCCAACTTTTTGGAGATGGGGCTTTCGTACATGAACCAGGTAAAGCTTAGTAAAAGAGATGTAAAGCTGTCACTTGAATTTCAGACGGAAAACCCATTAAACATGTAGTTGTGAGTATATATTCTAAACCCTTTCATGCATGGAGGTCACTACAGTGTACAGCTGTTTAAACGTGTTTTTACTCTATATATGCCTGCAATTTTGGGCACTGCAGCATATTAATGAAAAAATCCTGACTGAGTGTATCATAATTCATGCATGAGAGGGTTAACATTGTTATGGCCCAATTTGTTTTGGCCCCAATTTGTTATGACATATCAGACAGCAAGGGATGACAGACAAAATTTTAAAACTTTAACCGATTTAATAAAACAAAGAAAATCTGACCAAGACTGAAATATAAAAAAAAGAGATAGTTACAGTCCCTTGGTAATGGAGATGGCTGCTATCTTACCATGTCCTGGGACAGGAAAATGCTCCAACACAGGCAAAAATCAACAAAAAGAGCTTCACAGGTCTTGAAAAGAGTGACAGGTCTGGTCAAATGTATCCTTTGACTATTTCTCCTTGCAATTTCTCCTACTACTTTACTCTCTCAATTTTTCTCCTTTTATACTCTTTTCCAGCCCCCTCCCACCTTCCAGACTTTTTTTCAATTCTCTGGGACTTTCCCCGCTGAGGCATGCACAGGATATGTCCGAAAACCTAGCTCGAAACTGGGCTTAAGAAAAAAATTTCAATACTGCCATCTAGTGGCTTTTTTCCCCCACATTACAATATGTTATACAGTAACTGATTATATTATGATGAATTCTCGTGACAAATTATAAGGCAGAAAAGTAAATAAGTATTAAAGCTACTTAAACCGATTAAATCTGTTCTAACATGATGAGAAACAGATTTCAGGCTTAGATTTCGTGACAATATTTCTTGAGAGGACCTGTTCCTCATTATCAGTTTGTGTCACTGATTTTCAGTACAGACTTATCATAAAATACATCCACAAAACAGCATATTCATGACCATGAACCATGGGAGGGGATTTTTTTATGATCTGGTTTATGGTTTGAAGGTGACCTGTTGATTAACATGAGTGTGGCCCTTGAGGAAGGATTTTTTTAGGCTATTCCCACTCTGATACCTGCAAAGAAAACGGTCTTTTCCTCCAATGGGTTTTCATAGACGGCATCAATCTTCTCTGGCACCTCACTCCAGAAGGTGGCCACAAGCATGGGTCCGTTTGGCTTCTGTTTAAAGTTGGCAGACCTGAACAGGAATCTGTTCCAGAGAGAGTATGAATGTATGAATTTGTGTGTGTGTGTGTGTGTGTGTGTGTTGTTGAGAGAGAGAGAGAGAGAGAGAGAGAGAGAAAGGGAGGGAGCACGGGAGAGCAAAAGAGAATTCACAATGGGCCCGATGCCACAGCATCCCCATCTGGTTCCTGTTAAAGCACGGAAGTTTAAGACAGCAGTTAAGCAAGCTTAGACTTTCCCAGGATTTCAAGCATGATATGAGGCATGGTCTCTGCTCTTTCCTCTGACCCATTTTCACAATTTGAAAAAAAAAAAGGAAAAAGGGAAAAAGAAAGTTTTAACCAGCAGTTAGAGACAGAAATTCAAACACAAATTCATCATCCACTAGCGCACGCGCAATTGTTTGCATTTTCCCCGGAAATACCCCTTGAAGTTTCGACCATGGTTTTGAAATTCCAACGTGTAATTTGGAAAGTAAACGTGCAATTTAAAAAATACACCACTAGGTGGCGGTAGTTCGCATCTGCCTCATATGCATTCATGATAGCTCCCTGCTAATCTTGAATTTAGTAAAAAGACCAAACCTCCGACCATGACGTTCATATCAGCTTTTTCATTTCTGTCATGACATATTTTTCCATATTATTAATCTGACTGTTTTGCTTATTGGCATAAGTTTTCAATAATTAATTTTTTAAATGAAAAAAAAAATCTGAAAGGATTTTTAGTGAGAATCAATATCAATTAGAGAGATGGCAATTGTCTCTTGACAGTTGACATTCAATCACGAAAACTGACAGTTAGTCTGATCTACTTCTAATGTCCATCAATCCCTTCACCCTAGGACTAGACTGAGCCAATGTTTCAACATCTTTCCAAGGAGGTAAGGACTACCTGAATCAGTACCCTACATACTGTACTTATAAAATTCTGGAGATGTTGATTTCGATGGTGTAATTGACATCTTTGCACATATACATCCTCATCTGATGGCATTGGTGTAGTTTATTGTATTTGTGTGTTCAATTGAAAGTCATGCAAGTCTTATAATACTGGTATTTTGCTCATAGCTATACTAATCACTTTTACCAAACTCTGAGTCCTGGTAGTCATGCTATAGGGGTTTGGGTAATGTAAATGTTTATTGGCCTAATGGTCGAATGTTGGTTCAGAGTTTCCATACAGTCATATGTTGATGTTGATGTTCTTCCCATAGTTGCATTTCTTTATCTCAGCATACTATAGGCCACAGCTCAGCTGACCTCATGATTTTCTCATTGTTACATGTACTCATTTTGATGTCTGAATAGCCTGCCTTATAATATATATTCCATTCGATTGAGCTTATCTTTCTAAATAGCAAGCTAGTACTGATTGTCTCCTGAATTGTCTCCTGAATACAAACTATTGCTGACTGTCTCCTAAATTGTCTCCTAAATACAAACTAGTGCTGGATGTCTCCAAAAAAGAATTCCGGCTCAGGAAGTGTGTTGAAGCATGGGAGGTGGAAGGGGAGGAGACTTGGGGAAAATTTATGTTGGATGAGAGCCAGGATCCTGGCAATACCCCCATGACCCCCCTTGCATACGCATAAATCCAAAAAAATACACAGATGCATACATTGATGGATAAAAAAAGCTTTGTTCTTAAGCGAATGGCACATTCAAACATAAATCTTAAATTTCCTTCCCCCTGTAAAAGGACAGCAGAGTTAGATGAAGAAAAGATGTTGACTAAAACTATTCAGGATTAAAAAGAGAATAGACCAATATGACTGAAAATAAACCTGCCCATTCGGCAGTCAAATGCCTCGACTCGCTTTCCACCATGCGTGTTTGAGTGCTTTCATTATACCACAGATCATTTATTTTAATGCCGTTTCAGCAAAACACTGCATTAATATAGCCTAATATATATTCTAATGGATGATGATGACGGTAATGATTATAATTATTTGCATTATGATTGCACAATTAAGGAAACTCCAGCACACAGAGCAGACACAATTAGGAGCTTAATAGGTTCATATTGGTCTCCAAATAACCAAGTCTAGGACTGAATAACTGCCTGATCACCTAATTTTGAATACATAAGTGAGTTATTTGATTATTTATGGAATTAATTCATGTAAGGTAATCCTTTTCAAGACAGCAGCTTAGTCAATTGAAAGTCAGCAACGACAACAACAACAACAAAAAAAAAAAACGCATTTGGAACCCACCTACTGCATGATGATTTTAATAACCCCGCCTGCCCCAATGCTGTAATCATCCTATCAAAGTTCATAATGAACTGAGCTCAAAAAATCAGGTGTGCTGCCCATACTTTTTAAAAAAAATAAATTTGGCATCTCCAATCCCATCCAAATCTGGAATGACCTATGAACTAATGAACTATGTACGAGTCTTGCTCGTATGCGACCCCTTGCTGCCAACTCAGGAGAGTGTAGAAAGTTCGCGGCTCTCCTCTGAAGCATGCACCGGTCAGCCGCCGCTTCTTATATTAGTTGAATCTTCGCAAATTCAGAATGAGGGCAGAGGATACCCGGACATGAACAAACTTAGAATCTTCCTGATGAGCGCCTGTCTGGCCAACAGGAGGCGCTTGAGCAATGAACAAGGCAACTATTATATTCCCTTCCCAGCAGTCCCTTCCTAATTTGCAACCATGTAGCGCTACAGCCAATTGTGCGCTACTCTGAAAAGGCTGCCGACCACTACCGGCTGATAGTCACTTCTGCTTTGCAACGCGATGCTTTACCGAGTGAGCTATCTGGCAGCCTGTGCTGCCCATAGTGACCATACCATACCATACTAAAACTGGTTATGATTATGTAAGTTGGTTAAAATCAAAATGTGATCGGCAATATACTGTAAACTGAATAACAAAAATATAATACGAGAAGGCACTTAGAGTAGGGATGTCAGTGATAAATCATTAATCGATTCATTGCCGTTAAGATTTTAAATGATTCAAAATGTGTTAACTGGCAAAGAATGTTTTCGGTGGCCTACCACCTATCTACAGGTGAAGTCAACTTTTGTATCACAAAAGGGCAAACTTCAACTTTGGACTACTGAAAAGAAACTGGGTTTTGTTTGGTCTGACAATAGTAAAAATTGCAGAGTAACGCATATAGTGCTGAGGTGATGACATTACCGCAACTTAGCTTTCGGTGTCAGAACTACACCAAAATAGTTGGGACAAAGTTTAAATTGTGAATAAAATCAAAATGCAATGACTTTCAGATCACTTGAGCCAATATGTCATTTACAATAGAACATAGATAACATTTGAAATGTTGAAACTGAGACATTTTACATTTTTATCCACAAAATTAGCTTATTTCAAATTTTCTGACAGCAGCTGGTCTCGAAAAAGTCAGGACACAGGCAAAAAAGGGCTGAAAAAGCTACATATTAGGGCTGTTGCGATTGTTTTAAGCGCAATAAATAGGGCTGCACGATTTTGGCCAAAAATAAAATCCTGATTTTTTTCTCTGGAATCTCGATTTCGATTTTTCAAAAACTGCTAAAGACAACAGAATAATAAATTAATTCAAAGATTTTGTTTTTATTTTAGAAAAAGATAAACAGATTTCTCTATTGAGATTGAAGTGCAAATTCGACCTTGACCAAACAAAGATCAATCCCTTGGGATTAATAGTGAAAACTTCACTTTCACCAATGAAAATAAACAGGTTCCTTGTAAACAAAGAGGAGGTTCCTTTATTTGCCAATGAAGTGAAAAGTTAAGAACCCCCTTTGGGGATAAAGTGACAATCATAACTGTCTTTAACCAAACTTCATTTTAAAAATAAAAGGCATTTCTGTAATGTACAACAAAAATTAATGAACACAGTGTAAAACTTTCACATTTTGTGAAATAGAGCTTGAAAAAATGTATTCCTGAGGTAAAAACACAAACATTAATTAGTGTGAATGCTGACAGCATTCACAGTTGTTTTTCATGTCGACCATTTTCTTTTTACTTATTATCCTTACTTCTTCCGCCATTCTACCCTATTTCTACCCGATTAAACTAGTCCAACATACTTGGTGCCATTTCAACAATTCATATATCAAACTGTTCAGCGTTTTCTGGACATTATGGGTATTATTTTACTCTTTCATACTATTTATACTTTTTAAAATATTAAAGTTTTTCTACATTTTTTGTCCCATAGACAACGAATGATGCTGCAACGATCGCATCAACAACACAAGACCAAGAGATGCCAAAAAAGAGAAAGGAGAGTCATCGTAAATTATGTCGCATAGATCGCCTCATTTTTATTAATATATCTCAAATGAGGTCTCACTGGAAGCTTGGTGTGAACGCAATTTAGCGATTAGATTGGAAAGTGTACAAGAGTATACAAGACTTGTGCGAGTTCATCAAATCCTTGTGCTCTCACAAGTCGCAGCAGTCGCCATTTCAGTCGTATTTTGGTGTAAACAGGGCATAAGTGAGCTCAGCTGAGTTTCCATCCAGATGCTTTCGTTAGAGCAGAGGAGTCTTCATAAGAACGAAGTGAATCGAGCCAGCTATTTTGCGGTTAGGGAAATTATTGCAGCTCATTCTCCATGCACCTTATTTCTATTTGTGGGTTTCAGCTAATGCATCAGTTTTAAACGTTGCTTTCTGTGTCAAACAATCAAACGCAATGACAAGTTCGGCACAAATGCAACGTTAACAAGGCTATCATTGTGAAAATCCACAATCTCTCGGTGTGACCTTGAGAATGGCGCGAAGGTCACCGAAATCGACTGGCGCCAGGGTATCACGGTAATACATGTTGACGTGAAATTTGAAGTAAATCCGTCGACTTGTTCTTGAGATATCTCACTGACAAGGCTATCAGTGTGAAAATGCACAATCTCTCGGTGTGACCTTGAGAATGGCGCGAGGGTCACCGAAATCGACTGGCGCCTGGGTATCAGACTAATACATGTTGACATCAAATTTGAAGAAAATCCGTCGATTCGTTCTTGAGATATGTTGCTGACAAGGATTTGGGACGCACGGACGGACGGACGTATGGACAGTTGGATGTACTGCCATATTCTCTGAAACGCCTTTTTAGACGGCTTATGGTGGAGAAATGAACATTCAATGCCCGAGCAACAGATCTGGTTGACATTCCTGCTGTCAGCATGCCAATTCCACGCTCCCTCAATGCTAGCGCCATCTGTGGCATTTTACTGTGAGACAAAACTGCACATTTCAGAGTGGCCTTTTATTGTGGGCAGTATAAGGTACACCTGTGCACTAATCATGGTGTCTGATGAGCATCTTGATGTGGCACACCTGTGAGGTGGGATGGATTGTCTCAGCAAAGCAAAAGTGCTCACTACCACAAATTTAGACAGATTTGCTGACGTCAATGTTGTGGATCGAGTGGCCCATGGTGGTGGTGGGGTTATGGTATGGGCAGGCATCTGTTATGGACGAAGAACACAAGTGCACAGAGATACCGTGATGAGATCCTGAGGCCCATTGTTGTGCCATACATCCATGAACATCACCTCATGTTTCAGCAAGATAATGCACGGCCCCATGTTGCAAGGATCTGTACACAATTCTTGGAAGCTGAAAATGTCCCAGTTCTTGCATGGCCAGCATACTCACCGGACATGTCACCCATTGAGCATGTTTGGGATGTGCTTGACCGGCGTATACGACAGCGCGTACCAGTTCCCACTAATATCCAGCAACTTCGCACAGCCATTGAAGAGGAGTGGACCAACATTCCACAGGCCACAATTGACAATCTGATAAACTCTATGCGAAGAAGATGTGTTGCACTGCATGAGGCAAATGGTGGTCACACCAGATACCCCAATAAAGCAAAAACTGCACATTTCAGGGTGGCCTTTTATTGTGGACAGTCTAAGGTACACCTGTGCACTAATCATGGTGTCTGATGAGCATCTTGATGTGACACACCTGTGAGGTGGGATGGATTGTCTCAGCAAAGCAAAAGTGCTCACTATCACAAATTTAGACAGATTTGTGAACAATGTTTGAGAGAAATGGTAATATTGTGTATCTGGAATGAATTTTAGATCTTTGAGTCCATCTCATGACAAATGGGAGCAAAAACAAAAGTGTTGCGTTTATATTTTCGTTGAGTGTAGTATTTGTCTACCACTACGTTCATTCGCAAACGTGATGTCTTCACTGATTAGAATACAGGCTCTGTAAGTCAACAGTATCTGTTTGCCAGCGGTACCATTAAGATTATGTACACCTCCGAGGAATATTCGCGCAGACAACGTTGAGCTCTTTATTCACCGGCTGCCTCTGCTTGTGATAGCAGCTTTTATCGACTGAAACTCTTTTAGTGCCGCATCAGCAAACGCCGACATGTATTAACTTTCATTTCATCAAATGAACACTTGAAATATTTTCAGTGATTCACAACTCTTTATTATATTGTATGTTTTATAATGGTTTTCGTGGCGCAAGTTCGTACTTGCGTATGGCCTTTTATCTTTTTATTTTCTTTTCTTAACATACGTTCCGATCCGATCCATAACCCGTGTATGCAGATGTTTTTAACAGCTGACATGGAGCTGCTCTATTCATGCACGCAGTTACATTATTCTGTCACTAGATGGCACACCCGGATCAGTCAATTAATATTCACTGGCAAGCTGAATTCGAACACGGTTTGTAATATTGATACATTCGATCCTACCCCTGATTTCCAGGGAGTTGCATTAATTAAACTCCTCAGCCATGCCTCATGTGCAAACTGCTCTTATCCAATTCCAGGCAGTGTAAAGTTTGCAAAGTTACCAAAATACATTGTGAGTGCTCAAACTGATAACCTTCTTTTTCATTGAAAGTCTTCAAACTCTTGTTCTATTTTGAACCTCTATAACTTCAGCATTCTTTCTCCTAGACACTTCATTCGACTTCTAACACTAGCTAAATTAACTGAATTGCATGGTTAGCATTGTCAGCATAGTTAACATAACTGCTAACAACATTAGCTAAGTTAGTTTAGTAATGTGGATAGCATGGTAAACATCATTAGCATAGTTAGCTAGCTAACGTGGATAGCTTATCTAGCATTGTTAACATACTTAGCATAACTGTTAAAAAGCATTGGCTAATTTCGCTGAGTAACCTGGTGAGCATGGTTAGCATTGTTCTTTCATTCTTGCTTTGTTCAGCCTTCTTTCAGTTTTTTTCATAAACATTCAAGCATTCAACAAATTCAAATGTAATTACTTTTTCATGGCAGCTATTCAATGTGGCATCAGCAAACATTCAAACATTCAAATTATACAAACTTTTTTGTATTAAAGGCCGCATCGCAGTGTGGCTTCAGCTTTCAGACTTGCAATTTCTTCAGGAATTGCCTGTCAAGTTATTATTACTATGCTTCCACTTTCTTCCGCCATTGAAGTCTATGGCAACCCCAAGAACCGTAACCAGAAAAATGTAAATGATTTGGCAAACTTGTTAGGGACAGTCGCCTGATGACTCACACCAATTTTCATGCCCCTTGCTAAGAAGCTCTAGCGCCACCAACTGGTCAAAGTTTGACATACATTTACCTTCATAACTTCTGACGCTTTCATCCGATTTTCACAAATTAGGTACCGTTGGAATCCTTGGGCCAAGTTCAACACACCCTATAGCATCATCTTCCACCATATTGGATTTTCCGCCATTTTGAATTTTAGCAAAACCTTTCAGAAGTTTCACGGGTCACAAATTTTGTCCAATTTGAGCGAAATGTGGTTGTAGAATTTACAGACCGAGCCATACAAACGATACTAAAAGCCGTTTCAATATTCAAAACCGTTTGCCCATAACAGCCAATGAAATTTGGCGGGGAAGCCATATCTCAGCAACGCATCGATGTATCAACCCCAAGCTTGGTAAATAGTCTCAGTCCCTGATCCTAGCGAGGCAATAAAAATTCTGTGATGTTTGACCTTTAGGGGGCGCTATAAATAGCAAAAATATGTTTTAGCTGATATCTATTGATCTTTTTGGAGTAACACCTTAATTCCAGTGCCTCCTGATGCTCAGGGACGGCGCTACAACGGGGCAAGGGGGTGCTATAGCCCCGTCACAAATGTACATAACCTCAGTTTAGCCCCCTCAAGCATTTTTAAAATGAATAAATTAATTAATTTATTTATTTGAATAAAGGAATATGTGGAAGGTAATTACTCGCCATTCTGTCCCAGTCCAATTGCTGGCTGCGTGCTTATTTCGCACGGTTTGTGTGTGCATTAAGGTAGGGGGGAGAGCACTGTCTGCGCTTGTACTGCATGTCAGGCTGCGAAATCTTTTTCTGGAAGTCGGTTGGCTGTGGTACCATTGTACGTGCCAATCAGCCAATCACAGCTCGATGAGAATGGCGATGCATTTGCAAATTTGTAAATACTCGTCTTGCAATAACGATGTAAGTGCACAATACGCGAAATTACAAGTAAACTAGGTGGTCAGCTGCAGAAGTCTAATAGTCTATTTATTAGCCCTTCGCTTTGATGACTAACACAGCAGATCGGAGAGCAAAAGTGATATCAGACTGTGTTTCCATTACTGCGTTTTCTACGTTTTGTATTCTCAGATTTGCTAGATAAAGTTTTGTTTTCAAGTCATGACAATAATTGCAAAAAAACATTTTTGAAGCACTCCCCGTTGTTTTTAAGCCTTCAAGCTGCGTGTTTTAGGGAGAGGACAGGCTCTTCCCTTAGTTGTCTTATAATGTCCCAGACTCGGTTATCATTTTCGCCATCGTATAGCTTCTAATAAAGCATTAATACATACAGCAATTCACAGATATTATTAACAGGGTTCTCAAGTCTTACGCACACGCATTTCAATAAGTTCACACGCCACACATGACATTTCTCACGTTGAGAAGTGATAAAACTCGCTGAATATTAGTACCATAGACTGTATATAAGAGATTAGTATGAATGGATGAGGCGAAGGCAGACTGCTCTGCTTGAATCAGCAACCTATCATCCAATCAGAAAATAGTATTTCTTGTTGCAAGGTGAAACAGCAACACCGTAATCACGTCTTCCACACACGCCTGAATGCGTGCGAATGCTGCTATTGTGTGCACACGTCAAAGCAGAGCTGGCAGTGGAAGCCCAAAATCAGGTAATCACTTCATCACTGATTTTTTTTTCCTTGCAATAGCTGCTTATTAAAGTCGAGGAACTATGCAGGATATTTGCTTTATGGATCATTGTTCACCTCAATTTAACTGCTTTGGATGGTTATGGTTCGATGAATTGACTTGTAACCTGTCAGGGGGAGAAAGGGGGCTCTCTGCCCTCCATGTAGTGTATTTTGGTTGAAAACAAACCCTGCTTCGATACGGTGCCCGCCTACTTGAGCTACCACTTCTGACAACAAGATGCGACGGATAACCCGGTCAGCATTCATTCTGCAAATAGCCTACAACACGCAGAATCTTCTGCGACCGCGCCCACGGAGGAGACAAGAGTTTACTGGCAGTTGTGAATATTCAATAACTGATCCTGGTGTGCCAACAAGTGATAAAATATTAAATTTATTAAATATAAAATATTAAATATAAATTTGCAGCTCCACGTCCACTGGCGGACACATCTGCACAAAGATACACCGTTGTTCTTATCGAACACACCAAATCCAGATAATCTGTAAATGATGATTTAAATTAATATTTTAATTTGAAACGAGTAACTAAGCTCCCAGTGTCAAAATAACGAAGTGAAAGTATTCTTATCATACAGGGTGGAGAAGCAAAACTTGCACTGACATATAAAGTACAAACAATCCCACAACCACTCCCCTGAATTGTAAAGTATGCGCACTGTTAACAGACATGGGCAGAACTGTGAGGTATCCTTCAGGAAACACTCGCAAGAGATAGTAATCCAAAAAACATAAGCCTTTATTGGGGTCTGGGTCAAAGCCAAAAAACACAGAACTTGCCAAGCCACAATACGAAATCCAAAAATAGTATCGACTAGACAGGCCGGGGTCAGAACCAGTAAGACAGATGAGCAGAGGTACAAAAACGATAGGCAAAAAGTCTGAGTTGATAGGCAAAGCCAATGGTCATACACAGGGCATCCAAACACAGAACTCGTGGTCATACAAAAATAGGTCAAAATCCAGAAAGGCAAAAACAGTACAAAAAGGGCAATGGCAAGAATCAAGGTAGGACTATCCAGTAGAAGAAAAACAATAATCAAAGGCGTACAAGGAGCTCGGCACAATGAAATATTGATCAATGTTCTGACAAGAGCTGTGAGTGAAAAAACTCCTAATATACACACAGGAAAGGTCACATGCTTTACAGAGATCAGCTGTGGGGAATGAGACTAATTACATCGGGAGAATAACATGAGGGAAACCCTAACCACGGAAATTGGCGAGATACGAAATACGGACAGGAATCACACAAACAGCCTATGACATTTAAACATCTCCGGTCCAGGAGTTCTACACAGATATGTGCACAGATAACAAGAGCAGGAAAGTAATTTAGCACGTGCGAGAGATTCTCGCTGAACATAGGGAGAGGACGGCGGAAAGCAAAGGGGCGGAGAATAGAACAGGGCGATTGCGAAGAGGGAATTCTTCTATTAGTAGCGGTGCAGCTTTACAACTTAAACTAGAGTGCTCATTAGTAATTTAGTAATCGAATATATACATGGTTAGTTGTGTTAGTAGACTATAATACAAAATACAAATGTTAGTCTTGTTAGTAATCAAAACAGATGGGTGAAGGAAGAAAACGAGATACGAAGGAATATTTTTAAACACAGGACTTCATTTAAATCACCCGAATTCAGTGAGTACGCAGACAGGGAAGATGGACTAAACCAACTAGATCACAAGACAGGGGAGACAAGTGCAATGGAACTGAAACATGGAATGAACCAAAAACCTGAATATTACAAAAACCAAAAAGAATAAATAAAAGACAATAATCATGAACACAAAACCAGAACCATAAAACATGATCAGACAGATCAGAATCATAAGAAGAACGCACTGCGCTACGCGTTGTGACTACGCTTTGGGTATAATTAATTTCATTTCTGAAGTTGTGATGTTGTGACAGTTTTCTGATGGTGCATATGAAATATGCACTTGTTTCACATTTTGGATATATTGCGGTGTTATTAACTGTGGCTCAGATGGTGCTTTCCGGTGCTGAAGTCTTTCACCTTTGCGCGTGAAAGACGTTTTTGCCTTGTAGTCTCTTGTATTAGGTTTATAGCTATTTTTCTGAATATTCCTAGGGCAACTGTAATCAAAAACTACATTTATATTGAATGTACTGTATGCACCATGATCTGCTTCTATTTAAAAAACAAGAACAGCCTAATAAACTATAAAAAATAACTGAAGTCGCGAAAATCGACTGTTTTCTTTGCACCCCAAGTTTTGGTCTCGCCCCCCATTAGCACCGGGAGAGGAAAAATCCTGGCGCCATCCCTGCTGATGCTGTTGGACATCCCTCGGTAGATCCTGGAAGATTGTCTTTGTAAACGTCAAAATTTCGCAGCCATTTTGAAGTTTGTCCAAAATTTGCATGGAGTTACAGAAATTACACAACCGTACATAGGTAAATGTTGAAATTTGGCAAACTCATTCAAAGACGTGCCATAATCAAGCACACCAAATTTCATGCCCCTAGCTCAAAAGCTCTAGCGCCACCAACAGGGCAAAATTTGACAAATATTCATTTTCATAACTTCGGTCCAATTTGAGCAAAACATGGTTCATAGAATCTGCAGACCGTGCCGCACAAATGATACTAAAAGCCGTTTTGATTTTCAAAATCATTTGCCTGAAATAGCCAATGAAATTTGGTGGCAAAGCTGCCAAACAGGATGTGAGGCCATATCTAAGCATACCCTTTGGCATATCAACACCAAACTTAATAATTAAACTAAAGTCTTGCCCCTGGCCAAGAACCGTGACCTTTGTCCTCTGGGGGGCGCTATAAATGGGAAAAACATGTTTTCACAGATATCTCTTGGACTTTTAAGAATGAAGCCTTATTTCCAGTGTCATCTGATGCTGTTGGACATCCCGAAGCAATTGCTTGAAGTCTCTGTAAAAATGCACCAGAGTTTGGCAGCCATTTTGAATTTTGTCCAACATTTGCTTAAATTCAGAGATTACAAAGTTTGTCCTTTCATTACTAAACTTGGCAAACATGATCTGCAGTCCAAGCCTGAGAAGTCTCTGGAGCTTGGTATCTCTCCTCCGGACTGTTTGGCCGTAACTGCAAATCGAAATTGACAGCGAAGCTGCAAAACTGGATGTGAGGCCTTATCTCAGCAATGCTTTTACAAATCAACCCCAAACTTAGTAAATAGTCTCAAAATCTGCCCCAGAGGGAGCAAAAAAAATTCAGAGAGCTTTGACCTCTGGGGGGTGCTATCAATTGCAAAAACATTTTTTAGCTGATATTTCTTGATCTGTTTGGTCTAAACCCTTAATTCCAGGGTCTGCTGATGCTGTTGGACATCCCTAGACTGATCCTAGAAGACTGTATATGTAAGCATCAGAATTTGGCAGCCATTTTGAATTTTGTCCAAAATGCGCTTAGATTTACAGAAATGACAAGCTTTGTCCTATCATTACGAAGCTTGGCTCACATGATCTACAGACCAAGCCTGAGAAATCCGTTGTGTTTTGTTTCTCAAATTCAAGCCGTTTGGCCATAACAGCAAAGCAAATTCAACCGAGAAGTTGCCAAACAGGAGGTAGGCCCATACCTCAGCGACGCTTTGGTGTATCAACGCAAAACTTGGTATTAGGACATAAAACACAGTCTGGAAAAGACTTATTAAATTAAGTGACCTTTGACCCCTCGCAAATATTCAAGTCACAGGAAGTGAAGTCATATCTTCACAAAACCTACAAGTCACCAAACCAAACTCAACAGTTGAACTCCGGACCTCGTCACTATATTGCCTCATCAAGTTGTAGGTCATTAAAACTCAAAACCTATCAAAATTGATGGTGAATCTGTAAAACAGGAAACAGGCACATAACTCGGTCGATTAGTGGTGATTTAATCTAAAATTTCTCAACTGTGCAAACAGTGATATATGTGACAGTTCAATCATATTACTGTGGTCACCCGGGCTGACCTGCTACGCTGCTAGGCCACCCCATTGCTGCTTGCAGCTATATTTTATCGTGTTATTTGCTTTTGCTCAAAAGCGCATCAACCAAACAATCGGCAACACCGCTACAGTGCTGTGAAAAAGTATTTGCGTCCTTCCTGATTTCTTCTTTTTTTGCATATTTGTCACGCTTAAATGTTTAAGATCATCAAACAAATTTTAATATTAGACAAAGACAACCCGAGTAAATCCAAAATGCAGTTTTTAAATGATGAGTTCATTTATTAAGGGTAAAAATCTATCCAAACGTACCTGGCTCCATGTGAAAAAGTAATTGCCCCCTTAATCCTAATAACTGGTTGTGCCACCCTCGGTGACAACAACTGCAATGAAATGTTTGCAATAACTGCCAATGAGTCTTTCACATCACTGTGGAAAAATTTTAGCCCGCTCTTCTTTGCAGAGTTATTTTAATTCAGCCACATTAGAAGGGTTTTGCGCATGATCGGCCTGTTTTAGGTCATGCTACTGCATCTCAATATGATATAAGCCCGGATTTTGACAAGGCTACTCCAAAGTCTTAATTTTGTTTTTTCATTTTAAGCCATTCAGAGATGGACTTGCTGGTGTATTTCAGATCATTGTCCTGCTGCATAACCCAAGTGCACTTGAGCTTGAGATCACAATCTGAGGATTGGACATTCTCCTTCAGGATTTTGCGGTAGAGAGCAGAGTTCATAGTTCCATCAATTATGACTAGTCATCCAGGTCCTGAAGCAGCAAAGCAGACCCAAACCATCACACCACCACCACCATGTTTGACTTTTGGTATGATGTTCTTTTTATGAAATGCTGAGTTAGTTTTACACCTGATGTAATGGGATGCACACCTTCCAAAAATTTCAACTTATGTTGCGTCAGTCCACAGAATACAGCACCCTCCATAATTATTGGCACCCCTGGTTAACATGTGTTAAAAGCCTTACATTAATTCACTTTTTATTGCAGAAGCATACTCTCACACCGAAAATTGTAAAAAAAAAAATGTAACCTTCAACTCAACTGAATTTTAAGGGAAAAAAATCCCTGACTTAGAAATAATTATTTTTCATAAAATGACCTGTTCCATAATTATTGGCACCCCTAAGAATTTCTTGGAAATTAATGTAATTGAAGTATTTCTGTCATTTCTACAGAAGTTTACAAAGTTGATCAGAGTATCTAGGAACATCTAATTAGTATTTCATCACTTCCTGTTTCCCTGGGGTATAAATATGACATCACACAGCGGCCATTTCTCTTATCCACTCTTCAACATGGGAAAGACAAAAGAACACACCATTCAAGTAAGGCAGATGTGTGTCAACCTTCACAAGTCAGGCAATGGCTACAAGAAAATAGCCACTCGCCTGTACCTGCCCATATCTACTGTCAGGGGAATCATTAAGAAGTTTAAAAGAACTGGAACAGTGGTAAACAAGCTTGGACGAGGACGCAAGGTTATTTTGCCACCACGAACAGTGAGGAGGATGGTAAGAGAAATAATAAGTTCTCCAAAGCTCACTGTTAAAGAATTGCAACAAATGGTAGCATCTTGGGGTCACAAAGTCTCCAAAACAACCGTCAGGCGCTATCTACATGCCAACAAGCTGTTTGGGAAGCATGCACGGAAAAAAACCTTTTCTCATTCACAATCATAAACGCAAACGTCTGGAGCTCGCTAAGCGGTACTGGGACTTCAACTGGGACCCTGTGCTTTGGTCAGATGAGACCAAGATAGAGCTTTTTGGCAACAAACACTCTAAGTGGGTCTGGCGGAACACAAAAGATGAGTATGCAGCAAAGCACCTCATGGCCACTGTGAAGTATGGGGGAGGATCGGTGATGCTGTGGGCCTGTTTCTCTTGCAGAGGCCCTGGGAGTCTTGTTAGGGTGCATGGCATCATGAATGCTTTGAAATACCAGGACATTTTAAATCAAAATCTGGTGGCCAAAAGCTGAAGACAGGTCGTCACTGGGTCTTTCAGCAAGATAATGACCCTAAACATGTGGCCAAGTCTACACAGAAATGGTTCACCAGACACAGAATCAAGCTTCTCCCTGAAGAAATGTTGAAAACCTGCTGAAATGTGAACAAAGGGGCTCAAATTTCTTGGCACAGCGCAGGGTGGTGCAGCGTGGCGCAGCCCACGCAGTGGTAATTACGTGCTGTGCAATACCTGGGCAGCCACTTTGGCAATTTTGGTAGACGGACGTGCGCCGAGATGGGTGTGGCGGCGAGGTAGGGGGAGGTGTCACATATTCATCAAGACACAGTGACAATTGCGTAGAAAAAGTCTCCGCTGGAGTTGCGCAGAAAGCTCGCCAGCTCCAACCTGTTTTACTTTCTGTGCAGTGGTAATTTGGCTGACCGGCGCACAGTGCACATACGTCACCGAAATCTCACAGGCAGGTTTCCAGAATGTCAGCCACATTTCAATGCAATTAATAATTACAGGAAGCACTATTTAGTGTAACTATCCGAATAAGGACATAAATTATAGCATCTATATCGGTTGTCCTGATGTCAGATTAAAGGCGGTTGGCATGCGTCATGGAAACTTGACCTGGCTTAATCGACGCAGCTGAATCTGTGGTGCACACTAACGACTTATAGATAGATAGATAGATAGATAGAAAGATAGATAGATTACTTTATTAATCTCCAAGGGGAAACTATTTTGCCACCCAATAAAAAACACATACATCCATACACTTAACAGACAATACAAACAAATCCATACCATTGCACAACAACAGCTGCATTGACATGTTTGGTTACTTCAAATGACAGAGTACTCTAAATAAGTGAATTTAATTGATGCAGGTAGGATAGATAAATAAATATACACCTCCAGAAGGTTAAAAAGCACTAGTTAATGATTGTTGTTAAAAAATCTGACTGCTGCAGGAACAAAGGAGCGTCTGAATCGTTCAGTAGAACACTGAGGCATCACTAGCCGCTCACTGAATGAGCAACTGAGCTCCTTAAATATATTGTGGAGTGGGTGGTTTTCATAGAGAAGGACTGTTTTCAACTTAGTCCCTGTTCTCTTCTCCACTATTACCTCAAGCTTGACTGGGTTAAAACCAATCACTGAGCCAGCCCTCTTGATCCCTTTATTAATCCTGTTCTTGTCATCAATAGATATACTGCCTCCCCAGCACAGAACATCACACATCTTCACATCTTTTTCAGCCCACCGCAAACTGCCTATATATATATATATATATATATATATATATAGAACGCTTGCGTTCTATGCTCAGTAAAGCTGCTTGCACACTGGACGCGAAACAAATTTTTCGCACGACTGATTACAGTCAAAGTCAATGCAAAGACGTGATAGTCGGACAGGGTATTAATATAGCTCCGTGTCCAAAAGTCATAAAAGTTCTAATTTTTTCCCAGTATTCCAGTAATTATTAGACGTGCAAACTTGGCCATGTTTGTGTTCGACCTTCACAAAATGCAAATTTATAGCTATCAAATTTTCTTGGTCTTTTCAGCCTATTCGTCTGTTTTCTTCCATTGAAGATAGACAACAGTCTTTATTCGGTCTTTCTTTTGAAAATTAGTCAAATGGATCGAACAGATTCATTCTTTATTTCCACAGGAAAGATAAAATAGTGCGTGAGCAAATCAATTCCATGACCATTGAAAGTGTGAATAAATTATTGCACGCACGATCGAGACTGTCCGACGCGAAATGCAAAATACTCCATGTCCAGCAGCCAGCAAAAAGTAAAAGTATTGATTTGAGAACAGATGTATAATGAAATAAAGAATAAAAATATATCACCAACAAACGGAACATCCAAAAAAGATGACCCGCAAATAAATAAATCACAGTGTTCAATGGATGTTCTGTTGTTAAAATGTTTCTTTTTATTCTTTATTTCGTTATCAATCTGTTCTAATCGTCCTCTTTTTTTTTTTTTGGGCTCTCAGACACGGAGGCATTGTAGATTGTCCCGCGCCAATGTCGACTCACTTTATTGAGCAGAGCTTAAACAGAAACATTGATTGAAATTCTCGGTACTCATCTTGAAGAACTGGGCCCTCTTAGCAAAACATTCACATTTAATATGTAAAAGAGTCCGTAGGTTTGAAGAAATGAAAAACAATAATCGCCTGTCAGACACGGAGATATATTAAAAGCCTGTCAGAGTTTCGGACACGAGACACTGCGTTCAACGCAATCTGTCATGCGTTTCGGGTCCAGAGTGCAAGCAACTTAATACTAGGCTACTATTATTGTCACTTAGGTTTTATCGTTTTTAGTGGGGGAAAGGAATACAGCCTGATTGCTGCGATGTCGTACTGAGTTAAGATTATGTATTGAAAATAAATGTGTAACGTATCTTGCATTGTTGTCCTTGCATGTTAATCCCAAAATCTTAAGCAGCAACAGGGTGAAATAAAAGGAACATGCTATCCATTGTTTCTCTTCCCAATGTCTCTGTTCATTTCTGTACACTGTGTGTTTGTTAACTAAATAGCTAATAATAGCACGTTGCAAGATATCGTTAACACATGTTGTGATATTATTCACGGCTCCCTTTTTATTTCTGTACCATTATTAGCTATTAGCATGCAGTGTACACAATGGGTTGAAATTGAGCGATGAAATTTTCATCACTGCAGATGAAATAATCAGTAACGAGCTAACGTTGACTATTTAACTACTCAATGAGTATGGAAAAGTTACGTCCACTGGCTTAGAAAGGACAGTCATTTCGATACCAGTATTTTGTCTATTCTAGATATGAACGTAAATATACCTAGCTAGTGCAAACAGTTGAGTGTATATACTGAGCAAATCTTTTCTGCTTTGCAATTTTTTTACTCCCACATGTGTTCTCAAGGACCCCCCCCCCGCAAAAAGACCAGACTATGCTGCCCTAAATGTGCTCTCTCTTTGATGCAACTGTACAAACGACGATACCGAAAATTCTGTGTTTGACTGTGTTTGATGCAGAAGAATGAGATTTGTCTTGCAGTCCTATCAATCTGAATCCGAACAATGATACTGTTGAGGCCAGGAAAAAGTCCAGCAGAGGGCAGAACTGAACAGCAATAACGCTATGCCACAATTTCCCTGAATCACTCTGAGCCATTTGAGTTAATGGTTAAAGCGTATAGTCCAACGGAGATTTTAGCTAAGGCATCTCTTTCATACTATGGTCCAACGGAGATTTTAGCTAAGGCATCTCTTACATACTATCTTTGAGGTAGAGGCAGTAGTATGTCCAATCTACAAAATGGAGGTAACATTCTGAAGAGGAAGGTCTGCTGAGCTATATAAGTCAAAATTGTGCGGGTACTGCCAAAAATGTGGGAACACAAGCAAGTTATAAAACTGGGTTTTTCAGCATTCCAATCGGAATTTTCTTGTCTGATTTAATATAGGAGTTCATGGTGTTTCGGTTAGTGCTCCGGTTGCTTTTCGGCTCATACTGCCAAAACCATCTGTCCGATTGCTTGCATAGTTATATTTTCGTGACCAGCACAACTTTTGCTTCAACTTCGATATAAAAATATTTTTGGGGAGTGAAAACTGTTGGAGTTAGAGTAAGTTTAAGGGAAGACTTATTTACGATTTTACAGCTGTTCGCCACTCTAACAGTGGTGTGACCACACTGTAAGTCCCCAGAATGTATTGTAACAAAAATTATTAAAAAAATAAAATAAAATAAAAATTATGTAAGTTACAGAAACATTTGAATGGTGAAAAAGCTATACAAGCTTAACTTAACATTTTGCAGTTTGACATTTCTAGCCAAAAGTATGACAGAGTAAAGATATAGCAGAAAATAGGTGAATCTACTGAATCAGCACAAAAATGGCTAGATTTAATAGGAACCCAAAAAATGACATTTAAAATTAAATATTTCAAAAACTGAAAAGAAAAACAAAAATCTGTACAGATGCAACATAATTCAGAAAAGGTGGATTTTTTTTAGTTTGAAAGGAATCAATAGCTTTAACAGTGTAAGAGGAGTTAGTCAGCCAAATTTAGGCGGAAGAAGAAAAAGAAGCAAGAAAATAGAGTGAGCTGCTTCACTGAAGCAAGCACACAATAAACTAATTAACGAATGAATTTCCTGGAACACCTCTTTTGGGGGAGATTTGGCTTGGGGGCTTTTGCCGATAAACCCTTTGCTATCGGAGGCAACAGTGTAGGCCTTGCTTTCACTCATGAATTTGACAGAGTCCTGCCCTTAGCCACCAGAAAGTCTTTGGGATGCGCTGGAAAAGGCTTTACAGAGTGGTTTGACTCTCTTCATCAATACAAAATCTCAGCCAAAAATTAATGCAAGTCTGGATGGAAATAAATCCAAGTAAAAGGCGGTCCAACGTAATTAGAGGGTGCCAGATTTTTGGCCAGCCAGGGTATAATGTAATATATGTAAATACAATATAAAAATTTTATCATAACCAAAATTCACAACCCAGTTAAGGTAAAGGTACAGTTACCAGTTTCAATCTCCAGTTGTGTGTTGCTCATTTCCTATAGATGCAAAATTTCAGCCCAAGGATGTACTAAGGACCAAAAAGCACAATAAATTTCATTCATCCACACCTAAAAGGTTTTTATAGATCTGCATTTGTGAGGCACCCTGGGCCTCCAGTGTTTGAGGCATGGTGGAGTGCGGCTGAGAGTGGGCTAGAGGCATGAGTGCGGTCCTTTGATTGCTCAGCTCTGCATACTGTTTGTTTTGGATGTTGAGTTGCATGGAGGCTGCTCTGACACTTTTCTCTGGCACCGAGTACGCAGAGGGTAAAGACCCACACTATGGGAAGTTAAAGATTCAAGAAAAGGTGAACTTCAGAGGGGAAAAAAAATACTTTTTTGGCTGCTCTGCCTAAAGTGCAACTCTGGGAAGAATCTGGAGGAAGTAAAATTGCTGGTGGAACTGAGAGTGAGACTTTAAATAAGAGTGACTCATATTGCAGTTTGTAGAATCAGAAATATTACAATTGCACTGGTGCATTTAATATGAAATATAGCACATCATATATAAAATGAATACTAACAAGCAGCAAACCAGACAAGATGCAACGTTTTCATGCTTTTGGTGGGTCACAAATATTGGTGTGGGTATGATTTGAATTTACTGCCAAACCCATTTGAGTTTTCCAAAATCAGCTCCCAAGATCAATTTCAGTTGTGGAACCATACA
Source organism: Gymnothorax reevesii (assembly GCA_029721435.1). NCBI lineage: Eukaryota > Metazoa > Chordata > Actinopteri > Anguilliformes > Muraenidae > Gymnothorax > Gymnothorax reevesii. Next base: position 53,237,648 of record CM056574.1, read on the forward strand.
TTTTTTAATGCAACCAGAAACACTCCGCAGAGTGAAATGGGTACAAGACATAAAAAACACTGAATGGCTAATGGCAACCTTTGCTTAGGAGATCCGACCTCTACTTTTTATACTCTAGGATCAAATTTCCTCCGAATATAAAGAAGAAACTGGAGCACTCAAACCACCAGTATAAGAGGACTCTGAGAAAGACGCAGTGCGTCGAAACGTCAGTCTTGGCACCTTAATAAATAAATTGATTTGAGTGCTCCAGTTTCTTCTTTATATTCGGATTTACTGTCCTTTCTGCGAGCACCGACCTCCACTAACAGAGGGGCTGAAGCGCAAGGGGTTCCTTCATTTTATCAAATTTCCTCCCTCCGAAGAAAATGAGACCATCTGGATACTATGAGATTCAGACAGCAACTGTCAAAGACTATATTGGCAAAGACTTGAGTATCCCGGTTATGAGCCTTATCCCAGTTTTGATCATATGTGGGATATGGAGTTTACATCCACACAGAGAAACCTGGTAATTCTCATTCCAATATGAGAAATAATGGTTTCCCAGTTTCTGATCACTGCATTTTATTCACACAGGCGCCCGTGATATTTTTTGCAACAAAAAGCGTAGAAATTTTGATATTTGAGAATAATGAGATCACAGTAGCAAATTGCGGGCTTAGTACTATTAAATGCCAACACAGCCTTGCAGATATGGTTTATCTGGCAACAGGAGAAGAGAGCAACAGCTAATTTTAAACTTGTTCTCAGCTCTGACTGGGGCATGTTCAAAATGGAAGGGTCTAAGGCAGTAGCGGATCTAGACCCGGGAATGGGGGGCACGCAGACACGTCCCTTTATGACAATTAGTCCTGGGTAGTTTGCAATCCTTTACTGATGCGTTTTCCTATTATCGTACTTGGCAACTTAAGACACGGTCTCTCCATATGTGATCAAACAGCGATGAAATCGTGGGCTTAATTCAGCTCTGTGGCGCCCTGAACTGAGAATTGTGACAAAACATCCGTTTAAAACAGTCGTTAGTCCTGACCTGTTCTCAGTTATTTTCATGAGTAACCGAAGGTTCGCTCCGAGAGCACTCCACAGTTAACAGTGCCGCTTTTTTTTAATCAACCCACGCAATACCGAGAGTGAAAGGCGATACTTCACTGGAACACGGACCTGATCAATCAACGCAAAGCACTTAAATTATTTTTCTGTACTGAGTTTCGCCCATGATTTCATCGCTGTTTGATCACATATGGAGAGACCGTGTCTTCAGTTGCCTGGGTTGGGTTACCCAGTCCATTTTCCTTGTGTGTCCATGTTTTCCCCTAACCCTACTGTCTCTAGTTTTGGTTCTTGTCTGTCTGTGTTGGGTGTGTTGTTCACTGGCTTCCCTTGCAATCACTCACGCAATCAATATTCCTTTCAATTATCCAATTACTGACTCTTCCTGCTCATACCACATCCTACTCAATCACTCAATAACTGATTCCATCCTCTGCCCTGCCTGCACTCCCACCATTATACTGACTAACAAGCCTCACCTGCTTTTTCCCCTTTATAATCCCTCTTTGCCCTCTGTTATGTGCCAGTTTGTTGTAGGTTCTGTTTAAGAAAGTCTTGTGAATTCTGCTGCGTAGCCTTGGCTAAGTTTTAATGTCCGCTCAGCTCCTTCCCTGCCCGCCTACCCTGACCTGCTCAGGTTCAGCCTGCTTTCCGGCCTGCTCCCCCATCCAGCTCTGTACTCATTGGCCTTGCTGAGATTTTTTGTTTTTGTTTAAAAAACGCTCTACTGAGCTTTTCTGCATATCCACCTCTGAGTGGCGCATTTGGGGTTAAGCCTCCTCGGACCGTGACACGAAGTTTTTAAAAACTTGTGAGTTCTTGCACATTTTCCAACATTGCTGCCAATTAAGGTTTGCATCAAATTCCATTGTAGAAGCTATCACAACACTGGACACCATCTTGAAAAGCAAAGCAAGACTGTTTGCAGGAGTTCTGGCTTGCCTTTGCAAGACTAAATGTAGTTAAATTGTTTAAGATGCAAAAACTAGCGGTCTCTCGCTACACTGCGGAATCTTGAACATGCCCCTAGTGTCAGTCTGTCACTGCCACTGCGCAGGACAAGAGAGAAATTGGTGAAGATAAGCAGCCATGACTGGTGAGATAGGAAAGAATCAATTTATTTCATGCATGTCAAGTATGAATGCAAACAGAACATTCTATTTATGTTGTGCTTTCCAATAATTTGTCTGAATTGCAAGCCCGTCAAGGCTGAGCATACAGTATGAATAAAAGATATTACTACATTGATATCAAAATCTTATTTTCCTGTGTAACATAACAATGGTCAAATTGGCAATTTATGGTCATTTGAAAATCATGTAGGGGAAGTCTAATCTTGGTTTCTTGATTTGGGATCTGGGATTTAGTATTTAGTAAGCAGGGCAATAGTTACATGAGTTATCAATTTGGTTAGGTTGTAATTATTAAAGAGTAAGGTTTGCTGCAGTGTTCCGCCCTCCTCCAGTTTCTCCTGGCTTTTCTCGCAGCTCTAGTCCAGCTAGCTGACATTATTGTATTGGGACTTGGCATTTTCTGTTCATCACACAGCTAGGTAATGGAGGCGCTCATTTGAACCTAAGGTAAACTTAATCTGATGGTTTGCTTTCGATGGAATACAATTATGAATTTCACACTTTTGCGGCGGCCAGCACTTCAGTAGATGCTTTTGAGGTTAACCTTTGACTTGGTTTAAAAGGGTGTTACAGATGTACTGGTTTCCCTGTTTACTAGTGACTTTTGTTCATAAAAGTCGGATCTTTCCGCAGCAGCTGCAGATTTTCTGCAGTCCTTAGCTGGTTGTGCAAATGCCGTAACAATTATAATCCTATTTCACTAATTACCATCCGATTCATTTAGTTTACTGATTGTTGACAGAGTGTTGCGAAGCTGTGATGACAATTAAAACATTGATTTTTATTTTCTTGGGCCTCAAAAAAAGTAAAAGAAATTTCACTCGGGATTCGATGTCAACGTTTGATCTAAAAATACATCCGTCCTGCTTGTCCATCCATACCTGTATTGATAAATTCATGCTAAATTCTAAACGAAAATCATTGATTCCTATTGAACCTCATGACTATAAAGTTGATTTTTGTTAAACATTTGATTAATTTATGATTTGACAGTGCACTATTTTGTGTTTGTGACCCTCACTCTGAACTAAAAGTATGAAGAGAGTGAAATATGATGGAATTCTAAATGCTACAAGTATCTTGAAACATTTCAGTCATTTCTCCCCTCTCTGTGAAGCTCAGATCTTGAATTATAAAGCCTTAAACTGGATACTGCATAAATGGCCATATTTGGCTTCCGTGCAAAGTAGATACCTTATTTGAGGAGTCTACATGCAAAGCCCTCAAGGTCAACTTGGTCCATTTCTTAGAAAAATCTGATTTTTGGTAGGTATAGAAATTATCTTCCATAGGTACCAATTTTCACTATACTGAAATGATTAGCCTTGCAGACATAATCCATGAGGCAATTCATTAGTTTTTTAAAGAAATGACTGATTTTGCAACTTAAAGTGGAGTGGAAATTTAGCAGGTTTTGACAGTGTTTAAACCAGCCCCTATGCTCAATAGATAAAGGTATTTGACTCAGAACCCACTCCACATGCCACTGAATGCTACAGACAACACAGTGATTGAATAGCTGCTATGACAATGACAACATAAACATGAGTTCATGGGATCAAATCCCCTTTTATGGTATGGCTATCGTCACACTTTTCTGAACTGCCCAGACTAACAAACTAGAACCAAATGTTCTAGAACCCAAAAGCTTACCAGTCTATAACAGCTCGACTGTGATTGGTTCCTTCTAGCAAACGAAAACGATTTCCTCATTGACTGATGACTTAGCAGAATTTCACAGAGTTTTTCTCCTCGACTTGGCAGGTTTTGACAGTTTTGCTTTTTCCGTTACAATTTTTGACATGATTTAGAAGGTTTTGAAAGTGGAGATATTAGTGGGACATGCGCAGGTGCCTGAAAGAGAGGCTCAGGGAGATAACTCATTTATTTCCAAAACTTGACTTGGCAGATTTTGCAAGTCGACTCCTCATTTGTCCTCACTGAGGAAATTCTTTTTCCCAGGTAGGTATGTAGAAACATACACACACTGCAACAGCATACAGCGCAAGGTTACATTAAAAAAAGTTGACGAAAAACCAATAACACACAAGATATGAAACGGCACATGCAGCAGAGGGAGCTATATTTAACACACCACAGGAAAGTAACATAAAACATTTGGTGCCAGGCTCAACAAACCCTGTCCCTCGCACATACTTTCGCCTACTTGTACAAAATTCAGTTGGGATCCAAGTCTGGGTCAATGGCAATCCCTATACCAAATTTGGGGTGAATCTGGCCATTAGTTTGGCTGCTAGAGTGTTAACCAACAGAAAAACAAAGAAACAAAGAAAAACGCAAACACAGAAACAAATCGAACCAAAAACAATACCCCTTGCCCTCCCCTTCGGGTGGGGCGAGGTACTAAATAAAGATAAACTGATTTTTTTCTTTAGAGCTCATGCAGCTGTAAGAAAAAAGCTTTTGCTGAAACAGGCCTTCCTAAGCAAAGGGAGCCTAAACCTACGGCCAGAGGGAAGGGGACAAAGTGCTGGTAGAGTGGGTGGTCAGGGTCTTGTATAATTGTGAGCGCTTTGCATATTAGGGATTTGGCTAAACAGCCCGATAGGTTGGGGGTGGGGAGGCCTATGATTTCACTGGCTGGGTGGGTTATGTTGAGTAGTTTGTTCTTGTTGGTGACTGTCAGCATGTGGAAGAAACAGATGGCTCCACATAAAAGAAGTGGCTTAACAAATTTGTGTTTGTGGCCCTTACTTGGAAAAAAAATCATTAAAAGAAACTGAAAATACAATCGAATTCTGAATCCTGCAAGTGTCTTGCTTCATTTAAGCCATTGTCCCCCTCTGTGTTGAGCTCAAATCTTGAATTATAATGCCTTAAATAGGGTAATGCATAAATAGCCAAAATTGTCTTCTGCGCAAAGGGGTTAAGTGAAAAATTATAGTTCATGGGTTTAAACAAAGTTTCAGACAACGTCTGCAGCACAGACTGTCATTTCCATGGTAATTAGGGTGACCAGATAATCACAAACCAAATGTGGGACAAATGGTATGCTTGTGTGGGACAATGTGGGACAAGTTGCCAATGCTAAAAGTTAGTCCAAAAATTCTGCTAAATGGGCAATTCTACTTTGCAGAAGCTCAGAGGCCTAAAAATTGTTTTCCAGAAATTGGAGAAAACATCTGAACATATCAGATGTCCAGCTTCGTACAGCAAAAGTTGTTTTGGTTGGGATGATAGGATGATTGCATGAATCAGCCTCACTTTATATCTTGGTATCAAACTTCTAGGCTCAAAATTCCTTTCAAATAAACGAGTTAGATGGCAGTTACATCAGTCACAAAAGTCAAATGTACATAGTCAGTGGAAAAATCTTTGAATATTCCAAACTATTATCTACACATTTTTAGAGTTAGTCAGTGTTAACCTAAAATACAATTCATTTGTTGTTTTATACCAATGGCGTAACTATTGACAATGTAAGCGGAGCATTGCACAGAGGCCCAGCAGGTATAGGGCCCCGTGAGGATACCACACTGATTAATAATTTAACCTCACAATATCAGTATTTATCGCCTCCGTGTGATCCTGATCAGACATTATTCAACAGCAGTACAAAGGAACTGCATGTAGCCTACATACCACTCACTACTTGACGTAGGCCTATATCACGGTTTTGAATTGAGTGATTTTTTTTTTTTTGCCTTACTGAAATGTTACAAAACTGTACCGGTGAACCCAGGAAGTGACCTCTTTCATCTTCTCGCGTTTTGCATGTTGCGAGTTGCAAATCGGATTCTGGACCAAACGCGTGTTGGTTTCGTTACCCGTAGGGTTGGGGCTGTGCTTCTACGCATCCCCCAAGAAACTGCGTTGAATCCGTCGATTCTTTTTTCTGATTATTTTGTTAGCACTACTCCGTTAGCTGAGTGCTCTCGCTCGGTGGAGTTAGCTGTGTAGCCCTCAGAGGCGGTGTCCTCGCCACTGGAGGCCGGCTTGTTTCCTTCAAGTAAGTGGTTTTCATTTCATTTGACTTAAAGCGGTGTTTCTCGCCGCTGATTTGTTAATCGGTTCTGTGGCGCACGGCGCCTGTTTTCGTTAGAATTACTCCGTTAGCTGAGTGCTCTCGCTCGGTGGAGTTAGCTGTGTAGCCCTCAGAGGCAGTGTCCTCGCCGCTGGAGGCCGGCTTGTTTCCTTCAAGTAAATGGTTTTCATTTCATTTGACTTAAACCGGTGTTTCTCGCCGCTGATTTGTTAATCGGTTCTGTGGCTCACGGCACCTATTTTCGTTAGTATTACTCCGTTAGCTGAGTGCTCTCGTTCGGTAGAGTTAGCTGTGTAGCCCTCAGAGGCGGTGTCTTCGCCGCTGGAGGCCGGCTTCTTTCCTTCAAGTAGGTAGTTTTCATTTCATTTGGCTTCAAGCGGTGTTTCTCGCCGCTGATTTGTTAATCGGTTCCGGAGCGCACGGCGGTGTTCTCGCCGCTGATTTGTTAATTGGTTCTAGGGCGCACAGCGCCTATTTCGTTAGAATTGTCGACCGCCTTGTTTTGGGTAACCTTGCCTCCGGCTTGTTCACGGGCTGGCTGTCTTGAGTGTTTGCGGTGTGTGATGTCTTCTCACGCTAGTGAGTGACTGTTTATTTGCGGCTGTCTATTACACCCGCGACAGTAGGCTCGCGGTTTGCAGGGCCGGGTGCTCTCGCGTAGGCCCTCGCACCTTTTTTTTTTTTAAAAGTCTCTTCTGCCTGCCAGGTGTCATGATGGACATGTTCTCCTGGTGTGCCAACTGCCGGGCCCCCCTCGAGCCGGAGGACGGCCACCGCGAGTGCCCCTCCTGCCTGGGTATTGAGCACCTGCGGAAGGGGCTGACTGACATGGCCTGCGCAGACTGCATGTGCCTGAGCGTGGCTGCACGGACCGCCAGGCTGGCTAGGATGGATTCCCCGTCTGACATTCCCCGGGTCTCGGGGGGGACAGGATGTGGTGCCGGCTGCAGCAGCGGGGCCCAGCAAGCGCCGTGGGGCTCCCCCACGTGTCGCCGCTCCCAATGCGGAAAAGAAGCGCACGGGCAATTTGGCTTGGAAAGTGGAGGTGATGTCCGCCGAGTTGGAAGAGATGAAGGTCGTGCTGGCGAATTTCCAGCCTCCGCCACGGGGCAGCAGTGTTCCCGCTGCCACCCCGCCTCCCTGGCAGCCCAACCGATCGCCTTCACCACCCGTTCTGCTACCGGCCGTTGATCCACGCGGCCTTGATGAGCTGTTGATCCAGGCGTCGGAGAGCTTTGACTGCGGTGGGTCTGACGGTCACGACTCCACCTCTTCGGCCGGTTCCCAGGCCACCAGCCATGGCACCGTGACAGCGTCGGAAGGCGGACGCTCATCCATCCAGCTAACGCTGAGAGCTGCATTGGCCCGTCTGGGTTTGGACACGCCCCCGGTGGCCCAGTATCAGAGCACTTTTTTCAGAGGCTCCCCACAGCCTTCCTCGCTGTCTGTTCCGCCCTGGGCCCCATACATCGAGGAGTTGCAGAGGTGTTGGGCGGACCCCAGGCGCCTTTCCCACCTCCCCACTGACTGCAGGGCCCTGGCGGCAATGCAGGATGCCCCCACCTACGGCCTCCAGCGGATGCCGACCACTGAGCCCTCCGTGGCTGCCCTCGTCCTTTCGCCCAACGAGGCTCTGTGGCCTGACGCCCGATGCCCCCGCGCTCAATGCCGTGTGACCGATGACCTCATCGTGCGAGGATACGACACAGCGGCACGAATTGGCCGTATCGACAACTCCTTGTCCCACCTGCTGCTGGCCCTTGCCCAGACGCTGGAGGGGACGAGCGCAGCATCACGGGAGCTGTGCGACGTGGCGCTCCAGGCCTTTGCCTACTCGTCGCGGGAACTGGGCCGGCTGATGTCGTTTCTCACCCTCGCCCGCCGGCAGATATGGCTGGCGCAGTCCCCTCTGGCCGAGCCCGACCGGCGCGTGCTGCGATCTCTCCCTGTTGTCCCCGGGGAGCTGTTTGCCGAGGCCGCCCAACAAGCCCTGGACCGGAGTGCCCCGACTCCGTCTCGGCCACGCACCCGCCAGGAGACCAGACGGGCTGCTGACTTTCGTCGCCCCACCACCTCCTGTACCCGCGGCGCCGCCCCCTACAGCCAGTCCACTCCCCGTCGCCCCCCTGGTGACCGACAAGTAATAATTCTTTTGTGTATTTGTATCGTTTTGTCTGTCACATACAAGAGATGTTGCAGTACCACCTGTGACACCGGATCGGAGCAGGGTTTGTTTTCAGCCAAAATACACTACATTGAGAGCGCGAGTGAAGAACGTGATTTGGCGCTGCTATTTCACCTAGCAACAAGAAATACTATTTTCTGATTGGCTGATAGGTTGCTGATTCAAGCAGAGCAGTCTCTTTACTGTAGTGTTTTGAGTTCACCTAGTGTTGCGGAATGCCATACTGTAACTCGGTTCTCGACTTGAGCTCTCTCGTTGTCTCTAGGCTACATTTAGGTTAAGTTGAATTTTTTATTTTGGTGACCATCTCTCTCTCTCTCAGGACATTTGACATGTGTCTGCGGGGAAAATCTCTCTCACTCTCTCTCTCTCACTGATTTATTTCACCTCTGCCTGCGGAGTCACCCATATTTTCTGCTCATGCCGACGATCAGACACGCTATAACACCACCTCGACTATAGACCTTGATAGCGGCTAGGCATGATGAAGACCTCTCTGACATCATCAGATGAGGTAACGGGCACCTAATTAACTTTTGTGGCTGTGCAGCCACAGACATTATTTTGTTTATTTATAGAAAAGATAAACTGCCTATATACATTTTTATTGATTTTAATGAGGTTATATAAACAAAATACACTTTTTAAAAACATATTAAGTTTATTGTTCACAAACCCTTTAAGTTCAAATGAAAGTCTATTCAAGGTCTATTCAAGGATTGGGGAATTGGAGAATTGGGGCGCATGGTGACATTGCTATTGCCTGCTACTGTGCATACATGAGCAAGCACTTGTGTTTGGGGTGGTGGTGTGTGTGTGTGTGTGTGGTGGGGGGGGCAAAAACTTTTTGCGCTGGGGCAAATCACAATTATGTTACGCAACTGTTTTTTATGTATCAATCTTGCCTGAGAATGCAATAAAATTGGTAACGTCAGTCACATATGTCAGTCACAAGTAAACCTGAGTTGGTAACGTCAGTCACAGTTCAACACGACAAGCTGCAACAAAGTTGTGCAGCAAAATATCGAGCAAGCTTCCTTTAAAACAAGGGATTAGTGTTGTTTATTATCATTAGATCAAAGCAGTATCTCCATCCTTAATTTGCAGGTTTGTAAAGTATTCAATTGAACAGATATCAGCTAGTATTTTTCATTATCTGGCTATAGTTTGTTAGAATATCACCAGTTGATGTAGTTCAATACCCACAAAGATGATTAGTTTCTCATCATGTATGCAAAGTAAATGTATACTGTTGACAATGCCACCTGAGAAGGTTTATCAGGCATACCAAGGCTACCTCTGTGCTGCAGAAAAGCCAATAAAAGATGATTTTAGTTAAAATGCCAGGCACTCTTAAATGTCCAATACTGAGCTGGGTTCACTATGGGGTCTATTCTCCCATGCGCGTAAGTCAAGCTTAAGCATATTCTCCCCTCGACCAAAATGCCAGTCCTGCATTTGCTTGCACTCTTGCGTGATTGGGAAAGAGTAAGAGGAGCGCGCCGAGCGCGAAGGCGACCACGCATATATCGGCTTCGTTTGGACATCCCGGGACTATCAAACACCGAGTGCATCCAGCGCTTTCGTCTGGACCGTGCATGAGGCAATCAACTATCTTTGCCAACTTTTGGATGAACAGCTAGCCGGGCGCAGCAATCACCCACAAAACGTACCCGTGGTCATCAAGGTCACAACTGCGCTATCGGTCCTAGCATCTGGGTCGTTCCAGAGAGTGGCTGGTGATGTCATACACATATCACAGGCGTCTGTGTCAACGTGTCTGACACAGTTCATTGACGCTCCAAGTTCTTCTACATGCACTTCCACTGCAGAAAGAGTGGATGGGATCTCCTCCTCCAGTGCAGTGACATGCACAGGGGATGATGGTTGCCCACCACCTGTTGCGTGTACACTTGTACCGTGTGCAGAGAGCCTGGCTTTTACAGCGCCCTGCAGATCTCTCCATTTATGCTTTAAATCGGGGATACTGCGCTTACATCTCCCCACCGAAGCCACATCTAGAACGATTCGCAGCTTTCTTCCTCGGATCAGCCTTCAGTGCCCGCTTGCTATGCAACACCAACAGCTGTGAAATTTGGTTTCGCCTTTGGCTCGACGTCGCCATCATTGTCTTCATGTTCCATTAACAAATGCGACTGCCCTATATGTTCGTGATAATTTAAAAGGGATTTTGTGATATTTTCACGATTGAGGAGATTGATTTTCTTGGCTAATTGAGGATATCTGTATTAACTAACTCGTGTCTTTGTATTTTTTTTTTTTACCTTTGATAATACTGTGTATTTTAATGCGTGAATAAATTTTATTAAATAGGTTACTCTAGATTGAGCCCTACCCTAGCCAATACCAAAGCACTACCCATTTGTTAATCAATTTTAGCCAATAAAGAGTAGCCGACATGAGAAGAATTATTATCAGTAAATGGGATAATTGATTATAATAAAGTATTAGGCACAGGTTCAAGTGAAAGTGTCGCTTAAATCTAATGGGACATAATAGGCTATGGATATGGAATTGCGTCATTGCTGAGGCGGTTTCAGGGCGGGGGGATGACCGCGTGCGGGGTAAGAATCCTTGTTAAAGCGTTTCCATGTCTTTAAGTTGCAAACCTGACATTGGAGTAGTTTGAGATTCCAAGTGCGCAATTTCTAAATGAGATCATATAAACTGTCTTTGATTGTGTCATTTTTTGTATGACTAGAATGTTCCCTTAATTTGTCGTCTTCCACGGAACAAACAGGCTGGTGTAGGAGGGGCACATTTTCAATGATCTGATTGCGCTGATTGAGAAGCGCTAAATTCTTTATTTTTTTATTTCATTATTGCGGCAATTTCTTTGTTTGCATGGTGGCTAGAGTAAGAAATAAAAAAGAGATGTCTGCAATACTTCTTGTAATTGGCACAGACATACATAGGCCTACTATTACAGCCGCATATCGTGGGCCTGCTGATAAAACCTTGTATCTTCAAAATGATAAACTTCACAGGAAAATAAATAAACATAAAATAAAGAATATATATAAATTGATAAATTAAAATATAAATAAAATAAAACATGTTTAATTCTGCATGTAAGAATAGTGGACATACAAGTTTTTGTTTCTTATCAGTTTGGAGATACGAGGTTTTATTAGCAGGCCCACGATATTGAAATTTAAAGTCTGGTTTGCGTTTTCCATGAACCACAACTGCGGAATCAGAAAATCTTTGTTCCATGTTATCCTGATAGCCATAATCAATGAGCTTTGTACAGAGTCTGCCTCTCTTTTGGATCAGTCACACCTCTTTCATAAGGCCGCCTACATTCTGAAGTTAAGCGCTGTGGGCGTGATCGAAGCGAGTAGGGGAGCGCATCACTCGAATCGCGTAAAAAAGGACTTACGCGCTTATGGGAGAAAAGACCCCCTTGTGCATCATGTTCATTGAGAGTGCAACAGAATGACTAACATAGGAATACTGGGCTTTTCAATTCACCAACCTGTCTTTTTCAGCCTATTTTTCCTCGCCGTTATTTTGGGGTTTTTGACCCTGCCAGCAAGTGGTGGTTGGTTACAATATCAGTTGAGAGGCTTTTAATTATTACATTTTTTTTTAGCCGATGTCACTCATTAAATCTGTGTCAATCATGTGACATCACCATCTCACTTGAAGCCAGAAGGTATTGTCAGCACTATGTCTGGTATGGCCTGGAAAATATTCAAATACCATTACTATCATTCAGAAAACTGTTAAAGTAAATTAATATGTAGAATATGACAATTGCTTCTCAAATTACCTTGTTTTATCACCAGAAATCCACTGTGTAACTTTGAATTCAGAGTGACAAACTGTCACATCAGTCACATAACATCAGTCACGCATAATTATGTAACTATTCTGATAATGCTTTCAATTTTGAACAAGGCAATTATTTCTAGAATTTCAGCTGCATGTTACCTTATCCTTTGGAATGAAAAAAGAAGTCAACCTTGCCTGGTTTGAAGGCAAGTTTGCAATAAAGATGATGAAATTTCTTAATGGCCGTTTTTATCTAACGTCAGTCACACTCACAATTTCATATCCTACTAACTTACTCATAAGCCAGCAAAGTTTCCTCCTGCCTCCAACTAGACCTACTCCCTAATTACTTGTCACAAAATATGAACATCCAAGCAGAGCAAGTTTTACTACCAGGCCTTACTAAAAGTTCCCTCTCTGAATTTAACATCAGTCACCGTGGAATTGCCCAAATGAACTTTGAGATTCAGGAATTCAGCCTGATGAAGGTTACAGGACCGAAATGTTGTTGAGAATAAAGTTTTTCTTTGCGTAGAAGACCGTGTCTGAGAGTTTTTCATTTCAACATCGGTCGACCATTGGTCCTCTCCTACGCACCTGTCAACCTACTAGGTGTGCAAAAGCCTTCCTACTGCATAACCATTATGTAACATTGGTCTGCTAGATAGCAGGCTAGGCAGTGTCGACAGTGAATTTAAAAACCATGGCAAGTTCAACCGTGAATGTCGGTGACTCATTACGGTGTATAAAAGTGATGTAGCTCAATACAAACATAGAGCTCACAACAAATATAAGATTTACTCAAATCATTTCATAACTTTCATCTGACGTGCTTACTCGTAAGATCCTCTGTATCATGTATTTCCCCAGGGTAGGCTTCCATTCCGCACAGTGAGTTGGTGTTATTTGTCATGTATGTTTCTATGTCAGTCATGCAGATATAGTCGAGGTCTAGGTGCAGGAAGTCTAACTTACCCGCTTTCTTTCTAGGCAGGCGATTCGCTTTAATAGCAGGATATCACACAAAAGACATGTAATGTTGAAGTATAATCATCACAATGCATAATGCGTGAATGCAATACAGATGATAATGACAGCTATAGTGAGCTATGATCACGTCACTATTTACAGCGCCCCTAGCGGTATTTCCTCAAAAATACCCTCTGCTAGAAGTGTCATGGCGCGTTCCATGAACTGAAAAACATCTAAACCAGGGGTCAACAACCCTGTTCCTGGAGAGCTACCATCCTGTAGGTTTTCCTCTCTACCTCCTATTCAGCACACCTGATTCAACTAATTAGCAACTTAATTGCCCAGCTCTAACTGGAATCAAGTGAGATGACCCCTGATCTAAACAGTTCGAAAGGAAGACCCCATATGAAAATTTCCTACACATGATTGATTTTGTATATTTATGCAGCAACGGAGTGTGACTTGCTGTACCATGATAAGGTCCCTTTAATGAGATTGTTCAAAATTTCATTTATTACTTATTAGCTTTTGTTTCACTTTAAAGCACCACTTGAATATTGTGTTTCGATTGTGTTTGTAATGTACAAGTTCCAATAGAAAATTGGAACAACTTTTTTCACCATGGTTTGGCTATATTATTCAAAATCAAATCAAGCCAATGAGAGTGCGCGTCAAGTGCAGCCTAGATAACACAGAACATAATGCACTGAACCCGGCAATCCTAGGAGAGGGGTACAGGAGGAGTGGCTTAGCTTATTTACAAATGAAGCCGGTGCTTGTGGGCCCATCTAGTGGTCAGAAATTGCTTAATGCAGTTTACAATAACTATCACAATGTGAGAGCCTCTGGGTATCATGGTGCAAGCTGAAGAGCAAGCCGAAAGAACAGAACATAGACTTAGATTGAAACAGCAATTCAGAGTTTTTGTATCTGAGGGGAATAAAAAAATTGTTGCTTTAGATCGTAAATTATTAGGGGTCAAAAGTTGACCATTGCATGTGTAAATCCCTACCATATACGTATATATACGTCCTTGTTGCAGCCATGTAGCAACCCAGGACGCCCTCAAAACAACCGTTTGGTCTTGAATCTGGTAGTGCGAATACAATCACACTACTTATGCTGGTGGCTGAGAAGAGTCTGGCATAGACTCTCTGAGATGACTGACATCAAATGCTTGTATATGTGCGTCCTTACCAGGGAAGAAGTAAAGTTGCCATTGCAGTATAGCTATGTAAGGACTCATCTGATTAATAAAAAAATTGTCTTGAGTCATCTGGATATTCTACATGAGCGAGCTAGTCATCACGAGTAACACAAAGTCATAAGTGACATTCCTGGTGAAACCCTTTTATCGTCCTATGAATTAAGGGGGCACCACTGTAGTACTTCATGGTAGGAAAAACAGGTTTCACAACGAATGTCACTTCCGACCTTGTGTTACTCGTGACGAAATTAGATTCTGATCAGCAAAGTGAGATCACAATACCTAAAACATGAGGTAATGTGTTGTGACCCCATGTGAAATGCAATGATGTAAGGGAAATTCTTGAGGGACATTACTGACTTATGTGCCAGTGAAAATCTCTCCGGAAAAGAATGTTGAATTACAGAATTATACCATAGAAAGGTGATAGGCCTTACAATCACATTCAGCAACAAGTGCATGATGCCTATGAAGATGATTAAATGTGAATCAAGGGCAGAGAAATTGCAGATATTCAGCAAGATAGAAAAAATAATCATAATCAGCTGCTATATTTCTGTTTATTTTTCTTGTAATTTCAGAAAATCAGTTAATTCTTCTTTTATGCAGATAAATGACTCTCAGTAAGATTCAGGATGGTGTATGGTTTAACACAGATGCGACATAGGGACAAACGGAGCAGAATTTCAGACTTCTCTGCTAAATGTTATCTTCTTGTCTGTGGCTGGTCTGCCTGTCAGTGTAAAATCACAAGTCCCCTGGAATCATACTGACAATCACATTTCAGCAGAAATAGAATTCTGCACTGACAGTGACCATTTAGAAAATGGAAAGTTACTATAGCAGTGGTGTCTGAAATATTTACAGCTTCCCACCATAAATGAAAGTTTTTGCCAGTTTTTCCTTCAACACTGAGAGTAACTCAGACTTTAGTGCAGCAGTTCTGAAACTCGGTCCATAGGCCCCCTGTGTGTACTGGTTGTTATTCCAATCACAACTGCAATAGTAGGACTTAAACAAGCTGTTTATTTGTCCGAATTATCTCTATTCCATGTTTTAAGCTGTTACTTTCCTTCTTAACCCTACTATAATGTTCCGGGTCAATTTTACCCAACTCAGTGTTCAATGTCTCTAAAACCATGATTAACATACTTTTTTCAGCTAGTTTTTTCCCCCTAACTTTATGGATAAAACATGAATTTAACAAAAAAAATTATTTTATGTTCTGCACACGTTGAAAGCAGTGGTGTTGTTTGGGTTGTTTTGACCCCAGGATCAATTATGACATAAAACCATCATTTTGATCAGTTTTTTGCATTGTTGTCCAAGGCTGGAGGCACGTTCAAATTAATTTCTCATTCATTTCACATTTGGTCTCATTCATTTTGCAATAATCATCTAAAATTGATGCTTGATGTATAAGGAGAGGATGAGGGAGTCCTGTTTTTTTTTTATTTTTTAACTTGGCTATTAAAATGGTCAGTAGAAAGGCATAAATGAGCCGAGAAGAGAGTGGGTAACAGTCTCAGTTAATTATGTAGTTTTTCATTTTGAGGATCAAACTGACTTAAAAACCAAAAAGGGAGTCTTAATTTGAACATAATAGGAGGGTAAAGCCACATTCGGCGGGACATATGCATGTGTGCCACTCACAATAAAATTAGTTATAGTTACGGCATCAAATTAGTTTGCTGAACGTCTTTCAAAATAATTTGCCTGAACTAAATAACACGAACATGACACAAAACAGGAGTGACTCTATTGTTTGTTTGCCTAATAAATTACTTGTTTTGGTGTCCACTGTTTCACCAATAAGGATCTATTGATTGTTTACGTTGATTACATTTTTGGTTAATTTTTATTCCTCTGCAGTTGTTTCCAGTACATCACAATCTGGAAATGAAATTTTTATCCTTCATGCATAAGTCAAAATATGGATAAACAACTGCTCTAAACATTAATGCACCCACTGAAGACTAATCAACAGCTTGTTAAAATTCTGCGGTTGCAACTGTTGAGAAACAGAATTTTTAGGTGTTAGCAATATGAGGTGAGCCAGATGGTTTAATCAATGGGAAATGAATGTGTATTAGGAGATAAAGAGAAGCCGTCAGGTCCGGCAGGACATATCGCCTATTTGCGACTTCCAGCTGGGATCTCCGTTTGTCTTCAGTTCCGACAGGAAAATAGGCACTAGCACCTCTCAGTTGGAGGTTCCGTATGCCCACATATGGAGCTCACTTCCAGGGGTAGGGAATCTATTGAACCAATTAAGTTGGGTGGTTCAGGAGAGGCCCAATTGTAGAGGATTGCTTTTTATCAATGTGTAAACCCTGGAACCAATCAGCAACAACTTCTGATAACATTAAAGAAATCATATGCAAATGTCTGTACTTTAACATGTATAAAGTTTCTTACATAAATGAAGGAATTTTAGAACTTTGCATCACGCTGTTGTTCTCACGGCCGGCTGTGTAATAAACTTTTTCCTGCTTTTGCCACGAACATCGGAGTCTGCTTCTTCTTCGGGACAACGTTCTTGGTTTTTTATTAATTTACCAACACAACTGCGGTTGGAACATAAAACGGGATACACAAAAGAGTGCCAGGACCGAGTTTGAGAACAACTGCTTGAGTGGCACACAATTGGGAAATGAAACTGAGAGTGATTAGCTTTCTTCACCTGTCCTTAAAGAAGAACGTCTCTCCTCTGAGTTGTGCGATGGCATCAAAGAGAATGTCCTCGCTGCAAAGGTCCATGGGCGTGACTGGACCCTGAGTTGGTGGAAGCGGCTTATCAGTTGGCACTCCTGACAGGGAGATAGATTTCAACATTTTACTTGCTGTTCACCAGAATTAATTATTTTACTTGGCCAATAGCTGAAAGTAGGTCAAATAATTAATAAGCAGTGGGATTTGGTCTACCTCACTAACTCATAAATTACTGAACTTAAACAGGTGTTGTGCTTGCAGACTTGAAGACAGCAAACTTTCAAAACAATAGCAAAAATAAGAGTAGCTAAAAACAATTATACAGGCAATTAAATGGCTAATTGCATTATTGTATTTAACATTAAAGTGCACCTTTTATGATTTTTCTTTATTTTAATGTAGTAGTGTGAATCATATAATTTTCATGTGCATTTAAAAGGTCTGTGTAGGGAAACAACTCGAAGTCACCGCCAGAAGAAGCGCTCTCTGCCGCAAAACACACTGCTCCAGAGCTGACTGAAACGCCATAATTGCTTCTGGCCATTTTTTTCATCGACTGGTGATGCCACCATTTGAATTTTTGCACCAAGCAGATTGGCTCGCCCTTGAATCATGTGACTTCTGGCCACAAGGCTACGCCGGTATTTGTTTCTGAAGCTCATTTACACTTTGGATCAGAAATCCATTTATGGTAAGGACCAGGGGCGCCGGATTCACTTAAGAAGTGGGGGGGGCCATAAAGTGCCGTGTTGTGTGTTCAGCTCATTCACAGTGCCTCTATTCTGTGCACCTCATCTGTGCACTCCATATTGCAACACTTACGGCATCAAAAACAAAAAGACGTTTGGCTCATTCCCGTTAACGCAGACACAGAAATCCATCACCTCTTCTTTACAACTAATACTTTGGACTTTACATTTCAATGTACATCGTGAATTAATGCGTAGTGAGATCCGTGGCTGGGTAGGCAGGATCAGCCAGAGTTTATATTGCATTGCACATGCATGCAAAAATATATATTAAGTAGAACTCATTATTAAAACCACTGCAAAATCAATGAAGCTTTTGACATCGGCGGATTACAGCGCGGACACAATTACTTGCAACTTGTAATCGCACACAGCTACTCATGTGTTTTTCGCATACGGATGACGGCATTTACGATGCTGCCATTTTATGAATTTCAATCTGACTGAATGAAACTATTGCATTCTCCTCAAAGTGTTATAGACCAATGTAAAACACACTAAGGGTTACTACACCATTTCATTCCATAATACAAAGTTTCCTACATTTTTCTTATCATTATCATCTTAAAATTATTATCTTGATAATGGTCATCGTCAAGAATAAGGCATATTCAGCAAATGAACGACACCCTAACATAACTTTGTTGGGATGATCTGAAATGTTATTAACAGCAAGGCATTGTAGGAACAATAATCAGCGACCGAGTGGACATCGTAAAAACAGTTGATCTGCGCTCATGCTCATGGCCATTACCCAGAAACACTAGCTGTCTCAATGACGATATCAACAGCAAAATAAAAATATCATTGTTTGTTTTATTCAGCATTTTTCAAAAAGAAATCTAAATAGTTTCATGTTATAACAACTTATGTTCAACTAAAATTATGAATAATGGACCGTGATGACATCGACTTGCCAGCACCTTGACTGAGAAATTAATGCAGTTGCAGTGGTATTAATAGTTTGTAGCATAACTGGATATTGTAGTGTTAAGTGCAGGTCTTAATTAGTATGTACATCTCAGTTAAGCAACATGCTTATGCTGACAACGGTCGATGGGCCCATCATGGCTCCCCCCGCCGTTAGGTCTTAGTGCTGTTGTACTCGCTGTGCCCCCTATTAATACGCCACTGGGCGTTGAGCCTTAATGATGCCCATTGAAGACAGCAGGACAATAGACTATGCATGCGCAAACCTCCTAAACTGTTTATGCTTACGAAGAAAGTAGAAGGACGGTAAAAGTGTCCCCCTTTCCGGCGCCAGTGGTAAGGGCGTGACATTTCCCGGCACATGCGCGAACGGTGGACCAAATCACAAGTGAGTGATCAAGTTGACCAATCGCTGCACACTGGGGTTTTCGGGAGAGCGGGGGCAGGACTTTCAACGGAGCGTTTCACAGACAGGTACTGCAGAAATGGCCAGCATGAGAAAACTCAAGTGTTTTTTTTTTTTTTTTAACAATGACGAATTTAAACCTTTTTTAGTAGACATCAAGAATACAAGAATGCCAAATGAAAAGTCACATAATAGGTACACTTTAATAATTGATTATTAATATTACTGTTGTAAAAAAAATATATATATATTTCAACGTAAATATTCAAAATCTACTCCAACAATGCTCAACATGCAGTACCTTATGAAGATTTTGTGAAAAGAGGGATGGTGTGTGTATAGTTTATGGCTATGTTCAGGACTGACAAGCAAATGTCCACGGTGCAGCAAGGCTGTCTTCCTAAGTACCATAGAGATCCTGGATGCCTCTGATGTCATCATCAGAGAGACGGAAGTGCTTGGTGAAAGTGTAGATAGGAGCCATCAAAGCCCCAGGGTCCTGCGAGTGCTCCAGGCCCAAAGCGTGGCCAAACTCATGTGCAGCCACCAGGAACAGACTGTAACCTGGAACCGCACACACCAGGTTAGCCTCACATCTCACAGCTGGCCACTATAAGACAAGTACTTGAATATTAAAGTCTGTGGGAATGAAAATCATAGGTTCTTTTTTATCTATCATTTGGACCTTGGGGGTACTAATACACAAAGTATGAACTGATTACTTCTTTACAATAAATTGATTTATAAACCTTAAAATTTTCCTTTCCCAATGACCGGATTAAACTTGGACATAAACCTTTTCATCCCAAAGTGATTTCACATCATACTTGAGTAATCTACATACATAATTTTTTAGGAGCTCAATCAATCACAATCACCCATTTCAAATGTTTCAGTCACTTTGAATAGGCATTATCATCGGTTATCAGCACCATTAGATATGGGATAGTGGTACTTGCTAGAAGCAGCTCAGAGATCTAACTTTAAATTAAATTTAGGGCTCAGGATTATGGCAATGCAATCGTTTTTTAACTGTTTGAGGTGATGGTTGTGCGTTAGGGAAGGGTGACCGTGGTTTTCAGGAGTTTAAGGGAAGGGACTGCATTCTTCGTTGCTCTTCCAAGGGTGTTCCCTTGTCAAGTTTGTTTGAGCAAGCTCCCATTCCTTCTACAGTCATCAGAATTGGAACCAAGTTCCCCTCAAGCTACTCTGTCCTCCTGTGGGACAATTTGGTGCTGGTGAAGTCTGTACACCAACCTGTGATCCTGGAAGTTACTGGCTGGTAATCGACACCTCAGCTTCGTCAATGACATCTGCACTGAAAGATGCTATCATCTTCTGGGGATCCATCCCAGCTGATTCTTCTAGGGTTCTGTCCCCTACCATAGAAGCTGTTAATAAACTACCTGTTGGATTGTACACTGCCTTTGCTCTTGATTCCCGGTCTAGACCTTGACTGTTAACTCTTTGCCACTGGCTTTGATATTATCAGTCGATTGAATGGGCCTTATCTTCTGTTAACAGTGCCATAGGTTTGGGATTTCAGGGCCCTGCTGTACCTGCTGTCAATTTGAGTTGGTTTTTATCATCGCATTGTGGCACCGATCAGCTAAGCCAAAGTTCATTGAAATTAGATGATGTCACGATATGAGTCATATGAGACCAAAAGTTTGCAAAAGTTGGAGGCTGGGCATGGATGGCTGTGTGTGCAAAATGATGAACATTCCCTTAGACGAGCAGAGTTCAATTCCCAATTTGGGAAGCTGAACATTTGGATCTGCGAGGCATGACTGTCTTTAAAAAATACAACCTTGTCTTTAATAAAACCCTGGTTGTCTTTCCCTAATGGTAACCCTAACCTGGATCCTGATTAGCACTGGAAGCTTGTTCGAATGAACTAAGTATAGGGATGTGAAATTTCCCCATTTTTGTGGATATTCTTGTTTTAAATCTTTTCACGTGAATGTACCAAGTAGAGAGCGCATTAACCGAATAGGTGTCATATTGTCTCGAGCATCGCCTTTGAGTTGTATGACAGAGATGCCAAGTTTCACGCATTTTTTAGGCTTATACACCATTGTCCGCAATTATTCAATGGACGCTTATTAATGAGATTCTCACACGGAATTAAAATCCTTGTACATTGAAGTTTAAGTTTCACTTGAGTGATGGTGGACCTCACTATGGAAAGCGATTATGACTCCGGACTTCTTGTGCTTCTCTTTACTCAGGGATTGGAAACAATGCATGTCTTTCACGATTGTTTAAGAGCCATTCTCTGAGAAAATGGCACTTTTTGAAGAAGATGAGGAGTTGACCCCCCTGGAATTAAAAGAAACACGGCAGATAGGTAGATATGGTACTCTCACAGAAGCAAAAAATTTTTAGGTTTGTATTTCAAGAAATTTGCCAGTGGCACCACCGGGAAGCCGCTAAAGTGGCTCAGTTTTGCTTTTGACACCACATTTTACATGAATTATGACTGAAGAGTACACAGTTCTGGATGTGTTATACTTTTATCATGACCTATCACACTTCAAGTCTGGATAGACATGAGCCCCACATCAGCGCCAAGCTGGATAACTATGTTATTGAGCCGGAATTATTTGAGAAATCACAGTAAAAATTGAAAATGGGAATAGGATTAAAACAATATCCCAGACATAAACCAAACTAGAATGCTTTATTATGTGTTTACTCGCTACAAAACTATCATTTTCATTAAATATTTCCTTGGTATCTTGCTGTGTTCGTGCAATGGATTGCTATAAAGATGGTCGAAATTGATTTTGGTGCATGTTTGCGGTATATTTTCTTAGTAATCCAGATATGTTCCATAGTGATAAATGCTGTTTGTTGTGCTTTCGGAGCTCTGTTTTCAGGAATATTAAGAATTTCTTTGATATGATCTACAAGTTCAACTTAGAGGGAGCCAAAGTTGGAGGAAAACTCAGAATGGACCATTTCATAGCACACTGTGCCAATGTGTCCGTGGCATATAAGACGGATATCTGAAATTCTCTGGATACATAGTCCTTTGAGGTACATTACAGCATTAGTAAAATCTCAATGGAAGTTTTTTCAGTGTAGATGATTTTAAACATCAAAACTCAGAAAATTCGCCTCCAGGGGGCACCGTAGGCTGGATGCAAGTTCTACCATTGAGATTTTACTAATGCTGTAATGTACCCCAAAGGGACTATGTATTCAGAGAATTTCAGATCTTGATCTTGCTGGGTAAACAAAATAAAGCCACCTAAACATAGGCACAATCTGCCATGAAATGGTCCATTTTGAGTTTTTCACCGACTTTGGCTCCGGCTAGCTTGAAAACGTAGATACTACCAAAGAAATGCTTGATATTCCTGAAAAAGAGTTCCAAGAGTACAGCAAACAGCAATTACCCTCACAGTACAAATCTGGGTTACAGAGAAAAGATACCGCAAACATGCACCAAAAATGAATTTCAACCATCTTTCTGGCCGTCTCTTGCACAAACACAGCAAGATATCAAGGTGCTTTTCACAGAAAATGATAATTTTGTTGAGTCTAAACACATAATAAAGCATTCTAATTTGGTATATGTCTGGGGTATGATTTTATTCCCATGCCCATTTTCAATTTTTATTGTTATTTCTCAAATAATTCTGGCTCGATAACGTAGTAACCCAGCTTGGCGCTGATGTGTTGCTAAAGTCTAACTTGACTTGAAGTGTCACAGGTCATGATAAAAGTTTAACATTTTTGGAAAAGTATACCCTTAAGTTGTGAAAGTTGATGTAAAATGTGGTGTCAACGGCAAAACTGAGCCACTTGGCGCTATCTGCAGGCACAGTGAAATATGGACCTAAAAAATTTGGCTTTTTCTGTGAGAAATACAAGTATCTCATATCTACCTTTGAGCCAAGTTTCATTCAATTCCAGTGGGGTCAACTGCTTACCGCATGTCAATCTCTCCTGAAATGGCTCTTAAATTGTTTGAATGAAATAAGACCATTTGAAACATCTTTATGCAATTCCATTGCTTTCAATCCTTCAGTAAGACAAGCATGAGAATTCCCGAGTCATAATCAATTTCTGTGTCATTTGTGGGGAACTCCACAGTAATGCATGTGAAACTGATTAACTTAATGTGGAATGACTTCGGTTCCGCAAGTGAATTTCTTCAGTTCATTGATTGAATTGATTGAATAATTGCTGACTATGGCACAGGAATGTGAATGCCACTAAGAGGCGAGAGACTTGAGCTGAATGCATCAGACTTAGCATCTCTGGCATGATCCTGTATTCCTCATATTTTTGTAATATGATCATTTGCGCTTAATTTGTAAAGTATGCTGCTCAGCTGACGGTAGACATAATGAGTTGATAAGCAGCTTCTTAGGACCACTAAGCAAGACTGCGGTTGTTAGGCTTAGTGAAGCCACCAATAACTGAAAGCAGTGTTCATTTGCACACTGCTAGTGTGTGGGGGGAGAAATCGTTTGTGATGTTTTATAAAGTCCATACAGCAGTAAGTTTGAAAATCATGCCAGATCCAGCTATTGGTAATGGTTTGTGAGCTAACTCCACCCGAGTTAACTGATGACCTGGCGAGAGTACAGAGAGCAAGAGACTGGCCCAGTTCATAGTTAAATCTCTCCAACAGGCTACTGGTTTCAGGGTGGAACCCTGATAAGAGATGTTCAGTAGTGCCCACTGTTGTGCAGAGATGGACAAATTGTTGCAGGAGAAGCTTGGCAGTTTCCTAGACAGTGGGCAACTTCCACAATGGCACAAAAAGGACTGATTTTGAGAAATGATCAACGATGGTTAGAATTATCTTGTTCCCATCAAATAAAGGTAACCCTGTGACAAAATCCATTCTGACGCATGCCCACAGTCAATAAAGAGCTTCCAAGGGCTGCAGCAGACCATAGGGATCCTGTATACAAGCTTTGGAGCTGGCACACCCTGTGCAGGCAGCAAAAAAGGACCTAGTATCCTGGACAAGAGATGGCCACCAAAACCGCAAACGAACTAGGGCGAGAGTGGGAGTGACTCCAGGATGGCATGCTAGCTGAGAGTTGTGGGTCAGGACCTTGCATCTCACTCTCTCTGGGACAAGAGCCGATCAGGGGGAGTGTCTGATGGAAAGGGACAGGATCACAATGCCTCCTCACTCCTGACCTGCATCTTGGTGACAGCAAGGAGATGGTTACCTGAGAGAATAGCATCAGGAAGTTCTTCAGTCATGAAAGGAAATAGTAGGGATTCAGGCTTGACTTCTTAGACTGGGCCCACAAGTTCAGCCAAAGTTGTTTCTAGCAAAGCAGAGGGACTCATGTACATGCCCTGGATTCAGCCTCTTCGGAAAAAAACAAGGTAATTCAGACTGCAGGGAAGCCAAGACTCTAGCCAGTGCCTCCAGTCCTCAACGCCTAGCTTTACTGCCAACAGCTCCCAATCACCAATGGTGTAGTTCCTCTCTTCAGGAGAATAGTGACGAGAGAAATAGGCAAAAGGATGTAATTTACCATCCTCAGCTAGTTGATTCTCTAGGAGCCTTGGAATGATTTAGCGGACATAACTGGTATAGTCTACCAGAGTTTGAGAGAAGACCAGTATATCGATGAACCAGGAAATTAGGTCCAACAGGACATTATTTATGAGGTTCTGGAACATAGCAGAGGCATTAGCAATGGCCAAGGAGGGTGTTCAATGCTATCTTCCATTCATCACCTTCCCAGATGCACACCAGATGGTAAGTGTTGCGTAGATCCAGCTTGGAAATTAATCAGCAGGCCTTGGGGTTTAGACAAGGCAGAATCAATTACAGGTAAAAGACAATGAATCTTAATTGTTCCAGCATTTAATCCCCAGTAATCAATGCGGGGGTGTAGTGACCCATCTTTCTTGTCAATGACGTCTGTTTGGTGACAATGAAGCCCAAAAATTATTTATGTACTCAATACTTATTTATGTACTTCAATAGCTCAGGACCCCTGGACAGGAAGAACAGCCGAGCCCTGAGGAGCAATGTTCCGGGCAGCAATTCAACCGCACAATCAGTGACTCTGTGAGGTGACCTTGCTCTTGCTTTGCTGAATGCCATGTGAAGGTCCTGTTAAAATGGTATGAATGCCCTTCAGGTTGGGCGGCTCCTCCAGATTGTTAGAGGACAAAGGTGCAACTGGGCCAACCGAACAGGAAGACATCATACAGGGCCCGGACATCCCAGCGCGTGGAGGTGTGGAAGTCCATTGCATAATTTGACACCGATAAGTCGTGTTACTGCAGTTGGAGCAGTTGGCAGGCAGTGGTATAACTGGAGCGGGACCGGTCAAACACGATTTTGGCAGCAAAAGTAGTGGATGATAAAAATGCAGGAAGGTCAGTCTCCCCGCAAACAGCACCCCAGTCCCTGGCACTTCCAGAGAGGCAAGTAATGACAAAGGCCACTCTGGAATGGTCAATGGGAAGGCAGATGGCTGAAGCTTGACCACCATGACACACCGAGCCAGGAAATTGCAACAAGTGGTGGGATCTCTGCTGTAGGAGTCTAGAACTGCCAGGTTGGGCTCCTGAAGGGCTTGGGTCTGAGGGAAAGCTTGCAGCAGAAGGGTGGTGGCTGCTCCAGCAGCGGTGACGGAGTCCTGTGAAATATCTGTTACAGCCGTGAGTTGACTGGAGAGGGCTAAGATGGACTGGCAAAATCAAGCAGACTAGACCTCTTCGCTAATTTCATTAGTGACTGCACTGTAGTTTACGGTCCAGATCAAGAATCAAGTGCATAGATAATGTACAATCCAACTGCTGGTTTATTAACAGCTTATAGAGTGGTAAAGAGGACAGAACCCCTCAGGAAGAGGCGGGGATGGAACCCCGACTTAGGACAGCACAGTTCAGTGCAAATGTTATAGATGAAGCTCAGCTGTCAATCGCCGGCCAGTGGCTTTTAGGATCACAACCAGTTGGTGTGCAGACTCTGCCAGCACCAAACTGCCCCAGGCGAAAATGGAGAAGCTTGAGGGGAACTTGGTACCAATCCTGATGACCATAGAAGAATTGGGAGGTTGTTCCTAACAAACTGGACAAAGGAACACACTTGGAAGAGTAAACAAGATTACGGTCCCAACCCTGGACCATGCTTATCGTCCATGAGCCAGATCAGGTATTGGTACGATCTGGGGTGTCAAAATCTCCATGTAATTTCTCAAAAGCCACATACCCATAGATGAATAAAAAGTGTGAAGCCAAGCTTTGAACAGTAACTTTCTCTGAGAAATCACACCTCTAACATGGAGTCTTGGCCCCAAACGGGGACCCAAATTTATCTGGTAAGGGAAATATAAATGGAAATAATCTCTGAACTAGTGGGGCAATTTTGTCAAATAACACCTCCAAATTTGGATGTTTGGATGTTCTACACAGCTATAGGGATTGCCTTTTGATTAATCTATTATGTAGGTCACCAGAGGTCAAAAAGTCATGAAATTTCACCCCTGCCTAAAATTCCACCGTCCTGCTAAAATGATGCAAAAGTTACTCTATAAATGTGAGCTAGTCAGTCAAATTACGCTAGAATTGAAGTCATTTAGTCTACAAATCAAATTAAAGATAGAAAATGAGATTTTAATTTGGATTTGACTAGTGGTAAGCAATGGAATTTAATGCATTTCTAAAAAAATGCTTCAAAAATGGCCCAAATAAATTGTCAAAATCATATTTATGTTGATTTTATTTCCTTTTATTTAGTGAATGTTATGTATTCATCCATTACTATGGGCATTACATTAGTTTAAAATGTCAGTCGCTGTGATTTTAGGCTCAACTCAGTGCTCTCTGCAGGGCAGATAATTAAGACGAAAGGGATATTTCTTTACTAGTAGGAATGTTCGAAGAAAATTGGACAAATATATTTGATGGCCCTACTGAGCTCACAAGTCTCTCAACAGGAATGGTTGCACCAGACAACATTTCTCAATACCTCCTAGGAGCCAGAGAGAAGGGCACTGCAGCTTTCAAAGAATTTTCTGCTCAAAGGCTTCACTTAGGTGCATCCAAAGGTTTTTTTGACCAGCTAAAGAAGCTAAAGCTGAAGACATTCAGTGATACCAAAGTGAAGCATCCAGTTAAAATACAAGGACGGAGCTGCCGTGATAGCTCACTCGGTTAAGGCACTGCGTTGCGACTATCACGTCGCGTGCTCAAGCCCCAGTCGTACCAACCGGTAGTGGTTGGCAGCTTTTTCAGGGTAGCGCACAATTGGCTATAGCGCTACAGGGTTTCAAATTGGGAAGGGACTGTTGGAAATGGGAAATAAAATAAACAGCTTTCAAGCGCCTCCTGTTGGCCAGACGGGCGCTCATCAGGAAGACTCTATGCCTGGTCATGTCCGGGTATCTTCTGGCCTCATTCTAAACTTGTGAAGATTCAACCAATGAGTGTATAAGAAGCGGTGGCTGACGGGCGCGTGCTTCGGAGGAGAGCTGTGAACTGTCTTCACTCTCCTGAATTGGCAGGAAGGGGTCGCAGACGAGAAAGCCTTGTAGATAGTTCACTAATTGGGCATTCCGGATTCGGGTGGGATTGGAGATGCCAAATTTATTTCAAAAATAAATAAATAAATAAATAAAATACAGGGATGGTACACTGTCATGAAGGCCGACAGGAAACTGTTTGGTAAAATAATCCTTATTGGACAAACCAGGAAACTTGACATGAAGATTGTATTATGCTATCGCCTGGGTCCGATACCTTGGGCTTTACCCAATGCTCATGGCACCCTTCGTTAGACTGGTAAGTCAACTCTCTCCAAGCACCTCAGAAAGGACATTTCTCCAGCCGATACAGTCCCTTCTTACCAGTAACGTGCGGTCAGAGATTAGTTTGGTGAGGCACAATCCTCCCCTTTGCTTGATTAGCAATCAGACGATTAACTAGTTTAATTAGACTATTCGGCAGAATGACAGCCAGTTTAAGTGGCGTTCGCTGTGTTTGACAGTCTTGGACATCAAGGATGTAGAGGATGTCTATCTAACTGGATTCATGACAGGGGGTCTGCTATCATTGGGGTTTGGACTGCATTCGATTGACCGAAGGATAAAGAAAATCTGGGAAGGCATGGATGATTTATTATTGCTCCCTCTCATCTACTCTAAATTAGCCGGAGCAAACCAAATGATCTAGAATGGGGTTTCGGGACAGTGTCGCTTTGGATCAAGAGTGGCATTTGAATCCAAGTTATATGAACACTCACCTAATTGCTAATCTATAATTTTCATAATATCCATAAATTTCACGATCTTACTTTTTGACGTTTAAAACGTAGCGCATATGGACATTAGCTCTGCTGTGATTTATAATCCTTATGATATCTTAACCATAATCAAACTGTTTTTCTGGAAGCTGGGGGCGGGACTCTGATAAGCGATTTCGCTCCCCCCGTGACCCTTTCGATCATGATACATTGTGTGTTGTGTTGAAATTGTCATGAAATTATTCTACAATCATGCCGAAATAAAAAGTGTGTTATTACTCTGTATATTGAACCTGAAATGCTCACGAAACATAAACTTGGTTACAGGAAGCCGTAGCAATGTCATCGACAAATACTAAAACAGTTCGACTTTTGCAGAGTTCAATGCTTGATAAATATACTATGTATTCTCCCCTTATATATGTGCTTTTACGCCCAAACAGTAAGACCGGACGTTTATTTTCAGTCCTCTTTCATAATCCGATTAACAAAATGTTAAAACGATATACAGAATTACCGAGAGCAGAGAATTTTTCCTAATTGATTAAATTTCATCCTTGCAGTCGTGAATTGAAGCGTATACGTGAATGAATTATTTTGTCATTATCTCCTCTGTCAGTATACAGGCTTCCTTTAGGCTTGATCTTAATTGTTTTGATTGTCAATCAGGAATAGTACGTAAGAACAGGTTCACAGAATCCTGTAGTTTGGGTCACTGCCTCACCTCACCGCACGTCTCTGGCTTCCTATAAGCAAGTACTCGCGAAACCGCAGTTTCATGAGCATTTCAGGTTCGATACACAGAGTAATAACGCTGCGGAAGCTTAAACTAGCCCGTCATTCTGCTGAATAATCTTACTAAACTAGTTAATCGTTTGATTGCTAATCAAGCAAAGGGGAGGAGTGTGCCTCACCAAACTAGCCTCCGACCGCACGTTACTGCTTCTAACTCTGCTTGTATCATGGACGGAATGGCTGTTGTGCAGAAAATAATGGCAAATGCTTCAAATGCTTCATTTGGAGAGGCATCTAAACCATTTCGTCAGCGGTACTTAGAGAAGAGAGAGCCAACTAGAGAACTGATGTGATCTTTGATGTTTGCAGAGAAAACTCCATCAAAAATGCTGAAAGGATAACAAGAGGGTCAGAGACAGCAATGACATGTGGCAACATGTCTAAAAGGTACTTTTATGTCCCAAAACAAATAAAAACCCACTTCTGAGGTAAAACAGCAGTACCTTTGAGGCTTGTACTGCTGTTGTACCTTAGCAGTGGGTTTTTATTTGTTTTGGGATATAAAAGTACCTTTTAGACCCTAAAAAGGTTCACACAGGTACCTCGAGGTCCTATAATTAGCACTAAAGGGTACATAATACCATGGGGAACAGAAATGGACTCCTGCTGTACCACTATTTCTGAGAGTGTAGTCTGCCAAAAAGCACAGATGAGTTGATTCAGCTGTTTTTTGTCTTGCATCTTATCATATTTATGTTAACTTTTCTGTTGAAATTTTGATAGATGCTTCAAAACAAAGTCAATTTTTAAATGTGACATCAATTTTAAAGGTTTATTCAGCATTCCCAGGGACTTTAACCGAAATTTTGCATACACATTCATTTTCTTGAATGCACACAGGGACTGAAGATGTAGGGTGTGTGAATGTTTATGCACGACATGTATCAGGGGCTTGGAATTCACAAAAGCTGGTAAACTCCAGTGGTAACAGGAGTACTGCAGCACATTATTTATTAATCATACAACAAGCTTTTCTGTCAGGCTGGGTCATGTCATCCTTAATAATTTTCAAAGCCAGTCACAATAACACAACATTCATTCACACACTCGTGGCTATGGGCAAATTACAGTCAACTTAACCTGACAAGCATGTCTTTGGACAGTAGGAGGAAACCAGAGTGCCCAGAGTAAATCCAAAAGAACATGGTGAACAGGAAAGTCCCAGTCTAGATTTAAGGATGCAAACTTCGTGCTGTGAGGCAACAGTGCAACCCAGGGTGCAAATATACATCCTCTTGCAGCTTACTAAGCCTCTAGAGCCAAAAAGCAAAATTTTTCATTGAAGTCCATTCAAAACTATGACATTACTTTGGCAACATGATTTTATATTTGACAATAATTCTCAATTCAAAAATTAATTATGATGGAACTAATTCCTCTCCAGGGGACAGATTTTATTATGTCTTTTTTCTGTGTTGCAGAAATTAGCAGTCAGATTCAGTTTTTAATCCTATTTATCTCATCCCATGTAGGTAATGCGTACATTCTGATGCCAATAAAGTCCCCTATGTGCATTCACTGGTGCCAAAATGTCTTCAAGTGATAAGTAGCAGCCTCTACATTTAAGATTTCTGCACCACTGAACAGCTTGCATACCAGGGGCGTTACCAAGGGGGGGCAGGGGGTGGGCAGTGCCCCCCCTGAGAAAAGCTCTGCCCACCCAATGAAAACTCAATTACTCCAATTTGACAGCAAACACGCGATATCCAACTGATTCACAGCCGGAGAGACAGCCATTTAGAGTGAGGTTTACGTATGCTTCATTTATCTATCTCTATGCGTGATTGGTGGATTCCTTTGCCAGTCTATTCTGCTGTGAAACCAACGGGCACTATCGAATTACTAGGGCCCTCTCATGCTCTTAGACTGCCATCTTCTCTCATCAGTCTAAGGTCACATCTCTGGCCCTGTGCTTCTCTCTGGGAATTAAAACTTTGCCGATATCTCTTTTGTTGCTACTTCTGCCACCGCTTATTTTGTTAGTCTTGTTGTTTGACATTAAGGTAATTTGTGTACTAGCTTATCATCTGTGTCGACTCGTGTGGTTATAACCTGAGTTGGCTACCGAGTGAGCCCAGGCAGCTCGCCAGCAGCTAGTCTGGAGTGGCTAGTCACTCACTGGGGTTGTTGCAACAATAATTCTGTATCATAAGCATTTCGGGAAGAAAACTTGACTGGCATAAGTATTTTTTGGCGACGTGCTGCACGGAGCCAAGTAAAGGACTTGTGAGGGCAACTCTAAGAAAAGTAAACGTGTTCCCGTTTACTTTGCTTGACTGGCAATCAAATGGTGGATTCGGTTACTCTCTAAGTTGAATGAGTAGAACTGTTTATTAAGACAACATGTTTGATGCATTTCGAAATTTAAATGGCCGTTTAACAGCAGAGTTGCCTGAACACAATGTCATTGCCACGCCATTTCGTGCGACTGATCATTTATATCTCACTCATGTTTCATCCACTTTTCTGAAGGTTTTCCACCTTGTGTATCTTCCTAGACGCTTAAAATCCAGGGAGCTTTTATAACAAATCTCTTTATTTTTATTTTATCATTATAGATCTACTAAATATATTACAACGAGAGATGAAATGCTGAGTTGGGATGTGGCGATGTTTGAGGATTTTTTTTTAAGTGCGATGACACCACTTACAGTCATGAGGCGTCTAGGCAGTCGCGTGTAATTTCTTTAAACATACACACCCGAAGCGGCTTATAACGTTTTGAAATGCTGCCGGGAAGAAGCCCGAGTTCAGATGTCGCAAATTGCAGGTGCTCCAACTTTCCCTAAATCTGCTCCCGTGTACTTGGCCTCAATAACAATCAAACAATTTCAGTGGCCGATAACGATTAAGATGTGATGGTGAAAAGCACAAACCTAACTGGGCTACGGTTTTAGGTTGAAAGAATGCCAGTTTGAATAATTAGAAAAAAACGTTGTCTTCCCCAAAAGCCGATGAAACGTGAATGTGAGATATAAATGATCAACCGCAAGAAATCGCTTGGCAATGACAATCGCGTTCATGCAAATCTGCTGTTCTGTGGCCATTTAAATTTCGTAATGCATCAATCAAACATGCTGCCTAAACAGCTCTATTCACTCAACTTAGAGAGTAAACCAGTGGTGTCCAATCTTATCCACAAAGGGCCAGTGTGGGTGCAGGGTTTTGTACTGGCCCTGTGCTTCAACACCTGATTCCACTAATCAGATGTGTTTGGATTGGGCTGTAACAATATCCTGCAACCACACTGGCCCTTTTTGGATTTGATCGGACACCCCTGGAGTAAACGAATCCACTATTTGATTGCTGATCAAGCAAATTAAATGGGACCAGGTTTGTTTTTCTGACAGTTGCACAATTGGTTATTATGAGGCGATTCTGTAGTCCTTCACTTGGCTCCATGCAGCATGTAGCCAAAAAATACTCATGTCAGTCAAGTTTTTTTTCCCTAAAGCATTTCACATGCCCTTTGATGTTTCGCACTTTGGTTCAACCTGCGCTGGGTTTAATGAAGGAAAAGGAAAGCTCGAATGTTCGCCCCATGGCATCAGGTGGTGGTGCTACGCCTTTAAAAAATCGCGGTTCACGATTGGCACAACCCTAGTGTGCATAATTAATGAAAACTGACCACACCTGTTAATGTCCCTCCCCTATCGCCAGCTCACCAGCCGCCACCATATATATATATATGTTTGTGTACAGGCCCTATTTATTTATTTTATGGCGATTTAGAGGTTCTTTTTTGCCCCCCCAAAGAGGACAAATGCCCACCCAAGCGTGGCATCCTGGTAACGCCTCCGTTGCATACCCTCATACATATTGACCCCGTAAGTCAAAGGTGTCCCAAGGTCTTTATACAACCTACATTTTTTTAGTGCATAAGCATGAGTGCATGTGTGTGAGCTTTTCCGACCAATAACTAATGACATTCAAATGGTAAGTCACACTTTATCTGCGTGTTTCAACCTTGGTCTGGACAAAATCCCCATTTGCGGTCGTCGTCATAGCTTTTGGTGGTGGCACACCACATTTTCCCATCGCTGCGTCCAGAAGATGTGCAACCTTCATAGCTGTCTCCCAGGAAAGTGAAGGGGAAAACACAAGGCGCTCCTTCCGAGTTGCCCCCGACTGTTGACAAAGCTGTACAGCACAACCCATTAAAACAGGTAAAGAAAAGAAAAACAACTTTGTTACATAAAATTCAGCAGATAGCTCTTGTTATCCTGAGCTTCTCGTTAAACTAAGTACACATGCATTGCACAGAAAGCCAGTTACTACAAAAAGGCAAGTTCATGCTTTGAACTCATAAAAACTGCCAAGATGACCTAAACTCTCAGCATACTCATCTGCCATAACAAACATATAGACCACTATTCAGTATTTGCAAGTAATGTAACTTCGGATTCCTTAAGAAACAATGTCAAACATTTCATAAAATGGTTTCATAGAACATGAAAAAAGAAAATTGACTAACTGTCTTGAGGGGAATTTTTCTGAAAGTTTCCTCTCAACTGTACAATAGTGAGAAGAGGAAATGTGTCAATTTGGTTTTCCTTGTTTAGACTTTGTAAATTTGATCAGGAAGTCTGTAAGCTTCATTTGGCACATAAAGTATCTGTGAACAGCAGGCCAGACATAAGAAATTATGGACAGGGGGGCAAAAATGGCCAACTCAGGCCCCCCACGCAAACCCACTCCTGTCAAATTATTTTCTCGTTAGGGGTTCAAGTCCGTGGGGCTGAAACCCTTTTGTTTTGGTGCTGGTTATTATTATTATTATTATTATTATTAATATTGTTATTTCTTTTCCTCTTCAGAAATGTTTTTGCAAATTCCCGTGAAATGGTAAATGGTAGAGACCTGAAATTTTGCATACTGGTTGGAAGTTGTGCGTAAATGCTGCCCAAGCCATTTTTAACTCAATCAGCCTGATGGGGGCCCTATAATTCAAGAAAAACAGTTTTTCACTTTAAAGGTCATAACTCCTACGCTGTAAGTCTGATTTACACGAAACTTGGCACAGACATTCCTTGCTCTAAACTCTACAACGTACTTAGGCAGGGGCATTGGGCCAATCATCACCGAACTCACTGGATATGTCCATATAAGTACCAGGAACATCCCTTGACAGTTTCATGCAAATTGGCCAATAGGGGGCACTATGAATGCAAAAAATGGGTATGGAATTACACAAATCCGACTATACATCAGCAATTGTTTGTCCTATAGCCATAAAACTCACAGGTTATATTCCAACATTTCAAATAGTGAAACTGAGACATTTTACATTTTTATCCACAAAATGAGCTTATTTCAAATTTTCTGGCTGCAACAGGTCTCAAAATAGTTGGGACACAGGCAAAAAAAAAGGGCAGAAAAAGCTATTAATATATAAGAGAATCAGCTGGATGAACATTTAGCAAGTAATTAAGTTGACTGGCATCGGGTGTGTAACATGATTGGCTATAAAAGGGATGTCTTAGAGAGGCTGAGGGCCCTATCTTGCGCTAGAGTCCCAAAACCCGTTATTTGGGGATTTAGCATTGTCTAAGAGGCGTTCCCCCGTAAAAGTTGCTATCTTGCACGCCTGCCTTTATCCCTAATACACCTGCGCTACCCATTATATCATGCATATGCGTGGTTTGGGCATTATGCCGGTTAAACCAATCAATGACTGCGTTTACATGCGCACCATATTTCGATTAAGGTCCATATTCCGATTAAGGTAATATTCCGAATAAGCTGTTTACATGCGCTGAGCGATGGGAATATTCCGTTTACATGTTCATTAGCATATCCACCACTTAGGTCCAATCTCAACATTGGGTTTTCAGCAAATATAACGCTCGAAAGTAATCGTCATGGCTTTGGTTGCCTTCAGTTAGGGCTTTAAAGCCGACATCGGCTCCACTTTCTTGGCCATTGCCATCGCCAGCGGTCTCTGTCCCAGAATTTCATCCAGGACTGCGAAATAAATGAAACTGGCTAGATCAGGGCCGCTGGTATTGTTTTGTTTTTGGCAGTGGCTATTTTTAGCCAGTCGTGAGCTTACTGTAATTTGCTATTCTTATGAACTCCCGTATCCGCCTGCTCAATACAAAATTTGACCTTGGAAAAAAATGGGTTGAAAACATCCCACTTTCGCTGCGTGCCTTGTGGTTATCATTACTAGACCGGCTAGCCAGCTTACTTTAAATTACAGTCAGGATGTCCTCTACTCAAGTTGGGTAAGGTTAGTTATTAGGCTGCTAACTTTGCCAGCTTGCCATCTAACTCATTTGCCAACTTGTACTGTAGAATTTCTTGCAAGGACGAACTTTGTGCAGCTATCAGCTCTTCTACACAACACTAATCACTACTGACTATTGATTGTGGAGAGTGACGACCTGACTATTCCACAAATATTAGCGATCAAACGTTGAACCTAAAATTACACTCTCATAACTACCTAACCCGTTAGCTAAATTAAGCAACTAGCAAGAAAAAAATACGTAGTGTTATAGCCGTCTCGCTAGCTAACGTCAGACGATACATTATAGTCCCGATTTCCTACATTGTGCATGAATATACGGAAGCTCGAAAGAATAGCAAATTGGAGTAAGATTACAACTGGCGGAATATACTTTCGCTTTGGAATATACCGCCTTCAGTTTTCCAGCGATGCTGAATTTAGTTGGCGCTTGGCAGTTAACACAAAACCAGCCTCTCCACTTTTCGCACACCTTAAATATATCGTTGTTACGGTGCTTTCGACCATCGATATATTCTAATATATTCATGTCTTTCATTATCTGAATGCACACAGCCGTCTCCTCTTCGCTCCAAAAATGCAAATTCCTTGCGAATTGAACAGGCGCACACGTAGTTGAATATTCTGTTCGGGGGCATATTCCGACTAAGGTGTATACATGAGCCAATATTCCGATTAAAACAGGCATATGCCAGGGGTCTTAATCGGAATATTTCGAATCTGAAAATGACCTCAATCGGGTTATTGCACGCGTTTACATGACAGGTACGCAATCGGAATATTCTAATATTCCGATTAATACAGGAATATTGGTGTGCATGTAAACGCAGTCAATGTGCCAGGTGCCATTGCCTTTAGGATCAGGCTGCGCTATCCCAAATCCCCAAACCGAAACCCGTGATGGAGAGAGGAAGGTCGGCACGTTTCTCCATAGACGAAGTTAAATTGCTTGTGCGTGAGGTCAAATCTAGTCAGGGGAGGATCTGTTTTTGTTAAGTTAATCATGAATTGTATTATTATTAATATTATTTGACATTTTCTTATTGTTTTAGGTTTGGTATGTAATAAAAAAACATCAAGCCTACCCCTTTTGTGATGGAAACTTCCAAAATAAAAAAAAAAGAAAAAGAAAAAACTGCGTTTCGCCATGTGCCTCCCACTCCCTCTCCCGTCTGAAATGAAGCATAGAACAAAATCCCATTTTCAAATAATAAAATTAGGTCTATGCACTGGCACTCAGTAACTTTTTTTCCAGCGAGAGCAGCATTTTAGAACTCTTCAGCGAATTAAGGTAATTCTGGTGACAAGTGCGTGGTTTCGTCCATTTACATGTTCCAGTCGGACAGCTGTCTATTTTTTCTGCAAATTGCGTGATTGTGCTGCAAAAACAGGTGAATGTAGACCATTTGTCGCTGTTGGATTGCATAGGGGGAGAGAAGCCGTGTCTTCAATTGCCAAATGGGTAGCAGGTGGTATGAGGACCCGCTATACGCTTTCCCTAACCTGTGTGGTCAAGATAGCAATTGTAGGGAAAGCGCATAAACACGCCCACGGGCACACCTCCAGCCGCAAATAAAGGATTCGGCATAATGTGAAGCGGGTAGTGTGGCCGCAAGATACCGTTTAGGGATAGTGGGTGCTGCTAAATGCGTAATTCACGGGTAGCGGGTAGTGGCAACGGGTAGGACAGTGTGAGAGATAGAGCCCTGAGTCTCTCAGAAGTAAAGATGACCAGAGGCTCTCCAACCTGTGAAGGCTTGCGTAATAAAATTGTGGAATACTTTAAAAACAATGTTCCTCTACGTCAAAATGCAAAGGCTTTGAAGGTCTCATCATCGACAGTGCATGACATCATTAAAAGATTCAGAGAAAGTGGAAAAATGTCTGTGCACAAGGGACAAGGCTGAAGACCTTTACTGGATGCCCGTGATCTTTGGGCCCTCAGACCCCATTGCATCTCTCACCAGCATGATTCTGTCATTGACATTACTAAATGGGCTTAGGAATACTCCAAAAAACCACTGTCTGCAAACACAGTCCACCGTGCCATCCACAGATGCCGCCTAAAACTCTATCATTAAAAATGGAAGCGTTGATTTAAATTAAGCAAATACGCGTCCAGATGAATGATTGTCGTCTTGCCTAATCAGGGAGAACAAGCAGCACCTGTTAAGTGTGGAGTGCTCTCGGAGTGAACCTTTTGTTAATCATGAAAATGACTGAGAACAGGTCAGGACTAACAATAGTTTAAAATGGATGTTTTGTCCACCCCAATTATCAGTTCTACTGAGTTTACCCCATGATTTCATCGCTTTTAGATTGCATATGGAGAGAAACCGCGTCTTCACTTGCCAATTACGATATTTGAAAAACGCATCAAAATAGGAAAATAATTGTGAACTAGCCTGGACTATCTGTGATGGTTCTGCCCTGCAGGCCCTCCCCCTTTCTGCTTGCACCTCCACCTCTACGAGCTACCGCTGCAGCTCGTTGAGGTGGAGGTGCCTTTGTGTATAAAAGAGCTGCACTGCCATGTTGGCAGTGCAGCTGCATTCTGTTTGTTGGCCGTGCTTTATGGAGCCCTGTTGTTTGCCGCTGCTCTCCTGGTTGTTTGTGTTTTTTTTTTTATTAAAACCTTTAATTATATTTTTACTCAGCCTGTGCTCTTGGGTCGCTTTCTTCTGGCTTGGGTACATGGTCCCAGTGCCCGCCGGCTTAGTGCCCGTAGCCGGCTGGGGCAAAACCATGACACTATCCTAATTGTCATAAAGGTGCATGTCTGTGCCCCCCCAATTCCCTGTTCTAAGCGCCGGGTCTGTGTGTGGGGGTCTGAATGTGCACGGCCATGTGAGTGTGTGATTTTGTGTTGTTCAGCAATATTGAATGAATAGAGTTTCCCGACACTACAACAAAGAAACTTACTTATTCGATTGGATTTAACCCGTTTTGCAATAAAAGCAAGCTGTGGATTTATCTCGTTTTGCAAAAATACAGTAGTTTTTTTATCAAGAATATTCCTATGGCTGGATTTGAAATGAATATGCCAATTGGTTAACATTTGTTTCATATACAAACGTAGAAAAGACCATTATTCAAAGTTTTACAGAAATTGTAATTACACAGAAAGCTATTTTTCTCCATTCAGACTCAGAGTTAACCTGTTTTGCGATAAAACTCTTCAAATTAAAGTTCATATGTGACTCCCTATATGTCTCTCAAACAAACCTAGGCTTCAGCTGTGACTGTTTTGGCAATACAAGTCATTGTAATTGTATGATATCAAGTTTGACCTTGAAAGGTCCCCTACAGTTAAGTTGATTGTAATAGATGAACGTTCATGTGTGACTTCCTTTAAGTCTGTGACACAAACTTAGGCTCTTTGACCTTTTTAGTGACAGAAGTCATTGAATTTTCACCAAATCAAGTTTGACCTTAGGCCCCCATAGAGCCGGTAAGCTAAAAAGTTGGGATGCCATCTAAAATTTAAATAAAAACAAAATGGGCAATTCCATGCCTCTCGTACAGGACAGAAGTGTACATCCAGAAAATAAAAGGAATAAAAGGATGACTGGCTTTAAAGTAGGGTGTGACCTTTAAATTGTGTTATCACACTTCAACATTCTTCAATGATCAAACTGATTCATTTCTATTTTTTTGGGGGGGGGGGTGAAATAAGCAAAAATGTAACCTGTCGTGCAGAATGTGGAGAAATCACTATTTTTTTTCCCCCCAAAAAAGTCTTTTCAAGAACTCGGTGAATTGGCTATTGAAAACATTTGAAAAATAGTCAAGAAATATCAGTGAGAGTCTGCTGTATTGTGTTAAAGGAGTTTAATTTAAAAAAATATCAACAAGACATGAATTCAACAGGGTTTAAAAATTCTAGGGGGTATCTGTTGTATGGGACAGAAAGAAATCTGTGTTAAGGAATGCTCTGAATTGAGCTCAGGTTTTTACTGAAACACTGCCTCCACCTGTTATTACACTTGAAACTTGAACAGCTAAAGCTAAATCAAAAATAACTGATAAACTTGTGACAATTCATGTCCCCTCAGTTACCTCTGGTCCTGTGATAATTCTGTATCTGTTGTTCCGGACAAAATATCTATTGTACGGGACAACTACTATCTGTAAAAACCAATCAACATTTTCTGCCTCATTATTCATCAACTTCTTTTTTTCAGAATACAGTTTGAAATTCTACCATAACAAACAGTACATATACTGCCCGTAATTATTATTATTTACATCATAAAAAGCTGACCAGTAATCATGGCATTTTTTTTACTTATACAGTAAAATCATTCCATTGCTAACTTGGAGCTGCATGTAGCCTAAGGGTGCTTTCACACTAGGGACTCTGGCACGGATCCGAGTGTACATGACCGCAAAGTCCCATTTATTGGGTAAGTTTTAACACACGTTCGCTTGTCCGGAAGAGGAGGACTCGGGCACGGTTTATCCGTACTCGAACCGAATGTGAAAGCAACTGTACAGGATCATGGAAGTGGAGTATTAAGTGACATCTTAACTATTGCACTGTTTTGCTCTGACACATATAGCGGCAAGTCAAACTAAGAAATTGGGCAGGTGAAATTAAATGCTTGCTCAAAATTTGGGCAGACGAAAAAAAAACATACAGTCACAACTGGATACTACACAGAGAAACAATAATATTTCAAAAATAAATTTCTGGAATAATTAGCAATTATTTACATTTGCGTGGTTTTACAGAACAATAGAATAGTGCCATGACAAACTAAAGAAAGTGCGGCTGCAATATCTTAAAAGTGCAGAACTTGGTGTGAAAGTCTAGTTTTAGTGATGAAAAAGACTCATTACTGTGGCTGTTTCTTTTTCTTTGTGCATATTTTCTTTTTAAAAATCACGTAGGTGCATACTGCCACCTTCTGTATCAGAATTTTGATTAAATAATCCGTACTTGGGCACGGTACAGCGTAGCTAGTGTGAAAGCTGAGGCCATACTGCGGCACGGTACGGAACAATCGTTCCTAATGTGAAAGTGCCCTTCGGCTCAGGGGCTTTGGAGTTTTCAGGGGCAAAAATGTCCTCGCCCAAGTGTTGACAGTATTATGCACTTCGAATCGCGAATGGATATTTCATTTGAATATGACGGCAAACAAACAAATTGTTTAACATGGGATAATTAAGTGATAATTACAGAGCAGAGTTCCTCGTTGCAAATCCGCGAATCGCAGGAGATGGCAGAGAATCAGAATTCATCGCTTTATGATGCGTCAACTCATTTGAGATAACTTAAAGAGAAAAATGATTCGCCAGCACCTGTAAAGTTATTTTTCTGTGCAATTTTCTTAAAACTGGGATAGCATCACATAACTTTCTCAAGGGAACTAGACACAATGCAGTCACTTAATTTCCACATGAAAGGGGTCACGGGCAAAGAGAAACACATTTCATGAATGTAGCAGCTTTGGTGAACAAGCAAACCGTGTTTGAAAGGTAAAGCAAGGTACAGTATATCAAACAAGTTGCCTAAAACAATATAAGTCAATGATCATGGCTAAGACAAATAAGAAGAGGAAGCCAGAAG
Organism: Gymnothorax reevesii; assembly: GCA_029721435.1. NCBI lineage: Eukaryota > Metazoa > Chordata > Actinopteri > Anguilliformes > Muraenidae > Gymnothorax > Gymnothorax reevesii. The sequence continues at coordinate 53,278,657 of CM056574.1, forward strand.
AAAAAAGCACAAAAGAAAGAATAGATAAAGCCAGGGATAAAGCACAAGTTTTTTCCTTGTTTTTCAGAGGTGGAGGGAACTCCTGGATCCAGAAGGATTAAAAACCGACGCAGAGTTGGCGACCTTTCTGCTTGACAGGTAAACGCCTATTCGTGGGTTCATTTTTGCTCCACAATGCTCTGCAAATAAGCGAGTTGGCATCGCTCACATGCACAGCTGGTACTAACCCCAGACCTAACAGGCATCAATTCAGTTCTGCTAATAAATAAGCGAGTGAACCTCACTTACAAGCACAGTCGCTCTTCAATTGCCAGAATCTTGTAATTGAACGATCCCAAGCCCCGCCCACTTTTGGCTATGTCACAATGGGGCAAGCAGGGGTCTGATTGAACCGCGGACAACATTCAGCTCAGGCAGCCGTCACATTTCGATCTTCCCATTAGTAAGTGTGCCGCTTTTCACCCTCCAAAGTGCATGTGATATTACTGTGATGCTGCAGTCAAGCTAACGTTAGCTTGATTCCGATGCTAGGGCTAACGTTACTGGCGTCGTTTTATTAGAAAGTAGCAGAAAATATCTTTATGAAGTACCCTGGAAGTCTTATCGATTGTGTTGTTGTCCTCATAAATATTTGTAACGTTTCTGTGCTCTCAAAGTTAAATGCTGTCATACATGGTTTACTGGCCATTCAGCAGGATTCACGACAGTTTCTGTACTCAAAAAAAAAAGAGTAATTTATTGAAATAACCGTGTGCTGGGTTTTTACTGAATACATACTGCTGTAGATTACTTTTCATGTCGACATGATTTATTTCTGCTCGTTTGTTGGCCAGCAGTGTTGACTGCTCACAACAGTAATGTCTAGCCTCGGCAGCTTGGTTGCATGCATAACAGCTCGCATGCCTTCGAGTGCATGGCAGGAGTGCAGGATTGCAGGGCAGGAGTGCAGTGGAGAGGGGAGGGGGAGGGATCTGAAAGTTGCATTTTTTTATGTCAAGTCCTCTCTCTCCTCAAAGTTACCAACTGCAGCTTTAAGTAACCCCCATCTTTTAACAATAGTCTGTAAATGTCTGGGAAGTAAACAGACCAATTGAGGAGCCTAGTGCTACAATTATTTTTAGCTCCTTCTCTCACAATGAGTGAAAATGGGACTTAAGTAATTTTAACACTAGGTTCTTCAATTGCCGAAGTTTTGGGAGTTGTCCCAATGTTGTCCCACTCTTGTCAGATGTGGGATTTTAGCTGCTCAACAGTCCTGGGTCTTCTTTGTCGGATTTTTCGTTTGATGATGCGCCAAATGTTTTCTATTAGTGAATGGTCTGGAGGTTGGCCAGTTTAGCACTCAGACTCTCCTACTGGGAAGCCATGCTGTTGTGATGGAGGCAGTATGTGGTTTGGAATTGTTTTGTTGAAATACGCAAAGTCTGCCCTGAAAGAGACATTGTCTGGATGGGAACATATGTTGTCATAAAACCTCTATATAATGACATAATGATAATGCCTTTCCAGATGTGTGAGTTCCCCATGCTACAGGCACTAATGCAACCAGATACAATCAGAGATGTAGGCTTTTGAACTGTGCGCCCATAACACGCTCGATGGTCCCTCTCCTCTTTAGACCACACAACATGGCATCCATGGTTTCTTAGAACAATTTCAAATTTTGATTCATCTGACCACAGAACAGTTTTCCATTCTGCCTCAGTCAATTTTAAATGAACTTCAGCCCAGAAAAGACGGCAGCGTTTCTGGATCGTGTTCACATATGGCTTCTTTTTTGCATGATAAACCTTTAGCTTGCGCCTGTCGATTGCACGGCGAACTGTGTTCACAGACAGTGATTTCTGCAAGTGTTTCTGAGCCCAGGCAGTGTATTCCAGAACAGAGTCATGCTGGTTTTTAATGCAGTACCGCCTGAGGGTCCAAAGATCGCAAGCATTCAATATTGACCTTCAGATTTTCCCCTTGAGCACAGAGATTTCTCCAGATTTTCTGAATATTTTGATGATATTACGTACAGAAGATTCAAAGTCTTTGCAATTTTACATTAAGGAATATTTTTCTGAAATTGTTCCACAATTTTTAGATGCAGTTTTTTGCAGATTGGAGAATCTCTATCCATCTTTACTTCTGAGAGACTCTGCCTCTCAATTGTTACTGACCTGTTGCTAATTAACCTAATTAGTAGCAAATTGCTCCTCCAGCTGTTTTGTGTTTGTACCACTTACTTTTCCAGCCTTTTGTTCCAGCCCCTCTCCCAACTTTTTCAAAATGTGTTGCTGCTATCAAACTCAAAATGAGCTATTATTTCTCATGAAATGGTAAAATGTGGATTTGTGAGATTTGCAAATCATTGCATTCTGGTTTTATTTACAATTTACAGAGCATCCCAACTTTTTTGGAATCGGGGTTGTATTTGCTACTTTCTTGACTTCAGCCAGTTTTAGTTATTGCTGGGAAAAAGAGAAATTTCCAGTATTGAGCAGTGTGACTCAGGGCCAACTACCAAAACATCAGGCTAGCGAGATACTATCTTCTGAGTCCTGAGCTGAGAAGGTTATAATCCCGACTGCGGTTTGCACTCAGCATACTTGAGCTGTTACGCCTTGTAAGCGTCTGCATTCGTAAGTCGCCCAGGGTGTGTGTGTGTGGCGGGAGGCTTTCTTTATTTGCTTGATTAAGCATGCTTTGAGCCGTTTGGGTGTCTCCACTGCCCAGCTGTGTAGGTGATGCATGCTGGAGAGAAGCTTCAACCGCAGGAAAAAGTCTGCGCTTTGAAAATACAGCAAAGCAGCATACATATCTGTTGAGACTGCAGACCTGACAGTCAGACGAGATTCACAGGCAGAGAAAGATTTTGAGAGTGACTCACATACCCCCCAAAGCACAGACTTGGAGAGAGTTGAGTGTGGACGAGCTTAAAAGGTATGGTTGCAGGGGATAAGAGCTGGTACTGTTAGAACATTTAGCTTAACTGAGACCAACAAAGAAACAGAAGGATTAGAATTTTTTTTCTCGCAGGTTGGCACAGCAATGACTGGGAGGGATCAGTCCAACTGCATTAATAGCAGTGTTCAGTGCTGATTTCTCATTCAAAATTAACGCCAAATGCCAAGACAGTGAAGGCTATTATCTAAATAAAATGCTAGCAATTTCACTTCTCCCTGCACAGTATTAAAAGTGGTTAAAGCAGAATTCCTTTTTTTTCCTTTTAGCAAATGTCTTGCTAAAAAACTCTGGCTGATATGAGGCTTTCAAGCACCGCACTTAAAACTGAAAGTCTGATTATAGCGAAACTAGTGTTTTCACAGTGGAGGGACAGGGCTCTTTGGCTCATAATGATTTTACTTGGCTTAGTCTGTGGCAGAAAGCTGTTTCATTTCCAGCCAAAAGGGTTGGGTGTCTGAGAGAAATCCTGGTTCCGGAGAGGCTGAGCCAGCCCCAGTCAACCTTGCATCACAATTAGCCGCATTCAGAGTACATTAATCACTGATGTACATGCCACGCGATGGCTCCTGCACATTCCCGGCTGATTCAAAACAGATGAGGGCCCTAGCTCCCCAGTCCCCTGCCTCATGAACCCAAGCTCTGCCCAGCCCTAATGCAACCGGACACGCGTCAGTGGAAAATAACCATGGCTGTTGAGCAAATGTTGCAAATGCTGTACAGTCAGTCAAACGAGTCATTTCAGTGGGCACAATCATATTCGTGTTCATCTCTCAGAGTGTACACTACACTGGCGACTGGCACCTCAGTGTAACTCTAGAACTGGAAAACTGCGTGAACATACAACAATTCTTATATTATTGCCGCCTACTAACCTGTTTTTATACTCATTTGAAGATTAGCACCAAGTTTAGCTTTAATTTTTTTTTTCAATTGAATCCAGTTTTTTCAGTTTTTTCTTCACTAATATTGTTACGAAGGCTCTCTTAAGCTTGTCAACCTAAATCTTCAAGGCACAAAACAATGAGACAGATGTCATTATAATGGGGCAAAACCCAAAGTACCCTGTGCAATCTGTGTTTGGACAGTTACAATGCATGAAAAGAACCCTTATAAAAATGGAAATACTCTAAAGTAGGCTTGGATTTGAGCCTCATAATCATTGTTTAATTTGAATTATCTGGGGAACAGAGCAAAGACAAAAAAATGTCATCACCAATCAAATACTTATGGACTGCACTGCACTTAAAAAAAAAACCAAAAAAAATATTTCTTGGTGTAAGCAGTTGAAAGCTTTATAGGCATGAATAAGCTGATGCTCAAAGCAAAATCTTGTTTGAAAAATGGAGCTTTTGGGAGGGGTGGAGGTTGGAAATGGTGTAATGTAGACCCACCAGTTTCAGGACAGAAACCATAGCTCTTGTCGTGATCATAGTCCTCAGTCGTGGCGCACCAGCGATAACCATCATCCCTGCCCGTAGTAGTGCAGCTATCGTACTTGTCCCCTTGAAATGTGAAGGGGAACTTGCAGGGTGCCCCATCACCATTTCCACCAATTGTGAACAGCTCTGCAACACAAACATGCATACACAGACCACACTTTAGTGCACTTGCAACACAAATAAAAAGGAAATAGAAGACATTAGGGGTGTAATGGTTCATGATTAGATGCATACTTTGTATTTGAATCATCTATAATATATTTGAGGTCAATGTCAGTCTGTCTGTGTGTATGTACACGTTTTTCTCCTACATTTCTCAACCGATTACCACCAAATTGGGTGTGAATATCCACTTGGACACCAGGAAGGACTTGACGTCGCCCAATTTTTGAAAAACGGTCATGTACCGGGTAGCAGCTAGTAGTATTATTTACTACATAAAAATACTATATACTATATTGAATATTCAATTCATAATCACAAATGATCACACTCAAATTCAAGGGTAAAAAGAAATGATCACATGCAGGCAGCCATTTGAAGCAATGATGTCTATAATTTTTTTTTTAGCCAATTTACTTCCAGAGCTAGCTACTTACTGCTCAACTCATTTTTTTTCCTGGTGATGAGACACTTTCTCAGCTCTGGGTTTGCTGATCACCAACAAAAATCCCATGTTAATTTTGTAAAAGAACACATTGCCAACATTTTCTTTTATTCATAATCCCGATTCTGAAAAAGTTGTCACATCATGGAAATGCTAATGAAGAAAAAATAGGTTTTGAAAAGTCCATCAACCTTCTGCTACACAGAAAAAAGTACAAAACATTTTATAATGTTGCAAATTGAAATGAATATACACTCCCTGGCCAAAAACGTCACCACCTGCATTTAACTAAGCAAATAGGGAAGAGCCATTTTACAATTACTGCAGTGATTAGCATTTTTCAGCAGGCAATAAGTTAATTAACCATAATTGATGCAGTGAGCGGCTTCTCATTTCTGAGACAAGCTTGCTGGAAGACATATCCTGTGGCCATGGAAAAGTTGTTACGCTGTTTCAAAAGGGGGAAATTATTGGCCTGCATCAAGCAAAGAAAACAACAAAGGAGACTGCTAAAATTACTAAAATTGGGTGAAGAACTGTCCAACGCATTATTAAAATCTGGAAGGAAAGCAGTGAACCATCATCTTTGAGAAAGTAAGGTGAAATTAAAATAGTAAAAAATTAACATAAGAACTCAGTGCTATGTCTAATAGTGTAAGGAAGAGCCTTAAGAAAGGCACTTATCATTGAAGCTTATTGGAAAAAAATGCTTCAGTTTGCCAGGGAGCATAAAGATTGACTCAGCAGCAATGAAAAAAGGTCTGATGAGTCCACATTTGTCCCGTTCCAGAGTGATGGGTGCATCAGGGTAAGAAGAGAGGCAGATAAAGTGATGCATCTATCATGCTTAGTGCCTACCATACAATGACCAGGTTTTTCCGTTAACGGATTTTTCCGTTGGCGAAAAATTAATGCAACTCTAAACATAAATAAATGTTGTGACAACTGCATAAGCTTTTCAAAGGGACACCACAGTGAATGCATGCTGCAATCAAAGCTAAAGGCATTCTAAAGAAATACACCGCCACCATTTGGATTTAAACACGCAAATACTCCAGAGCCGATTGATGATTCATTATTGCAGTGATGGATATGCTTCAGCTGGCAATAATTCTTTTAATCCTCATTGATTCAGTGTGTAACTTCTCATTTCTTAAAAAAGCGCGTTGGAACATGTATCCCATGGTCACTGAAAGGATGTTACCGAGTTTTGAGAGCAGCAAATTATTGGCCAGAATCAGGCAAAGAAAACAGCATCGGAGATTGCAGAAAGCATTAGAATTGGGTCAGGAGCTGTCCAACAATTTATTTGAACCTGGTAGGATAGTGGTGAACTGTCAACTTCTCAGAAGAACTGGGTTGGAGAAAAATCATGACTGATCCAGTTCGGAGATCACTATGTTCAGCGCTGTTCAGCAGCAAGAAATGAATTCAGCAGGCTACCCAGGCATACTGAATGACCAGTAACCCATCAAAGGACTATTTAATCCCTAATGGCACAGGCATATTCCAGGATGACAATGCCAAGATTCATCGGGCTCAAATTGTGAAAGAGTGGTTCATTAAACAAGGGAAATCATTTTCATGAATGAATTGGCCATCTCACAGTCTGGACCTAAACCAATTGAAAGTCTTTTGGATGTGCTGGAGAAAGCTGAACAGAAGGGTTTGACTCACCCATCGCCAATACTGTATCTCCCGACAAAAATGTATACAAATTGGGGATATCAAAATCCAGTTGGGCAAAAATAGGATCAAAAACCAGGGCAGCAATCACAGTAATCGTAGTCGGACAAAAATGGGTCTGGTTCACAGGAATAGGTATATCAGAGAAGCAAAGCCAGAATCCAATGGGCGTAATGCGAATCGTAACCAGGGCAGCAAACATAGATTTCGTGGTCGGGCAGAAAAAGGTCAAAACACACAGATGCAACAATAATCCAAAATCCCAAAGGCAAAAAAATCAAAAAGTCGGGCGGTCCAGGCAGAAAGATAAACACTGAGTATTCAAGGCGAAATGAAACGTGGCACAAGAAGACTAGGAAAACGATCTGACAGAGACTGGCTGTGAGGAGACACCTAATATAGACTTCAGGGGGGATCACATGGTAAGACACAGAGGTGCAAACAATCAGACTGATTACAAAGGAGCAGCACATGAGGGAGAACCTGATCACATGGAATTTTGCAGAAGCCAAAATGTGGACAGGGATCCCGGGACAAACTTATACAAAGATAAACAGCTCCAGTTACGGAGTTTCTAACGTGCATACAGTGGGGGGGAAAAAAAAAAAAAAGTATTTGACCCCTTGCTGATTTTGCAGGTTTGCCCACTAACAAAGAGTGCAACGGTCTATAATTTTAATGATAGGTTTATTTTAACAGTGAGGGACAGAGTATCACCAAAAAAGTGGAATAAGACATTGTATGCATTTTAGGAATTTATTTGCATATTTTTGATCAAAAATAAGTATTTGACCCCCTGGACAAACAGCATGTTCATATTTTGTAAAAAAGCCATTATTGGCCAGCACAGATGTCCAACAATTTTTATAGTTGTTGACAAGGTTTGTGCACATTTTGGCGGGGATGTTGGCCCACTCCTCCCTGCAGACAGCCTCCAAGTCATTCAGGTCCGAAGGCTGTGGCCTTGCAACCCAAATTTTAAGCTCCCTCCAAAGATTTTCAATTGGATTAAGGTCTGGAGACTGGCTAAGCCACTCCAGACCCTAGATGTACTTCTTCTTCAGCCACTCTTTTGTTGCTTTGGCGGTGTGCTTAGGGTAGTTGTCATGCTGAAACACCCATCCTCGATCCATGTTCAGCTCTCTCACTGAAGGGAAGGAGCTGTTGGTCCAGAATTCCACGGTATATGGCCCTGTCCATCCTCCCCTCAATGCAATGGAGTTATGCCGTCCCCTTGGCTGAAAAGCACCACTGTGCTTGACGGTGGGGATGGTGTTCTTTGGGTTGTACTCTGTGTTCTTTGCCCTCCAAACACGGCGAGTTGAGCCCAAAAAGTTCTATTTTGGTCTCATCTGACCACATCACCTTCTTCCAGGCCTCTTCTGAGTCATCCAGGTGGTCAATGGCGAACTTCAGGCAGACCTGTACATGTGCCTTCTTGAGCAGGGGGACCTTGCGTGCACTGCAGGATTTCAATCCATGACCGCGTTGTGTGTTACCAACTGTTTCTTTTGTATCTGTGGTCCCAGCTGCCTTCAGTTCATTAACCAGTTCCCCCCTTATGATTCCTCAACGTTCGCATGATCAGGGATACCTCACGAGGCGAGACCTTGCATGGAGGCCCAGACCAAGGGAGGTTGGTGGCAGTGTGGTACTTCTTCCTTTTCCTGATCACTGCAACGACAGTTGATCTTTTCTCTCAAAGTTGCTTTCCGATTCTCTTGTAGCCCATCCCAGCCTTGTGTAGGTCAACAATCTTGTCCCTGATGTCCTTAGACACCTCTTTGGTCTTGTCCATGGTGGAGATGTTGGAACCTGGTTGTTTGGGAGTGGACAGGTGTCTTTTATACAGGTAATGAGGTGAGGCAGGTGTGTTTGATGTAAATAATTAGTTGGGATTGGGGGTGTGTCTTAAAGAAAGACTAACTGGCTTGTGGGATCCAGAATACTTGCTGTTTGGTAGGGGGTAAAATACTTATTTTTCCTCATCAGATGGTTATCAATTTTTATAAATTCATATGATGTGATCTTCTGGAATTTTCTTTGTGATTCTGTCTCTCACTGTTAGAATGTATATATGATTAAAATTATAGATTGTTGCATTCTTTGTAAGTGAGCAAACCTGCAAAATCAGCGGGAGGTCAAATACTTATTTCCCCCACTGTAGATAATTAAAGAAGGACAGCGTGATAAGACGTGGAGCTTCCACAGAAAATGCAGCAAAGGTAATCAGGGAGAGACAAGAGGCGGAGACTAGAACAGGGCGAGTGCTGAGGGCTTGTTAATCAATTAGTGAGTGAAACTATACAATCCCTTGGTGCTTGTTAGTAAGTTAGTAACTTCTAGCGAAAATAACAAACTTTTAGTATGGTTAGTAAGATAGAAAAGTAAGGCGAAGTAAGCAAACGAGATCGGAAGGAAGGCTGAAATCCAGAATCCAATAAATCACCCGAAGAGTAACACGCAGGACTGGGGCTGTGTGCAATGACAAGAGACCAGACGGGGGAGACAAAGCGCAATGCATGATGGAAAACATGAACCAGAATACGACTATGGCAAAATATAAAACATGGAAAAGTAAAAACTAAGACAACACATTAAACTAATCAAAGTACCAAATCCCAAATACACATACAAAGAATGGTCAGGCATAGCAAATGTCAAAAAACAAACAAGGCAGTCTGAACAACAAGGCATAAACATAGTCAAATCAGAATCACAACAGTATCATTGTCCATTAATTAATGGTCGAAAATCAATGCTGTAACACTGTATAAGATTGTCGAAACAGTACCACGACAACTGTGCGCTGCGCTCAAAGCTAAATGAGGCCCAACAAATATTACAGTGAGCGGCTTTGTTTTTAGGATGGGCAGTGTACGTATACTCCAGTCTTTTGACATTAACCACGTTCTTTGCATGCGCTTTTCATCTTTAGCTATACGATTCGTAACCATTAAAGTCTATCACGATTGGGTATATTGCTTTCGCAAATTCCCCACAAAAATTAATGTACTTCATCAGTTCAAAATTGTCACTACCACTCAAAGGGCATTTGCAACAAATACCTCCACCATCCCGACAACAAATTTGAACTACAGATCAACTTTCTCATAGTCTCCAGCCTCTATTCTTAATTTTTGGTGCCAACAATCATTTAGGTTCCGTGAAGATTACGTAAACTCAACTTCACACGAATGGTCACTTTTCACACAAAATTCTGCAGCTAGTAATACGGTATAATAAAACTTGCATGCACACGGTAGGCCCGTGTATTCGCCATTTATTACGGCTTTAGATGTGCAACATAAATCTGTCCAGCCACGAGTTACGTTATGAACACTGGTAAACTTGCCATATGCCGTGGAACTTTAGCCTGTCTGTTGTCATGATGACAGCAGTGGGTGATGCGTGCATCTAGCCAAGTGGTTTGTGCTCTCTCATACACGTGTTCATTCAACAATTAAGTCTGATCACCTGGAAAATGGAGTCAATTACAAAACCAATGTCTCGACACAAAAATAAACAATGAATTCATTAGAAGTTTTGGTGTATGCCGTAGTCTGTTGGAGTATCTAGTTTTTCCAAGCCATATTGTAAAAATCATGTGACTTTAATGTTGCTCAGAAATACAATGTTATTTAACTTCAGAGTTTAACCCTTCCACCCTGAGCCTCTGGCTCAGAAAATGCTTGAAATGACTTGCCCAAAATGAAATGATTATATCTCTTGGCCTACTTGAATAATCTTAGTATCATAGGAAAGGAAACCAGGCCTTAAATTAAGTCATTTTTAGGGCAAGGCCACTTGGCCTTTTAAATTAGGGGCATCACGGCGAAAATGTAGGGCAACATGGCCAAAACTCAATTGATCAATTTTGCTAGAAAAATAAGTGATAATGACACTGGCCCACATTTATCAAAGGTGCGCACATGGGTGTTCGCCAAATCTCCTGCAAGGATCGGCATTTATCAATCTAAACATGAGTGAACGGTCCGCAAAAATCTCACGACAGGTCTGACCAGGCGTACGAGTGCAGCAGTCAAAATGATTAATAAATCATATGCAGCAATGCGGACGTCGTGCTGTTGTTGCTCTTATTAGTAAAATGAATAAATAGGCTAAATAAATAAATAAGACTCCTGTGTTGAGATTGAGAAAACTTGCTTGTCAGGCCAGATGGCTGAAGGCCGGCTGAAGGCCGTCCGTCATTTTGACAGAATGTCATTCACACCCCTGTCCAATTGGTGGTGGGTGTCATAGTGCCTCGAGCATTGTCTTTGATCTGTATGACAGATGCCAAGTCTAACGCATTTTTTAGGCTGATTCATTGTAGTCCGTAATTATTCAATGAACGCTTACTAATGAGATTCTCAAGCGGAATTTAAATCCTTTTGCACTGAAGTTTCAGTTTCACTTGCGAAGGTGGACCTCGCCATGGAAAGCGATTATGACTCCGGACTTCTTGTGCTTCTCTTTACACAGGGATTGGAAACAACGCATGTGTTTCATGATCATAAAAATTGTTTAAATTAAATAAGACCATTTGAAACGTCTTCATGCCATTCCACTGCCGTGTCACTAGTGGGGAAATCCACCTCAATGCACCTGAAACTGATTAACTTAATGCACAATGACTTGAATTCCACGAGTGGATTTCTTCAGGGGGCGTTGATTGAATAATTGATGACTACGGCACAGGAACGCGAATGCCACTAAGAGGCGAGAGACTCAAGCCGAATGCGTGAGACTTGGCATCTCTGGAATGATCCTGTATTCCTCATATTTTTGTAATATTATCATCTGCTCTTCATTTGTAAAATATGCTGCTCTGCTGCCGGTAGAGGATTGGTCATATGCTAGAGATGCCGTCTCTCTTATGTGAATACGCAGAAGCCCTGGTTGACATAACAAGTTGATAAGCAGCTTCATAGGACCGCTTAATGGGACTGTGGTTGTTAGGCTTAGTGAAGCCCAGCAATAACTGAAAGCATTGTTCATTTGCGCACTGTTACTGTGTGGGGGGAGAAATCATTTGTTATGTTTTATAAAGTTCATATAGTAGTAAGTTCGAAAATCCACGCAGTGCTGTATCTAACACAGTGCTCAATGTGTGACTACATGAATCACTGTCGGCATCAGCGAATGCGTCATCTATAAATTACTCCTTTTATTTCATTAAAAAACAAGTGCAACGCAGAGTGTGGCATATGCCCCCGCCTGTATGTTCATCAAGGGCATATTGAGATGGCTGCTGTGGCGGCCATATTAGATATCGCATGACGCTGGTTTTCGAAAGGAACCCTCCTCTAGCCACTCCCAATACGCCATTAAGAAATCGCATCAATCCGACGAGGGATTCTATAGTTATCCCACGGAAACGAAAAGTTAACGGACGACGGACAGACATGGTGTCGACATAATGCCCCCTTTCCACTTTGGAGGGCGGGGGCATAAAAAACAATTATCATTTAAAAAAATAAAACTACAAAGACGGATAATAATTGATTATGACAGAATTTTAATGCCCCTGTCCATCACAGTGACGGACAATCAGAAAGTGTAACGCAACCTCTGACTAGTGCGTGCACATTGACATGAGTTTTATCAAACTTTTCTTTATTTTGCGGTCACTTTGACTGAGTAACCATGAGATTACATTAACTAACTAGCTAACTTGCGACACATCTGTGTCCCCACCGCCTCGCATTTCCCACGATGCAGGGGGGACCCATCAGTGCTGCCACGCACTCCTCGAATGGTGACAGCTGGAGGTATGAGTCTGGTTGGCCTCCACCAGTCCGTTTACCGAACTGTAGCTTTCTGGGCTCCCCTTATGCCACTCTTAAGTCTCCCAAATAAAATTATTTTGTGTTTCTGCACCTCAGAAGTGATAATTTATATTTCCTCCTCAGTAAAGTTCATTCTTCTTTGCCATCTTTTGAGAGTCCATGTTGTAAAGTAGGCTTGACTATGCCTTCCGGAGCATGAATTTATAAAGGCGTGTCATGTAAATTACGAAGGTTTAAGCTGCCAGATTTATCAACGCCACGCCAGTTCTACTCTGAAATCTGTGACATACACAACATACACTAGTATATCAGACGTGACACCTGGCGAACGCTGATATTTACACAAGAATCTACACCAGATCCTTCGCAAGTTTAATAAATGAGGGCCGAATCATTGGGGCTCAGGAAAAGGAAGAGCGAGGAAACCCTACGGAGTTTGTCTCTCGGCTCATCCCTTCACTACTTGGTGAAAGCAATTTTAACCATAAACCGGTGAAGGTGGATCGAGCTCATCGCTCTCTGCGCTCACCACCTGAAGTCAGTGATATATCAAGACAGAATTTCCCTTTGAAATACAAGGGTTCGAACATTTTCATCTTCCCTGACCTGGGTCCAGCAATAACGAAAAAGCAGCGATTTTTCAATAAAGTTAGAGTGCAGTGTAAAGCGAATAATTTGAGATGCGGTTTTCGACACCCGGCTCGCTTCATGCTGTCTGTGGGTGAGGACATGCGTTTGTTTGAGGGACCTGTGGAAGCAGACAAATACTTGGAGGAAAAGGTGATACCACGTTGACTTATTGGTAACTAATATTTTTGTCTACTCTATCCTCTTTTACTAATTTTTTTTTTCCCTTTTGTCAAACTCAATTTGAAAGTATATATAAAGACGTTCGTTTTGTTTAGATGTGTTTATCTTGTTTATCAAAGTAACTGAAAGGTTTTTTTTTAAAGATCATTTCTGTTATTCTCTTGAGTTGACTGGACAAAAAGACTCATCTGTTCAGTTTTCGAAATAACAACTCTGACAATGAAGAGGGGAGTCTTGCTTTAAATCGGAATGGGCTATTAATTCCCAGGAAGTCATTTTGAAATTTTGGGGAGGTAGGTTTCTCAGAGGGGAGTTTGAGGTTCATGATACCCCGGAGGACATTGTTGTAGATGTATATGAGTTTTGTTTTGGTTTTCTTTTTCTTTTTTATTTTTATCTCCCATATCAGTGTTAATACTTTCGTAATATTTGTTCATGATTGACAGGAAGAAGGTTCAGGCATTCGTATTCTGTAAATTGATCATTGATATTAAACATGAGTAATAACTACAATACGAATATTAAAACTATGTCTACAAGGTTTTTAAGATGGAATATTAGAGGATTAAACCATCCAGTTAAACGAAGAAAGGTTTTTTTCCACACCTTAAATCTTTTAGATGTTATTTTCTAATGTTATATGTTATGCAGATGTTATTTTCTTGCAGGAGATTCACATTAAACAAAAGGCAAGCACGAGGCTGTTACATTTAAGTTGGGCCTCACATATTTTTCAATCTAACTTTGGAGCTAAGTCTAGAGGTGTGGCTATAATAATCCATAAAAATGCCCATTTTGATCATAATAGCACCATTTCTGATCGTAACGGGAGATATCTTATTGTATCAGGTGTTTTAAACCAAACTCCAGTCTTATTGGTTAATATTTATGGCCCAAATTTTGAGGACCCGGAGTTTTATCACACAGTAATAAATAAAATCCCAGAAAAAGAGAATGACAATATTATAATGGGAGGAGACTTCAAAGTACTTTGGATAACCAACCCTCCCGCTCTGCCATTAGTAAATCCAGTACTGTATTTAGAAATGCAATGTCTAGCTTGAATTTAGTAGATATTTGGAGGTTGTTAAACCCTTTGGGTAGAGATTACTCTTTTTACTCTATGGTTCATAAATCATACTTCAGAATTGATTTTTTTTTATTTTAAAAATAAAATAAAAATAAAATAAAATTTTTATTTTATTTTTGGGAATTGATTCCCAAAGTTGGTTCTTGTCAATATCATAATATCTTAATAAGGGATCATGCGCCAGTGACACTTGATATTCAATTAAACAAAGTTAGAGAAAACTATGCATGGCAGTTTGACAACTCTCTATTGGGAGACAAAAATTTCATGAAATACTTGTTGGATCAAATAATTGGTTTGTTGAGAGCAATGATACAGGAGAAGTTAATGACTCAATATTATTGGAACGGACATACAGGGATACTTCAAACTCAGATACACTGAATTCTATAGTGGGTTTGACACTTGAATATAATACATTATATATAATATAATACATATTCTCTCAGAGCAGATACAGAGGCAATTACTATAGGGATTAAGCAAAAGCAATTTGAATTGGGGGATAAACCCCATAAACTACTTGCTTGACATTTAAGGCAAGCTCAAGCCTCCCGAGCAATACTAAGGATAACATCTGATAAAGGTGACATCTTAACTAATCCCAAAGAGATTAATAAATGTTTTATGGATTTTTACTCTGCTCTATATGAGTCTAGATGTAATTATAACCCCAATATTATCAATATATTTATGGATAATTTGAATCTACCCCAACTCAGCAATGAAGCAAAGGAAGACTTGGATTTACATACTACATTACAGGAGATTGCACAGGTGATACATTTTCCTCTGAATAAAGCCCCCTCACCAGATGGCTACACTATGGAGATCTTTAAAGCCTTCTCCAAATTACTGTCCCCTTTGCTATTACGGATGTTAAAACATTCAGTTTCTTCTGGATTACTTCCTCAATCATTGTATAAAGCTAACATTACACTTTTTTTGAAGAAGGATAAAGATGATTTCGATCCGTCATCTTTTTGCCCTGTGCCTTTGCTCCCAGTAGAAACAAAACTGATTGTAAAAATACTTGCTGATCAGCAGAAGATTTATATTTATACTATAGTGCACCCAGACCAAACGGGATTTATTCTTAATCGTCATATATTTTTCAATCTCCACCATACGTTTAACATTTTATTTGATAAACACTATACCGATTCCGTAATAATATCATTAGACGCCCAAAAAGTGTTTGATTAAATTGAATGGCCATATATTTATAATATTTTAGATAAATTTGGCATTGGAAATAAATTTAATGACTGAATTAAATAATTGTATGCTCAACCTGAGGCGTGTATCATGACCTATCAAGATGTTTCTCCTCAATTTTGGCTGCATAGACCGACTCGCCAAGGCTGTTGTTTGTCTCTTTTTCTTTTTGCATTGGCCATTGAGCCTTTTGCTATTAAAATTCGAAAACATCCAGATATAAAACCAGTGACTGTTAAAGGGGAACTCCGGTCAATTTTAACACGTATCTTTGTTGTTAGTGGTGAAGGAGTACTGTCAATAGCGAGACAAACGACTACATCACAACTACATTTTAATACTCTCGCACAGTCTCATTGGGAATTAGCACTACAGATGAGTGTCGGCAACATCCGCGGAGATCTCAGACGAAGACGGAGCGTTGGAACGACAACGACATTTGTTCAGTATCTTGAAAATATTTGCTCTGATGGATAGTTCATCCGAATCCGATGTCGAACACGAGGAGTTTTTTGAGTCTGATGGCCGGGGTTACCTCTTCGAACCTGAATATACGGACGAAGAGTTATTGGCACAAGATGTCGAAAGAGCGGCAGAAGCAGAGGAGCAGGCTGAGGCTGCTTCACGGCCACGAAGTGCGGAGACGTGGTGGTGCTCCTGTGGGTACTGCATCGCAATGACTACAGAGGAAGAAAGTCAGCTGTCAGATCTCCGCGGATGTTGCTGACACTCATCTGTAGTGCTAATTCTCAATGAGACTGCGCGCGAGTATTAAAATGTAGTTGTGATGTTAGGCTGCAGTGTAGCAATGTTGCTACACAGTCATCGCAATGGACATAAGCATGGTTCGTAAGCATGTTTCTTGGTGGAAAAAATTACATTTTGGAATATTTGATTTTTTGAGTTCGACAATCGACCAGTGTGGACTTCATCGGAAAACAGGAAGTAAACAGAGGTACGTGCACTAAATTAGCACAATTTTTATACATTTCTAGTTCAGCTACTGAAGTGAAATTCATTGTGGTCACTTGTAAGGGTTGGGTGAACATGGCTATGGACTTGAAATGACATCACGATCGTGTTAAGACGCTAAAAGCACTTTAAAAGCCTGCCCCATTGGAGCCACTTAGGTGCGAACTTTAGCAGGAGCATAACTCGGTGTAGGCAAAACCAAATTTCTTCGTTTGTCTCGCTATTGACAGTACTCCTTCACCACAAACAACAAAGATACGTGTTGAAATTGACCGGAGTTCCCCTTTAATAATCAGGAGCAACAGATCAGTTCAAATGCTGATGATTTGCTATTGTTTATTAGGAATCTATAAAGGATCTGTATGTGGACAAGCAATTTTCATCATTTTCACAACTTAGACATAAATTTAAGATTCCAGCCTCACATTTTTTCCGGTACCTCCAAATTAGAGATTTTACCAAGAGACATATTTAAAATTTTGAAAATAAGCTGTATCATTCTACATTGGATTAGTTAATATCTATCAAGCCTGGTACAGTTGGTGCTGTAGCGAATTTTTATTGAAGTATATTAGAACAGGCGGATGTTAACACAGAGAGGATTAGAAAAGAATGGAAAACTGCCCTGAGCATAGACATCAGTGAACTTGATTGGAAGACATTTTAGAGGAATATACATTGTTGTTCAATTAATTCCAGATACAAATTGATTCAGCTTCAGACAGTTTACAGAATTCATTATTCTAAAGTAAAAATAAATAAAATGTATCCAGCAGTCTCATCAATATGCAATAAATAGTATATGGAAGAAGGTACATTGAGTCACCAATATTTTTTATGTCCCAAACTGAATTTATTCTGGACATCTATCTTAAATTTTTTCTCAAAAGGCTTCAAGAAGAAATGGGTGCCAGACTCTTTGGTTGCCATTTTATGCTATGCAAATAAAGCAGCTCTAGAGGCAAGCAGTGTATACTGGCTAGGAAAGTGATATTGCAGTTATGGAAGTTATGGTCAGCTCCATCATTTGAAATGAGGCTTAGAGAACTTGGAGAAATTCTTAATTTGGAAAGATTAAGGTTTGAACTCTCCTTGAGAGTGGAAATATTTGAAGAAACATGGGGTCCAGTTTTAAACTCTTTGAATAATGGGGGATACAATTTTGATGAAATTTTGTACCATCTGACCAATTGTTTGCATGAGGAAACTGTCAAATAACACACATTTTTCTTCTTGTTCGAAGTGAACTTATGAAAGGTACATCTATTGATAAATGTTACATAGGAGATTTTGTGTGTGTGGGGGGGGGGTTGGTTATGTTTTCATTTTCTTACTTTTATGTTGAAGAGAAACCAGGAAAAAATAAGCACAGAAATTGTTGTATCATTGAAATAATAGAAATGTCAAATTCAATTTAAGGAAAGCAAAAGAAAAAAGGGAGAGGGAAAAAAGTAGAATGACTTTATTTGGCACTAATAGTAATAAAGATGTATGATGATCGAAGGATAAATTTTTTTATAATTTATTATTTTTTTTTATTAATTTATTTTTAGTTATTTGAAATTATCATATTTGATCTGATATTTTGGTATATTGCAGTAATATGCACATGTTGGTGTAAGTTTTTAATGAGTTAATTGTCTTGAAAATCTAATAAAAAAATGTTTTATTCCACTTGAAGCAATTTATCGACAGAACAATCAAGACAAATACATGACCAATAATCAGAAATTATAATAAAACAGTGAATGCCTATTGCCAGGATTTATAAAATTGGCATTTTAAGGATGATGGTATAAATGCAAAAATCCAAAACTTTTGTTGACTTTGCAGCGTTTATTTTCCCCATCGTTACAGTTGTCACTCAGTTGTGCATCATGCCAGACAACACCCTTTAGCCATGACTACATTCAAAATCTAGAATGGATTCTCGGGGCTTATTACTTAATAAGCCTTGCAAAATAACTTACGCACATCTGTGCTACACAAGCACAGAAATTATTAAGACATATTGATATTTTGCGTACATCTATGTGCAGAAGAAAACGCTTCAATTATATATTGCAATGCATAACAATTCTATTGAAAATAAATTAGAATGCCGTAGTTCAACAAATTATTCTGACCAACTGTTGCTACCTCGGGAATATTTGTTTTGGTGTGAAAATTAGTATATGTGTCAATGTGTCAGAGTAATGAAAGATTTCATTTCCACCTAACAAAATTTTATTTATTTTGAGTGAATACCCTGTTTGAGATTATGTGGTTGCAGTCTGCGACCTCTTAAGAATTACAGCACAAAATTTCACCTTTACCTGTGCCAAAATTTATTCCAATGAAAATTTTCAGAGCAAAATTGGAGAGGTTTCAGTTCAGGAATGTTTCAGTGGCACCTCCAAATTGGCAATTTGGGCATCTTTTTGGGCATTGTGTGCCACATGAGATTTCTCAGCTACCAAACTGTAAAACTCATTTAATTTCAATTTTTTTGCAACCAGTCCTGCAAACATTTTCCTGTTCAAAGAAAATACATACAAAGGAAATAGTTTGATTCCTCTGAGGTAGATTTATTTAAAAAAACAAGCAATTAATCAAAATTATGAAAGAAAATAATAAGATAAAAATGGTAAAAAGTAAAAACAACAAACACCCAACCAATTATTTATACAAGAACTATACTTCCAGACCTCAAAATGAACATACACACAACCAGGGTTTGAACCCGCGTCTCTCGGATCAGAGTGCCACACTTTAACCACCAAGCTAGCAGAATTGCAAATTTACCTCATTGCAAATTTGAAGAGTGAGTCAGCAAACCACAACATGCACCCTGGCTTGGTGCTTGTATTGCTGCGCTCTTTCAGTACTTGCGCTAATGATGCATAGATTCTCAGTCAGACGCAGACGTAAAGACTACTTTGAAAACTACTGTTAAGTATTTAGCGGATGATTATAGCAAAAATATCAAAGAGAAACAAGTTTAGCAATTGTAAAAGAAACAGGTAAGCGACTGTATTGCTGCACACATTGCTGCGCTCTATGAGTCTAGAACGCAATGCTAAAGTACCTTCAGCCGTATGGGCATAAGAGAAGGAATGACAACATATAAAGGGTTTTTTAAAGTATGCATATGTAAATACTTCCAGGCTTGAGAGACGTTTTAAGAGTGAAAAGGAAGGTAGAGGTAATTGGCCGATTTCATCTAGGACCTGGCAGGTTATATGGAAAGTGTGGTACAGCAGTTGATTTAAGTTTCCACGCAATAACTAAAGAATTCATCTTCATTCAAAAACCAGTTTTCTTTTAACGTTTAACTTTCAGTATTATTCACTCTCACTATTCACCATGCTAAATTATTAACCTATTCAACCTTAACCCCAATTAAACATATGGGCAGGGGCTTATGCCATGCTTCGCATTGCTCTTGTTATTACAGAATAACAAAGGTAGGAAAAAATTTTCGCTCATTGCAGTAGTATGTGAAAGTTTACGGCCAGACGGAGGGACGGACAGAAGGGGTGTTGACATAAAGCCCCCTGCTCACTCGAGGTGGGGGCATAATAAAAAGGGCAAGCCAAACTGGCAATTTGAGTAGTCGAGCATTATGGCCCCACAGGTTGAAACCACGGCAATTGCCATGAGGCCGTGATATAATTCACGCGCTGTAATACCATAATCTATGAGGATGTACACAAATGTACACAATGTGGGCTAATTTGCTAATGTATTGAATTTAATTGAAATGCGCTGACATTCACATCATGCATCCATACAAATGAATCCTTTGCATGCTCTCGCTAGTTTATTTTAATTAAGTCTGCTTTCACTCCTTTAACGCCCGCTCTCATTCCAGCTGTGATCATGTTGGGCGGTCAATTGAGTCATCAGCTGATCTTATCCATCCAATACCACTGCAACGCACCTACATTATTGGCCTATCCTCTTGGTGCCATCTTTTCAAATTTGACTCCATCTTCTTCTAATACACGCAGGCTATCATTGCGCGCACCCTCTACCTCCCCATCACCGCCCAGCTTCAGCAGGATCTGCAGCATCTGCTTCATCTTCATCAGCCACCACGACCACCAGTTTCTGGACTCCATAGGGGATTTATCCAGCTGCGCCTCAGGCCAGAGGCTCCTAAAATGGTAAATCTCCCCATCAAGTCCAAGTGCCAAAGACCTAAAGGCTGTCATCACAGCTGTCAATCTGTCCATTCTGTAATCTGTAATAAATGATTACCTTCCCTTATGAAAAATTATCACAAAATACTGCAGTAAATATACTATAGTTTTTTATAGTAACTATGGTATTTTTGCAGAATTACTATAGATATACTATATATCTGTAGTTTTCTATAGTGATGCTATAGTAAATCACAAAAGTCAAACTCTTCAATAGTAAACTAAAGCAATAATATTCAATTACTATAGTATATTTGCAACAAACTATAGTTTACTGCATTTTAAATTCTCTTCTGAGGAGAGCAGTCGCACTCTATCTCTGCTCCTGCCTGCGCCTTCTTTCTTTGTCCTGTTTTGTCCTGTTACCCCCTCTTGTTATGTCTGATGTCATCAATATGTTTTTTTTTTTTTCTGTGTTAACTGCAACCTTAATTTTCGAAGAGGGAAGTGGAGTTGGCAACGCGACGCACGTTGCAGCAGCCAGGAACACTTTCTCTCCAAACGTAATCTCGTTGTTATTCTGCAACAATGACAATAAATTCATCTGAATCTGAATCTTACTGTAGTAAAGTGTCATTTACTACAGTTAACATCAATTTAACTGGAGTAAACTATAGTTAACAACAGTATTTTAATATGGGTTTACACAATTTGTTGGTCTGTCCTGATTGAACTGACTTATTTTAGTCTCAGATCATTTGCTCGTGAGCTCCAGAACCGTTTACTGAACAAATCACACATTGGGTGCATCTTAATTTGCTTATTTGTTATGTCCTCTATCCTCCATTGAACCAGAAGTCGTTCCTTGTTTCGCTCCTCGCTGGCCAGCTCAACGCACTTATTTGTGCTGGGAGAGAGAGGAAGGAGAGAGGATGGAGCTCTGCCAAGCCGATGAGCGAGGATACATGAGAGCAGCTTCCCGGAACACTTCCAGCAGAAAGCCATGACGTCAATCATGCAATGTGCCACGGATAAGAAAACTTACGGATCAGATCGTATCACTTCAAAGTCAGGGAACAAATCATTTCTTTGATTCAAAATAAATTTAAAAAGGGCAGACAATTATATCTTTTTTCTCCATTTAATCTGTCAGAACATTGGGTAAGGAACTTTAGCACATGGTCTTTATTGAAAACACCATTAAAGATGTTCAATGTTTCCGTAAAATCTCACTGAAGCCTAATAAAATATTTAATATTCAATTGTTAAAGTACATTATGAGGCATGATACTCCCCTTCCTTAAACAGAGTACAAGGAAGGTCTGTATCTACACCATAAAAAGTAAGAAAAAAAAAAAGAAAGCAAAGCAGACCTGACCCGATACTTTAAAAAATCATAATGATGAAGATTGTATTGTCAGTTCATGAATTATGAATTAATTCTCACACAAAACCTATGTTTTGAGAAGGCTAAAGGATGAGTTATACTTAGATTGCTCACACTTCTGGAGTGCTTGAATTTGAGAAGTGAAATAAACGTGCCAATGTAGGCGACATCACCCGCTGAGAACGGTTAGCCTTTTGGGCAAGTCCGGGCTTATTGTTTGTGCTGTAACTGAATTTAATTCCTAGTATTATAGTGCACTTTGTACAAGTGTACAAAATCTAAAATTCTTATGGCGCTTTACAAATCTAAAAAAAGATTATTCTAAATGCATATCTAGGACATGTACCAAAGGAGTGGAGAGTGATATGACTGTATGGTCACCCTGGACTTGGTCAACATCATATAGAATTGTATACTATTACTGAGTACAAATGAAAATGCACCACTTGAAAAAAGTCAATATTTAAGTTCAAATGAACTTCAATATAATTTTTTCCAACAACAACTCTACAGTGACGTCACCCGACATGCAAGGCGCAAGAAATGCGAGAATTTCAAGTTAACTGTAACGCTAGGCAATTTTTTGCAAAAACGCAACATCTTGCACGCACACCAAGGGAAAAATGAATTTCACTCGGAGTTCGTGCACACGTTGCCTTTAAAAGCATGTGAATCCGAATAAAATTTCACTTCTTCACTGACACTTATAGCCCCTGAACGGGAACGTGCCATAGGCATGCTTCAAATTGGCACCAGCACCAGGGAAATTGCCAGAAGACTACACTGCGCACACACAACGATCGCAAGACTACATCAAAGGTTTCTGCAAACGGGGAGCACTCG
Organism: Gymnothorax reevesii; assembly: GCA_029721435.1. NCBI lineage: Eukaryota > Metazoa > Chordata > Actinopteri > Anguilliformes > Muraenidae > Gymnothorax > Gymnothorax reevesii. The sequence goes on from CM056574.1 coordinate 53,301,574, forward strand.
GGACTGTCCTCGACCGGGTCAACAACGTGTGACAACGGCACGTCAGGACCGTCAAATCGTACGGGATCATGTCTGAGACCGAACACTACCAGCGTCAAGAACGGCTGCTCAAGTCCAAGGACGACGGGGATTCATTCACCCCAACACCGCACGGAACTGTCTGCGAGCTGCAGGCTGCGTGCACGACGTACTGTAGATGCTGGTTTCGGTGACGATCCGTCAATATGGGGCCGAAATACGGACGTCGTGCACGCAGGCCTGCAGCTCGCAGACGGTTCGTTGTGTGTGCGCAGTGTAGTTGTCTGGCAATTTCCCTGGTGCTGGCGCCAATTTGAAGCATGCCTATGGCACGTTCCCGTTCAGGGGCTGTAAGTCGCGGCATAGTGTCAACGTTTCACAAGTGTCAGTGAAAAAGTGAAATTTTATTTGGATTCACATGCTTTTAAAGGCAATGTGTGCAAAAATTCAGAGTGATTTTCATTTTTCCCGTGGTGTGCATGCAAGATGTTGCGTTTTTGCAAAAAATTGCCTAGCGTTGCAGTTAACTTGAAATTCTCGTATTTCTTACACCTGGCATGTCGGGTGACGTCACTGTAGTGTTGTTGTGTATAAAAATTATATTGAAGTTCATTTGAACTTAAATATTGACTTTTTTCAAGTGGTGCATTTTCATTTGTACTCAGTATAGTTGATAAGCAGTCCACATAATATTTCTTGGAGTGCGTCAGCCTAATGTGAGCCTTATGGCAAAATGGGAAACTCCCTTCCAAAGCACTCTGAAATAAAACCAGACATCTGGAGAGATTTTGAATCCTCTTGTAATGCCTTCGTCTGAGAGCACAGAATCTGCAATAGTGTTTGATGAGGGAAGTAAATTGATTAATGATTGGGGGGTTGATGGAGTAGTTATCACAGGGAATTGAGTTGTTGTGGAAGGTGGGTGCCATGAGGAGCTGAAACGTTCATGGATTGCTTATTGGGTGGGGATTATGATTGCAAGGCTGTTAACTGGCAACAAAAAGCAAGCTCTTTCGCTGAATTGCATGGTTGAGAGGAGATAAACTTTGTGGATTCGGTATCTGTCATCTCGTACCAGTAAAATTAGCTGAAAAATTTGTACGTGTAGGCAGCAGTTCAAATCACACAGCACAGTGGGTATGAGACAGCAAGAGAGTGAGAAAGAGAAAAGGAGATAGCGAGCAGGAATGCCACAATCTAGTAGTTATGAATCAGGATGGAGGAACCAAGTACAGATTGAGAAAAAAGCCATTACCTATAATCACGAAAAAATATTTCCTAATATCACTGCTAAATTTACCCTCGGTCAACTTCAATTTATGACGCCAAGCTCTACTAACAGAACTTGGCTGAAGGAATCCTGCATAATTAAATTTGTTAATCCCTTTAACATATTTAGACCTCAATCAGATCACCCCTGAGTCTCCTTTTCCTCAGACTAAAGAGATTAAGGATTTTCAGCCTGTTCTCATAGCTTTCGTCTTTTACACCTGGAATCAGCTAAGTGGCTCTTCTCTGACCTCAATATCTTTCTTAAAGAATGGTCCTCAGATCTGTACACAATACTCCAGATGTGGTCTGACAAATGTGTTGTACAAGAGAAGCATCACCTCCTTGGATTTGTACTCAGTACTTTTGGCAATGTATCCCAGCATCTGATTGGCTTTTTTAACTGTTGCGGCACAATGACTAGAACTGTGAGGGTTTGGTCAACAATCACTCCTAGATCTTTTTCATTCGGAACACATTCCAGTTTTAAACCTCCCATGAAGTAATCCTGTCGAATGTTTTTATTACCTAATTGTACAACATTACATTTTGCTAAATTAAATTTCATTTGCCACATTTCTGCCCAACTCTGGATTTTATCCAAATCCTCCTGGATCACTTAAGTAGAGTCTAAACTATTTGCCAAACCTCCCAATTTAGTATAATCCGCAAATCTAACTAATTTGAGCTCAATATTTTTATCAAGGTCATTAATGTAGATGAGGAATAGCAGGGGTCCCAACACTGATCCCTGAGGGACGCCACTCCCCACCATACCTAGCTCAGATAAGATTCCACTGACCACCGCTCTTTGTGGTCTGTCCAGTAGCCAGTTTAGAATCCACTCCAGAATACCTCCTGTAATTCCAATGGAGCTCATTTAAAAAATTAGTCTCTTAAGGGGTACTTTATCAAATGCCTTCTGAAAATCCAAGTATTTGATGTCATAAGCCCTGCTTTGATCATAAGTCTTGGTGGCCTCTTCAAAAAATTCCAGAAGGTTTGTAAGGTATGACCTTCCCTTACGGAAACCATGTTGGCTATCCCTCAAAATATTATTACTTCAAAGGAATAATTCCAGCTCGTCTTTGATGACAGATTCTAGTATTTTGCCTGCAAAGCAAGTTAAACTGACTGGCCTCTAATTTCCTGGCTCAGTACGGTCCCTTTTCTAATATTATGGTATTATATTGCCCTGCTTCCAATCATATGGTATTTATCCAGTTTCTAAAGACTGTCTGAAGATAGTGGAGAGCGGTTTAAAGATGATCTCACTAACTTCCCTGAGCACTCTAGGATATAAGCCATCAGGACCCAAGGCCTTATCTGCCTTTAGTTTATGCAACTTGTCTAATACTTCATTATCCCTAACGTTAATTTGTGCAAAATAATCTTGAGCATTGGACATGCCCTCGAGCCAAATAAAAACCCTCTCAGAGGAAAAATTCTCAACAAGAAAACTGTTTAAGGTATCTGCGATATCCTTGTTATCATATAGCAGCGATCCATATTTATTCTTTAAGCACTTATCCTCTATGGCTTTCCTTTTTCTGCTACAGTACATAAAGAACCGCTTAGGATTAGTTTTGCCCCTTCTGCAATTTGCCTTGCATACAGTCTTCTAGCATTCCTCAGCTCTTTTTTGACCACAGCTCGCATTTTACAGTATTCAGCCTTAGCATTCTCATTGTTATCCTTTATGTACGTCTTATAAAGATTCCTCTTATTCCTCAGACTCCTACGAATAGCTGTGGTCATCCATGGAGTATTTTGTGTTTTCAGCTTACCTTTGGACACCTTTGGAATGAATCCACATTGTGAATCAAGTAAAACCCCCTTAAATCTTTCCCACATCTCATTTACAGACTGACAGTCCAGAAGTGACTCCCATGTTATTTTGCTTAGTCATGAGCGCATCTCGTTAAAATTTACTCGCCTAAAATTAAAAATTTTGGTTTTCGAAGACACCTCATTAACTTCCCATGAAACGTCAAAATTAACAGTAGAGCACTAGTCCCAAGTGGCTCCAGTGCGTCAACATTGCTAAATCTATCAGAGTCATTACAAAGCACCAAATCTAAAATTGCCTTCTCTCTTGTAGGTTTAATATACTGCACCAAAAAATTGTCATTTATAACATCCAGAAATTCTTCCTCCCCTTTACCCTGTCCTTTCACCATTTTCCAATCAATACCAGGATAATTTAAGTCTCCCATAATAATAGTCCCTCCTCCTCTACAAGCTTGCCTAATCCTCTTAAAGAGCAATTCATTGACAATATTGTCCAAAGCTGGCGGTCGATAGCATACACCTATCTTTAGGCCTGTCACGATAACAAATTTTGCTGGACGATAAATTGTCCCAAAATTTATTGCGATAAACTATAATATTGTCGTTTCGGTACCATTTTTCAAATATTATGATATTCTATAAAAATACAAATTCGCCCTTTTTAAAGATCAATGAGCTCCAAGGTTTTAGTGATCTTTAGTTCCCTAAGTGTACTAAGAATTCAATAAAATAAAAATAAAAAAACAGAATTATTATCCAATGTCCATTCAAGCCAACAAACACATGTAATCTTTCATTTCTAAGTCAAGTCAAAATTAGTCACAAGCTCCAAGCTTGTAAAGAATTTAATCTTCCAATATTGCACTCAGATAAAAGTCAAATAACATTCATTGAATATAGCCAATATATCAATAAAATCATTGACTTCACCTTCAACTCCAAAATCATATCACAAAGTCACATGCTCATGGGATTTTATGAATTTAGACTACCCTGAATGTACTGTGTAATAGCAAAAATGAAAAATAAGAACATAATCACTATAGATACACACCACTAATAAATCTTTTTTCTTTATCCAATCATCTGTAGAAACCATCTATGAGTTCTGTGAGTATTTTCAACTTCCAATTATTGACTTAAAACACAATCCTGATGGAACTCCTGGAAATATGCATTACATATTACGCATTACAAAATAACCTAGTGAATAAGCCAAACGACAACGGAAAACAGTGTCGCTAACTGGCCACATTCGGCTATATTCGGTGTCCAGTGACGCTCCATTTACATGAAAAAAGAAAAGTGAAACTACGAGGAGGGGCTGAAGCACCTTTAATATTAGCGGACGATACCACTAACTTTTACCTTTATGACGCGATAGAAAAGTTAGTGGTATCGTTCGCTGATATTGCTAAAGGTCATGGATTAGCTGGGCAGCTGATGAAATAGCCATGATTTAGCTTTGGAGCTAGACGCCCAGCTGCGTTAGCACTGATAACCCGTGCGTATGTTGGCCACAGTAACCAATTCATTCAGCATCACTGAAGTGACACCGGCAGTGTTCAGCCGTCAACCACTCACGCCGCTGAAACTTAGGCTACAAGACTGCTTCATCCTCGCTCCACTAGCCGAATGGGCTACACAAAATACTGGTATACGGACTATTATTTATTATTACTATACTACAAGCTATCTGTCGTCTCGAATATCCGCAATATCTAAGTCGGTTCTTGTCCGCATTGTTGAAACTTGCCGCCACGACCCCTGCCCACACAGCATGACATTTGACCGGAGTGTCTTACCTGGCTAATTTGAAAACGGAAGTTCTGTGGAATGCATCAAGCGTAAGATCAATTCAGTTACGGAAATACCAAAAGTCGGAATGCTGTAGATATGAAATCGGATTTTCATGACTGAAAAATCAGAGTTTTATTTTTTTTTTTTATTTTGAAGATAAAAAAAGCGGAATTCTGTGAATTAGTGGAAAAATCACATCCCTGAGACAAAGAGTGAGTGATTGACAAGACGGTTCACTCCACGGAGGAGTAAGGAACCGCGAGTAATCAGTCAAGATCAATGCACTGGAGTAAACTCTCTTGACATCCAGTGTCTCTGGTAAATTAAAATTCTCGACCCCAGAAAACTTATCGACCTCATTTTTTGTTATCGCTAGATTAATTGATTTATTGATTATCGCGACAGGCCTACCTATGTTTAAACCTGTCTCGTATTTGCCAATGAGCCTGACCCAGGTATCTTCACAGGGCAAGGAATGTTCAATTTTGGGAATTTTCTGTACATTTATGTTTTCGTTCACATAGATTGCTACGCCCCCTCCTCGCCTATTACATCTATCTTTCCCAAAGAGCTTATAACCTTCTATATTATATTCATCTCCATCCTCTTCACTAAGCAATGTCTCTGTAATCCCAACTATGTTATAGCCCTCACTAATCATAACGACCTCAAGTTCTGGAAATTTATTTTTTATGCTTCTTGCATTTAAATAAAAACATTTGAAGTTATTACTAATGCTCTTCCCCCTCGATTTCCCATGCGGCTGCTGCTTCAAGCCCCCCACTACGCTTTGTTGCTTTAAAAGTATATCATCAATAGTGCATGTAACGGTGTCAGCTTCCATCAGGGCTGTCTGCATTTCCCTATGTGTAACACTCACTAACCTCCCTACCCCCCAAGTCCCTAGTTTACATAATCCTGTGCTACCCTCAACATACGCTGACCCAGTGCAAAGGTACCTCACCGGTTCAGGTGTAGCCTGTCAGGCTTGAACAGGTCACCCCTGTCCCAGAAAAAGTTCCAGTGCTCCATACACCTGTACCCCTATACAGCAGATTCGTAGCCACCTGTTAAACCTCCAGATAAAATTCTGCTTGCACGTGGTACCGGCAGAATCCCAGAGAAAACTATGATGGAGGATCTGCTCCAAAGCTTCTCAGCTAATTGCACAAATTTGCCTTGCAGAACCTCAAACCTACCCTTACCTATGTCATTTGTCCCAACATGGACCATGACAACTGGATGCCTCCCCGGTCTGGCCAGGAGCTAGTCCGCATGCTCAAGGAGGTCTCCTACCTGGGCACCAAGCAGGCGACATACCTTGTCGCGCGATCAGACTAAGCTCTCTATTCCTCTAATGATTGAGTCCCCCACTATCACTTACTGTCTTTTCTGAGGGGTACAGGCCTGGATGCTGAAAAGTGTTTTGATAGGATTTGGCACTCCGGGCTGTTTTATAAACTCTTTGGTAAGTCGCCTCTTGAACACTGGATATTTTTGTACAGATGGTATTGGAAGTTAAATGCAACAGTGAGGTGGAACGACGCATATAGTTCTGTGTTCCGTGTTACCAGGGGCATGCATCAAGGTAGTACGCTCTCCCCTGTATTGTTCAATATATTTATCAATGATCTACTTGTAGAGCTGGAGCAGAGTGACTGCGGTGGTATTAGAATTGATCGGTATTTGTATAATTTTTTTTGCATATGCTGACGATATCATTCTTCTCAGTACCACAGTTACTGGCTTACAAGGTCTTATTGACATCTGTGATAATTATTCTAAGACATGGCGCTTTAATTTCGCTATTAAGAAAACACAGTGTATGAGTTTTGGCGCGACAGGTTTTACTACTGAACCTAGCTGGACTCTTGGGGGTGAACAGATTCCTAACACCGATACTATGGTAATTCATTGAGTTGTATTTGATGGTAAAATGAATGGTGCCAGACATGTTGAAAATCGTATGCGATCCTGTCGGAATTCTTTCTATAGTCTTGCCAATTGTGGTATGGCGTATCCTAGTAATCTTAATACAGAAGCCAAGGTAGAATTATGGACTTGTGTCTGTGCTCCATCTCTGTTTTATGGGTCAGAGTGTATAAACGTCTGCAAGCACAGCTTGAAAAGTATGGACAGTCAACAAGGTATTTTAGTTAAAACAGTGTCTTGGGTTGCATAAATATCTGCGCAGTGGCCCTCTGCTTAAGGCCCTTAACATTGCCAGGGTGGATGATTATATGACAAAGAAGTATTCTAGTCTCTTTTATTGTATTGTATTGCCAGGGTGGATGATTATATGACAAAGAAGTATTCTAGTCTCTTTTATTGTATTGTTAAAAATAACTGCCCTGTCAGGAACCTTGTTCTTTGTCCTAGTATTATGAAGGTAAAAGGCACGCTGGTTTACTGTATGGCCAATTTTGGCCTCTCAGTTTTTCAATGTGCGCTGGGCAAGTCCCATCAGAAATCTGTACCCATGGCAGATGGTATTGTTGACTCTATTTGGGCCACAGTTTTTAACCCTGAGTTTAATTATAAGAACTCCTTAGAACGGAGCATTGTGAAGCTTTTACTGTCAAATTTGTAATGGTTTTATCTGTCTTGTTGTTCTGTATTTTACTCTTCTTTATCAGGAGGTTAATAAAATTATTATTGTTACAGGGTGTCCTGATGCTCATCAATCCCCCCACTCTCAGGGTCAGGGGCCAAGTCGAGTTCCTGCAAGGGCCGGAATCGGTTGGACACCTCAACCACTGGAGGAGCTGTCGCTGTGCAGCGTGCACGCCCTTTCCTGCGCTGCCGACCTACAGTCACCCAACTTTCTCTCCCGACCTGCTTTGACGTGCACACCATTTCTCTGAATGACATACTACTTAGTTCCTCTAGGAACTCCACTGATTAAGAACTACTGTGTGTTGCGCCGCCAACTGGCCCTGAAGATCAAGGATCTTGCTCTCCAGATGCTCAATTAGCTGGCACCAGTGGCAGACAAACCCACACTGGAAATCTCTTTCCAAAAGTGTGATCATCCGGCAACCGTCACATAGTTTTGGCCACATTTTGAACCCCCTACCTAACAACCTTAGTCACCCTAGAAAACAAGGAAAATTAATTAATGCCTAGAGAGAAGTTCAGGGTCCACAAATTATTAACCTGAGAAGCCCCAAGTAGCAGTCACAATAGAAACCACAGGGAAACTATATAAGTGGATAATAAGCTTCTTTTAACAGGGGCTTAGTTTCAGTTAACAAAAAAAAAGAAATGCCCAAATTGAGATTGACTCGAGATGTAATAGGCACTCTGAATAAGCCGACTTGAATTTATGTAGTCCCAGTACTATTAATATACACAGTTTTAGCTGGTCAACCAGCCCTTCACCAGCTGACTCCAGCTGAAAATACCAGCTTAACCAGCTTTGACCACCTTCATCAAGCTACAGAGACCAGTTAGACCAGCTATGACCAGCTAAGAACACAGCTCAGACCATCTTAAACCAGCTTCGAATTCTAGCAGCTAGAACAAGCACTCAAACAAGCAACCAAACTTTAATCAGCTGATCGAGGTACCGCAACCGGAGTAAAAAACAAAAATAACGTAATTTGCAATGTGTTTAATCAGAAGAGCACTTCGGTAATAATGAGATGCGAAAAACACAAAAACCCCTGGTTTGCGTTAATATTTAATTCAAGCTTGGCAATGCGTTTATGCCGTAAAGAGAAAGACTGAAGCAGACTAAAAACCTGTCGAACGTCAATATTTAGCCTACTGGCTAGAAGACTGTAGGCCTATGAAAGGCAAGTGACTAAGTATGAAACCAACCCAGGTAATAGTTCGCTAGATATCCGGGTAATATTTTTAGCATTGAGAGCTTACTGAAGTTTGTTCGCAAAACCAGCTACAGAAAACCCAGGCAACAGTAGCTCAGTCCTTGAAAAACAACTCGGTTTTACTATGTATATCATAGGCCACAATTCACTTAGTTGGCCAATTATTTAGTGTTTAAATTAGTTTTACTTTACTTTGCTCCCAGGAGACTGAAACCCCGTTGCATTTCTTTGACCAGTCCGATTTGCTTTGCTTTTATTCGTGGTTTCCCGCAGTACATACGGTATTTCTGTATTGCCAGCTGTTAAGGGAGCACAGCTAAGAGAAGCAGGTCTCAAACGGACTACAAAAATGATTTTTTATTTTCCATGATGTATTTGATGGAATTTAGAAGCATTTTTTCACGAGAACAATATTCAACTTTGGTGTTATCCATTATAACGGCCTTGAAAACTAGAACAACTAGAACGGGCACTCGGTAGAGCGCATACCTTCGCCGACGCCACTGAATCCCTCGCCACTGGCGTTGGTTTCATGCCGATCGGATAAAAATTGACCGAGATATGGCCGAAAGTCGGTTTTGACCTTTTCGTGGCCTAGACCTTGACCTTTGACCCGATCACTCCCAAAATCTAATCGATTGATCCTCAGGTCATGCCAAATCAACCCACCAAATTTTATGAAATTCAGTTTGGAACTTTTTGAGTTATTCGATACACATACATACACACAGACAGACACACAAACAAATAAATACACGGGGATCAAAACATTACCTTCGTCAGCGAAGTCGCTGGCGAAGGTAATAAAATATTGAATGAATAATACAATAAACTTAAAGGACAAATGAAATACCATATTCTACCAGATCAGATACCAAGTTCTCTTGACTAATAATAACATGCAAGAATGACAGTATTTTCATATTCAGGCAAATGAATGTACAGACAAGAGACAAACTAGAATGAGAGTTTATTAAGAAACTCTGAGTTTGCATAATTCACTGTATAATGCGATGTTTATTTTTGCATTGTCCTGCATTCTGCTGTATGATAAGGTGCAAAATGTCTTCTTTACAGATAGGCAAGTATGATAAACTATGATGACCGTCCATTGAATGGTCGAAGTGACCAGGGCATATGTATGGATGTATGGTAAGGGTTAATTTAGTTGTCAAGCTACATCATTGGTATGTAGCATAATAAAAGTTATTTGGATGATGATGATCTTGATTGTTGTTAGTAATGGTTCAGGTATATATTTGTTTATTATCTATATATTGGTTTGACATGGCTATTGATGCACTATCATCCTTATCGACATGTGATAATTCACAGCATATGATTGTGATACAACTATTATTCATCTAAGTCCAACTTGTTGTGCTGGATGATACATGCCAGACATTTATGATCATTCTGTTGATTAATCTATATTGTAGAACAGACATTGCTAAAAGATGTATTATTATTATTATTATTATTATTATTATTGATAATAATAATCAAAATAATGATAATAATAATACAAAACCAAAAACCAGTGAAGTTGGCACGTTGTGTAAATCGTAAATAAAAACAGAATACAATGATTTGCAAATCCTTTTCAACCTATATTCAACTGAATACACTGCAAAGACAAGTTACTTCATGTTCAAACAGGAAAACTTTGTAATTTTTTTCTAATATTAGCTCATTTGGAATTTGATGCCTGGAACATGTTTCAAAAAAGCTGGCATAAGTGGCAAAAAAGACAGAGAGCTGAGGAATGCTATCAAACACTTATTTGGAACATGCCACAGGTGAACGGGCTAATTGGGAAAAGGTGGGTGCCATGATTGGGTATATGATTGCGTGAGCTGATTGTCGAACAGTTTAAAAACAACATTCCTCAATGAGCTATTGCAAGAAATTTAGGAATTTCATCATCTACGGTTCGTAATATCGTCAAAAGGTTCAGAGAATCTGGAGAAATCACTGCACATAAGCGACAAGGCCGAAAACCAACATTGAATGCCCGTGACCTTCGATCCCTCAGGCGGTGCGCCTTCAAAAACTGACATCAGTGTGTAAAGGACATCACCACATGGGCTCAGGAACACTTCAGAAAACCACTGTCAGTAACTGCAGTTCGTCGCTACATCTGCAAGTCTCCTCAGTTCCCAAACGTTTACTGAGTGTCGTTAAAAGGAACAGAAAGATGTAACACAGTGGTAAAAAGGCCCCTGTGCCAACTTTTTTGCAATGTGCTGCTGCTCATAAATTCTAATTTAATGATTATTTGCAGAAAAAAAAAAAAAAAAAGTTTCTCAGTTTGAACATTAAACATCTTGTCTTTGCAGTGTATTCAATTGAATATAAGTTGAAAAGGATTTGCAAATCATTATATTCTGTTTTTATCTATGATTTACATAACGAGCCAACTTCACTGGTTTGGGGTTTTGTAATAATAATAATAATTATTATCATAATAATAATAATAACAAAAAAAAAAATAATAATAATTATAAAAATAATTATATTTTATTATTGGTAATAGTAATTTCCTGACTGGCAGCATCACCACCTTGTAAAGCAGCTGTAGTAATTGACAGCCACAGTGTTCAAACGGTGATACAGTCAGCCCAGCAAGTTATTGGTGCTGTATTACCTAACCTGATGGACTTACACAATTTGAAGTGAGGACCCCAGTCATCCAAACCATGGCCTCTTCTGGAAGAAGCTGTCCAAACAGAAGCCAGGCTATGTGAACATTGCAGCCAAGAACAAATACGAAAGCCGTAGATTCTACCCACATACGATCTGTATGCTGACATAAGACCAATAAGATGTTCTCTGCTTTCTCAGAACGAATTACTGAATTGCCTCCTTCATCTCTTTGCTCATTGCAGTTGCCTTTATATTATCTTGTAAATACAAAATGTTAATTTATTAGAGCCTTCTTTGTTTTATATTTTAATTTTTACTGTATGATGATGACATTTTTATTGTCTTTTTCTCCCTAACTATTGTTATTGGGTTTTGTAAACTGATAGAGATGCATATTAATTACATTAATAATAAAACTTGAATAATTTGAATATATCAAATTTATGATGCGCTTTCATCAAGTGTATAATTATACACACCAGTGCATAATATACTTGTAGGATGTATTGCAAAGATCATTTTGTATATTGACAGTGTTTTTTTATAGCTTACTTTGTCTAATTATTATTTGGTTTTTTAATAATAATTTTGGTACCACTTTACTTGAAAGTATTGTCATAAGAGTGACATGACACAGTCATGAACGTGTCCTAAACGTTATGTCAATGCCATAAATGTTGTCATTGAGTGTCATTCAGTTTTTGAGATGACAAGTTGACATTGTTTGGGTTGTCTTGATTATGACTACTTTGTCATAAGAGTGACATGACACTGTCATAACTGTTACTTGTCACATGTAACAGTTATGGCAGTGTCATGTCACTCTTATGACGGTATCTTCAAATAAAGTGTAACCATAATTTTTGTCTAAGTATTTCAATTTGGTTTGAATTTTGTATACTGAGAGAGATGCATTTTCTACTGTGTATTCCTGTCCCAGCATATCTTTTAAGCGAAAGGCAGGAATATACCCTGGCCTGGACACTTGGCCAGTCCATCGCTGGGCACAGACCAAACGCTGACTCATAACTTTGGGAGATTTAGAGTCTCCATTTAGCCTGATATGCATGTCTCTGGACTGTGGGAGGAAACCAGAGCACCTCAAGAAAACCCAGGTGGACATGGGATGAACACGCAAACTCCACTCAGAAAGGCCGCAGGTGGATTCGAACCAACAACCTTCTTGCTAGGAGGCCGACCACCGTGCTGCCCTACTGATTAAGATGAATGAAGGGAAACCAAATCTCACTGCTTTGAACGGCATGTGGATATGATGAATCACAAAACTTGAACAATTTGATTACTATGTATGTATTATTACCTCTGCCAGGAGGTTATGTGTTCGACAGCGTTTGTTTGTTTGTTAGTTAGAAAGATAACTCAAAAAGTAATGCACCGATTTTGATAAAATTTTCAGAGAAGGAGGGTATAAAGAGGATGATTGTTATTCCAAAGGTGGCTCAGATCTAGAGACTGTCATTGATGCGGCTGAGTACGAACAGGTAGAGAATTTAGGGGCGACTTTGAATTTTTGTTTGCCTCATAACGTGCCTACTGCTTACACTGATCTCGCTGAGGTTTTTAGTAAATAACGGGCCTCTATTTTACCTCCTCATCATTCTTAAGATTGCGAGATCAATCTCTACCCTGGCACCACTCCCCCTAGAGGGTCACTGTACTCACTTTCAGGTCCTGAACGGAAAGCCATGCGGGAATATATTCAGGAGGCCCTGGCCAATGGTTTTATTCGACCATCCACGTCCCCCGTCAGGGCAGGGTTCTTTTTTGTGGAAATAAGGATGGTAGCCTGAAGCCTTGTATTGATTACAGGGGCCTGAATAATATTGCGATTAAAAACCAGTACCCACTTCCTCTGATTAATTTCGAACGCTTGCAGGAGGCGTTGGTATTTACTAAGCTGGACCTGCGGAATGCATATAACTTAGTTCGGATACGAGATGGTGACGAGTGGAAGACTTCGTTTAATACGCATGATGGGTACTACGAATATTTGGTCATGCCGTTTGGATTGGTTCACTCCCCCTCTGTATTCCAGGCACTCGTTACTTATGTCCTCTGAGAGATGTTGGAGAAATTAGTCTTTGTTTATCTTGGCGACATTTTAATTTTTTCTTCAACTCTCTCCGAGCACATACAACAGAGAGGTACTGGAGGCTCTTCTCAAAGCTAAGCTTTTTGTTAAAGCTGAGAAATGCGTTTTTCACGCCAAGACGGTCTCATTTCTTAGTTTTATTGTTTCTAAGGGGTCGGTCCGCATGGACCCTGACAAGGTGGCAGCCGTCAGGAATTGGCCTGCCCCCCAAAATGTCAAAGAGGTCCAACGTTTCATGGGATTTGCCAATTTTTACAGGATTTTTATCCACAATTTTAGCGGGGTAGCTGCTTCCATTATCGCCCTCACGAAGAGAAAGACCTCCACTCCTTTCGCCTGGTCGCCAGCAGCCGAGGCTGCCTTTCAAGAGCTAAAGAAATTGTTTAGCTCAGAACCTATTCTGGTTTTACCCAACCCCTCCCTCCCATTTATGGTGGCGGTTGATGCCTCGGAGGTCAGAGTGGGTGCCATCTTGTCCCAGCGCCCCCTTTGGGACAATAAGCTACACCTATGCACCTACTTCTACAGGTCACTGTCTGCTGCTGAGGAAATTACAGCATTGGTGACAGGGAGTTGTTAGCCGTTAAGCTGGCATTAGAGGAGAGGCGCCATTGGCTGGAGGGGTTTGAACATCCGTTTGTGGTCTGGACTGATCATAAAAATCTCCAGTATATTCAGCAGACCAAGAGACGTAATTCCCAGCAGGCGCGGTGCTGGTTGTTTTTAAAAAACTGTTTTTTTTTTGTTTTTTCAAAAACGCAAGCTCCTTTCCTCTTGTTTTGCCCAATCACTTTCAGCTGCGTCGGCTCACTACTTGGTGCAGCTTCGCCTGCCGCGGCATCTGATACTCCACTCTAAACCAGCCATTACACACTCGGCGTCAGTTGCACTCTTAAGACCATCACAACTGGTGCTATGGTTAGCTGAGCACATCTAAGAAAACCATAACAATATCACAGTACTAGCAAGCCTGTTGCATCAGAAGATGTAAAAGTAAATTCAACATAAAACCTAAACAGAAAATCTTGCTAGCTCTCTAACAAGCCTTGCTAGCTATCCAACTTTGCTAATGCTCGATGAAAAAATAAAAGATAGCTCCAGATATTAATCTAATGAGGAAATTTGGGTAATGCAACACTGGATGTTTGTCGCTTAAAGCCAATTCATGATAGTCACCAGAGCCAACGGCTGGAAATGATGCAAGGTAGAAGCATCGGAAACCCTCTTTATCAGTGGGGCAGCTAACGTCTCATTAACAGTTCCAATGAACAAACAGTAGCAGCTAATCAAGACAAATTATGCGAACATCATTCTCGGTTAATTAAGCCAAATCTTTAGAACAGCGGCAATAGTTAAAATCACATTCTCGGGATTATATTCCTGTCACCTGCTTAGCATCTGATGTAGACTGATAAATGACAGAAGCAAACTTAAAATAGTTAAGCGAGTCCGTGTATTTCAGAATTTACTTGTGTGCCCATAGCCAATTAGAATAGTACATCGGATAGAATTCACCGGAACTATGCTCGCTCACCACAAGCCATGTTTCCATCCACACGTTCTTATGCGAAAGAAGTCATATGAAGTTAAAAATGCCTTATGGAAACGGTGACATTCAATTTGTTTTGAAGAATATCGACACAAAGTTTATAAGGTTGATCTGATCGGATTTTCTTTTGCTCGGTAAAAGGCTTATGCGATAAATGCTGATGGAAACATTATTTGCCGAATAAATCTGCGACTGCATCGTGACGGTGTTTTGATGCCGTCTTTGCCTTCTGATAATGGTTTGCTATGTTGCAAATAGCTGTCACTCGCTAAATTAGTCGGCTAACACACTACTTTTGTTCACTTGAAGGTGCTGCATAAAGAACTTTCGAATGATCTCATTTCACTTAAACAATTTAAACGATCATGAAACACATGCTTTGCTTCCAACCCCTGAGTAAAGAAAAGCGTGAGAAGTCCAAAGTCATAATCAGTCTCTAATTACTAGTGGCAAAATCTACCGTAACGCATGTGAAACTGATAAACCTCCATGCAAACGCACTTCAATTCCCCGCTAGAATCTCTTACATCAGTGTTGATTGAATAATTGCTGACTACATCAGGGCAATGTAAATATGCCAATAAAACTCACACCGAATGTGTGAGAGTTGGCAGGCATGCATTATTAATAGAAACTGGCCATACCAGATAATATTCAAAGTTTTCAGAGTTTCTGCAATGGTAATTAAAATATATGATTGAAAACCGGTCAAGATTTAGGCTACTCGTGCTCATTTGAACTGAACAAGGAGATCTGGTGACACCTGATGGTCCTTCGGCTTCCTGAAGTATCTAAAACGTATATTTTAATTTGATAATAATCCAGAGCGACTGATTTTTACACCATCGAGTCTTCAAATTGGCTTCAATATCAGGGGGCAGACATTTTTACTTGGGGAATCTGATTTTGAATTTGATTCTCAGAACCTCTCACAGTGTACATCTCCCAATTAGCAACAGTTGCTCAGAATAATTGGTAAAAACTAGACCACCGTCTAATTTTATTTTCAATGGCATTGTTGCATTGCTCCACAAAATAATGAGGCATATTCATCTGCGAATAAATGACAATGTAAAATATCAATGGTGATCTGAAACGGAGATTATACATAACACAACATTATGCGCGATTATGCAGACTGTAGCGAACTTGCTATCCACAATTACAATGAATTTATGACGGTTTTTGTGGAGTCAGCGAGCTGATATCAGTCTGCTGGCATAGCACGTAGCTAGTGAACTGTCAACAGTCGCTGATACATGAAATGGACACGTTAGCTTCCTTTGTACCGGTACACAATTACAATCGTTTAATGGCAAAAGCCTGATTACTTCGCTGCTATAATATTTACGGTCATTATCGCTTGAGTTCAAGTCAGCAAGCTGAAATCAGTCTGCTGGCATAGCACGTAGCTAGTGAACTGTCAGCAGTCACTGATACATGAAGTGGACACGTTAGCTTCATTTGCAACCTTACACAATTACAATCGTTTAATGGATAAAGCCTGATTACTTTGCTGCTATAATATTTACGGTCATTATCATAGTCACGGTCATAGTCTCCTTGAGTACCTATTAACCGCCCTGCAGGACGCAACTTATATGACACCGCCAAATTTACTGGAGATAAATGAGCAGCTTGGTTTCTGTTGTACCCAGTCAGATACCAGCTATAACATTGCTATGGTTACGAGTTGGCTAGAGGATGAATTTCGAATGGTGACACTACCGTAGCCGAACTACCTGTGTGGTTCCACGGTTTTAATGCATACCTGCCAGCCAATCAGAAAAACGTATTCACCCAGACCATAGCATAAGACAATAATAATAATTATCAATTTTATTGTTCTTATTATTATTATCATTATTATTTTTTTACTAATATTACACAAATTATCAATAGTACTCACACAACTACATAGCTAAAATTACCTACCAATAATGTGATATGTGATGAATTAAATTGTTACATTCAATGCAAAAGTTGTATTTGTAAAATATTTCACTTTACACAAGGCTAAATCTCGGAGAGAGAGACAAAGAGTTACAACTCGCAGTGGCATACACATCGCTGCTGCATGAGATCATGGTCATGATTCTAGGGAGAAGGTGAGGGGTGAGAGGGAACGGCTTGAGCTTTAGTGGCATCTCAAAAGTGAGTCAGCATGAATGTCTAAAATCACAGAATACACTTTAACCTCTTAAACCCGACTGCCTCCAGTACCAGGGGCAATCAACTAGCATAATAAATACAGCATGTTTCCAATTAGCAACATTGTCATGCAGCATATTCAGGCACCAAGTATGTAGCAAGCATGTAGCAAAACATAAGATAAAACAATATCAGTGTTCGATTGCTGGCGTTTATACTGAATTTGTGCTATGCATAGGAATGATACATCAAATGAAGAGGAAAGTCCACAGAATCCAACAATATAAGGCATGTCATTTTAAACCGACACCACACTCAAAGAACAGCAGACGTACACTTTACATTCTACAGCGATGAACAAAAATGTTTTGTTATCTTTAATATTTTGTAATAAAAACTGTGTTTGAGAGGAAATCTGCACTGGATACTATTAGCCCAATGTGTCCATGTTATATTGAAACTAGACCTGCCAGTCTCCATGCAAGTTTTTGTCTGGGGCACTGCTTCAAAGGAGGTCAGGTCCTGAGCATTCCGCTTGCATGCAATGTATTTTCCTCTCTGTGATTGGCTTGTGATACAGTCAGTAAGACTTTTCAGGTGGCCATTTAATTCTATTGGCTCTGAAAATTCCAACAAGCCCTGAACCACCATAATTGCACAAACCAAGCCTGAGAGAGAGCATTGCATTCCTGATGCATGTAACTGAGAGTCCATGCGCCATTACGCACATGTACTCAAAGAGCACAACAAACAAGTTTGTTATTGGTATTTTCACTGTAATTATTATTGGTATTATCACTATAATTATTATAATTAAATATTCAACGTCGTTTTCAAAGTAGTCTCTATTGGTGCATCTGACTGAGAATCCTTGCGCCATTCTGACCAAGTACTGAAAGTACAAGCGCTAAATCGGTGTGCATGACATGTTTTGTTGATTCACTCTTCATATTTTCAAGGAGACTCTTGTGCTATAGCCTGTTCAGTCAGCATAGTGACTAAGGCAGGGCGCTGTACTTTGGGAACTCTGTGTTCAAGTCTTGACGAAGCGCATACTCCTTTTGAGCAGCAGAAGCATACTTCTTGCATACATAATTGCTGAGGTGTTTGTTCTATTTACTTTTCACCATTTTTTACCTTATCTTTGTATGTATAATTTTGTTTATTACCTTGTTTTATTGAAAATAAATCTGCTCCAGGGGAGTCAAACTTAATTTCCTACAGGACTGGCTGTAATAAAAACATGGAAAATTAAAAAAATTAAAAATTAAAAAATGGTTCATTTAGATGGAATGTATGCCTGTAGTGACATATATGTGAAAATAAATCAGTCTTACAGATGGTACCTGAGAAATCTGAAAATGGCACACAGTGCTCAAAAAGATGCCAATTTGGAGATGCCACCGAGACATTCCTGAACTAAAACCTCTCGAAATTTTGCTCTGATTTACTTGATTAGAATAAACTTGGACACAGACAATGGTG
Source organism: Gymnothorax reevesii (assembly GCA_029721435.1). Taxonomy (NCBI): domain Eukaryota; kingdom Metazoa; phylum Chordata; class Actinopteri; order Anguilliformes; family Muraenidae; genus Gymnothorax; species Gymnothorax reevesii. Next base: position 53,320,226 of record CM056574.1, read on the forward strand.
AGATTCTATGCTGTAATTTTTTCAAGGTTTCAGACTGCAACTAAATCATTTCAAAAGGGATGAAAGTAAAATTTTGTTAGGTGGAAATTAGATCTTTCATTAATGCTGTGTTCCATCCTAATTTTCTCTGACTCTGTGACATGATATACGTATTGATTTTTACACCATGACAAAAAACTATAAATTTAGTATGATTATTTATTATACCTTTATTATGATACCAAGATCATTCAAATGGAACAAGTATTTGCATAGATATAATCATTCATTTTGGGAATGTCATTTTTGAGCCGGAGGCTCAGGGCTAAAGCGGTTTAATATATTTTTCATTCTGGACTCTTCATAGGAACCTAAACATCTGTGAACTGGGCCATAGTCAGATGTGCAAATTCTTCAGACAGCCTATGTACAGGGGAGGGAGGCGCTCCTCTTATTTAAATGGAAATATTCAAAATTGTCCCTCATGTAGATGGGTCCTACGTGCAAAAATGAACAATAATGATGGTACTAATAATTACACTGGTTTGGTCAGATTGGAGATAGTAAGTATACACTCACGTTCATGGGGGCAGAAGCCATACTTCCCATCTTCATCAAAATTGTAGGTGGTGGAGCACCAGAGAAAGCCATCATCACGACCCTGAGATGTGCAGCTGGTGTACTCCTTTCCCATGAAGAGGAAAGGAAACTTACAAAACTCCCCTTCAGCATTTCCAAATTTAGCTTTGACCACTGAAAATGAGAAAAAAGAGTCACAGATAACTTTGCATTTTTTAATATCAGGCAGCATGCATAGACAGATATTAATCAGCATATATGGTTTTCATGCACTTTGTATAATAATGAATTCATTCAACAATATCTTGATCAATATCATGAGGTTATGTGACTTAATCAACAATGACAGAATCGGGCGACTTATATTCAGTGGCGGCCTTAAGCATCTAGAGGCCTGTTTCAAAAGCAAATGTGGGGCTCTATAAAACATAAGAGCTTCATAATTTTGCTGGAAAATAATCTTACACCTTAGCCTATCCAGTGCAATTTCAACTTTTCTGGCTGAAACTTGATGTTTATTTGTGATTACTTATTAAAATATTGGCAATAAAAATATGCGTATGCGAGTGTGATAAATTTCTCAAAAACTGAAATGTGCAACACAGCCCAACAAGCTAGCTGCATTGCAAACTGCACAGCAAACTTATTCTTTCTTTTCTTCTTAGGGGACGGGGTAACTAGATAGCTCTATAACATAATCAGTGGGATAATGAGACAGTAAAATTTGGATGTAATTCAAACTTCGACATCCCACCAATATAATTTAAAGTCACTTGAGTGGACTAGGTTAAGTAACACTACCAGTATTGCCTGACAGTCAGGGGGCATCAAAAAATAAAGTCCCGTGTGCATCTTGTGGTGAAAGCAACCACCTACATATAAATGTTAAGGGAGCTCTAAGGAATCTAAAAATGGTTGTTGGCACTGGCATATGTGTGGGACAGCTGCAGTGAAGGTTTGAAAATCAAACAATGCAGAGCCATGCAGGAATATGTTTAAATCAAATAAAATCAGCACAGAACTTTTTTGTATCAACAGAAATCACCAGAAAAAGCATGGTTTTGAAGTGAGAAAGCTTCAAAATGACAAGTATAATCTAAATAGGTCTCCACTAGAGAAGATGTGATTATTATCCTGTTCACTTCAACCTTACGATCCGATTTGACAAACCCAGGACATCTTTTGGTCACTAAGTATAAACATAAAACATCAGAAACAACATGAGTTTGAAATGAAAAAGTTTATGCTTATGAATCTAATCAAAATAAGGATCTCCATCAATGTCATCATAATCCTCTTCGTCACCAGATGAATCAGTGTCTACTCCATCATCTTCAATGATGCTATCCTGTAAATGGCTTGCAGTGCTGACACAGTACTCATCACTGTCAGAACATCCACACATCAGTGCACACTAGTCCAGCTCGTACATAAGTGCATTGCTTTGTGGCACACTTGGTTTTCTGGCAACCACACTTCACCAAATGCAGCACAACATCAGGAGCAGGTGGCAGTGTACTCATCACTGGCGGCCACAGAGACTCTTCTTCCTAATTCCAGCCATAGCCTTCTGGGGAAGGACTTGTGGGATTAGGAACATTGTCATTGTCCCATATCATAAGCTGGTAGAGTGTTCGTAACACAGCTTGGTGCAGTGCAGCTTTTGATGGTGGAAGTTTGTCAGAATGCGCTTGCTTCTTCTTGAAAAACCACCAATGCAAGTCACCAATATCTCTCACCTCTGTTTTAGGAAGATACAGAGAGCAAACACACTACTCAACCGCTTCATGTGCCAGCTGAGATGGCTGGTCAGATGTTCCTAAACTAGCTAGTCCTGTCAGTCTTCTCAGAAGCTTCATTGAACACCTTCCAGCATGACATTTTTGTGAATGAAAGAGCATGTTTTTCAGCCCAAAGTACATTTAGCTAACGTTAAATTGAAACACGGCACAGTGTGTAACGTTAATGTTATGGTCTGATAACAGATATGAGAAAATTGAACAGGTCCGCATCTGTAATTTTCTGCCTGATTTCTGTTTCTGTGCAGAGATGCCCAAACTGCGACTAGTCCCAGCAAACATGCTTCTTGATGGCTTTGGTTGGGTTATGTCCCAAAACTCCTTGATTATTGAGTTGCGGGAAGTTAACTTACCGCTATAATTTCTAATCTTAGAAATCTGCATACATTATGCATTTTGATGAAAGGTTGGATGCTTAAGTTCGTTTTCAAGGTGCCCAATTTCTGTCAAATAGGCTAGTGATCAGACACCAATAAAAGCTAAGTGGACAAGGTTTTTTTTTTCATTTTGCAGCTTAAATTTTGCAAATTATCAACGCATCTCGTCGATCAGAAACTATTTTGACTGTTCACTGATAACATAATGCGTAAAAAATGCATACAATTTATTTTTTGAAATGTATATATTAAAGCTCACCATTATATTAATTATTAAATACCCCCGGAATGGAGCAAGCGCATTAGACCTACTTCTTTTTTTGTTCACATACCAACTGACAAGTCCAAGGCGCTAGCAGCATTGGCTAAAGTGATGACTGAATTTCCAAAATTTTCAGAGTATGAGCAACTCTTCAGCCACCATAATTTGTAGACGATGAAAAATTACTGCACTTCTTAGCCAGCTCAGTCTTGGTGCAACCAATATATCTGACGGAGAAAACCAACAACTTCGACCATGGAAAGCCATGCATGCTCCCCATATGCCTCAACTCCGAGAAGGAGTAACAGCCGGGGGTGCCCTATAATGCCTTCATAGAAGGCGTAATGTGGTTTATAGAAGTCATATCAAAATGTTCTAATTTGAGTGGCTATCAGGGATCCCAAACATTTGCCTTTTTTGAGGGCCTCAAATATTTGCCCGGTTTGCCTTTCCTGGCGGTGCGCCTCTGCATATTCTCATACAGTCAAGGTTTAAGATGTTAATTCTTGCCTGGAAGTTGGGGGCCCCCTGGAGGGCGGGGCCCATTTCAACCGAAATGGCTGAAACATAGGTAAGGCCTCCTACGCTTATATTCAAAGTCTTCACGTGTAAACAGCAAAATCAGGTGACTGATGAAATCAAAGTGAGTAAATCAGGATATTCTTCCATCCTTCTGTGGTCAAGGCAAAGTCAGTAACAAAAGTGGTAGATCAGTTTGCAGTTCAGCTCATCACTTTTTTAATTAAATGAAATAGGAGTGGTGAGATGGACATATTTATGTATAATTAAAGTCATGATACATGATTTTTGCAAATTATATTTTTCATGTGATCAGGTCATATTTATGCGAAACATCAACAAAGAACTATTGTAAAAATAATTTAGTACATTCTGCTTCTAGACTTCATGGGAACAATAATTGTGCTAGCCATATGAAATTGAATAACTAATTATTTATAAGGTAGAGCGACCATTACAACAAAGTCCCAATTTTTTTCTCAAAGAACTCTTTTCTGAAAATAGCAACCTACCTCAGGACCAGATATGTGTGTATGAAAAGTTTTGTGATGATATCTTCATAAATGTTCATAAAAAGTGTGTGACGTTGTGTGGTACGGCGATGCAACCAAAATTCAAGATGGCTGCCATTGCAGCCATGTTTTTTTTCCGATTTGGCCGAAATTCAATAGCAACCCACCTCAGGACCAGATATGTGTGTATGAAAAGTTTCGTGATGATATCTTCATAAATGTTCATAAAAAGTGTGTGACGTTGTGTGGTACGGCGGTGCAACCAAAATTCAAGATGGCCGCCATTGTGGCCATGTTGTTCTTCCAATTTGGCCGAAATTCAATAGCAACCTACCTCGGGACCAGATATGTGTGCATGAAAAGTTTCGTAATGATATCTTCATAAATGTTCATAAAAAGTGTGTGACGTTTGGTACGGCGCACGATAACGATCACGATAATGATCACGGCGCACAGGAATTGTCACAAACACTATATGTCCCCCCTCCGGGGGACATAATTAAGATGCAGCTCCCGTTGCAAGAGAGGGATGCAGTTTGCACTTTAAGTTTAAAAAAATTGTACAAAAGTGAGCAATGGTTAAAACAGTGATTAAAAAAGAAGGTTAAACCTTTTTCAGCTTTCACCTGTACGTTTTCTTGTCTGTCAAAATGATAGAGGATTTTATTTTCAACTCATTTTACTTTCTGTGGTTATACAGCGCAACTGCGATAGTAAAAGCTCATAAATCTCCGAACGTGTAACCGGGTACACGTGGGTTAGAAGTCCCGTATACACGTGAAGAAAAAATCGGACAATAAGAATAGGATACAAAGCTATGCGTAAAAGTAAGGTTGGTTGTATTCTTTGAATGTTGGCCACGGTTGCGCAGCTGAAAATGACGCGATATCAAAGAAACAGAGACATCCGAAACCGGCCTGAAATGTTCAATTTCATTCACGAGATAAATGTTGTATGGACGCGGTCAATGGGAATTTTTCCGAATGAAACAGTACTGGAGGCTTCCTTCTACCCGATACATCTGTCTCTGGAGGAGGGCATCAATGAAGAAAACAGGTTATACGAAACCCAAAACCAGTGAAGTTGGCACGTTATGTAAATCGTAGATAAAAACAGAATACAATGATTTGCAAATGCTTTCCAACTTATTTTCAATTGAATACACTGCAAAGACAAGATGTTTAATGTTCAAACTGAGAAACTTTTTTTTTTTTGCAAATAATCACTAGCTTAGAATTTAAAGGCAGCAACACGTTGCAAAAAAGTTGGCACAGGGGCCTTTTTACCACTGTGTTACATCGCCTTTCCTTTTAACGACACTCAGTAAACGTTTGGGAACTGAGGAGACCAATTTTTTAAGCTTTTCAGGTGGAACTCTTTCCCATTCTTGCTTGATGTACAACTTAAGTTGTTCAACAGTCCGGGGGCTCTGTTGTCGTATTTTACACTTCATAATGCGCCACACATTTTCAATGGGAGACAGGTCTGGACTACAGACAGGCCAGTCTAGTACCCGCACTCTTTTACTACGGAGCCATGCTGTTGTAACACATGCAGAATGTGGCTTGGCATTGTCTTGCTGAAATAAGCGGGGGCATCCATGAAAAAGACGTTGCTTGGATGGCAACATATGTTGCTCCAAAACCTGTATGTACCTTTCAGCATTAATGGTGCCTTCACATATGTGTAAGTTGCCCATGCCTTGGGCACTAAGACACCCCCATACCATCACAGATGCTGGCTTTTGAACTTTGCGCCTATAACAGTCCGGATGGTTCTTTTCCTCTTTGGTCCGGAGGACACAACGTCCACAGTTTCCAAAAACAATTTCAAATGCGGACTCGTCAGACCGCAGAACACTTTTCCACTTTGCATCAGTCCATCTTAGATGAGCTTGGGCCCAGCGAAGCCGGCGGTGTTTCTGGGTGCTGTTGATAAATGGCTTTCGCTTTGCATTGTAGAGTTTTAACTTGCACTTGCAGATGTAGCGACGAACTGTAGTTACTGACAGTCGTTTTCTGAGGTGTTCCTGAGCCCATGTGGTGATGTCCTTTACACACTGATGTCGGTTTTTGATGCAGTACCGCCTGAGGGATCAAAGGTCACGGGCATTCAATGTTGGTTTTCAGCCTTGTCGCTTACATGCAGTGATTTCTCCAGATTCTCTGAACTTTTTGACGATATTACGGATCGTAGATGATGAAATCCCTAAATTTCTTGCAATAGCTCGTTGAGGAATGTTGTTTTCAAACTGTTCGACAATCAGCTCACACATTTGTTCACTAAGTGGCGACCCTCGCCCCATCCTTGTCTGTGAATGACTGAGCATTTCAGGGAAGCTGCTTTTATACCCAATCATGGCTCCCACCTGTTCCCAATTAGCCCGTTCACCTGTGGAATGTTCCAAATAAGTATTTGATGAGTATTCCTCAACTCTCTCTTTTTTGCCACTTGTGCCAGCTTTTTTGAAACATGTTGCAGGCATGTTGTCTGTTGTCTTTGCAGTGTATTCAATTGAATATTGGTTGAAAAGGATTTGCAAATCATTGTATTCTGTTTTTATTTACGATTTACACAACGTGCCAACTTCACTGGTTTTGGGTTTTGTACTACTACTCTGTTTGCATTTTGCTCTAATATGGCTTTTTGCTGTAGAATTTATACCGCGTTTAAAGACATCGAATGCCGAGGTTTTCGTTTCTCCAAATGCATGCAGCTCAGGCACGTCGGTAGATCCCGCGGTACGTTCATTACACCATTCTGTTGAATATGGAAATATATGTCGTTTGATTTTTGCTGAAAGTGACATTTCTGTTCTGTTAAAATAAGGTGTTAGAAATCGCTGATTCATTTGTTTGTTTTTAGTATGTTTTAGTAGTTTTTATTGCTATTGATTTATTTATCATATTTATTCTGGACCTTGGCGCAACGTCACAGGTCAAATGACTTCCTTAGCAACCGTGTCGGCCGCTGAAAACAAAGTGAGGATGTGTATTGCAAGTACATAGAGTATTGAGAGTTACGAAGATAACTGAGGTTATATGAATTCCGGATGACCGCCAGAGACGGTGTGAAATGCATACACTGTTTATTGGTTGTATATTTCACCCAGAGGTCGCACGAATATCAGGACAACCTCAGTTCAGTAGCGGCTCTAGACCCGGGAATGGCGGGGCGCAGACAAGTCCCTTTATGACAATTAGTCCTGGGTAGTTCGCAATCATTTTCCTTTACTGACGCGTTTTCCAATTATCGTACTTGGAAACTTCAGACACAGTCTCTCCTTATGCGATGAATCTGACATTGGTGTCAGAAGTGGGATTTTAAGAAATCCGCCGCGAGATTGCGCGCCTCGAGGGGGGGCTGCAGAATAGCCTAGCTTCGCTAACCAAAGCGTTAGAAAGGCGATACGGGCAGCGCCAGTCCACCCAGCTACTCCGCCAGAAGCTACTACTTCGCCGCCGCCGCCAAACAAGGGAACGGTGGGGGGCCGTAGCCGCCGACCTGCGCTTCCACGCCCGCCAAGGCGACCCCACATTCGGGACGCGTGAGCAAGAGGAGCTAGTGCTGCACAGCTTCTTGCAGGCTCTCGCCCCAGAACAACTGAGGCACCACATCATGCTGACCACGCCCCAGACGCTGGATGAAGCCCTTCTACAGGCCGAAAGAGTAGACGACGTCATCAAGGAAGTGACGGCGGCAGGCCCATGGGTGCGCGGAGTGGCTCCGGAAGAGGAGGGGGGGCAAGTGAGGCGGGCTCACACTCCTGGTCAGGCACAACAACATCGACGCTGTCTCCGGTGTGACGAGAGGGGCCATACTGCACGGGACTGCACAGCGCCAACACCAAAGCCAAGGGAGCCCCCAGTAGTCATCCTCCCCAGTTGTGTGCAGCCTGCCGAGCCTGAACCTAGCTCGGCCCTACCCGCACCTCTAGCTGAACATCATACTGCCCTTGTAAGGGCGGACGAGCAAAATTCCCTTCTGCCCTTTTTAGGGCGGATGAGCAAGGTGTGTTAACGCGGGTGGGTCGGCTAGGTGGGGCCGATGGGCTGTACCTAGACTGCCAACTGGACCGCCAACCCTGCCGTGCGCTGGTTGACACAGGGTCCACCATCTCTCTCGTCCTGCCGACGACGCTCCCCAACGCCACCTGGGAACCGACTGTGACCAGACTGCAATCCGTGACCGGCCAGAGGATGGGCATGAAGGGCAAGAAGACAGTGAGTGTGGCCGTATCATAGGCATGTATCATAGGCCTGGACTTGTTAGCATCATGGGGAGCTACAGTTGATGTATCACAGACTACACTCACCATCAGCCAAACTACAGTTCCATTGCACAGAGCTGCAAAAAGAAAGCGGGCGGCGAGAAGAGCTCGCCGGGCCTATACAGCCAACACACGGTCCCCCGCCGACCTGCTAGCTAGCCCACCAGCGCCCATGCAGCACGCTAGCCGGCCCCCTATCCAGCGTGCCAGCCCCGGGAGCAGCCCCGCCACCGTCCGCCCGTCTCCTTCTTCGTGCCATGCCTCACTCTCAGCCGAGACGGCTGAGGCCGTCCGCGAGCTGTGGCAACGCAGCTGCAGTGGACTCGCCCCTTCTCAGTGCCAGCAACCGCACCGCTTGTTGACTGATAACGCAGACCTTTTTGCAGTGCGCGATGAGGAATGCACGCAGACAGATTTGATGCAGCACATCATTGACACTGGTGATGCCGCACCTATTAGCCTGCGTCCCCATCGGTTATCATTGTCCAAGCGGCTGGTAGCAGAGGAGAAGGTGAGAGAGATGGCTGCAGCTGGTGTCATAGAGCCCTCAGACAGCCCGTGGGCGGCACCTGCTGTACTGGTGCGTAAAAAAAATGTAGAGTGGCGGTTTTGTGTTGACTATCGGCAACTTAATGCAGTTACCCGCAAAAACGCCTATCCTCTACCACGCATCGACGAAGTGCTAGACCACATCGCGGGGTCCAGTTGGTTCAGCTCGCTGGACCTCCGCAGTGGATACTGGCGAGTGAGGCTAGCTCCTAGTGCTAAAGCTAAGACCGCCTTCACCATAGGGGGGGGGATTGTGGCATTTTCGGGTAATGCCGTTCGACCTTTGCAATGCTCCGGCGACCTTTGAACGGCTCATGGAAAGAGTGCTGTCGACCGTCCTTCGAAGTCGCTGTGTCCTGCACTTAGACGACCTCTTGGTCCACGCCAGCAACTTTGAGCAAGCCCTCGAGAATCTAAGTGAGGTGTTTACCGCAATTCGACAGGCTGGGCTACGGTTGAATCCCCGGAAGTGCCAGCTTCTCCGGAGAAAGACGGCCTTCCTGGGGCACCTCGTAAGCGAGCGAGGGGTGGCGACCGACCCGGTTAAGGTAACTGCAGTGTCAGAGTGGCCGACACCGGTGGACGTGGGCGAGCTGGCTAGCTATTATCGGCGCTACGTGTGGGACTTTGCCTCCATAGCTAGCCCTCTCCACCGCCTCACTGACAAGCACCAGACCTTTAACTGGACCGACGAGTGTGCGGCAGCCTTCGCAAAGCTCAAGACAGCCCTCACTCAGGCCCCAGTGCTAGCGTACCCTGATGTTTGCCGGCCCTTCATCATGGACACCGACGCTAGCAATACAGGCGTGGGGGCGGTGCTATCACAGGCGGACGGTGAGGAGGAGCGTGTAATCACCTACTACAGTCGTGCTCTGAGCCAAGCTGAAAATAATTACTGCGTCACACGCCGAGAGCTGCTGGCCGTCATCCTAGCCATCCGACACTTCCGCCACCTACCTCCAGGGCACCTCCTTCCGCCTACGCACTGATCACGCCTCACTCACGTGGCTCCTGCGATTCAAGAACCCGGAAGGGCAAGTAGCACGGTGGTTTGAGACATTACAAGAGTACAACTTTACAATTGTGCACCGTGCGGGCCGTCTACATGGAAATGCTGATGCCCTATCACGGTGCCCATGCGCCGAACTGAACTGTAAGCCATGTCAGAGAATGGAGGAACGGAACCAACCTGAACCACAGGTGGTGGCGGTGTGGGGACTAGAGGAGGCGAAAGCGTGGCTGCCGTGAGAAAATCAGCAGCTGCGGGAGGCGCAAGAGGCTGATGCTGTTTTGCAACTGGTGAGGGGCTGGCTGGAGGCTGGCGCATTTCTGACCTGGCCGGAGGTCTCGGCTGGGGGGCTGGAGGTTAAGGCGTACTGGGGGCAACGAGGGAGCCTGGAGCTGCGAGATGGGCTGGCATATCAGCGGTGGCGGGCTCCTGGCTGGGGCAACGACCTGCTGCGTCTACTAGTGCCTCACTCATTACGCTCGCAAATCCTTGGACTGGTGCACGGCTCGGTGAAGGTGGGCCACTTTGGGGTCAACAAGACCCTGCATCGTCTCCGGCAGCATTTCTATTGGCCGAGCTGCCGCCGAGATGTTGAGCTTCACGTTCACTGCTGCGATACCTGCACGGCCCACAAGGGTCCCGGCGAAACTTCACACGCCCCGCTGCAGCGCTACGTCGTGGGGGCGCCCATGGAGAGAGTGGGTGTCGATGTCCTGGGGCCATTCCCCACCACCGAGTCTGGCAACAGGTGCGTCCTAGTGGCGATGGATTACTTCACCAAGTGGCCCGAGGCGTACGCTATTTCTGACCAGAGCACTGAGACGTGGCCAGCCGCCTGGTGGAAGAAATGTTCGCCCGGTTCGGAGTACCAGGGGAGCTGCACAGTGCCCAGGGGCGGAACTTCAGAGCCAAAGTAATGGCCGCTGTCTGCAAATGCTTAGGCATTGTGAAGACACGCACCACTCCCCTTCACCCTCAGAGTGAAGGATTAGAAGAGGGCTTCAACCGGACACTCGCCACCCAACTAGCAACTCTAGCTAGCCAACAGCAACGGGACTGGGACCAGCATCTGCTGGTGCTGTGGGCGTATCGCTCAGCCATGCAGGAATCCAGCCTCTGCACTCCTGCCGCACTGATGCTAGGGCGCGAGCTCCGAACACCCGTCGACCTAGTGTTCGACCCCCCCCCACTGAGGAGGAGTCCCGGATAGGTGAGGCTACCTATTACCACCAGCTCCTTGAACGCATGCGAGTGGCACACGACTTTGCTCGGAAGGCTCAGGAAACTGCGGGCCTTCGCCAAAAACGGCAGCACGACAACCGTTGCCGCAGGCAAGCTTTTGCTTCAGGGAGTCAGGTCTGGGTCTACTGCCCGAAACGCCAGAAAGGCCTATCTCCCAAATTACAACCTCACTGGCGCGACCCTGCAGAAGTGCTGCACAGACTGGGAGAAGTGACCTACAGGGTGCATATGCCTGACGCCGGGCGGGTGGTGGTCTTACACCAAGACAGGCTGGCCCCCTACCAGCCTCGGGCTGCCAGCCCCGCCCCCAGCGCCGTGACACAGCAACCTGGGCCTACCAGGCAGGCCTGTCCGTCAGCAACGGACACCGGGATATTTTGGGGACTTTGTTGTAGATTAGTGTTTTAATTTTATTTTATTCTTGTTCTTGTTGTTCTTGTTGTTGTGGGGAGGGAAATGGTTGTGGCGGGGTCATCGGGGACAGTGACCCCTTAGGTGGGGGCAATGTGGCGATTCTGCCCCAGTTCGGTTGTTTAACTTAGAAAATAGCGGAGGCTCCTATTGGCTGTACCGGGTGGGGAGAAAGAGCCAATCAGGTCCGGGGCGGGGGGTATAAGAGGGCTGAGATGCCTGCTTGGGTCTGTGACTGTGTGTTGTTGTTAAATATGTGATGCTCAATAAAAATGAGTCTGTTAGAGAGCTGTGAAGAAATGGCCCTTTTAAGGGCCGAACAGCAAATAAAACGAAGCCCGCCCCGGGCGATGCGAGAACCGCTATTCCTGCCTCAGTCTCAGTTTTTCGGTAGCGAGACCGCTACAATATGATTAATGTATGACTTGACAGTGAACCATTTTGATGGTTCACTTTCAAATTTCTTTGGGGAGATTCTCTTTGGGGAGACACCTGGATAGCTGTCTAATTTGGCTCATAGCAAGCGGGTAATCTAGAATGCAATGTTCAAGATGAATTGTACTTGTGGTCAAGAAGTTTATGATTTCAGAATTTATAGTTTTAAGCCCCAGCAGTTTTTTAATTGTCAGTATTATTTTTTTTGCTATTTCAAAGTAGAATTTTCATGGAGAATTTTTGTGTTTGCAGCCCCTTTTCTCCACCAAAATCATAAAAATAAACTGGAATACGATGGGAGTCTAAATGCTTCAAGTGTCTAGACTCAATTGAGCCAAAGTTTTACTGCCTATAAAGCTGCAATCTTGAATTATACAGCCTTAAATCAGGTAACACCTAAATAGCCAGATTTGGCTTCTGTGCAAAGGGGTTAAGACAAGAAATCAAACTCAGCAGTTGGAAGCAAAAAAGAGCGCATTTCAACCTTTTTCAATTGAACAATCATTACGCACAGGTTTGACGACTAGCTTAGGATGTGACAAAATTTAACGCGGAAAATCCACAGTGGTTTTTTTTGTGAAGAGTTGCCTATTAAGGCATGTGAATTAAACATTTTATAGAATTTATTATTCGCTCGCCTAAACATTTCATTTTCAGGGAAACTAACATGTTGACCAAGATCAGTGACTGAAATCGGGTCACTAATCTCATTTGTTTCAAGGGATGTTTTCGCCCCCCCCCAGTTTTCCGTCCACCGCCCGCCACTGACACAAGTCAGACTGCAAATCATAAACAGTTTTCCCAATCATTACAAAACTAACAGGATATGTCCACATGAGAACCTGAAACATAGCCTGAAAGTTTCAAGCAAATCGACCACTAGGGGGCGCCACAAATGAAAAAAAGGGACTTGGTATTACAAAAATAAGATTGTAAATCAGAAATTATTTGTCCCATCGCCACAAAAGTTGCAGGATATGTCCACATAAATACCTGAAACATAATCTTAAAATGGATTTTAATTAAGCTGTTAAAGCTTTCAACTACGAATGGTCTTTTTTTGTTTTTGCATTTCAAGAATAAAGTTGAAATGCCAAGGATAACGTTGAACAACGGTTTAGAGAATAAAGGCAAAATTTCACCATTGAAGTCAATATCCATCAATTCGACTTTAGAGAAAACACTGTTGTTTGTTCTGGAAGCTTCCATTCAAACCAGATATAGCGGGAAAGTACGTATTGCATGCGTCAACCTTTTTCTCAGTAAATATATTTCCAATGGGGGTATTGACATGATTGACATGACAATTTTCACCATGTGTCGGGAACAGCCCAGGTAATCCACACATATGCTGCTGCGGCGAACGCGTGGAACCATAGTAGCCGCCAGAATTCATCCGGGGGCTATAATGAGGCCATTACAGTACAGGCCAAAAGTTTGGACACACCTTCTCATTCAATGCGTTTCCTTTATTTTTATGACTATTTAATTTGTAGATTCTCACTGAAGGCATCAAAACTATGAATGAACACGTGGAATTATGTACTTAACAACAAAGTGTGAAATACCTGTAACTAAAAACATGTCTTATGTTCTAGTTTCTTCAAAGTAGCCAAAAGTAGCTTTTGCTCTGATTACTGCTTTGGACACCCTTGGCTTTCTCTTGATGAGCTTCAAGAGGTAGTCACCTAAAATGGTTTTCACTTCACAGGTGTGCCTTGTCAGGGTTAATTAGTGGAATTTCTTGCCTTATCAATGGGTTTGGGATCATCATTTGTGTTGTGCAGAAGTCAGGTTGATACACAGCCGACAGCCCTATTGGACAACTGTTTGATACATACATAATTCCACGTGTTCATTCATAGTTTTGATGCCTTGAGTGAGAATCTACAATGTAAATAGTCATGAAAACAAAGGAAACACATTGAATGAGAAGGTGTGCCAAACTTCTGGCCTGTACTGTATATATTTTGAAGCTCTGAAGACACACACTAGGTGACTTTATATCAATTTTCAGTTCATAAGTAAGACCGTGCCTCCTGCCATCCAGCTCACCGGTCTACTCAGACCTGAAGTGCCCTTCGGCCAGTATTCAATTATCACCTGCACCTGTTGCTCATTTCCACTGTGCGGTAGCAGTGTGCTATTTAAGACCATGCTTTGCACTTAGCCTTTGCAAAGTCTTGTCACTACATGCCTGTGCTGTATTCCAAGTCTTGTATAGACGTACTTTCCATGAGTCGCGTGTATTATTCTCAATATTTAACTAAGTGCTGTTTATAGTTTTATACCAGCATTTTATTTAAAGGAACCTCGCTTATTTTTGTTCTCCTATTTGTAATAAATAGTTACTGCAGCTAAAGCCCAGAGTCTGTATTAGTAATAGAGTTCAAGAAGCTGTTTCCATTTTGTTTTGTATTGCAACGTTTGTGCCTTCTGTTGCGCAGTTGACATAACAAAATCAACCAAGTCCATCCTTGCACCTGAGTCCAGTCCTGAACTTCCTGTCCTCTGTGCATCTGAACAGTGCATGAAGCGCAACCGTTACAAAAGACTTTGCCAAAGTATGGACCCAGCAAGGATTCCTCTGTCGCCTGAGTCAGGAGAGGTTGCTGCCCAGCCTTCTGACCTCTATCAACTGGTGGTAGAACAACAGAGGGAGATCACTCATCTAGGGGTAATCCTGGACGAACTGGTTTGCAGGGTCCTCAAACTCTCCATCTCTTGAGCTCCACTGCCACCATCCACCTCCATCTCTTCTACTGGGATGCAGGCTCCTCCAGCTGTTCCCAGGGCTGATTCACCAGTACGCCTACCAGAGTGCTATGATGGCAACCCCGCTGTATGCTTTATTCTACACTGTGCCCTATACCTTATAACATAACATAACATGAATGGCAAGAACAGGCCTTTCAGCCCAACTAAGCTCGCCAGTTTCTTCATACTATTGTGAATATATCCCTTCAGATACTGAATGACTCAATGGTATCTAGCTTTAGGTCAAGCCAGCTCTTGAAAACCCCCAAGGTCTCTGCCTAAACAATATGGTCAGGCAAGCTATTTCACATCAAAATTACTCTTTGGGTGAAGAAATATTTCCGAATATCAGTGCTAAATTTAGCTTTGGTCAACTTCCATTTGTGACCCCGAGTTCTACTCACAACACGTAGTCGAAGGAATCCTACATGATTCACTTTGTTAATCCCTTTAACATATTTAAAGACCTCAATCAAATCACCCCTGAGTCTCCTTTTCCTAAGACTAAAGAGATTAAGGATCTTCAGCCTCTTCTCATAGCTTTCATCTTTAATACCTGGAATGAGCTTGGAGGCTCTTCTCTGAACTTCTCTCTACAGCCTCTATATCTTTTTTAAAGTATGGTCCCCAGAACTGTACACAATACTCCAGATGTGGTCTAACGAACGTGTTGTATACAAGAAGCATCACCTCCTTAGATTTGTACTCAATACTTGGTCAACAATCACTCCCAGATCTTTCTCTTGTGCAGCACATTCTAGTTTTAAACCTCCCAAAAAGTAAACTCGTCTAATGCTTTTATTACCTACATGTACAACTTTACATTTTGCTTGATTAAATTTCATTTGCCACATTTCTGCCCAATTCTGGATTCCATCCAAGTCGTCCTGAATCACTTTAGTGGACCCTAAACTATTTGCCAAACCCCCCAATTTAGTATCATCTGCAAATTTAACCAATCTGCTCTCAATATTCCTATCAAGGTCATTAATGTAAATGAGGAACAGCAGGGGTCCCAACACCGATCCCTGGGGGACGCCACTCCCCACCTTACCCAGCTCAGATGAGATATCACTGACCACCATTCTTTGTGTTCTGTCCTGTAACCAGTTTTGAATCCACTTCAGAATACCTCCTGTAACTCCAATGGAGCTAATTTTAAAAATTAGTCTCTTATGCGGTACTGTATCGAAGGCTTTCTGAAAATCCAAGTATATGATGTCATAAGCTCTGCTCTGGTCATAAGTCCTGGTGGCTTCTTCAAAAAATTCCAGAGGGTTTGTTAGGCATGACCTTCCCTTCCGAAAACCATGTTGGCCATCCCTCAAGATACTGTTACTTCAAAAATAAGTCCAGCTTATCTTTTATGATAGATTCAAATATTTTGCACGTAATGCAAGTTAAACTGACTGGCCTGTAGTTTCCAGACTCTGTACGGTCCCCTTTCTTATACATTGGTATTATATTGCCCGGTTTCCAATCATTTGGTATTTCCCCAGTTTCTAAAGACCGTCTGAAGATGGCGGATAGCGGCTTAAAGATGATCTCACCAGTTTCCCTGAGCACTCTAGGATATAAGCCATCAGGACCTGCCGCCTTATCTACCTTTAATTTATGCAACTTGTCTAATACTTCATCATCCCGAATCTCAATTTCCGCTAAATAATCTTGAGCATTTGAGATGTCCTCTGGCCAAATAAACTCTCTGACCCCCTCTGAGGTAAAATTCTCAACAAAGTAACTGTTTAAGGCATCCGCAATATGCTTGTTATCATATAGCAGCGATCCATTTTTATTCTTTATGCACTTAACCTGCTCTTTAACTTTCCTTTTTCTGCTACAGTACTGAAAGAAGCGCTAAGGATTAGTTTTTGCCCCCTCTGAAATTTGTCTTTCATACAGTCTTGTAGCATTCCTCAGCTCTTTTTTGACCACAGTATTCAGTATTACAGTATTCAGCCTTTGTGTTCTCATTGTTATTCTTTATGAACATCTTATAAAGATTCCTCTTTTCCCTCAAAATCCTACGAATACTTTTGGTCATCCACTGAGAATTCTGCTTTTTCAGCTTACTTTTGGACACTTTCGGAATGAATCTGCATTGTGATTCAAGGAAAACCCCCTTAAATCTTTCCCACATCTCATTTACGGACTTACAGTCCAGGAGTGTCTCCCATTTTATTTCAGCTAGATATGAGCGCATCCTGTCAAAGTTTGCTCGCCTAAAATTGAAAATTTTTGTTTTAGACCTTATGTACCATCCAGCCCTGAATGAAGCAGAGAAGATCGTCGCAGTGGGAACTGGACTCTCTGACAAGGTGCTTGACTGGGCGACTGCTGTCTGGGGGGAGTCGGCTTTTACCACCAATGCCAATTTTTTGCTCAGTCTTTGAAAACCTCGGAAAGAAGTGTGGAGACCAACTTCTGGACCTGAACCATGGGAACAAGACCGCAGCGGACTATGCCTTCCAATAGTGCATCTTGGCTGCCACCAGTGGCTGGAACAAGCCTGCATTGTTGACCATCTTCTGGAAGGGGCTGCGTTTAGAGCTAAGGGCAGAGATGGCCAGCAGGGACCCTGAACTGTCCCTGCCGTCTCTCATCGATGCAGCCATCAGCCTGGACCAGCTCCTGCAGGAGAGATGGCAGGCCCAGCCCAGAGGCCTTACCCCGCTATCTACAGAGGGGGTGGAACCTATGGAACTGGGGCTCTCGAAACAATCAGAGTGTCATCCCCTGAAGAAGATCAGCCCCTGCAACTGGTGTTACAAGGGAAAAACAGGGCCCCCAAAGTAAAGGTGTCGCATACAATCATCATTGACTAACATTTCAAGGTTCCAGTTAAGGTATTCTGTTGCGGTGTGACCCTTTGCACAGAGGCCCTGATTGACTCTGGTGCAGCAGGCACCGTCGTCTCCAACCAGTTGGTGCGGCAGCTTGGGGCCCAGGTTCAACGAATCCAAACACCCTTCGCTGTGGCAGCCATTGATGGGAAACCTCCGAGCAACGGCAGTGTGACCCACTAGATGACACTGATCTCCCCCTGAGTATAAGAGCGCCATCTGAACTCCCGCTGCTGATCCTCAGCTATTCAAGCCACCCAATCATCCTTAGCCTCCCGTGGCTATTATCTCACTATCCCATCATCTCCTGGCACTCTAGACGTCTCCACTTCCAGTCACCCTCATGTCGGCAGCACTGTGACCTCCTTTCCATTGCCTCCATGACTGTCGACTGTCCTGACCAAAGTGACCAGCCGAGATTCCCAAAGAATACTGGGACCTGGGATTCCATTTTCTCAGTGACTGGTGCTCAAATTGAGCAGGGTCAGTCTCACAAATAACTGGGTATCTGGTTGGATCATGACTTCTCTTTTAAGACGCATGCATCCAACCTGTCCAAGAAACTTTGAATGAAAAGTTATAGAGGCATCCTTTACAGGCATGCCTCAATTACTACATTAAGATCCTTGGATGCAATCTATCATAGCCCATTGTGCTTCATCACAAATTGTGGATTCCGAACCCATCACTGTGCTTTATATAATTCTGTGGAGTGGTTTTCGCTTCATTTTAGAAGGAAGCTACGTAGTATTTCATTTATTTATAAAACTTTGCTTGGCAAACTTCCCTCGTATCACAGTAAGCTCTTATCCATCAAAATTAGAAGCTCCCAGGACTAGAACAAATTTGGGAGGTACCTCCTTTAGTGCATTCGCACCTTGTATGTGGAATAATTTCCAGGATACCTTGAAGCTAGACAGCCTTATCCCCCCTGTGTCTTTCGAGAAATTAGTGTTGGATATATTGCTTCTGGAGGCCAGATGTATTTGCTTTTAGTTTATGGTAAGATTTGCTCTTTTATTTTTCTCTGTCCTTTGTTTGAATGTGTGTGTGATACCTTTGGCCTATTAAAGCTGAAGTGGTTGCAACAAAGGACAACAATTGTTTCTGTCGAAAGAGATTATTTTTATTCATTGCTGGAAAGATACCATGGGCAAGTATATTAGGCAGATTGCACATCAGGCTTGGCTGAGGAGTTTAATTTTATACAATTCATGAGAAACAGGGATGGGACTTAACTTGTCCAAATTATAAATCACTGCTTCCTCATGAATTCTCAGTAACTGTTTTGGATGCGCCACTTATTGATAGAACAGTGTAACTCTGTGCATAAATAGAGCAGCTCCATGTCCATGGGCGTCTAAACTGCATGAATGTGTTCATGGTCTGAATACATACACATTTGCAAGCATGAATAAATACTGAGTGGCTCATCTTCTACCTTGTCCTTCTCCAAGTGTCCACTGCTCATCATCGTCAAAGTGGGAGTCCCCCCCAATTGCCGGGCCTGGAGCAAAAGCGTGGGCCAGAAGACCATCTTTTCCATCAAAGGGGTAGCCATCACCATGCTCTGTGGATGAAATGCCCATTATATCAAATTCAGCCACAATTTCACTTTGAAGTTTGTCATTTTATGGGGAAAATGCAATTCATATATTGATAATAAAACAGTCCAAACATTTATTAAATTAAATGGAACATTATTAAGTCAAATAATGCAAATCCAACCAAGCAGCACCTTGATCAGTTCTTTAACCCCATTCAGGACTTTTGGGGTCCAATGGACCCCAAGCACTTTCATTAATTATTATCTTTTTCATTTTAAATGACAAGTGTCCGAGATTTCATGTAATCCACCATAGTTTTGTCACACAAAATACCGAAAAGAAAAGCATTGCTATGGCATGCACTTTTTGAGGAAATTGATAATAATTCTCAGAGTCATACAAAAGATATCACATTCTTTTAAGCAAAACAGAAGGCACTGTGCCATTATTATCCCATTGAAAAGTTCTGGATACTTCCTGGCTAGAATATTGTTGCAGCAGCAGAATCATTTCTTGAGATTGGGAGGACTTTATCCAAAGTAAGTTGCATAATTATCACAGACATAAAAATGATTTATTTCTTGTCCACGGCCATTTTTAACCATGTAGCCCATGTTTTAACAGTATACAGCCCCCTTCTGATAGCTTACAACTTCTAATTACACGTGTTACATACAGTACAAAGTTATATGGTCAGAGCAATGCTGAATTAGAACAGTATAGCTGTCCCATCGCAAGTATACCAGGGCTGCTTTGATCCCTCTTGAATACTTTGAGCACAAAACATGCAGCCAGCTGCACAAGAAGAACCTGTTGCATTAATAGCAGAAACCATGTGTGATAGGAGCATTGCACAGATGGGTAATTCCATGCCAAATCACTAGAAGGCTCTCGACCGACCTCTCAGATTTGCTTCATAACTTTTTGTTTTGATGCCCTTGTTACTAATAATTACTGTTAATAATGTAAGGCCAATATCTTCACTAGTTTTGGAGACATTAAACCAACGAAAAAGGGATGTGGGCACATATTTAGCATAAAAAGGAGTACTACAATCAAACATAGTTTGATGGCTAATAACTTTTGAACAGCTCGCACTAAATGGTTCAAATTTTCACAC
The DNA here is from genome assembly GCA_029721435.1 of Gymnothorax reevesii. Classification (NCBI taxonomy): domain Eukaryota; kingdom Metazoa; phylum Chordata; class Actinopteri; order Anguilliformes; family Muraenidae; genus Gymnothorax; species Gymnothorax reevesii. The sequence continues at coordinate 53,340,436 of CM056574.1, forward strand.
ATGATTCTTTGCTATAATAAGGCTATGTATACAGAAGGATAGCTTTGTATGTGACATATTTGCAGATTTAGGGCATGCCAAATATGGCTTCCTGGAATATGTGTTCATCCATGGTGGCACTTTTGGCTCACTGTATCTCCAGATTTAATTTTATTGGATGTCTGATTCTTTTTAATATATGAGACATGTTATAGTACTGTCAGAAAAATATGTTATATCTGTAACAAAGATTATACTTTCTCATAAATAGGCCCCTAAAAATGGAAAAAAGCTTTTCGTGTCTGTATTTTGAATGCTTATAACAAAAATCTGACAAGGTTTACCTGAAAACAAACAAGATCAGTGAAAATAACAAAGTCTAATTGATATATGTACCAAACATGAAGTTGGTGCTGTGAATAAAACTATTTTATTCAAGCTGTTGAATATAGCAGGTTTTATAACATGCGATAATGCCATTCATCACACATTACATCAGGTTACATGTCAACCCCAGACAGTCGTCACCTCTACTCTATCACTTAAAAATCCTTAGTCACCTGGTAAAATCCTTACTAACATGCAGAAAAATATTTTTTTCTCACCTTCATACAAGGAATTCACACAATTCACATTCTTATCGCCAAACCAATGTAAAGAATAGCAATTACATGAATGAAGATAATCATTGAAAATGTCACAACGTCGCGTAAATAGCCTATAATAATTCTGTCCATGGCCTATTTTACACTGTCCTCCTGTACACTGTCCAAAACTAGGAAGTAAATGTACGAAGATAACCACTGAATATGTCAACTTTCAATTGTCAAGTCAATTCAAATGTCAAGATTGAATCTGCAAATGTAAATGTGCATAATAAGGAACCGTGCTTTGCAAACTGAGCGCTCAAAACTGAGGATGAACGACTGTCAATGGACTGGTATCAGTTCCCGTCCACGGAAAAGTCTTTCTTCTGAAGTAGCGCTACTGTAGCAGCAGATGTCAGAACATTACTGTTCGAAACGATTCATTTACATGCCAGTCAAGCTTTCCAGAATTCCTAAGCCGTTTGTTTAACAACATTACATTGCATCATATGTGCCCTAAAAAAAGCAATTTGTGTTCATTTATGCATTTAATTGGCGTTTTTCTGTGAAATTCCATTGTTAAGAGTCGAGCGCACCCATTGGGGGGGAAAAAGAGCAGATGAAGATCTAATAGTACAAAGTGCCAAATCTATATACTCCGACCAGAAGCATTAATTGTCGGCTGCTAACTGCATATCCATAAAACTATTAACCGCAGATGTAATCAGAATCAGTGCGCAAAAGAACACTGATGAATCACAGATATTATTTTTCATCTTCCCTAGAAAGCAATCAAATTCTTCCTGCATAATAGAAAGACATCTGATTAATTCATTTTATTTAACTCCAAGAATCATAGTTTGCGTAAACTGTAGGCTAAGCAACGGATTCCCTTCTGGACGTAATATAATTGTTGTATTTCCATTAAACTTTCCCTTCCCAGGTGCTGAACACGAAGTTTCAGAGAACGGCTTCAAAGCTACAAATGCACCAAGACTATATATATAATTTTTAATATGTAGTGTAGTGGCACATAATCTCGATATAGGGGAGACCGGGGATACTTCGGTCACGGGGTTATGTTTGTCACCCCAGGTTTTTTCATTGCAAACGCACCGATGGGAAAACGAAAATGCACAAATTATGTGACGTCATCTCTTGGAAAGAAGGAGTGTCATGTAAGTGTTTTCTGTCCAAATAACTGAATTTTGGTCCAGATTCCAAACTTCCAAGCTTCTTTGAAGACAAAGATTTCCATGGTGTTTTTACTGTTTCATAAACGTGTGTAACTAGAGTTATTAACAACACATAAGATTAAGTCCTGCTGGGATCATGAGATGAGAGATGCAGCCTGATTTCCAAAATGTGAGCACGGGGCTACACTGGCCAAGCTGCATGGGGTTAGTTTGTCAGGGTATTGAGGTTGCATCACTTGTCGGTCCTGTGTTAGGCCTATATTCAAATATTCCAAAGTCAAATATAGGAGCCAATTCATTAATTTTCAGACACCTATAGTGTCTTAATAATTCTAATACTTGCATTTTATGTTTATGATAGAGGACCTATTAGGGCCTTTGTTTAGAGGACACAAGTATGAATGTGTAAGGGTTTGCTCTTTGCAGCCCCTCCCCTTTCTCATTCTTTCACCTCCACCTTAATGGGCCACAGGTGGGACCCTTTAAAGTGGAGGTGTTGGCAGAGTATTAAGGGTTGGCAGTTGCCAGCCCTGGGGCCTCTGCATTTCATTCCATTCCTTTTTCAGTGGGAATGTTTGCTGCTCCTCTTTGGCGTCATGGTCCTTACTCATCATCCAAAGGTGGAGAGGAGTGGGTCCAATGCTTCCCATGCAAAGGGTGGGCACATGAGGAGTGTGCAAATGTCAGTGGGCTCCCCTAAATATGTCATAACTGCTACTCTGATGGTGATTATGCATAAATCATAGCTTGTGTTGGTTTGTTGTAAATATAAAACAGTTCTCATCATTTCTGTAATGAGAATATTGGACTGTCTTTTTCAGCTTCAGCTGAGTGCCAACTATGACAATTTTACCCCCACCCATTTGATGAAGTAACCCCGGGTATGGGGTTACTTCGGCATGTTTGTGACATATTGAAAATTGAATATTGTGACAAAAATATACGTTATATTGAGATTGTATCAAATCAATTTTCGTAGGAGACATAATGCTCTACACATGGGCCATAAAGGTATTTCTCTAAGTTTTACCAATAAAGAGTTATGAAGCCAAATACAAAATCATGATGAGGTAACCCCGGTCTCCCCTAATTTAACGACTGAAAATTGCGAAACAATTTTGTCAACGGGAGCGTAAGAACTGCATGCTTGTTAACAGGCTGAATTTGTTCGTAACCGAAAAAATTGCGAGCTCAAGACAGATGTCATTGATTTCAGGTTGGCATCATCGATGTAAAACTAAGAGCATTTATAGCATTACACTGAGTGTATTTGTCGCTCCGAGAAAATAACATGACTGAGCTGCGACCTCCCAAGAGTGGAAATTAGCCTTTGGTAATTTATTGTCAAAATATCACTAGCCAACGCAGGAACCAATGTCACATCAGGTTAGAGCAGGAACATGGAGAGAAATCCTAAATAAGAGTACAGTGATCTTGTTTTCAACTCATCGTTTACTATACGAAGCATCCTATAGAAAGCCAAAAGCCCAGTCACATCCTAAACTGCACTAGTATTTAAGTAGGCTACTTCAAAGAGCATACTCGCCTTGCAAAACAACATTGATCAAGATACGCGGGTTTGTGGACAAATAATTCAAATTATATGCAGTGTTAGTATACTGACCGTATTTGTGTAGTAGGAAGGGTCTGTCGAGAAGCAAGGAAATACGCCAGCCGCAGAATTAACGCAGAAGCACTGCGCTTGTCCTTTCTGCCATTTCGATTGATAATCAAGTAAGTAAACATTTATAGATTGAATTTACGCGTTGAGCTGAACTAAATGGAAGTAGCCGTTCGATGTTACACGATGATTCGCCCTTCAACTTCGCGGCGATTTTCTCAACCAATGAAAATGTCTCATTTCCACATCAGCATTCTACGATGAGTGACGAACATTGCCGATACGGAAAAAAATAACAGCGGTATTATCCGATGTGTTATTCTTCGTTCACACACGTGGTCGTTGTCAGAAATTTTAAAGAATGTTAGACTACTCAGAAATTAAATAATTCTTTTTTTAAAATGCCAAGGTAGGATTTTCCGTAATATTTCACTGCTACACCCGAACTCGTTTAAAATGGCAAAAATACGTAATAAATACGGGTAAACCATTTAGGTTGACATATATGTTACATCACACATGCTACATCATTATGTATTCAATTCTCTTGACTTTACATTAATGTATTTGTAAATATGATAAATGATTTACAAATCTCACAAAAGTCAATTACACAAATTTAATTCTATTTATGTAGACTTGGCATGTCTATTTGATGCGTTTGAATAACTGGTCAACTTCTTTAGCCACACCAGACGGAACTACATATTGTCTACCAGTTGATGTGATTAGTGCATCTATGATCTTTATGATGTGTATCAGTGGAACCCAACAGATATCTTCTCTTCTGAGCCAACAGTAAGTGTTAAGGAATGGGTCAGGTGGACACCAGGTGCAGGATCCAGGAGGTTTATTTGGGAACCCAGACACGGGAAAATGCTGCACACAGGCCGAAAAGAAACACCGTGCACATGCACTGAACCAGGAGAACCTAGGTACTTTGCCAAAGGCAGGAGAAAAACTAAAATACACACTCAATGAGTGGCTCGAAACAAATAACAAAAACAAGCTGGCGAAAATCACGAACTAAGACAAAGGAGAACATGGAACTTGAACAAACAATGGAAATGCTTGGGGTGCTCGGGAATAGAGATTCTCAATGCCGTTCAGATTCAGGTAAAAGCTTGAGAAGTTCGGTCTGGCATCTCTACCCTCTTCCCAGAATAAATACTTTGAGGTATGCTTTGAGATAAATTCTGATTAGCCATGAAGTAAAGCCTTCATAGAGCAGCTGCTTGAACCTGCTGAAGGGTCTGTTATTTGACTTGCCTGTCAGATGATTACTTGAATGGTAATATGCAGGCTTATTTAAGCTTACCATCCTGAGAAGCAGCTACTTGCCACCAGTGGCGGCCCGTGACAAAAATTACCAAGGAAGCCAGAATGAACAACGAATTTAATTCAGTGTTTACATGTTATTTTCCTGCAAACAAATTAGCCTACTGTCACGGTACCTTTATTCTACCGACTTCTCATTCATTTCGGTGAAAAAAAAAAGGTTAAAAAAGAGGACCGCGTGTGTGAGAGAGAGTGAAAGCACGAGGGAGAGCTGCGGATGCGCGAGCTTCGAGCTGTGCGCGTGCTTACGGCTCCGGCACTCAGTAGTATGTCATAAGTTAGAGAAAGCCCATGCAAAGCAGGTAAACGTCTCGTAGCTTTATTACAGCAGAAAGCTAAACACACAGCGATCAGACGGCAATTATGACAAGATCTAGATATAACAAAAACATTTTAGCCATTGCTTTCACAGACAGTATTAATGAAGTTCCGTTTTGTGGATAATGCTTCTCTCTGACTCATATTAAATTAATTGGCAACAAAAGCATTTGCAAGATAGCTGTGGACTATTGTACAGAAACACAGGCAAACCCCTTCCACCAACATTAGAAGTAACAATGTCATATGTGGCAGCCTCGTAACTGAAATTAACAAATCACAAGCATGCCCAATATTCATACATCCAAGGACACACTCAACATGAATGCACAACCCGTGCGCAACGTCTGAATTACATAAACTAAATATAAAACACATAGTTTTATATAAAAATTGATATCAACTGCGCTGCAGCGCTATCAACTGTAAACCTTACAGCTGTCAGGTGATAGTGCAGCTGATGTCAGCAGACCTAAATGCAGTCTCGGTAAGGATTGAGAGTATAAAAAAACAGTATAGCTTAGCCATCATGCTCTGAAATCCACTAGACATGACAAGAATAATAAAGAATAAAACACCACATTTTATGCATCGCATAAGAAAAATGTGACAACAACCCCATCATCAAAAAGGCCACGGCGGGCCATAGGAGACATGGCCACTAGAAAAGCCGGTTAAGCTTGGCACGTCCTGTTAGCCACTCATTTCTAGCATAGTTAGCTTCACAAAAAGAGCGAACTTTCCCATCAGCTCTCCCCTTAGTTAAACTGAGCTTTGGAGTCGGCCTACCGTCCCACTTGACTTTTAGTTGAACCTCAAAAGGAAGTTTTGTGAAGTCATTTTTTACAATAAACTCAAGGTCTCTGTCAGCATCCATTCTCTGACTTAACGGCTATACTTTCTGTGTGGGCTGGCTGGCGCCTGGCGGGACAGTTGAATCAGTGTGTGTATTTTCCGTAACAGTTTGTGATTGGTTGGAAGCCAGATTTGATCTGACCTCCCTCATGTTTTTTTTAATGATGCATCGACCATTAAGCGATTAACCTCGCTTCAATCTGATTGGCTAATACGGGCTGTTTTTTTTTCTAAGGGAGGCAAAGTGAAGCTGGCCTCCGAACTAACAGACAGGGCGGAGGGCATGAGACACGAATTGTAAGACACAATGAGAGCTTGACAGGAGGGGCGCCGTTTTGCTCCTCACACTCGGCCAAAGCAGAAGTGCGCTGATGTAGTGTTTTGACAAGCAAATGACAACAATATAAAATACATTGTGGCGAAGCTTATTTATATTTTTTCTTTCTTGCAACAATTTTTGGGGAAGCCAGGCTTCCCTTGGCCTCCGTGAAAAACCGCCACTGCTTGCCACGCTCCCCTGGCAAACACACAAATCTCTTCGTGCCCTAACCTAAATCCAACAAAAAGTCAGTTATTATAAATTGAATTTGCATCTTTTTTGCCATTTCAGGCATAGTACTTTGATGGACTCCTCCGACATATTCAAAGAGACGGACATCAAATTCAGCGGAGAACATTTGAAGACCTTAATAATGTTACATTGTGAAGCATTTTTGGTTTTGTTGTGTCCATTGTGCATGGCGACTTCCCATGTTTCTCCATGAAACAGAAAATTGCTGTAACTCAAAAACACATTGTCCAAACTGGTCCAAACTTCACACACTCGAGAAGACCCTCGTTCTGAAGATGTCAACATGCTGGTCTGAGCTTGGAAATGGCCGGGGGGGCTCTATAGTACCCCCAAGCACAGGGTCATGTTTTGTTAAAGGTGTTTGGACTCCATGCTAGAACTGTATCAGTTACCTGGGTACCCAAAACCTGACGATGATCACAGGCATCCAGTTCCATTCTATTGGTTCTATTACTCGTAACTGTCTGTTTAAATTCGGGCACAGCACTTCCGAAAGGTGGATGTCCTTTCCTATTGATCACTTGCTGATAGATAAATAGCCAGGAAGAAAAAAACTTTCCAAAATCCAGATTGGGGAAAAGGGTATTTACTTCTACGTAGGCCTGTCGTGATAGTCAATAAATCAATTAATCTAACGATAACAAAAAATGAGGTCGATAAGTTTTCTGGGGTCGATCATTTTCATTTATCAAAGACACTGGATGTCAAGAGAGTTAACTCCAGTGCATTGATCTTGACTGATTACTCGCAGTTCCTTACTCCTCCGTGGAGTGAACCGTCTTGTCAATCGCTCACTCTTTGTCTCAGGGATGTGATTTTTCCGCTAATTCGCAGAATTCCGCTTTTTTATCTTCAAAATAAAAAAATAAAAAAAAACTCTGATTTTTCAGTCATGAAAATCTAATTTCATATCTACAGCATGCCGACTTTTAGTATTTCCGTAACTGAATTGATCTTATGCATGATGCATTCTACAGAACTTCCGTTTTCAAATTAGCCAGCTAAGGCACTTTTGGTCAAATGTCATGCTGTGTGGGCAGGGGCTGCGGCGGCAAGTTTCAACACTGCGGAAAAGAAACGACTTAGATATTGTGGACATTCGAGACGACAGAGAGCTTGTAGTATAGTAATAATAATCAATAGTCCGTATAGCTGTATTTTGTGTAGCCCATTCGGCTAGTGGACCGAAGATGAAGCAGTCTTGTAGCCTAAGTTTCAGCGGTGGTTCAGTGGTTGACGGCTGAACACTGCTGCGTCCCTTATGTAACTCGTCGAGACAAATGCTGTACACCGCCGGTAAGTTGCGTGGTTGGTTCAGTGTGTATCAGTTTCCTCCGGGAGTGCGAGCGGGTGCTCGTCTTAGCTCTTTGACGCACCTTCACCAGCTCTCATTAATAGCCAGTCAAACCATAACATTGGATTACGTAAACTTACCAACAAACCTGATGGACCTTTATTGTCCTGCCTCACTTTTGCACACTTTAATATGAAGCATTATTACCCTACATTTTGACTTCGGTGATGCTGAATTAATTGGTTACTGTGGCCAGCATACGCACGGGTTATCAGTGCTAACGCAGCTGGGCGTCTCGCTCCAAAGATAAAACACGGTTATTTCATCAGCTGCCCTGCTAATCCATGACCTTTAGCAATATTAGCGAACGATACCACTAGCTTTTCTATCGCGTCGTAAAGGTAAAAGTTAGTGGTATCGTTCGTCAATATTAAAGGTGCTTCAGCCCTTCCTCATAGTTTCACTTTTGTTTTTTCATGTAAATGGAGCGTCACTGGACACCGAAGGTGGCTAGTTAGTGACACTGTTTTCCGTTGTTGTTTGGCTTATTGACAAGGTTAATTTGTAATGCGTAATATGTAATGCATATTTCCAGGAGTTCCATCAGGATTGTGCTTTTAGTCAATAATTGGAAGCTGAGAATACTCACAGAACTCATTGATGGTTTCTACAGATCCCATAGGCATGTGACTTTGTGACAGGGGCGCTCCTGTCATTAGGCGGATGCTAGGGGCGCTCGCAAGCAGAAAGGGCGCCAGGGAGGGGAGTTTTTTTTTTTTTTTTTTTTTTTTAATAAATACTTTTTAATTTCACAATATAAAACAACAACAACAAAGACACAGCAATCTAACAACAGTACATACAGTCGTAAAGTCTTTAAGCAATGGCTAAATAAAGCATTTATATGTGTCTGTCTGCCTGCAACCTGCCTGCAATTTCGCCACGGTCCCCAATGGATTGCACACAGGACACGAGTCCTCCCCGCCCCCCTGCTCTCTCCTGTAGTCCTACTGCGCTTGCGTCTGAGGTAAATTGGGTTGGTAATTCGCTCTCTTTAATCGGAGATTGTTGAATTGGAGTTTGATTTTACAGGAGTTTGACTTGGAAATTAAGCACGTAAAGGGTACTGACAATGTAATTGCTGATTGCTTATCCCGTGTTTGAGTATGTGTATACAGGGCTCGAAATTGGCACCCGCGCCAAGCGCCAATGGCATGTAGATTTTGGGGCTTGCGGCCAAAATGTAGCAGGTACTCGCCACTTTGACGAGTGGAATACAGCTGCATGCTGATTAACCGCGCCTACTTCAGTCTGTCAGTGAAGGGAAAACGGCTTGCCATATAAACGCGAGAGGGCGGAGGCTCTGCTCGAGAATCTTCAGTATCAACGCTATTTTTCAATGGTAACTATTAGGGGTGCAACGATTCATCGACATTGTCGACAAAATTCAATGATGAAGTTCGTTGTTGACTAATTTATTCATCGATAATTTGTCGTTAAGTCACTGCAAAAGTATTTCATGCTTTGGAACTGGACTAAGCGTAGTTTCAAAGGAGCTGGAGATGAAGGCAGCTTCTGAGAGAGCCATTTGACTTCCTCACAACTCTTAGGCACGCCTGCACAAATGCGACCGGTGGGAGAAGAGAGGAAAGCGGCAGGATAACGCGGACATGGAGCTGCAAATTTATGCACGCAGTTACAATAGTCCATCACTAGATGGCAAACCAGAATCATTTATTGAATATTCACAGGCAAGCCGAATACTGAATACCGTATTTTTCTTTCACCTAAAAATTGATTAAAAGGCACCAGGAGAGAACAAAGAGTGGTTGTTCCTCTTCTTTCTATGCGTACTGTGAAAAATACTTCGTACTTGTACTTGCTTTTGATACTTGAGTATATTTTTCACAAAATACTTTTGGTACTTAAAGTAGCTCACATTAAATGTACTTGAGACTTTTTTGCAAGTAATTTTCTTATGGGTGACTTCAACTTTTACCAAAGTATTAAATTTGTTGTGTTTGTATTTTTCTATGATGAGGAAGATTGTTACATTGGGTTGTGACTAGCAGTAAATGTATGGAGTGTACCCAGTGTGCAGATTTTACTTTCTTCCTGTATTTTTGTATAACATATATGGCTGCTGTATAGTTTATTGTAGTACAATTACTATATTATGCATATTGCACTGCAACTGCGGTTTTAAAATTCGAGAGAAGTGAAGATACCCTGTGCCCTGTGTGAGTTTATGATGAATGTGGTCAGTGTAATAAGTTGGGGGGGGGGGACTACCAGAAATCCTGCCTAGGGTGCCAAGTTGCTTAGGAACGCCACTGCTTTGTGATATGATTTTGGAGTTGAATGTGAAGTCAATGATTTTATTGATAGATTGGCTATATTCAATAAATGTAATTTGACTTTTATCTGAGTGCAATAGTGGCAGATTAAATTCTTTACAAGCTTGGAGCTTGTGACTAATTTTGACTTGACTTAGAAATCAAAGATTACATGCCTTTGTTGGCTTGAATATACAATGGATAATAATTCTGTTTTTTTATTTTATTGTATTAAATTCTTAGTACACTTAGGGCACTAAAAATCACTAAAACCTAGGAGTTCATTGATCTTTAAAAAGTTCTTTAAAAAATTAAAAAAAAAAATTATTGTTTATTGCAATTAATTTTGGGACAATTTATCGTCCAGCAAAATTTTTTATCATGACAGGCCTACTTCTACGTCTATCTAGAGCAGTGTTTCTCAAACCTCTCCTGGAGGACCACCTGCCCTGCCTGTTTTAGATCTTTCCCTGCCCCAGCACAGGTGATTCAAATAATCAGGATGTTATCAATCAGCTTTAGAGGGTCAATAACGAGCTGATCATTTTAATCACCTGTGCTAAAACAGGGAAAGATCTAAAACATGCAGGACAGGTGGTCCTCCAGGAGAGGTTTGAGAAGCACTGATCTAGAGAGAGATGTTTATTGAGTGAGTCTATTCACAGCCAATTCAGGGAACTTTTGGTTTGTATCGAATCATTTCTATCAGTGAAACTTTGATACATTGCTTCCTCTTAACAGTATCAATGAAAAGGTGTGCCTGTGCTAACTCCACCCCCCCACCCCCACCCCACGCGGTTAAAGCTGCCATTGGTAAGTCTTATAAAAGTTACTTTTTGTCTGCTAAAACTGTCACTAGGTACAGACAGCATTTCATAAAACTGGTACTCTGTAATTAAAAAGGCTCCTTTTGCCCCACCTACTGCAATTTTGCAGAATCCATTCGGACCGATCAAAAAGAACCAATCAGAGCCAGAGGGAGTGTCTGACAGCCGTCAATCACAGCACATGCACGCGCTGCGGACAGCCTCCTTCCCCATACCTCCTCAGTTCACGCCAGTGCTCGGTCAACTCAAATCACCGAGAAAGGTTTTAGGAGCTTAGAGAAACTAATGGCGCAGCCATCAGCGAGAAAAAAATACCAATACCTCCATTACCGACAACAGCATACATGTTTAAAACAAGTAAGAACAGGAAGCCAGAAGAAAAAAAAGCACAAAAGAAAGAATTAGACAAAGCCCGGGATAAAACCAGTCAACATCGGAGTGGCTTCTCAGAGGTGGAGGGAACTCCGTGATCTGCAAGGATTAAAAACCAACGCAGAGTTGGCAACTTTTATTACTTGACAGGTAAATAATGTAATGAATAAAAGTCACTAGGATCAATATAATGCCACCCAATTAGGCTACCAGTGTTGTATTATTTTAAATTAGTTTAACACTTTAACTTTATTGCAAATCGGTTTAGCCATGAAACAATGTTCGTGTTGCCGCTCCATGTGAAGGATGAGGAGATGTTTCTTTAAACACCTTTTCCTACATGGATTTTGTCTGATTTACTGACTTCATTTTTTAAGTCGTTTGTGAATTAATGGTTTTGAGTAATAATAATAACTCCTGCTCAGGTTTTGGCTTACTTTAGTTTTTTTCATAATGAAAGCTTTATTATTATTCATCTTGCAACATAATAAGGAATGCAGTAGGCCTGTATATTTGTTAGTTGCCGAGTGCACAGGTGAGCAAGCCAGCAACTAATACTATACTTTGTGTGACGTGGCGAAAAATCACCGGTCCACTTTGTACCCGGTTACCCAACCATTACAGGAATCACATACCCGGTTCCAAAAATACCCTTAAATGCAGATTAATCAAATTTTCTATAATAAAAACTAATCTGGTATATGTTCGAATGAACATTTCATGCTGCTAATTGAATGCTCAAAATTTGTAGCTTTTTTTCGAAAATGAGCCTTTTATTTAGGTCTGAGTGGAGATTTCCGAAAACAACAGGAAGAGCGACTTATGTGGAACTTGAGCTGAAAACATACGAAAACAAGATGTTGTCAAAGAATATTACTTCCATAAATCTGACAAACTTTTGTTACAGCTTGGCCATTTTCTTTGGTAGGCCTGTCTTGGGTGCTAAAGGCTCAATCCCACTGGGCATTTTTTGCCTCGGCGATGCACTACCGCTGGAAATTGATTAACTTAGGGAGGCGTCGGGAACAGGTTGCCTGATGTTCCAGGGAAGCTTTGGGAGCGTCGCGAGCCATCTGGAGAACTACGAAAAATTTCAATGCTTGCACTGAAATTTTGACCAATGTATTCCCGACGTTTTATCAGGAAAAGAGGTCAGGGAGGCGGAGCTATCCAGTATATTGTTTATTGAAATATTATTTTCCCCGAGGCATCGGTGATGTCTCGCCGAAGTATCAGGAGACCTTCGGGGATATTTGAATCTTCGGCGAAAGTTCGGCGACCTTTCGGTGACACAATCCCGATGTCGGGGCTGCATCCCCGAATATTCACCGACATTTCGGCAACGGTTGAAAAGCGCATTCTTCGTATGGCGCTGATTGGCTGAATTTTGCATTGGCGCGCACTATAAGTACATTTCATATAAGTACATGCCAGAGAGAGAATGATGTTGAGCCCAAAATGTGCATATATTATATCATAGCCAAACATAGTTATTTTATCAGTGTTTTGTCCGGGCGCCAGGTTGTCTGTTAGACCAAAATAAATTAGTAGTGTTCAGCTCCACTAAAGCATTTTACAGAAAGTAAATAATTTGTATTGTACCAACAAAGAAAGAGGCACTTCCGTTTGCTCAAATCATAACATTATTTACATCAGGAGAAAAAATGAACAGGTTAAGAGAAAAACACATTTATCCGCAGAAAATAAATAACTCAAATTGCAGGCCCCAGCCTAGACACCTGCAAGAAAACTGAATATGTGTATCCAGCCACTCAAAAAGAAAAAAAAAGTTGATTAATTTCGAAAGGAAAAGATTGCGCCGCTGCAGTACAGGTTATAACAACCAGATGTAAGTCGCGGTCAGCTAAATAAAGCAATGCTCGACAGCCTTCTCGCCATTAAACAAACTTCAATATAGCCTGATATAAAAATGAAGAAAAAAAATTAAGGAAACAAAATCGTAAAAATAAAGGCTATAGGGGGAATATCAGAGGGGGAAAGAATATTCAAATTAACTCGGGGCAAGAGTAAGTGGAGTGAATACTAGTGATTAAAAGAAAGAAAGGTTTTATTCGGCGATATCAGTTTTTGTGGTGGGATGAGTCACAGGGAGTGCACAGGGTGGTGAGAAGATTCTTCAGTCAATAAAAAAAAAAAGTTATTTCCCAAACCCTGCTTGGCGTCTCACACTGGATTCCCATCCAAACTGTTCGATAATTATAGAGGCTGGTTGCACCCTGTAGCTCTCTACAATATATAACTCCTCAATAACCCTTCCTCGAGGCACCTGGGATGGTTCGCAAGTACTCACCGATGCATGCCCTAATCTACGGGGATGTTTCAAATTCGGGGAAGAATTGGGAGCCATCCCCAATGTTTCACAGGCATGGTTGGAGGGACATTCCCAGAAGCTTTGAGACCATGGCCGAAGCATCAGTGAACGTTCACCGGACCATCCGCGATGCGTAATAAGTGCAATTTCTAATGCGACTACTCCGTTTTTTTGGCAAAAACATCGGGGGCATCGGGAGCCATCGGGAGCCATTTTGTCTCTTTCCTCATCGCCAATGATTTTTAATGGGACCTAGGTAGGGGACCTCCGGTGCGAAAGTAACTCCGGACGAATGTAATTCAGCGATTTACTCACAGCCATGCGCACTTTGATGCGTCATACTAGGTCAGCACGTGCAGCTCGCGCCCCTCTCCTGACCCGCGAACATTCTTGAGGCGTCCAGTCTTCCTAGTTTTTTCCTCAGCAGTGAGTAAATTCAGACGAATGCTTAACTTTTTAGATTTAAAGATTGTCTTTATTGCTCCATGTGTCATATTTATGATGAAATGATAGGTGATTTAGTTCTGTAACATATGGTCAAGTTTGAAATGTTAGAAATTTTCCACTTTGGAAATAATCCTCGTTCAAATGTCAGGAGTCAACGTCAGGACTGAAGTAGCAACAGTTATGTTCGTTCCACTCTGGTAATGTGGCCGCATTTTGTGTTTATTTATTAAACTTTGACAGCAGTCAGGATGCGATCGCATGGGTGACAAGGCACCTATAGTGAGCAATCCTCCAATTACGTATACAGAAAATTGCAAAAAGAAGATGACAATTAAAAACAAAGAAAAGAAGCCTCAGAAATACAGAATAAAAGCGGCCAAGAAAAAAAGTTTAACTATATTAGGTGGCAGCATGTACAATGGCATTTGCTAACCCATGTACAAGAGTCGTTGGGTGAAAAATTATCATTGAACTTTTTTATGTAATAATTGAATAACTTCGAATTAAAAACAGCTGTGGTATCAGAAGGTTGATAAAGTGCATTGGCATTCCATAAGTAAAATATTCTATTAAAATACAAATGTCAAAAAGTTACCATCCTAAATTTTAGAATCTGTATTGAAAAAGTATCCTCAGATTGGAATGAAACAAACTGCACATTGGAAATGTCATAGTCACTCCTCAAACATTTACACAGAAATACACAGTCCATTATGTCACACCGATAGCCAAGCGGTAATAAGTTCAGCTTCACGAGACGGACTTTGTAATCACTTCCTACACAATCACTATTACTAAGAATGTACTTGGTTGCTCTCCTTTGCACACCTTCGATGTGAAGGACAGATTTCTTGGATGCTACAGCCCAAGGTTGGGTAGAATATTCCAAGAGTGGTCTGATGAGTAGTATACAGTTTTCTTTTTGTTTGAATTGAACAAGAGTGACCACAAGTTCTTTGAATTAATCCTAGCATAGGATTTGCTTTACTGACCAGTACATTTGCATGTGCCTCCCATGATAAATTAGATGACACCACAATCCCGAGATCACGCATGCAATGGACTTTTTCAATTATATTACCATTCATGGTGTACTCGTGAAGAATGGGAAATCGCTTCCTTGTAACACTCAAAAGTTTACATTTGGCAGTGTTAAATCTTATATCCCATTTACGACTCCAGACCAAGATATTTTCAAGGTCGCACTGCAAATTTGAACAGTCTTGAGTGTTTTTGATTTCTCTTAAGCATTTTGAATCGTCCACGAATAAAGCAACCTGTGTCTCAGGACTTGTGCAATCTGGCATGTCGTTGATGTACAATAAAAACATTAAAGGACCCAATATTGATCCTTGTGGAACTCCTGATGTAACAGGAGACCAGGAGGATAGAGCACCATCGACAACAACTCTTTGTTTGCGATTAGATAAATACAGACCTCCCAACATGTACGAATTTGCCGTATTTTTTACAAATTTTGGGCCCATTTACGAAAATACGCAATCAGTTCCAATTTTTACCAATTGGAAGATCGATTTTTTTCAAAACTTGAAAAGCACCGTTTTCGCGCACTTGAGAATGGCAGACAACGAGCGGGCCCAACCCCGTCTCCAGGGCACCCATCTGTGCTGTACTTGAGAGTTCAGTGATTGTATCCTACAGTACAGTCGCCGTTAAATCCAAAGAGACGGCGTTATATTCACGTCCGGTTATCTCGAACATTTCGCCCTTCTTACCCATTTCTAACCACGATCTAACCAATGAGCCGTATCACAGGACATTTTACCGCCAGTAATAACCACATGTGGCTCCGTGGAACTGAATGTAGTACCGCGTGTAAGTTATAGAATAGAGGGCATTTTGACTGTTAGAATTACGTGTGTTTGCCGTTATGTATTTTAACATCTTTTTATTTTCTCTACCAGTGAAAGTGGAAGTGAGAGCTTATGCGACCTCTGGAAAGCGCGTGGCTGATCCCCTGTTTAAAAAGCCTAGCATGAACAAGAAAAAAAATAGCCTATAATGATAAATTTGACAGCGAAATATAAGAAATTGTATTCTTGAAGGAAATTTTTTTGGAATTTCAAATATGTCTTTTTATTGCAAAAACTGTGATTCTGAGAGTTTGTGGGTAGATCTTCAGCGAAGTGTGCCGCAATTTATTTTTTTGGTTTTGAAAAGCCAGCCGCAATATAAATAAACAAATTGGCAATTTACAACTTAATAGCCTGTGAGCTTATGCTCACGTTATTCTCCGAAATTATGCGTTTTCGGACCTGCAGAGGTGTGAGGTTGTCTCTCGCCAAGGAGTCAATCTTCGTCCTAAACTCTGGGGAAATGCGTCGTATCGTGATAGGATCCATAGTTGTGAATGTGATGTCAGTTTATGGTTGGGCATTTTATAGACCATTCCTGCCACGCGCTGACCAGGTCATTAATTCTTTAATAGGCTACAATAAGCTTAAAGGGAATATTAGGGTGACAATGAGTGATAAATAGAGATGACACGAACTGAGCTGTATTGAATCAGTGCTAAGTTTATCCGCTTTTAATCCGTGAATTCAGTTTACGAAAGAGCTATTCAGTTAAGTGACATTGTCCTTTAGAGAAAAGATATTGAGCAGATCTTTTTTTAATTGCGTTTCCTTTTTGATAGATATAGAAGAAGCTTACTAAAACATCCTGTGTAAGGTTTCGTGAATAGTTTATTTTCATTTTTTAGTGCATCCAAGAGTCATTATGGTCGAACTAAATTCATATTGTACGCAATTATTTTCTAGTTGCCAGCTTTGCGCACATTATGCTTGAACATCTGAATGGTTATCTGAATGGTCATGAGAAGTCATTAAAACAAATACAGACGATGCAAAACGTTTTGAAAAATTGGTTAAAAATGGCCAATTAGCATTTTAAAACGAAACAGTATAGAAATCGAAAAACATTCAAGTTCTTTCCCTAAATGAATTTTACTGAGACGGGGTGCGAGTAATCTTAGATATACAGTGGGTTGACCGGTTCCGCAATTTGACCGATTCAGCAATTTGCAGAAATCAAACTTTTTTTTGCGGGAAAATGACTTCGCTGTCAGCCTTGAGTTTGACACCGCTGGAACGGTAAATTATTGGGGATTTAACTCTTAACTATCGTTTCGAGATATTCGGCTTCATAGAGAAATAAATGCCCGATAACTGTTGCTTGCCGTTGCAGCGGTAGGCTACCAAATCAACGCTCGTAATAAGGCGCGCTGTGCAGCGTGTGGCCGTTGAACACGTGTATTCCTGGGATTCATCACATGTTTTTAGTGTCATTATGATCGGAAATGATCATATATTTGACCATATAAATCCCAATTTCGTACTCTTGATACTTTTTCATCAACACCCATCAGAGTGACTGCTTGTCATTTGACTAGTTCCGCAAACGCCATTTTGTAGGTTTTCAAACTTTTAATTTATGAGACATGTTTATTCTTGTTTATTTTTTCTGAAATAATTTTATGAAAGTTTATTGTCGTCAATGTGAAATAAAACAAATAAAACATTTTCCCCCCACCACAGTCTTTTCAAAACTTACATTCCAATGAATGGAAGGTCCAGTACCTGCATTTCAAAGTTTCATGACTGACTGCAGATAACTGAAAGGTTCAGGATGTTCTTTACTTTCTTTCAAAGTTCTTTCAAAGACATGTTCCTGTGTAGACTGGGGGATCCAGGACTTTCACTTTAAGTTTCCAAGTTTACTGAAGGATTCAGGATGTTACTAGTTACTTTCTTTCAAAGACATGTTCCTGTGTAGACTGGAGGATCCAGGACTTTTAA
Organism: Gymnothorax reevesii; assembly: GCA_029721435.1. NCBI lineage: Eukaryota > Metazoa > Chordata > Actinopteri > Anguilliformes > Muraenidae > Gymnothorax > Gymnothorax reevesii. The sequence goes on from CM056574.1 coordinate 53,358,327, forward strand.
GTTTCCAAGTTTACTGTAGAAATGAATGTGTGATTAGAGGACAGTCACTAAGTAATTCTGTTGGATGACATTCCACAGTGAACAAGGTCAACTGTCAGCTTCTTTGAATGTCACTTTGTTGGGTGAGTATTCTCCTATACTTTTATTAACAGAGTTTTAACATGATTGTCCACTTTGGCGCTACATGCGGTCGGGTTATTATGTCGGTGTAGTTATCCCGGTATAGTATTAGGATACTACGGCAAAAATACTAATTGCAAAATCCAAATGTTGGGAGGTCTGTAAATATGACGTAAGCAATTTTAAGAGATTGCCATGAAATCCATAAACCTGAAGTTTATGCAGAAGTAAGTCGTGGGGGACAGAGTCAAATGCAGATGAAAAGTCTAAGTATAGAATGTAAATTTGTCCAGACTGATCCAGGATTTTGCCGACTTCATGAAAAACCTGAATTAACAGAGTTTTTGTTGACTGTCCCTTTACAAAACCCTGTTGCAAGTGATGCAAGACAGACACAACGTGAGGATAAACCAAATTTAGGATACACCTTTCCAGCACCTTGCTGCATATGCACAATGACGAGATTAGTCGATAATTTCTCACATTTTCTTTATCAGATTTTTTATGAACAGACATTTGCTCTTAGCCACGCAAGTGGCAAATCTCCAGTTTGAGGAGATTTGTTAAACAGGCTACAAAGCGATGGCACCAATTCATGAGCAGATTCTTTTAAAATCTGAGCCAGTAACTCATCTGGCCTGCACACTTTGTCCGAATCAGGATCAGTCAAAACAGATCTGACATCCTGGACAGTAATCGTTACATTACCCAAATAAGCATGTTTAAAAACTGTTATGTCTGGATATAATCATATTGAAGGCTGGGGGGTGAAAAGGGATTGAAAATACTCGTTAAACAGACTAGCCTTTGCGCAAGGATCAGAAGCAGTTTACTCATCATAAGCAACAACGCGAGGGACACTTTTTGTCTTTGTTTTGCTCTTGAAAAACCCCCAGAAGCGCTTTGGTGTTTTGGCAAGAGAATCACTGAGAACATGTAAATACTGATTATACTTAAAAGCACATACATCTTTTAATTTGTTCCTTAATTTACGAAATTTTGCCCACAATGCTGCATTATTACGTTTTTTAGCTTGTTTCCGTGTGGATTGTACTTTGTTGCTCAGGTGACGTACTTCACTGTCAATCCAGGCAGGAGAATTTACATCCTTGATTACAGTAGTAGGAATGAATTTATTGACAGATGAATGCACAAGATCTAACCAACTTTGCCAGTTAACGTTAAGATCAGGGTGAAGCATAGCAGAGTGGAATGACACTTTGCCCATGTAAGATCGAAAAAAAAGCTCAATAAAAATGTGTATCATGTTTTACCGACAGAAAATACCAAGAGTTAGGGTCAGAACTACCCAGAGAGGAATGGTTGACCCAAGGGGGTTTACGCAAGGGCCTTTTTTGATGTCAGAAGAGGCGATAGTATAAGGAGGGCAGCAGAGGTGCATGGCGTTTGTCATGTCACCCTGTTCAGGTACTGCAAGAGGAGGGCAGAGGCAGGAGGGCAGCAGACCAGGGCCCCAGGGTACAGGGCTCACAACAAAGTCTTCACAGAAGAACAGGAGAAGAGACTGCAGGCATATATAAAGAAAGCAGCCGAGAGATATTTTAGCCTGAGTTATAAAGACGTGCAAGTAACACCGCAGACAGAGCTGCACAACTACCGCCATATAGCAAGCACCTCCGCTCTGGATCTACCCCTGCTCTGAGCCAGATCAGCTGGAGCTGGGGCACATGCGGGGCAGATACGGAGCGGAGGTGCTTGCTATCTGGGAATTAACCTCTTTTTTATGCCTTTTTTTTGGTGCGAAAGTTTGCATATGAGCTGGCCAAAAATATTGGCCTCAAAACTCCATGTTCATAGAAGAAAAACCAGATGGTAGGGAAGGATTGGCTCACCTCCTTCCTCGAGCGCAACAAAACCCTGTCCATCCGTCGACCTCAAGCCACCAGCATGTCCCGTTCCACCTGCTTCAACAAGGCGAACGTGGCCGCGTTTTTAAAAACCTAAAGACTGTCCTAACCCGCTATAATTTTGAGGCAAATGACATCTGGAACATGGATGAAACAGGTAAAAATTTATATTTAGATAGATTTAAAAGCAACAGTGATTTGCACCAGCACTAATTCATTTCACTCATTATTTCAGGTACCACAACGGTTCACGTGCCAGACAAAGTCATTGCCACCAAGGGCCAGTGCCAGGTCGGTGCGGTGACCTCCAGGGAAAGAAGGACATTGGTGACCGTTGCCTTTGCTGCCAACGCACAAGGCAAGTTTGTTCACCCTTACTTTATCTTCCCAAGGAAAACGTTCCATGACTACTTCATCCGGGAAGGTCCCCCTGCCTGCACTGGTTCTCCCAATAGATTGGGGTGGATGGAGGAGACAGATTTTTTGGCCTTTTTACAGCATTTTGCAAGACACACCCGCTTGACCCCAGAGTCAAAGTTGCTGCTACTCTTAGACAATCATGCATCACACCTGTCTGTGGTAGCTATTGACTTTTGCAAGTCACAGGGCATTGTACTCCTGTCTTTTCCACCCCACAGCTCCCACCGTCACCGTTCAGCCGCTAGACCGAAGCGTTTTTGGCCCTCTGAAGCACTACATTAACAGTGCAGCAGACAATTGGATGCAAATGAACCCTGGAAGAACTTTGACCATCTACAGCATCCCAAGTCTTGCGGCTAAAGCTCTGCCTCTTGCTGTGACACCAAGCAGCATATCATCTGGGTTCGAGTTTACCAGTATCTGGCCCTTGAATCCAGATAATTTCAGTGAGGCAGACTTTGCTCCAGCTTTCGTGACCGACCGTCCTACACCAGCACCAGCACCAGCTCAATCCCCAGCGCCTACTCCCTTGTGACACCAACCTAGCCCGAGCCCATTGGACCTGCATCCCCATGAGTCAGCCAGTCCTGTAGATGGTGAGTTTGCGTCTGTGTGTGTGTCTTTAAATGTGCATGTTGAGCCTTGCCAAGCATTTTTTTCCCATATCATCTATCCAGTTATGCTAGTGGTACCAGGAACATCTAGTGGCACGCCAGTACAGAGGTTCAGCCCAGAAAAGGTTTGCCCATATCCAAAGGCTGGCTCGAGAAAAGAAAATAAAAGGAGAGGCAGAAAGAGGTGAGCATAGTGTCATTTATAACTCGTCTTGATTCTCTTGCTTGTATAAAAACAAGCTGATTCTGACTATAATCTCTTTCAGTCTGTAACGTTATCTTTTAAAATGACGTCCATGTGAAAAATGTAACTTTCGTACCAGCTCTCTCCTATAACATCTGCCACTGTACTATGAAAACGCGGTTAAAGACAAGGTCCCCTTGGTGTTCACATAGCCTGAATAGAAATTTTTTGTCGCTGCCGTGGAAAAAGAAACCAACAATTTAAGTAATTATGACAAAATTTTGCTGTCATTTATGGCTTAATGTTACAATGATACTGTTTCTCATGAATATTAATCAATTTTCATAGATTTTATTTAATTTATTCAATTTTGGATGAATACATTTTTTGCATGCTGCTGCACCAACAGCAGGTGTTGCAGCACCTCCAGCACCCCTACTTCTTGCGGTTATGCCGGATCATCCAGTGTTCTGGTATGTTGAGAATAAGCATCCTGGAAAGAAACTCACTTCTGTGTTGCCATGAATACATACAGGGATGACACGGACTGTTAAGTCTGTGAAGATGCACCAATGGAAATTATCGTCCATGAGGAAATCCATTTAGAATATCTTTGTAAAATTAATATCCCAAGTTTGCATCTCAAGGGGGATACTTCGGTAATAAATCTCTAAAATAGATGACTGTGTTATCATTTTAAAAAAAAAACAACTTTTGCCCCATTGTCATTGCTATAATTCTGTATGTTTGTTATAATTTAGTATAATTTAAAATTCCTATTAATAAAATAGCTAGAATTTCTTAAATGGGAAGTGATTCAATACTTTTGTACCATACTATATGTTTGACCTGGACAATTTTGTAATTCTGTTGGGTACTCAAAACTGTTATTTTTCTAAATGAGTATACGCAAAAATGATTGCTGCCAACAAGAAGAAAGATGAGTGAACAAGTAGATTAATGTTTCAAGCCAAATGACTGTTGCAAACTGGATTGCTTTGCCTTTCATTTCTGTTGACCTCTGTTGACTAAAATTTGGCAAAAATTTTGATTGCCTATGTAAAGCTAGAAACAGACAGATGATTTCTGCGCAGCAATCATGGTAATTGTCTGAAAGCTAATGACAAGTGATGTAAGAGCTTGTCAATACAGACCTCAACCTCCAAACTAATTATAGCTTAATCACATCTTTTCTGTATGAGACATGGAATAACTGCTACCGAAGCGTGTAATTTTTTACCATCTTTTACTAACCGCAGGGTTAACCGTCACCTTTCCCTTACTGCTCTGTCTTGTGGCTCAGGGTAACCAGACAACCATCATCCTCACTTTCAGTTTCAGCAGTTTCAGCAAAACAAAACTGTGAACCAAAAAGCAGAGGCAGAGAACTCAACTGTGAACAAAACAGGCTGAGGCACTCCTGACGTGCATAATTTTTATGCACCTACAGGACATTTTGCTAGGATTTTGAATTTTAAAAGATCTCAAAATGCTTGTTCATCCAAAGGACCACAGAATCAGATTTGGACCACAGAATCTTTAATATGAATATGTCCTTCCGAGCCCAAGCTGCTCGGGTCTTAAATTTTCCTGATCCATTCTGTACTCAGAAAAACCGGCTAATAAGCCCAGGGAGCCACTTAAAGGGGCTGTGTCACAGTGACTGCGCAAACTCAGAACTTGCTGGCTATCTAACTTTGCTAACAAAGTTGCATGTGAAATGAAAAGTTTTTGTAGATCTGTCTAGCTAGTTATATAGTGGAGCTGTGATTGTCATGTAGGGAACATAATCCAATGATTTAGCTAACTGTCTGATGATATTGTTTCAATGAAGCTAGTTGAGTAGCTAGCTAATAAGAGAACAAAATTTGTGTGTGAAATGAAAGGTCACAGTAGGGATCTGCATTTGCACGGTACTTTAATTTAATATTTGGTTGCAGCTTCCAAATAATTTACCACATATGCTGCATGCCTCCTGTTCTGAGGACCTCCCAGTCATTTTAAAGCTGTAATAGTCTACCATTTTTTCCAAGGTTAAAATCATTATCTTCAGTTTGATGATGATTGTGGCTCTAAAATATCTCCTACACACTACTCATAGCAAAAGGAACCAAAAAAAATCCACTCTCTCTTGAGGCTGCTGGCACGCAAAGAAATCAACCAATAGGAATCGTTCGAGCCAAATAGGAGTTTCCCTGGCTCGGTTCCGCAACTACTTTTTCGCTGCTGTGTACCTCCCTCCCTCGTTCAAATTTGGCACTCCAGTTCTTCTGCCCTCCCTCTTCTGCTGTGCCCCGTAGCCACCCTGCTGAGACATCACGGTGGCCAAAGGCCGAAAAATGCCAAAGAAGAACAACAACAACAAACTGCAGAGACATGGAGAAGGAAAGCTCTGGGCAACCGCCTCTTCCACCTCTACTTGCCCCACCGACCAAGAGGACTAAAAAAGGAAAGTCTGTGGTCAAAAAGGCTGAAGAGAAGAGAAAGCTGGATCAAGCCAGATCTCAAATGAGGATAAATATAGGAAAAGCCTTTCCACAGTGGAGACTGCTACGGGACTCGCTGGGCCTAAGGCACGATGCAGTAACTGCGCAGTTTCTGTTGGAAAGGTAGTAATTTGTTTTATTTTAGAAGTTGATTTATGTTTCTGTAATATTGATCGTACGTTACAACGTCGCAAACTCATAGATAAGTATTAGGTCAGTGTTGGCTTACTGCAGTGAAGGCTAACCTTAGTAATGTTATTTTGGTCAGCCTACTCACTATTGAAATTACGTTAGCCTCTAAATGCTGGTGTGTTGTGAGCATTGGTTGTGAGAAAAGGAAACAAATCTTGATGGGGGAATGGTTTTGGACACAACACTGGACTAGCTAATATCCTTTACATATTGGTTGTGCAAAGTCTGTACGAGCGTTTATTTGTTTGATAGAGATCCACATTGCTGTGTTAATGCTAGTTACAAGTAGCCTCTATGTACACCTTACATGCTAAAACGTTTACACATTGTGTGCGCAAAATAACTTTGTTTGAGGCAGCTCAGTGCCGTTGTCATTATGAACATAAGAACCAAACATCAGCAATTCTTTGCCTCCACGTCAAACTGGCACTCTGTGTGTGGCAAACCTGCTCTCTTCTCAGCGAAAGGGGGTGCGTCGGTTTCCGAGAGAATGAGACTGTGCTTTCATGGTGTCGAAAGAAGCACAGAGGGGGTGCGGGAAGTGTGTTTGGTGGGGAAATCGTACGCTATAGTTTTAACGTGAAAATGCCCATTAGCGGACGGCAGCTATTAGCATTAAGTTTTCAAAGTTCTGAGCATGCGCAGTAATCATGACACACTAAAACAAAACTTAATCCATCTTCCACCATGAGACCTTGAGTAAAATCGAAACTTCAGCCATAATAGCAAAAATGTAACGATACCAAACATTGCAATTGGAGAATGAAAAAAGTGTTAATATCTAGTCTGTTCAAAACAATGAGATGATTAATTCGGCCAAAATGATAACGCTTATTGCCATTAAATTAATAAATTCCATATTCCATAATTACATAATAAGTTTCAATAACTGTTAGTGAATACTTTAATAGCGAAAAGCTTTAGTATGCAAGCCAGCCAGCTGTACAAACCGGCACTCATTTGACCTGTATTGGCCTTGTTGTTTGTCCAAAGTGCACCGTGAAATGAAGGTCGTGTGTTATCATCATGCACGTTGGATACCTATTTTCAGACACCTTTCCTCGTCATGGCTAAAACAACTCTCAGTAAATAGTGTTTTGTTCCGATGCACCATGCCTACAAGCTGATTGTCAGGCTGATTGTCACTTGAGCTGAAAACAGATTTTTTGACTGAGAGAAAAGAACGTACCATTCCGACCAAAATTTATCATTATGTCAGCTTCACCATCCATTAAACGGGTGAACTTCAGTGGGGTGACATCACTCCACACTTTGAAAGCCCGGAAAAAGGCATCATCCACCGTCTCCTCGTCCAGATCTGGAGTATACCCAAGAATCCTGAAATAGGGAATGAAAACAACAGCTATTCAAAAAGGGTCCAAAGCAAAAACATTAAAAATAACTTCATTTACATTGTAAGGGGTTCCTGTTCTGTCCTGATGATTTTTTTAATGAGTAAATGTCATATTTATACAGCTCACTCCCCTTTTCAACTTAAAGATGAACCTACCCAGTCAATGCATAATCAGAGAATAGAAAAGCATAAGAGCAGCATTAAAAAGTAATAGAAATCGTATACATCATATTACCAAAACCACAGTTTTTGAATTAATTTCTGCCAATAATCAAAGCATTCTTTCAATCACAAACGACAATTAGCTAATCAGGATTTATGACAATTCATGAAATAGTAAACCAAGGACCTGTATAAGAGTAGGCTCATCAGTACTCCAAAGAAGAGTTAAACCAATCTGTGTAGAACAGTCAGCTTTAATGGCCAAAAATTAAAATTACTCTTGCCAGGCACAAAAATACAGCATTTTTTTCTCTCCTTTGCTGATTAAAAATCGTCATTTTGATATTACCTGACATAGGCTAGAAAGAACAGGGGTATTACAGGTTCCATTTAAGTAAAAAGCATTTTCAAGGTTCATTCAAGCAACCTGTGTAAGATACAGTTATAGTTTGGCATCAAGGCTCTGACCCCAACACCCTCGTTCTGAGCTTGAGTAGAAGGGAGCAGGAATGTGTCAAAATTCCCCCTGGAGGAAATTCAGTGCTGGGGTGGAGGTGAGATGTTACAGTAACTTGACGGCAGGCAGTGTTACTAGCACCAAAGAATGATGCATTGCAGCAGCAGTAGGATATTCATTTTGCCACAGAAGTAGAGTGGGAGAGAAGTTTCAAATAGCTCCCCTTTAGGTGGCAGCGGCAGATGCTCACAGTAGTGTTTATGAGAATGGGAATGCTTCAATTTGTCTGCCTTAACAAGCCCAGCTAGGTGCATCCAATATATTAGCCTTTTAGATCAAGAGTGGTCTAAGTACATTTTTTTTGTCTTTTATGGGATGATTGCACTAAAGTCAAACACAAATGAAAACATCAGCTTGCAATATACTACATTTTTTGTAGGCATTTAATTGCTTTGACTCTAATTTATCTCTGGAGAGAATCATTTTTTTATTTTAAAGACATCATTTTCAGAATTTCTTCATTTCTTTGTGAAATTTATGGAAGTTCAAAGGGAATATATTTTTCCTGAATGATATAAAATTCTGAAAATGGCTGATTGATGTCTAAATGCTTATTGCAAGACAGGAAAATTATACGACAAACCCTTAAAATGTTAATCACTGGAGTACTTCTCATTCAGGATGAATAACTTGTAGCATGCCTAATTCATGCTTTTATTGATAAATATTTGCTATATATTCTTCGAAGGTACCAACAGTGAGAGGGCCAGGGGCCAGAAGACTGATAGATGGGCTTGATTCTGGACCAGGTGAAAGTAGGATGAATGTGTTTCATGGTCCGAGGTATTAGTAGCCATAGGGCCACCGGGTTGATAACTTTAGAAATGGGCTAAGGTCTGATAATGGGAAAGCCTGGGAGATTCCATTTTGATAGGCAGTTCCTTAGGTGACAGCAAGACCTTCTGACCTCCGACATTGTGGAGGGCAAGAATCTGGCCGTGGTCAGCTGCCCTCTCCATTCTGAAGGCGGCCTTGAGAAGGGCCACCCAGGTCTTCTTCCAGCTGGTGTAGCAGCAGCTTATAAACCAAGAGGCTGAAAGACCTCACCCCTCCTCTTCCAGAGCTGCAGAAAGCAAAGGTCGATTGCCTGGCAGCACTGAAAAGGTGAGAGTCCTATGGAGGATGGTGGCAAGGAGTTAGTCGAATACTACACCCAGGGTAGTTGTTTGCTCCAGAAGGAAGGGTCCCCAGAGTTGGGGCAGCGAAGCACTGTCTCGATATACTGATATGCCCTTTCCGTCTGGTAAATAGATCGAGGGTGGTAGCCAGAGGAGAGGCTAACCATGGTCCCCAGTAGATTGCAGAATGCTTTCCAGAAGTAAGAGGATAACTGGGGACCTAAGTCCAGCAACCTCTTTAGCCAAGCAAAGTCCAGAGCAATGTGTGACTAAGGAAATCGAGGAACAGGTATGGGCTGAAGAAATTCAGCAAGCAGGGAATTGTTGTTTTCACAGGCCGCACAGACTGGGCAGACTCATTCTCTGGCATATGACAGTCACAATGCACTGAACCCCAGGATGGCCAGTGAGGTGGAAAGAACGACCTCGCTGAAAGACTAGTGGGTGGCTTGTTGGGGCATAGACAGATAATTCACCAGACAAACCCCAGGAGCAGGGCTTGCCGGTTTCACGGAAGGGGCAACTGTTTCAATGTCCTACAGTGCCACCCCAGTTCAAAAATTGGAAGGAAAGATAGTATCTTGTCCCTCCTTCCCCTCAGTAGGATCATGGACCCTGAAGGAACATCTGGTTTTCCATTCTTGGTTCCAGGGACCAGTACGCTAGCCTTGGGTTAAGACACTGGGCAGTTTTGAGATACTCAAGGTTGTGATAATTGGCGAACAACAGAAATGACACTTGAAAACCTTCAAGCCAATGACGCCCCTCTTCCAGGGCCAGTTTAATGCCCAGTTACTCTCAGTTACCAATGGAGTACTTTCTTTCCATAGGGCTCAAGCCTAGTGAGAAGTATGCACAGGAATGGATCTTTTCACCCGAGGTGGAGACTTAAGACAGAACGACCCTTACTTCACAGTCCGATGTGTCAACCTCCATAAAGAACTGGCAGGTAGGATCAGGCTCGTTGAGGACAGGTGCAGAGGTAAATCTTTGCTTCAGGGCTTGAAAGGTGTACTAGGCTTCAGTGTTCCAAGAGAATTTTGAGTCTGTAGAGATGAGAGCTGTGTGAAGAGCAGATAAGGATCCATAGTTTCTTCTGAAGTGTCGGTAGAAGTCTGCAAATCCTAAGAAGAGTTGAACATTGGAGTACTTGACAGACGTGCAAAGTGTGCTCAGAGGTGTCATGGGAGGAGATGAGTGTGTCAAATAGGTAGACATATACAAACTGCCTAAGCATATCTTGCAAGACATCATACAACAAATTTTGGAAGACCCTGGGGGAGTTAATGAGCCCAAAGGGCATGAACAAATACTCATAGGAGCCAGTAAGGTGTTAAATGCAGTCTTCCATATGGTTACCTGTTCGAATGCACACCAAGTGATGAGCATTATGCCAGTCGAGCTTGGTGAGGACTAACACTCTCTGAAAGGACCCGAAAGTCATCAAAGCTGGACTTTTACAGTCATCCAGTGATAAGAGATGACCGAAATCTTTTTGGGGCAACCAAAAAGACTCTGTGCTCAGTGGATTATTTAATGGCACGTGATGCTTAGATAGCCATTAAACCAAAGCAAATGATAGCCATTGCTGAGATAAATAATAAAAGGCTTAAAGGACAACCTTGGCAGATACCCCCTGATTGAGATACTCTGAATTTAAACCATTGGTAATGACGGAAATGCTGACAGAGGTGTTAAGGAGTTTTATCAATGCCGCAAATTAAGGACCAAAACCCAACTTTCTGAAGCACTAAATAAGAATGGCCATTCCACCCAATCGAATGCCTTTTCTGCATCTATAGACATAACCATTTCTGGAATCCCTCTAGACACAGAAGAAAAAATAACATTCAAGAGGCAAAGGATACTACTAAAGGAGTGGCGATTTCTTATAAATCCAGTTTAGTCATCAGAAATTACCAGATGAATAACTATTTTCCAGATGCACCCCAAGATGCCATATCATAGCTGCCATATTCAACCATATCTTAGAATCTGCAGTAACAGAGGATGCTGTATTAGTCGATTCAATTTGCATTCATTCGCATCCTTTCCAGGCTTTGAAAATAAAGTGATGTATTTGTAAGGGTTTGTGGCAGGGTCCCTCAGGTTAAAGAGCCATGAAAAAGATTAAGCAAAAGTGGTGGTAGTTTGTCTGAAAATTTTTTGAAAAATTCAGGAATCCATCTGGTCCAGGTGCATGGTTTAAACAGGAATAGTGATGCCGCCTGAAGTTTATGGCTTCAGTACTTTCAACCTCTTCAAGCCTGGATGTCGCTGGAGTAGTGTGCAAAATTCATGAGATCCCCTGAAAGCCTCAAAAGCAAAATTTGAAGGGGTCTCAAATTTTGTCTTAAGAAATAAAGAATAAAATGTTTTATTGTCACTAATGGTCACTAAAATGTTTTTAAGCACACTATGTCCAGTATACAGAATTCAAAACACTTATCCACAAATATGTTTTATTTTTTGCCAAGCAGAGCCAGCCAGTCCTGTGAATGTATGCAAATTAGCCAAGTGCGCTAAACAGAAGAAAGACATAACTTGAGAAGTCATATTCAAAATGGCGAGCAAGCGAAAACTAAACCAGAGTGTATCACTTGTACACTTTGGGTTCACATCCAAAAATGTGCCACTCAGAGATGAAGAGGCACCTAAAGACGATGCTGGGGCAGCTAGCGCAGTGGGCCCACAGTGACTTCCCAGAAGAACAATGTGAAGTTGAGGCCGAGTGCTCCTCTGACGCTGGAGGTGCTGGGAGATCGTTAGCTGCTACACCTGCTAGCACAAGCGACTTGCCAGCTGATTGGACAGTGAAGCAAGTGGGCGAATGGATGAATAGATGAGTGTGTGCGACTGTGCGCGTGTCCTTTCCGGCTTTGGCATACTGCATGGTTATGTGGGCCTTGTGGTCGGTTGTGGTCTCAGTGAAGCAGCCTAGCCTTGGAGTTTGAGGTGTTTGGGTGATTGCGTGTGTGTGTGTATCTCTGTGTGAGAGAGCGAGAGAGCACCCGCTGTAGTGATGTTTGGCTTGTTGTTGTTAGTAGGCTGTCTTGTCAGCATCTACCGTGGCGCTTTTTTTCAATTTGAGAGATTGCCTGTTTGCACAGTTCGGCGAATGTGCTTTGTGTATGTGTTCAATGATGTATCTGTCTGATTATGTTTGTTGTAGATGGATAATGTCATACGATCGGTCATACTGCAGGCTCTCATTTGCAAGTTCACTGATTGAGTGCCAATCTCTAATTGGCTATACCTGGCATTTATTCAGGTGATTGCGCATGTAAGTGCGCCAGATTGGTGCCAAATATTGTTGTGTCTGCATGGTAATGCACAACTTTGCCTCTCCTTGGAATTAAAACAACGTGCATCCAAACAACTTTAGCCAATGCAATCTCCTATGTCAGTGTTGTTTTACGAATACTATAGTATATCGACGGATTATCAAAAATTGTTAAGTGTGTGCGTGTGAGTTGAATACTTTTTTTACTTTCACTTGAATAGATTCATAGACCAGTACTTTTAGTACTTTCAATACTTTTGCTTAAGTTAATTTTAACCAGAGTGCCTGTACTTCTACTTCAGTATAATGGTTGTGTACTTTTTTCACCTCTAAATAAAACCCAGCTGTTGGAACCTTGTTCAAACTTGAAAGAACCTGGTGTGTTGTGATTTAATAAAGTGCAACCGTGTAAGTTACATAAAGAACCACAAGTGGTAAAGTCAAGAAATATATATGCAGCGTTAAAAGAATTGTCCTAATGTGGGGGTTAGATGCTTAAATGGTAAATATTATATCCTACTTTGGGAATATGCTAATAAACACAAAGTAATGTATTGGAAATAAACTATTGCTTTTAATACAAGGAAATTAAAGTGCCAGTAAATACCTAGCATGTTTTCAATGATATCTCAATTGTGACAACATATAAAAATGGTATCAGTAGGTAGGGAAATCATTCATCTTCACATCGATATGTTATACAAATTTTTACGACATCGAAAAATATGGATTTTGATGTTAAAAACTCACTCAACCCTCAAACTGTCGCGCCAGCGAAAATGTGATGTCATTAGAGTAAGTTCCCTTTCTTGTGTACCACGTGACGTGTGACGTAGCACACACAACAGCAATGGCGGAAAGAATCAAGTTGACATCCTCGGAGAGAAAACGCCGGAAAATTGCCCTTGATGCCAAAAGAAGACGATCCCTAGTATATATTGGGAGTGCTATTGATCGGTGGAAGAGTCTGAGAGAGAGACTGTGCATTGACAATGTTGAGTTGGCCCTAACTTTGATGGATTAGTAAGTTGAAATACCGTGTTGGTTTTTCTTAGCAACATTTCTTGCGCTACTCGAGTTCATAAAAGTATACAACGTAAATGGTAGTGTGCCTCGAATGGGGGAATTATGTTTTGCTTATCGTGTTTGCCTCCACATTCTCCCAAAACGTTCCTGTCTGTCTTCTTTTTTTGTCCGTGCGACGCCTTCTTTGTTTCCAGTGTGCGATTTCGACCCACAATGCTTTGCGCAATAAATAATTTAGCCGATCTATTTTTAGACCGGGAAACCCTTTTTTGAAAAATTGCATTTCCTAAGGTTATTTTTGGTCAAATATTTTTTATAATTTTTTTTGGGCCATATTACAGTTTTTTAAAAAAAAAACACATGCAACGTATTTACTGGCACTTTAAGAGTCAAAAAAGACATTAAAATGCACAGATATTGTGGCCTGTGTAATTTTCTTTCTGGAGGCCCAAAATCCCTAGCTACGCCCCTGGTTATTATAGTACTAATTGAAGATATAATTAATTTCTGATGGTATTACTGTCACAACATTGGAATTATTTTTGTGATATATGCTGAGGACTAGATTTAACTTTAAGTCCTTGGGCTAATATCCTTCCTGCTTTCTTGCCATATTCATAATGGAATCTACAAGTCCTCAACCGTTGTTTTTCAACTTTGCCTGCTGATTATAAATCACATTCCATTTGTAAATTTAGTCTTTGTTTCAAAAGTTTTGGAGATGATGTCATTGAGTTTTGGAAGTCTAAATCTCTAATAGATTTTATAAGTTAATCTTGTTTCTGTATACACAATTTATTTCATAAAGGAGATAAAGCTGTATAATTTCCCCCCAATGACAATTTTATGAGTCCCATAAAGAACAGATGGTAGCCACTGTCTTTTTGGTTGTTTGCAAAAAACTCATCGATTACTCTATCAGTCAAATTACAATAGCTTTCTTCCCCAAGCAAAAGAGATTTTACCCTCAACGCAGGACAATTTTCCTGGGAGGATAAAATGACAAATCCAAAAACAATGGAGCATGGACAGATTCCACAATAGCAGAGTATTCTTTATTTACCACTAATGAAAGGAAAATTTTATCTATAAAGGAATCGCCTAGTTGAGAGTAGGACTGATTAGTGAGTGAATAAAAAGAGAATGCCTTGTTGGTGGAGTTCTAGAATCTCCAGCTTGATCCATAAAAGCTGACAGGATATATGGTTTATATGGTCTTCATTATCACAGGGGCATAAACATTAGCTAGTATCACTTGCGAGTGATAAAGCAAACCTGAAATTATAATATAAATGCCATTTGGATCATAGTGGATGCTTTTTTTATTTTTTATGAATAAGAATGGCTACCCCCCTTGATTTGAAGCATAGTAAAAGGTTTGACCAACTCAAGGTTAAGTAATTTCCATTGGATTGCTGAGGTGACGTTTCTCTTGAAAGAAAATGAATTTGGCTTTGAATTTTTTTAGGTCAAGCTCTTTTCATGGGAAATTTAGTCCTTTTTCATTCCAACTGACAAATCTAAAGAAGGACTGTTCATAGAAAGATAAATTACCGAAATTCAGGTGAATTCCTAAGACTATATCACCCTCAGAAACAGAATGGAATTGGTTTGACGTCTTCAGACTGAATAGAACCAAAACTATTAGCCAAAATTTGCAGTTGACCTTTTTTGTGACCTTCACATTGACCTTGACCTTTCAGATCTGAAAATTTGGGAAAACATGAATATTTTTCTCTTTCATGAGAATATACAACCACATTGAACTCCAAAACCAAAGGATGTATGGGATGTTGGAAAATAAGGCCATTTTCACGATTTTCAAAATTTACAAAATTGGTCAATTACATCACAACCCTTTGACAAATGGGCCTGAAATTTTGCGTATAAGCTGCTCAATCGATGGGTTAAATAACGAAAAATATTTTTGATAAGTCAAAAATTTACGTCATATCTGATGTGATTTTGTCCTACTTGTGCCATCATCCTAACCCATAACCTAACCACTAGGACCGATTTGTAAACCAATATGTGTTTTGGATGTTTTTGTGACCTTGACCTTTGACCTAGTTTCACCAAAAACTACAGGCCTCTGATCAGGATCCTCCTGAATAAGATGACCTATAAAAGAAAGTCATGAAGTTGAAATAGAGGCCTGCAGAGTGCAAACCTACAGAAAAGCAAACAATTTCTGCAACTTATAATTGCATCTCCTGTCATTAATCAATTTGACAAAGGTCTTGTTTGAACTTAGCTTTTTTCCTCATTCCCCTCCACCCCTTTCTTCCCTCTTGGCCGTTAATCATGCAGGCAACATATATCCCATAAAATTCAGAACAATATAAACCCCAGAAATCAGAACTACACTGAACAAAAATATAAACGCACCACCAGATGTTTTGTGAATTTTATTACATATGGGATAATGTGAACCTCAGCAAATTTTATGACATGATTAAGACATCTATACTGATCATATTGATGTCCGTTACACCATGATACACGCACAATCAAAAGTTTGGCAACAGTTTCAACAGGGCAGGGGTGGATACCATAAATTTCACAGTTTAGTATCGCGTATGTCCGCCACGCGCATCTCTCAACGCGACACATCTCCAACGCATGGAGTTTACCAGAGTGTCTATGGTGGCCTGTGGAATGTTGTTCCACTCCTCCTGGAGCGCTATCCGGAGTTGCCGGACATTACCTGGGACTGGAACACGGTCCCGGATACGCCGATCCATCCAGAGCATCCCGAATGTGTTCTATGGGTGACATGTTGGGCGAATATGCGGGCCAGTCCAGCACCTGAACGTTCTGAGCTGTGAGGAACTGGGTGCAGACCCTAACGACATGAGGACGGGCGTTATCATGCTGGGACGTGACATTATGTTGTTGGACAAACGGTACTACAGTTGGTGCGAGGATCTCATTACGGTACCTTTGGGCGTTCAAGTTGCCATCGATGAAATGCAATGGAGTTCTCTGTCTGTGTGCAATCCCTCCGCCATGGCCGACTCTCTGGGTGACATTTGTGTCAGCAAACCGTTCACCAACACGGCGCCACACACGACGTCTCCTGTTTGAGCAGAGATTCGTCTATTGTTCGGACCGACTGTCTCGTCGGCCGTGCGTGTCGCTGGTCTGAAACGTTCACGCAAGTGCACCAGCCGGATGCGACGATCCTGAGCAGGGGTGGTCACACGTGGACGACGCCGATGAGGCCTGTTCGCAGTGCTTCCAGTCTGTCGGAAACGCTGTCGTGGACGAACTATGGCACTGTAGTAAACATTCAGCTGTGCAGCGACCCCTCAACTCTCCAGTCTGTTCTATGTAGAATAACTGCCATTTTCTTGCTCAGATTCACATTTCCATCTCCAAATAAAAGCTCAACACTTGAGAGTCAGTTCTGGAAGTCTTTTTTTCCATGCAATCCCATCATTCTCAGCTGCGCAAAGCTGAGCGAATACAACGGATTTTACGCAAGTATTTAAATACCTTTCTGATTGTCCAATCAATGTCTTTCAGTTAATGTGGAAAGTCTATGCTCTCTGGAATTGGATAAGAAATGTGTCAATGCATCAATACATCATTACCGGAGCATGGGCATGAACTATAACTGTGTATATAATTGAGTGACTGGCTAACCAACAAGAATACTAAGGAGGATATAAGGAAGCACTGAATTCACCTATGGAGGAATCTACATGTAAATCAATGGTAGGGAACTATGTGTTTTTGATATGTGATGACTATTATTGATAGTAGAATGATATACACTCAACAAAAATATAAACGCAACACTTTTGTTTTTGCTCCCATTTGTCATGAGATGGACTCAAAGATCTAAAATTCATTCCAGATACACAATATAACTATTTCTCTCAAACATTGTTCACAAATCTGTCTAAATGTGTGATAGTGAGCTATTTTGCTTTGCTGAGACAATCCATTTTTTTTTGGATCAATACTATAAACACGTATACTGAGCGGTTTGCACATCAGGCTTAGCTGAAGAGTTTAATTCATGCAACTCCAGAAAAACAGGGATTGGACTGAACTAGTCCATAGTCAATACCCCGTTCGAGCTTGGCTTGCAAGTGAATATTCAATAACTTGTCCAGGTGTGCCATCTAGTCATAGACTAGTGTAACTGCTTGCATAAATAGAGCAGCTCCATGTGCGCTGGCAGAGGGGTTAAATGAGCATGTAACATCCCAATACGAAAATAATTAAGTTGAGTATAATTACCTACAACAAGTAAATGTTAAAACTTATCAGTCAGTGAACTTGTGCTATAAATGGTGATCTGTATCTACAACGTTGTATAAAAAGAGCAGCTGTTACCTTAACAACAACTGTCGCAGGGATGACAATAACCATAGAA
Organism: Gymnothorax reevesii; assembly: GCA_029721435.1. Lineage (NCBI taxonomy): Eukaryota > Metazoa > Chordata > Actinopteri > Anguilliformes > Muraenidae > Gymnothorax > Gymnothorax reevesii. The sequence goes on from CM056574.1 coordinate 53,376,058, forward strand.
GTCTGCATATCAAGAAATGAGTTACATGTGAAAACATAAGCATGCTAATTCTCTCGTGGTCCACATGACCCAGCTTTTTGTGTGGCCATGAGTTTTTAACTGGCTAGCCGCTGGTCCTCAAAGGTCTTTGCTTCTTCAGGAGCGTTGAAATACGCAAATTTTCCTTAAAAGGTAATGTGCAGCCATGCTGGGTGTAGTAGATAGAAGCAGATTCCTTCTCTGTACAGTTCCAGTTCTTGTTTAATGTAATTAAAAGTCACTCTGTCTAGCAAGGGTCACATTCATGTCCTGGTAGTTTGTATTTCTTGACCCATCTTAATAACTTTTCTTTATTAGACTGATTATGAAAGCATACAATGAAAGACCTGGACTTGGAGGATCCATGTTCTGGTAACAATCTGCTTACACTTTATTACACATAATTTATTGACTTATTTGTTCTATTTCGTATGAGCTTTGCTCTTTAAGGCTGTCGCTATTGGCTTTATCCCTCTGCCCATGAGCAGCTCTGAGGATTTTCTTTCCCACCTTTGTTCTGCACAATGGCCCTAATCAGGTCCTGATCCACCGTATATTATACTCGCGTGACCGGAGTTCAGCTTCCATTTTTTCTTCAGCGCAAACACTAAATTGCATTGTTCTGAAGATGAAGACAATGAAGTTTGCAAGAGCTGTTCATCTCTGCCCAGCGTGCTGCACTGGCTACATAATACCGAGTGATCTGCATCCCCGCTGCCCATGCCGGCCTCGCACTGACTCCTCAAGCTGCCTCCCCGCACTGTGCCCTCCAGCCAATTCAGGAGCTGCAGAGATGGGCTGACGCTTTTGCCGTGACGCAGGAAGAGGATTGCAAAGACTCCTGGGCTGGTCGGGCGTCTTTCACCACTGAAGAGGCTACGGGGCTTGCAGACCAGTCGTCACCCAGGGCAGAGGATTATGGGCTAGAGTCTTCTGACTCTCCTCAATGCTCAATGGTGCACCCCGACTGAACGACCGGGTGAGGGCTTGCGGCGCTGTTACCGCTGCGATGAAGTGGGGGACATCGCTTGCTATTGGCACCAAAGGCCCCAACCGTCAAGAAACGAACCGAGGGTGGCGCAATGAGGAGACCGCCACCCTAGGGTAACATCCTCCATGATTAGGTTTGTGCAGGTCGCCCTGAACCTAAGCCGGATTTGCCCACCCTGAGAAAAAATGCTTCTGCCCTTCCCAGGGCAGGTAATAGCAAATTCCTCCATTGGGTAGGCTGGCTGCGTAGGGCTGGTGGGCTGTACCTGTACTGTTGGCTGGATGGACAACCCTTTAAGGCGTTAGTCAACACTGGTGCCACTATCTCCCTGCTGTGCCCAGGGACCCTCAGTGATGCTCACTGGGAGCCCACCAGCACGCAGCTGCAGTCCATAACCGGTCAAAAGATGGGCATGAAGGGTTGGAAGATGGTGAGCATGACTATGGGGGATAAACGGTTCGACCATCAGTTCTTGTTGGCTGAGATCAAAGATGACTGCATTGCGGGCCTGGACCTGTGAGAGCGCTGGGGCGCAACAAATGACATCGCTCACTCAACCCTCATCATTGGGGAAACCACCTATGGTCTACAGCCAGCAGAGGGGGGGCGAACAGCAAGGATAGCGCACCGGCATGCCGTGGCCACAGCCCAAACAGCCAGTACACTGACCCAGCCTACTGGCATAAGCTGTGGCATAGCCCCTGTCTGCCCAGCCCCTCCGTCACAGCCTCGATTGCCCTCGGCAGAGGTAGGAGTGCCATCCACAAGCTATGGCAAGGCAGCTATGGCGGCCTCAGCCCCTCCCCGAGCCAGCAGCTCGCAGATAACACGGACCTCTTTGCTGCCCGCGATGAAGAATGCACTCAAACAGACCTGGTGCAGCACTCCATCGACACCGGTGATGCTCCGCCCATCCGTCTACGGCCTAATCGCTTAATTCTTTCTAAACAATTGGCGGCAGAGGAGAAGGTGAAGGAGATGGCAGCGGCTGGCATGATCGAGCCCTCAGACAGTACGTGTGCAGCCCCTGCTGTCCTGGTCCCGAAGAAGAACGGTGAGTGGAGGTTCTATGTTGACTACCAGCGCCTGAATATATCGACCCGGAAAGATGCATACCCCCCCTCCGCGCATTGATGAGGCACTCGACTCCATCATGGGCTCCAGCTGGTTCTGGTCATTGGACCTTCGCAGCGGTTACTGGCGAGTGCTCATGTCTGATGAAGCAAAACTAAAAACTGCATTCACCATTGGGCAGGGGTTGTGGCAGTTCAGGGTCATGCCATTTGGGTTGTGTAAAGCCCCCGCAACCTTTGAGCGGCTTATGGAGAGGGTCCTGCCAGCTGTTCCAGGAACTGCTGCATCCTGTACCTTGATGACCTACTAGTCAACGCCCACAGTTTTGACGGTGCTCTCGCTAATCTGGAAGATGTGTTTGCTGCAATCCAGCAAGCTGGACTTCAGTTCAACCCCAAAAAGTGCCAGCTGTTCCAGCGTGAGACTGCGTTCCTGGGGCATGCTGTGAGTGGGCAAGGGGTGAGCATAGACCCAGCCAAGGTGTCCGCCATGCATGACGGGCCAATACCAGCAGAAGTGGATGAGCTGAGCAGCTTTCTAGGGTTGGCAAGCTGCTATCAGCACTTTGTGCAGAACTTTGCCTCCATTGCCAGTCCACTCCATCACCTCACAGACAAACACCAGCCCTTTGAGTGGACCAAGGAGCCGCTGCGTTTGCGCAGCCTAAGGTGGCCCACACCCAGGTTCCAGTGCTGGCTTATCCCAATGTGCAGCAGCCTTTCATCGTAGACACGGATACCAGCAACACAGGGGTGGGGGCCGTACTCTCCCAGCGGGATGATGAAGGGGAAAAAGAAGTTGCATACTTCAGTCATGCTCTGAGCTAGGCAAAGCACAATTACTGTACCACTCAGAGGGAACTGCTTGCAGCTGTTAAGGCGTCCCACCATTTCCACCCTTACCTGCAAGGCACCACCTTCAAGTTGTGCACTGATCATGCCTCACTTACCCTGATTCTTGAACTTTCATAATCCTGAGGGCCAAGTAGCACGCTGGCTGGAGGTCCTGCGAGAGCTATGACTTCACCATTGAAGGGAGCACTTCCACTGCTATGGAAATGCTGATGCTTTATCTCGCCACCCATGTGATGCACAGGAGTGCAGGCATTGTCAGCGCTAAGAGGAGCGGGACCAGCCAGTTCATGAGATGGTGGTTGCCCTGGCTTCAGGTGCAGAAGAGGGGTGATTGCCGATGGAACGCCAACAGCTGCGAGAGGCACAGGAGGCGGACAGCAGACTGAGAAAGGTGACGACCTGGCTAGAGGCAGGGACACCACCAGCATGGGCTGAAGTCACGGCAGAGGGTCCGGAACTAAAGGCCTACCAGAGCCAGTTTGAGCACTTTAGCAGCAGGACAGTCTGGTAACGAGAAATCTGCATCGTCTGAGAGGGCGGTTCTACTGGTCAGGTTGCCACCATGATGTGGAGCTTCAAGTACACTGTTGTGATACCTGCACGGCTCAGAAGGGACCCAGGAAAACATCACGTCCCCCCATGCAGTGGTACATTATCAGTGTGCTAATGGAACAGATGGGGGGTGGTCGTCCTTAGGTCATTTCCCACCATCGATGCTGGGAACCGCTACATAGTCATGGCAATGGACTACTTCACTAAGTGGCCCAAGGCATACCCTGTGCCCGATCAAAGCGTGGAGATGACGGCTCTCTGTTTGATCGAGGAGATGTTCACTCAGTTTGGGGTCCCGGAGGAGTTGCACAGTGCTGGCGGCGATCTGCAAGCGGCTCGGTGTGGTGAAGATTCGGACAACCCACCTCCATCCGCAGAGCGATGGTCTGGTTGGACCCTTCAACTGCACCCTGACTACCCAGCTTGCCATCCTTGCTAGCCACCATCTGTGAGATTGGGACCACCACCACCTGCCCCTGGTCCTGTGGGCATACCTCTCAGCTGTGCAGTAGTCCAGTCTCTGTACCCCAGTGGCCTTAATGTTCGGGCGGGAGCTCTGGATGCCTGTGGACTTGGTATTCGGGGCTCCCCCTGAGCCAGAGGAGCCAGCACGCGAGGAGTTGCTGGAGTGGCTGCGGGAAGCCCACGACTTTGCGCGGTGAGCTCAGGACACTGCTGGAATGTGAAAGAAGCGGCACTACAATCTACCATGTAGGGGGCAGGCCTTTGTTGCGGGAGACCAGGTATGGATTCATTGCGGTCAGGAAGAGGGGCCTGTCCCTGAAACTGCAACACCACTGGCATAGGCCCGGCGAAGTCATGGGTCGCTTAGGAGAGGTAACGTACTGAGTGCGTATGCCAAACAAGGGGCGACTGGTTGTGCTGACAGGGACAGGCTAGCCCAGTACCAACCCCTCCTCACCGCCGACACCCCAGCTGATGTAACGAGTCCGTCTCCTCAACCACCAGTCTTGTCTACAGGTCTGACTACACCCCATCTTGGACTCTTGTCGCCCAACTCGCTGGCGTCGGGCACCCAGATACTTGACAGACTTTGTTTGTGAATAGCTCCTGCGTGTGATTAGCATTCTTCAGTTTATAGTCATTGAGTGTACTGATTGAGTGGCTAATGTTTAATGTTGTTGAATGCACTGGTTAAGTTCATTAATTTTGCGTGGTCGTCGGGGACTACTGACCCCTTAGGTGGGGCTGTGTGGTGCTCGTGCCTACTTTGTTGCTTTGCATTCCTGGGCCGCTGTGATTAGTTGGCTGCGGTTACACTGAAGGAGCCAATCACAGTGCTTGGAATTCCCCTCAGCTGCTGTGATTGGCTGGTTAATTCTGCATCGAGGGAGCCAATCACTGCGGACCAGAGGGTTTATAAGGCAAAAGGCACTATACAGTTTGTTTTTGTTTTATGCGCTGGGGAGCAGAGTTCTCCCAGGTTTCGCCGTGTTGTGTTGTGCTGTAAAATGCGAAGAACGCCTGAAAATCCAATAAACCGAAGCTCTCTGGGAGCGATTCATGGAACACCTGTCCCTCCTCTGTGAACGCCTCCTTTGGAAATTGCTACAATATGTTAAAGTGCGGCACTGTCATGCAACAATCAGCCTCATAATATTGTTAACTTTAGCTACTTAGCTAGAGACATGAGAAGACTTATGTACATTACTAGCGATTTTTGTTGTGTTTATAATATATTAAAACAGTGGTTTTTATATTTTATTCATTAAGAAATTATTTACCTTCATGCGTTTCTTGCAGTGCCTCTGTGACATTCGCAATTATCTTGCTAATGATTCGAAAGGTATTGTTGGACATTTCTCTTTTCCCTCCGTTTGTAATGTGCTCCTGAAAAATCTTCATTTGAAGGGCCAGAGAGTTGTCCCACTTCACCCTCCCCCTCTGCCTGAACAAGAATGAGGACATCACCACCCCTACATGTGAACATGCAAAACGAAGGAGTAGGGTAGGGCCAAGGGGTGAAATGGGATTCAGCCTTAGTCTTATAATGTAATTGCTCCATGATGAAAACTTTTCCTTTTATTTTTGATTTTTCCAAATTCAAATTATGTACTAGTATTGTAATTATAAAATCCATTGGAATATAAACTCGCAGGATACTAAGTACACCTAGCTAGTACTGGGTTGGACCCCCTTTTGCTTCCAGAGCTGGCTTCATTCCTCGTCGTACAGATTAAACAATGTTCAATCAATGGTCCTGGAAATATTCCTCAGAAACGTTGGTCCATATTGATATGATAGCATAACGAAGTCGCATAACGAAGTAGATTTGTCAGCTGCACATCCTTGATGCGAATATACCAGTCCACCACATCACAGCCCTAATGCATTGAGATTTGGTAACTGTGGAGGCCATTTGAGTACACTGAACTCAGTGTCATGTTCAACATATGGACATGGTCAGCAACAATACTCAGGCAGGCTGCGGCATATGAATGATGATCACTAGGTTCTAAGCGGGCCAAAGTCTGCCAAGAAAATATCCCCCACACCATTACACCATCAACACCAGACTGAAACACTGATACGAGGCAGGAGAGATCTGTGCTTTCATGTTGTTTACTTCAAATTCTGACCCTACCATCCAAATGTTGCAGCAGAAATGCAGACTCATCAGACCAGATAAAGTTTTTCGGATCTCCTTTCATACAATTTTGGTGAGCCCATGCTAATTGTAGCCGCAGCCTCCTGTTCTGAACACCCAGTGTGGTCTTCTGCTGCTGTAGCCCTCCTGCTTCAAAGCTCAACATGTTGTGCGTTCAGAGAAGCACTTCTGCATTACTCAATTATAACAAGTGGTTATTTGAGTAATAGTTGCCTTTCTATCAGTTGAAAACCAGTCTGGCCATTTTCCTCTGACCTTTGGCATTAACAATTCGTTTTTGCCAGGAGAACTGCCACTCCCTGGATATTTTCTCTTTTTCGGATCATTCTCTGAAAACCCAAGAGGTGGTTGCACGTGAAAATCCCAAAGGATCAGCAGTTGCTGAAATACTCAGACCAGCCTGTCCGGCACGAACAAGCATGCCGCATTCATAGTCGCTTAAAGGCAATCACGCTATTTGTTAATGATCATGCTGGCCATGCAGCGTTAAGACTGGTCTGCTTTGATTGTAGCCGCCGCACAAAGCTTGTTTTGTTGATGAAATACATTTTCAAAGATGATGGCCATCATCTGAACAAGGCTGGCTCTTGTCTTTTATCAATGACATTGATTTAGCAAAGCAATCTCTCCTCACTCCAAATAAGTGACTTCAGATGAGTCTGGTGCTGAGTTATTATATTCACAGCTGTAATTATTTTACTCATATTCCTTGAAATTTTAATTTGACTATTCATTTTCATAACACAGCTGTAAGTGAAATTAAGATTAAGGAGTTTAGCCCCATCCAAAATAATTTAGTTACTGCAAAGCCCCCAAGTTTGTGCATTGTCTCCCCTCAAAACCAGACTTTATCAAAGTTTGGGCTCTGCAGACGAAAGCTGATATTTTTGTGTTCACCCAGTTTTGCCCGTCCAGCAAGATTAAAAACGATGCAATTTCCCTTGAGGGATACAATGTTTTGCGGTCCGATAGAGTCAGACCTTCAATGGGAAGAGGTGCGGCCATTTATGTTAAGGAGTGTTTAACTGTTTCTGTTTTAGACTCTGTATCGTTGTACAGATGCTATAAATTTTCAGCTTTGCATGTCAGTTTAGGAAATAGTGTAACCTGCCACTGAGTGACTGTAATTGGGGTTTATCGTCCATAAAGCTTTTTGTGTGGCCATGAGTTTTTAACTGGCTAGCCGCTGGTCCTCAAAGGTCTTTGCTTCTTCAGGAGCGTTGAAATACGCAAATTTTCCTTAAAAGGTAATGTGCAGCCATGCTGGGTGTAGTAGATAGAAGCAGATTCCTTCTCTGTACAGTTCCAGTTCTTGTTTAATGTAATTAAAAGTCACTCTGTCTAGCAAGGGTCACATTCATGTCCTGGTAGTTTGTATTTCTTGACCCATCTTAATAACTTTTCTTTATTAGACTGATTATGAAAGCATACAATGAAAGACCTGGACTTGGAGGATCCATGTTCTGGTAACAATCTGCTTACACTTTATTACACATAATTTATTGACTTATTTGTTCTATTTCGTATGAGCTTTGCTCTTTAAGGCTGTCGCTATTGGCTTTATCCCTCTGCCCATGAGCAGCTCTGAGGATTTTCTTTCCCACCTTTGTTCTGCACAATGGCCCTAATCAGGTCCTGATCCACCGTATATTATACTCGCGTGACCGGAGTTCAGCTTCCATTTTTTCTTCAGCGCAAACACTAAATTGCATTGTTCTGAAGATGAAGACAATGAAGTTTGCAAGAGCTGTTCATCTCTGCCCAGCGTGCTGCACTGGCTACATAATACCGAGTGATCTGCATCCCCGCTGCCCATGCCGGCCTCGCACTGACTCCTCAAGCTGCCTCCCCGCACTGTGCCCTCCAGCCAATTCAGGAGCTGCAGAGATGGGCTGACGCTTTTGCCGTGACGCAGGAAGAGGATTGCAAAGACTCCTGGGCTGGTCGGGCGTCTTTCACCACTGAAGAGGCTACGGGGCTTGCAGACCAGTCGTCACCCAGGGCAGAGGATTATGGGCTAGAGTCTTCTGACTCTCCTCAATGCTCAATGGTGCACCCCGACTGAACGACCGGGTGAGGGCTTGCGGCGCTGTTACCGCTGCGATGAAGTGGGGGACATCGCTTGCTATTGGCACCAAAGGCCCCAACCGTCAAGAAACGAACCGAGGGTGGCGCAATGAGGAGACCGCCACCCCAGGGTAACATCCTCCATGATTAGGTTTGTGCAGGCCGCCCTGAACCTAAGCCGGATTTGCCCACCCTGAGCAAAAATGCTTCTGCCCTTCCCAGGGCAGGTAATAGCAAATTCCTCCATTGGGTAGGCTGGCTGCATAGGGCTGGTGGGCTGTACCTGTACTGTTGGCTGGATGGACAACCCTTTAAGGCGTTAGTCAACACTGGTGCCACTATCTCCCTGCTGTGCCCAGGGACCCTCAGTGATGCTCACTGGGAGCCCACCAGCACGCAGCTGCAGTCCATAACCGGTCAAAAGATGGGCATGAAGGGTTGGAAGATGGTGAGCATGACTATGGGGGATAAACGGTTCGACCATCAGTTCTTGTTGGCTGAGATCAAAGATGACTGCATTGCGGGCCTGGACCTGTGAGAGCGCTGGGGCGCAACAAATGACATCGCTCACTCAACCCTCATCATTGGGGAAACCACCTATGGTCTACAGCCAGCAGAGGGGGGGCGAACAGCAAGGATAGCTCACCGGCATGCCGTGGCCACAGCCCAAACAGCCAGTACACTGACCCAGCCTACTGGCATAAGCTGTGGCATAGCCCCTGTCTGCCCAGCCCCTCCGTCACAGCCTCGATTGCCCTCGGCAGAGGTAGGAGTGCCATCCACAAGCTATGTCAAGGCAGCTATGGCGGCCTCAGCCCCTCCCCGAGCCAGCAGCTCGCAGATAACACGGACCTCTTTGCTGCCCGCGATGAAGAATGCACTCAAACAGACCTGGTGCAGCACTCCATCGACACCGGTGATGCTCCGCCCATCCGTCTACGGCCTAATCGCTTAATTCTTTCTAAACAATTGGCGGCAGAGGAGAAGGTGAAGGAGATGGCAGCGGCTGGCATGATCGAGCCCTCAGACAGTATGTGTGCAGCCCCTGCTGTCCTGGTCCCGAAGAAGAACGGTGAGTGGAGGTTCTATGTTGACTACCAGCGCCTGAATGTATTGACCCGGAAAGATGCATACCCCCCTCCGCGCATTGATGAGGCACTCGACTCCATCATGGGCTCCAGCTGGTTCTGGTCATTGGACCTTCGCAGCGGTTACTGGCGAGTGCTCATGTCTGATGAAGCAAAACTAAAAACTGCATTCACCATTGGGCAGGGGTTGTGGCAGTTCAGGGTCATGCCATTTGGGTTGTGTAAAGCCCCCGCAACCTTTGAGCGGCTTATGGAGAGGGTCCTGCCAGCTGTTCCAGGAACTGCTGCATCCTGTACCTTGATGACCTACTAGTCAACGCCCACCGTTTTGACGGTGCTCTCGCTAATCTGGAAGATGTGTTTGCTGCAATCCGGCAAGCTGGACTTCAGTTCAACCCCAAAAAGTGCCAGCTGTTCCAGCGTGAGACTGCGTTCCTGGGGCATGCTGTGAGTGGGCAAGGGGTGAGCATAGACCCAGCCAAGGTGTCCGCCATGCATGATGGGCCAATACCAGCAGAAGTGGATGAGCTGAGCAGCTTTCTAGGGTTGGCAAGCTGCTATCGGCACTTTGTGCAGAACTTTGCCTCCATTGCCAGTCCACTCCATCACCTCACAGACAAACACCAGCCCTTTGAGTGGACCAAGGAGCCGCTGCGTTTGCGCAGCCTAAGGTGGCCCACACCCAGGTTCCAGTGCTGGCTTATCCCAATGTGCAGCAGCCTTTCATCGTAGACACGGATACCAGCAACACAGGGGTGGGGGCCGTACTCTCCCAGCGGGATGATGAAGGGGAAAAAGAAGTTGCATACTTCAGTCATGCTCTGAGCTAGGCAAAGCACAATTACTGTACCACTCAGAGGGAACTGCTTGCAGCTGTTAAGGCGTCCCACCATTTCCACCCTTACCTGCAAGGCACCACCTTCAAGTTGTGCACTGATCATGCCTCACTTACCCTGATTCTTGAACTTTCATAATCCTGAGGGCCAAGTAGCACGCTGGCTGGAGGTCCTGCGAGAGCTATGACTTCACCATTGAAGGGAGCACTTCCACTGCTATGGAAATGCTGATGCTTTATCTCGCCACCCATGTGATGCACAGGAGTGCAGGCATTGTCAGCGCTAAGAGGAGCGGGACCAGCCAGTTCATGAGGTGGTGGTTGCCCTGGCTTCAGGTGCAGAAGAGGGGTGATTGCCGATGGAACGCCAACAGCTGCGAGAGGCACAGGAGGCGGACAGCAGACTGAGAAAGGTGACGACCTGGCTAGAGGCAGGGACACCACCAGCATGGGCTGAAGTCACGGCAGAGGGTCCGGAACTAAAGGCCTACCAGAGCCAGTTTGAGCAATTTAGCAGCAGGACAGTCTGGTAACGAGAAATCTGCATCGTCTGAGAGGGCGGTTCTACTGGTCAGGTTGCCACCATGATGTGGAGCTTCAAGTACACTGTTGTGATACCTGCACGGCTCAGAAGGGACCCAGGAAAACATCACGTCCCCCCATGCAGTGGTACATTATCAGTGTGCTAATGGAACAGATGGGGGGTGGTCGTCCTTAGGTCATTTCCCACCATCGATGCTGGGAACCGCTACATAGTCATGGCAATGGACTACTTCACTAAGTGGCCCAAGGCATACCCTGTGCCCGATCAAAGTGTGGAGATGACGGCTCTCTGTTTGATCGAGGAGATGTTCACTCAGTTTGGGGTCCCGGAGGAGTTGCACAGTGCTGGCGGCGATCTGCAAGTGGCTCGGTGTGGTGAAGATTCGGACAACCCACCTCCATCCGCAGAGCGATGGTCTGGTTGGACCCTTCAACTGCACCCTGACTACCCAGCTTGCCATCCTTGCTAGCCACCATCTGTGAGATTGGGACCACCACCACCTGCCCCTGGTCCTGTGGGCATACCTCTCAGCTGTGCAGTAGTCCAGTCTCTGTACCCCAGTGGCCTTAATGTTCGGGCGGGAGCTCTGGATGCCTGTGGACTTGGTATTCGGGGCTCCCCCTGAGCCAGAGGAGCCAGCACGCGAGGAGTTGCTGGAGTGGCTGCGGGAAGCCCACGACTTTGCGCGGTGAGCTCAGGACACTGCTGGAATGTGAAAGAAGCGGCACTACAATCTACCATGTAGGGGGCAGGCCTTTGTTGCGGGAGACCAGGTATGGATTCATTGCGGTCAGGAAGAGGGGCCTGTCCCTGAAACTGCAACACCACTGGCATAGGCCCGGCGAAGTCATGGGTCGCTTAGGAGAGGTAACGTACTGAGTGCGTATGCCAAACAAGGGGCGACTGGTTGTGCTGACAGGGACAGGCTAGCCCAGTACCAACCCCTCCTCACCGCCGACACCCCAGCTGATGTAACGAGTCCGTCTCCTCAACCACCAGTCTTGTCTACAGGTCTGACTACACCCCATCTTGGACTCTTGTCGCCCAACTCGCTGGCGTCGGGCACCCAGATACTTGACAGACTTTGTTTGTGAATAGCTCCTGCGTGTGATTAGCATTCTTCAGTTTATAGTCATTGAGTGTACTGATTGAGTGGCTAATGTTTAATGTTGTTGAATGCACTGGTTAAGTTCATTAATTTTGCGTGGTCGTCGGGGACTACTGACCCCTTAGGTGGGGCTGTGTGGTGCTCGTGCCTACTTTGTTGCTTTGCATTCCTGGGCCGCTGTGATTAGTTGGCTGCGGTTACACTGAAGGAGCCAATCACAGTGCTTGGAATTCCCCTCAGCTGCTGTGATTGGCTGGTTAATTCTGCATCGAGGGAGCCAATCACTGCGGACCAGAGGGTTTATAAGGCAAAAGGCACTATACAGTTTGTTTTTGTTTTATGCGCTGGGGAGCAGAGTTCTCCCAGGTTTCGCCGTGTTGTGTTGTGCTGTAAAATGCGAAGAACGCCTGAAAATCCAATAAACCGAAGCTCTCTGGGAGCGATTCATGGAACACCTGTCCCTCCTCTGTGAACGCCTCCTTTGGAAATTGCTACAATATGTTAAAGTGCGGCACTGTCATGCAACAATCAGCCTCATAATATTGTTAACTTTAGCTACTTAGCTAGAGACATGAGAAGACTTATGTACATTACTAGCGATTTTTGTTGTGTTTATAATATATTAAAACAGTGGTTTTTATATTTTATTCATTAAGAAATTATTTACCTTCATGCGTTTCTTGCAGTGCCTCTGTGACATTCGCAATTATCTTGCTAATGATTCGAAAGGTATTGTCGGACATTTCTCTTTTCCCTCCGTTTGTAATGTGCTCCTGAAAAATCTTCATTTGAAGGGCCAGAGAGTTGTCCCACTTCACCCTCCCCCTCTGCCTGAACAAGAATGAGGACATCACCACCCCTACATGTGAACATGCAAAACGAAGGAGTAGGGTAGGGCCAAGGGGTGAAATGGGATTCAGCCTTAGTCTTATAATGTAATTGCTCCATGATGAAAACTTTTCCTTTTACTTTTGATTTTTCCAAATTCAAATTATGTACTAGTATTGTAATTATAAAATCCATTGGAATATAAACTCACAGGATACTAAGTACACCTAGCTAGTACTGGGTTGGACCCCCTTTTGCTTCCAGAGCTGGCTTCATTCCTCGTCGTACAGATTAAACAATGTTCAATCAATGGTCCTGGAAATATTCCTCAGAAACGTTGGTCCATATTGATATGATAGCATAACGAAGTCGCATAACGAAGTAGATTTGTCAGCTGCACATCCTTGATGCGAATATACCAGTCCACCACATCACAGCCCTAATGCATTGAGATCTGGTAACTGTGGAGGCCATTTGAGTACACTGAACTCAGTGTCATGTTCAACATATGGACATGGTCAGCAACAATACTCAGGTAGGCTGCGGCATATGAATGATGATCACTAGGTTCTAAGCAGGCCAAAGTCTGCCAAGAAAATATCCCCCACACCATTACACCATCACCACCAGACTGAAACACTGATACAAGGCAGGAGAGATCTGTGCTTTCATGTTGTTTACTTCAAATTCTGACCCTACCATCCAAATGTCGCAGCAGAAATGCAGACTCATCAGACCAGATAAAGTTTTTCGGATCTCCTTTCATACAATTTTGGTGAGCCCATGCTAATTGTAGCCGCAGCCTCCTGTTCTGAACACCCAGTGTGGTCTTCTGCTGCTGTAGCCCATCTGCTTCAAAGCTCAACATGTTGTGCGTTCAGAGAAGCACTTCTGCATTACTCAATTATAACAAGTGGTTATTTGAGTAATAGTTGCCTTTCTATCAGTTGAAAACCAGTCTGGCCATTTTCCTCTGACCTTTGGCATTAACAATTCGTTTTTGCCAGGAGAACTGCCACTCCCTGGATATTTTCTCTTTTTCGGATCATTCTCTGAAAACCCAAGAGGTGGTTGCACGTGAAAATCCCAAAGGATCAGCAGTTGCTGAAATACTCAGACCAGCCTGTCCGGCACGAACAAGCATGCCGCATTCATAGTCACTTAAAGGCAATCGCGCTATTTGTTAATGATCATGCTGGCCATGCAGCGTTAAGACTGGTCTGCTTTGATTGTAGCCGCCGCACAAGGCTTGTTTTGTTGATGAAATACATTTTCAAAGATGATGGCCATCATCTGAACAAGGCTGGCTCTTGTCTTTTATCAATGACATTGATTTAGCAAAGCAATCTCTCCTCACTCAAAATAAGTGACTTCAGATGAGTCTGGTGCTGAGTTATTATATTCACAGCTGTAATTATTTTACTCATATTCCTTGAAATTTTAATTTGACTATTCATTTTCATAACACAGCTGTAAGTGAAATTAAGATTAAGGAGTTTAGCCCCATCCAAAATAATTTAGTTACTGCAAAGCCCCCAAGTTTGTGCATTGTCTCCCCTCAAAACCAGACTTTATCAAAGTTTGGGCTCTGCAGACGAAAGCTGATATTTTTGTGTTCACCCAGTTTTGCCCGTCCAGCAAGATTAAAAACGATGCAATTTCCCTTGAGGGATACAATGTTTTGCGGTCCGATAGAGTCAGACCTTCAATGGGAAGAGGTGCGGCCATTTAGGTTAAGGAGTGTTTAACTGTTTCTGTTTTAGACTCTGTATCGTTGTACAGATGCTATAAATTTTCAGCTTTGCATGTCAGTTTAGGAAATAGTGTAACCTGCCGCTGAGTGACTGTAATTGGGGTTTATCGTCCACCGTCAGCTCAGTCCAGCGCATTGAAAATTTCGCGAACTTTGTGTCTGCTCATGAAAACTCTGAAACCATTTTACTTGGTGATTTGAATATCGACTGGCTCTTGGATGCTTCAAATAGTTTGAAAGATGTGTGCAATAATTTTTGATAATGCCTCAGCTAATCTTGTGTCCTACAAGGCCTGACCCTAAGGATCCTGATAGTTAAAATAAGATCTGTAATGGTCGCTCTAACAGGCCACATAATTTCAAAGCTAATGGCATTTTACCTCGGGAATTAGGTCTGTGCTGCTGTTGTAGCCAAGCGACTCAGGAAGATTGTAACAGAATGTGGACTACCGTCCTGAAATTTACTGAGCTGGGGTATGTTTCCCAAAGGCATAGCTAGTTGCTAACTCTGTTTACTACTTCCACAGTCTGGTTCAAACTAAGCTTTTGGGAACTGTACCCCTGGACTGTTACTGTAAATGTATGTTAATTTGCTTCAATGCTTTTGCGTATGTCAATACGCAAATAATATACAAAGTACAATCAATAATATACAATCCCCTAACAAAAAAGTGCTCCCCACCTCCATATACGTTTCCAATTGAAGGACCGTTCTCTGACGCATGCAGAATTTAATTATTTGTATCTGGACTTCATTTTCATTGTCCAGGTGGATAGGCTTACATGTTGAAGATAAAGACCTACAGAATTTTACCGAGATTAAATTTAGTAAAAAAATAAAGTACAGGTGAGGTACATGCTGTAGATAAATTGAGCATATAAATGTGATTGGCTTGATTACACACCCTTCAAATCCTACCATCAACCATACATCTGCAGTGTTTAAATAGTGCCGCACGCTGCAGATGGATAGTTAATAGTACACCCTGTCTCGACCATGAAATTGAAATCCCAAGCTGCAAGTAAAAAGCCAATGTAACCTCAGCACTAAACTGAAGCATAAGCTACTGATTAAGGCAATGCGGGACCTTTTTTTAAAGGAAGTGGCTATTCCTAAGGCAGCCTTGTGGATATTTTCCTATCTGCTATTTACAAGGCAGCCCTGTGGATAATTTCCAATCCGCTATCTGCAAGGTAGCCTCGTGGATAATTTCCTATCCGCTATTGGCAAGGCAAGACCCTAGTGGCCAATGTTATCATGAAGTCAATTTATAGTACTTTAATTGATCTGTTTTGTTGAAATTACATTTTACTGCCACCAATGTTGCATCCTTTTGAGCCATGATGACAGAATCAGTCTTTTTCTTAAAGACGCAAGACCCTACTAGCCAAGGTTATCATAAAGTCAATTTATAGTACTCTAATTAACCTGTTTTATTGAAATTACATGTAATTGCCGCCACCGTTGCATCCTAAGCCATGATGACAGAATCAGTCTTTTTCTTAAAGAAAGGGATCTCGCTCATGTGAGTTATTTAATTTTGTTTTTTGTAATGAAACATTACTTTGATTCTAATTTGACATTTGACATAACATTAATTTGATTCTTTGATTCTGTTACTTTGATTTGATTGATTTGATTCTATCTGATTAACAAATATTGACACACTCTCTTGCAATGCATTAGCAATAATAGTCACAAGTTCATTTCTATAACACAGATTGTGGTATTGAAGAAAATAACAAAAGGAACTTACATTGCAGTTTTGCTGAGTGGTTAAAATGCCCAATAGTGCCCATTGGTGTTCATTCAAACAATGATTTAGTTCCTAAAACAGTGTTATGTTCGGCCTGCTCTGTTCAGTTTTTGGTTCATGTTCATGTTTGTCTTGTGATGTTCCTGGTGTTTACTTGTTTAGCTCCTTGGTTCCTTATTCCTAGTGTTTCCAAGCTGTACCGTGTTTCCTTGCCATGTGTGATTTCCCTTGTATCATTTCCCTCGTTGCGGCCCCTTTTGTTGGCCTTCTTGCCTGCCTTTCCCAGCCTGTTTTCCTTTTCTTCCTTGTAAATTAACGTAGGCTGTCTTGTTCCCTATCCCACGTCTGGTGTCTCACTTTGCCACACTAAACAAACACTAAGTGTGGGGAGATATGAAATCGGTAACTAGCCTCTCAGATAACCCCTAAGTCTGTCACACTTATGTTAAATCTGTCTTTTGCTCTCGAGAACTACTTACACATTATCTGTCTGACTGCTCCAAGCATACTGGGGTAAAGGAATTCTAGTTGTTGAAAAAAGATACTCCTGGGGCTTTGTTTATGGTGTTTTAAGTCTCATTCTTTTTTTTTCAGTTTTAAAAATGTAGATGTGCAAATATGGTAATATATGGCCCTGGTCAGTAAGTTTTTAAAAAATATAATAGATATTACATGGTACATATTAAAATTTGGAATGTGAATATTGTTGCTTACTTTTTAAAGAAAAACTGAGAGACATTGTTAATCTCTTACCCATTTTTATGGGACAGTATCTTAATTTCCATCATTACGTTGTCATGTTTGTTTCAACATTGAGTTTAACACATGATGACACATAAAACATACAGTTTCATGAACTGGTTGGAAGTATTTGGTCAATCAAAGCCACGATTGATTCGATATAATAAATCATACAGCACTGTATTGGCTTTTCTCTGATACCTTAGGTTGCCATTGCATTTATTTGTTATGATTCTGCTCTGTCTGATCATGTATCTGTTTTTGATATTTGTCTTTTTGGTATTTGAACTTTGCACTGTCTGACTACCCTTAGAATTTGTTCTGTTATTGTGCTCTGTTAGAATTGGTTTTTCATGTATTGTCTTAGTGTGAACTTTTCCATATTTTGCATTTTGCCATAGTCACATTCTGATTCATGTTTTCCATTATGCATTGCAAAAAATAATTCCCACAAGTATGTTGACGAAAAAAAATGGCTAAAAAACAAAAAAACTAAACATCCATGTTTCCCAAAAAATGGGAAAAAAGATATTTGCTCAACATGTTTGTTTATCCTGACAAAAAGAGAAAGCTCATGTTCTATACCTGTATGTAATTCCGTCCTTTCCCCACTTTGGTTTCCTTGGGAAAAAGTTGTAGTTGGCCACATCTGGCACTCCACAACGAGGTTTCTTCATGATCTCCACAGTTTTCTGATCAATTTCCCCAGTCTCTTGCAGTGAAAAAAACTTTTGCATCTTCTTCAGCGTATCTTTCAGGACCATAAGGTTGCATCTGTCTTTAGGGCATCCATAGAACTTGTTCAGGTAATGCTTTGAAGGGAAAGAACATATTACAGAATTGTAAGCACTGTATTTAAGATCACAGGTTGCTTTAAATAACCAACACTCAGCACATTCCGCTTGCTTCTGTAAGTCAAGTGCCCATCTCTTAACTGTATTCCTATCTTGATTTCTTTAGAATTTAACCTGACAGCAGTGAGACCATGGACGAAACCAACCGCAAATCACAATAAATCAAATCACGCTTCTTCAGTAGTCTAAAGGGGCACAAGTGGAGCTGAAAAAGGTGTCCAGTAATAGAGCTCTGCAGAACATAAGCACACCCAAGCTGGGTATTCCTTGTCAACTCACACCCCCCCTCCAGTGAATGGTATCAGATTTAAAAAATAAAACATTTCCGAAAAATCCCTTTACAGGTTTCAGGAGGAACCCCCAGGCTTTAGCCCTCAATTCCTAATAGTTTCAAAGATATGGTCAGATGGAAAGATGTATTCAAGAAATGACATCACCTATGCTTGCGGGTGGAAAGCACACGCCTTTTTTTTCAGTGGCATCAGATGCTTCTAACCACGGTAGCACCGAGCTTTTCCCCCTGGCAATGAGATACTGGACCCCAGATCTTGGGTTAAAGAATAGCATTGTTGATTTTTACGCGGATAGCGCAGAGACGTCAGAAGTAATTCACCTCCAGATAACAAACAAACTGAAAGAGAATGGCCTAAGAATGGAGATGATCTCTGCTTAAACTGCTGACAACGCTAGTGTGAACTATGGAAAGTACAAATCTGTTTATCAAAAGCTGAAGGCACATATTGCTTGCATCATCAAGGCTAATTGTATGGCTCATGTCGTGCATAATTGTGCAAAATATGCTGGAGACAAACTAGACATAGACATCGAAAGTACCACTAACAAGATTTAAAGTCACTTCTAATCATCTGCAAAGCGCACTGAAGAACTGAAATCATTGTTTCAAATTGTGGATCAAGGCTACCATACTGTACTGAGGCATGTGCCTACAAGATGGCTTAGTATATGGCCTGCTGTCTCAAGGCTTCATGCCAGCTGGCCTGCAGTGAAGGCCTACTTTCTGTCATTAGGAGAGGAACATTGTCCAAAGGTGCTATGGAAACTTTTTAAAAAGGATCAACACGGTACTGGGCACCCCCTTCATTTACAGGCCTATCTGTCCTTCCTCCATAATGCACTGAAGATATTTCATGATGCCATACTGCAGTTGGAGGGAGATAATGTGACTGTATGTGAGTTATATGACATTCTCTCCACTCTTCAGAGAAAGCTCCAGCAGTGGCAGACCCCTTCTTTGAAGTTGAAACTAGTGCACTTCTCCAACAGTTTGTGAAGCAACAGCAATCAAACAGGACTTCCCAAATTTCTACAGTACTTCACTCAGCTACCTTGACAAATGGTATGATTTCTCAGACAGCAACTTTCACAAGCATGTGGCATTGTTAGGACTAAAGAGTGAATTCACATTCTCCCATCTCTGTGATGTGGTGGAGATCCTCCAGATGAGAGACACACTAAACACGGATGAACTCTATCAAGAATACTGTGTGATTTTGCCACGCCAGCAGGAGGTGGTAAAGAGAACATTTCCTGTTGTGGAGAAGTAGTCGACTATGCTCCAAGGCACAAACACACCAAATTTGACTGAACTCGGATTGTTTCTCTTTAGCTTCCCTGTGACAAATGCACATGTGGAATCTTGTTTTCACTGATAACTGCTGCATGGACTGACCAATGAAACCATTGTTCTGTGGATCTTATCAAGAGTGAGATTCAAGTTAAGAGCAACTTTGGATGTAGCTGCACGGAGTTCTACAGCTATGCATTGACAGAGAAAACTCTCCTGGATACAGTACAGTCAGACAAAAAGTATAAATTCAAGAAGAAGAACAATTAAGGTGAGATGAACATTCTTTATGTAAAATTAAGAGCATTTATTTGTGGTCCTCTTGCTACACTAGGTTTTAATATTTGGCTGGTTTGCTGCTACCCATGTGCTTCAGAACAGTGCTATCCATGGTGCTGGGAGATGTTGTTGGCCTGCTACCATCTGGATTTCTGGATTGTCCTGACACATTAGCAATCTGTGTCTGCTGCTTGATGGGAGGATTTTTCTTTTCTTTTTTCAACCCATAGCAATCCTTGTCAAAAAGATTTACCTTATTTGCACCCACAGTTAAATGTCTTACAGTCAAGCCCTAAATATTGTGCACTATAGCCTATGACTTATATTTTGTTGAAGTTGAATAGGCTAGACCTAATATTTTTTGTATGCCTTTTATTTTAATTTGATTCACTGAAAGTATATTTTATAATGCCTGGTCCTTTGAACTTTTGACTTAGTTGATAGCCTCAATAAAGGCAAGATGTTTTAAAATGAGTGTTTTGTCTTGTATGTCTAGCCTATCCCTAAAGCTGTCAAAACTTTGGGCTATATTTTGGATCAGGTACTGACTTAAGTTTAAAGTTATTGCGTCTGTCCCACATTGTCCCACTTTACCATGCTACTTGTCCCACATTTTATCAGTCTGGAGGTGGTCACCCTAATGGGAACATATGTAAAAGAAAAAGAAAAAAGGCCATTCGCAAGTATGAACTTTAACCATTAAAACCATAATAAAACATAAAATATGACACAGAGCTGAGAATGATTTAAAATATTTCAAGTGTTCATTTGATGAAATTATACTAAACGTGTCGGCGTTTGCAGATGCACCACTGAAAGAGCTTCAGTCGATGAGTCAATTACTGCAAAAACGATTTGGTAGAGCTGCCACAAACTCAAACTCTAGAGCTCCATCCTCTCCATTATTATATAAACTAAGGATCCTGACCATATTTGATATCAATATCATAAAAATATGCTCTTTTATTTATAAAGTGATTCATCAAAATCAAGAGCTGCCCAATCACTTTCAACAATATTTTTGCAGAAATTTCAGTTTCCACTCATATAGGACAAGACGAGCAGAACACCTGCATCTTCCCCTCCACCACACCAGCAGAGGGCAGTACTCTATCAAATACAAAGGGGTACAGTGTGGAATGAACATCACAATCTTGCCGACAGTTTTGCATTTAAGTAAGTGTCATAAAGAGGAAGAACTGATTATATTTTGGACAATTTACAATTTCTAGATTGGCCACCAGGGGCCAAAAACGGAAAAAAAATCACTGTTTTTATCATATCTCTGGAAATATTTGTCCGATTGACCTCAAATGAAGTGCGAATGAAAGGTCATGATCTGAGGATGCGTCCCAAGATGACATTATACCCGTTTGTTTCAAAATTTGACACAAGGTGGAGCTTTGTCGCATAAAATTCACCATTTTTGCCATATCTTTGGAACTATTTGGCAATTTGACATGAAACTATGTAACTGAAAGGTCATGACCTCACAACGTGTCACATGATGACATCATGCCTGTATGGTTCAATATTTTGCCACCAGGTGGCGCTTTGTGATGGAAAATTACCATTTTGGCCATATCTTCAGAACCATTCGTCCGATTGACCTGAAATTAAGTTCAAATGAAAGGTCATGACCTGAGGGGCTTTATATTGTATAGGGTCTATTCAAGAATTGGGTAATTGGAGGGTTGGGGACGCTCAGGGATATACCCCAAGCTGTCGCCTCCGACGGCATAAGCCTAGTTGGTTTTAGTAATAATAATGATAATAATAATAATAACAACACTATTTTTGATTATGATATTCTAACAATATTAATATTCACTAATGTTATGATATTCATATCATACAAAACCCCCCCCAAGAACGCAATGTGTCTATTACAGTTTCCATGATGATAATATTTTGAATATTATTGATATTCTAATCACCAAATAAAAATAATCAAGTATGGCCGTCGACACAGATTTTGTTCCAAAGAAAATAATGCGTTACTCTCGCTGATTCTGGCTTGGTTTCGGGTCTCTCACATTGTTTTCATTCTAGAGCTGGAAATTGGAGATTTGGAGCAGCTCATAGAAACAAGTGTTATTTTCAAAGTAATACGTATGATTAGTTTTCTAATTTAGAGTTCTTTCCAGATCGGTTGCTTTTTTGAAGGAGCTATAACGGATTATCAGTCAACATTTCTGTCAGATATGGCCTCCGTTGTGTTCGAGATGACCTTCTAGCTGTTCATCAGGGATGAACTTTGAACTTCTCAAGAATTTCGGAAGATCGAAATATCATTTCAGCGGCAAGTGCTAATATTAAAGGAATAAGTCCCGAGAAGCAGTGGGCTACAGTGATTTTATAATGGCGGAGGGGCGTTCTAAGCGCCGTTATAAAATCACTGTAGCCTACTGCTTCAAGGGGCTTATTGCTTTTATAAAATGGTTACCCTACTTATAGCCAATTAAATGAACACGCAAGAAAAATAATCAATTTATTCGTAATAATGCAATTGTAAAATTGAGAACTATTTGTTCTTCCACCAAGCAAGATTGAGTGGACAGAATGGTTGGCAAGCAACACAGACGCTAAGATTTCTTTTTCATCTCGCGCCATTATGTCACATCAGGCTATTTGGGCTCGTTAATGTAGATATACTATGAAAGCAGGCTAACAATTATTTGTAATGTCTCCTTCGGTCTCCCAAAGGACCTGTTAAATAATTTCACGTTCGTTTCGGTTTTCGAGTTTCCTTGTTCTCAACTCGCGCTGATCGGCCATAGCATTACAACCAACAGCGAGAGTAGGGAACAAGATTGACTTTTGCCCTCCACACTTGCCGGTGTCCAGGAAAATATGTTGAATTGTGCATTAGTTGCTTGTCAACTAGCTAGTGTTCACTACAATGGATGTGGTTACGCGACACATTGCCCATAAAATAAACACACAACAACAACAACAAAAAAAATCATCAATTTATCACTAATATCGAAACAGGGAGCTGGTTAGCAATGTAGCTAGAAAGCTAAAATGATATCGAACTCTGAATTGCAATAGCTAGCTAGCTAGACAGCCAACGGGTTAGCGGGTTAAAAGGCTAAACTTCACTAACATTGAAATAGCGAGCTAAAAGTCTTGAAGCAGACTTAACCTATCAAGTCAGTTCAGCGCCGAGTAGGTGGTTGCGTGCAAGGATATTTTGTGCTGCGGTCTGCCTCAGAGTACAGTGGGTTAGTTATTTTATACTGCATGGAATGCGGCTCAGCCAATCACATTTAAGGATGGGAAGCACCCATTTTATAAAACTCCATTTTAAATGGAGTAGCCTAAGTGAGGCAGTATGAGTGAGGTCGCGCTGATGGTTGGCGAGAAATGGAGAGTCAGTGCATACGACCATTGCCAAATGTTGCAACAGATGCTGATTAATTATTAAATTGCTGATATTATAGATGCTGTGTCCTCAGTCTCTTGCATTGTTATTTCTAGCTGTCTGGAAAATTCTCATTGGATAGGTTTTGCAAATCTAGCCATTTTTCATTATAAATGCGAATGTAATATGACTTGTGATTGCTGTAATCCTCATGATTAAACAATGTTTTTTGGTGGCTTCTGTGGGTGCTGTGTGCCTCCCGATGGATTTATTATAGCTCAGATGATGGAAAAAATGCAACGGGTCTGACAGAAACCCAAAAACGGTTCAGAGTATTTCATGCATGACTGATTTATTAACAGTACAGCTGACAATGTTCATACAATTACTGCTATATTCTGTGAAACCAACGTACATGGCAGCGATATTGGTCAACTGGATATAAAATATTCATTTCTGATGTTGAAATGAATGCTAACAAAGAATGCTACCTGTTTATATTGAGCGGACAAACGATTGCGTTGATGCGGATTTTGCATAGAATTGTACATAGCAGATGCAGTCCGCTTGCCAGCCATCTGGGCTTGCTGGAATCACCGATTTTTTTTTAAAGATGGTATAACGTGTTATATTGTCTTCTGTGTCTAGTTAGCTCCCTCTTGCATTTTGTTTTACCTAGCTGAACATAGCAAAGCATTTTTGTGGTCATTTGTGCAGTATGTATGAATTTGACTAATATTACATGCCGAGCTAGCTAGCTTCCCAGGATAAACTAAGCCATGCCTCGGGGACAAACGCATTGTTCATATTAATATAGAGATGCTGCGGCTCATAGGCCTTTTTGATTCCAGAGAAGCTTGGATTTTCGTGTATTATATTGTTTTCTTCGTCTGCTTGGATTATGGTTGTATCATTTCCAGGAAATGAACATAACAAACAATTTTTGTGAACGTTTGTGCTAATGTTATATGTAATTATTTCATTATAAGTGTGTAGCCAGCATGCTGGCTAGCTACATGGAACCTGTGCTGTGACCATTGACTGTATAAAACATGGACTAGCCTCCGTGATGTCACCCATAGGTTTGTGGATATCCATTTTGAACAAGGATGTTGTATATTTCACTGGATATACAATTGGAAAATGGCCGTCCATTCATTTCAATGGAAATTGCTCAATGGCACAGCACGCTGACATGGGGGCCAAGCTTCCGGACCCACGCCGACATGCGCTGTGTGATTTTTGCTCACATATGCGTAGAGTGGGGCTCATGAACGCGCTGGTGTTCGAGGTGTCCATGACAACGGCTTGCGCGCGTGGAACTCCAACCTAGGGTGCGTGTTCACGATCACTTTCACCGGAAATGGAAGTCTGACCACTGCACCCTGATCTGCATACGAGCGGAACGAAAGAAAAAAAAACATAGCCGCCGGTAAAGGTTTAATCATGATTTGAGGTACAATTTTAAAACACAAATGCAATATCAAATGTTTAGAACGACTTTAACAAAGAAGTAATACTATTGATTTCAACTCAAAAATGTAGACAAAATAGTTGACTTGCTGTTGTGTAACGTGACATTGCTCAGGGGTGCGCTTCCTGAAATCACAGATTCTAACTTCCATAGTTGGAACCATTGACTGTGAATGGACGAATTACTTAATTTCTGCAACTACGCTTTTGGGAAACGTGCCCCAGGCTCGTGTCCTCTAAAGTTCAACAATGAATACACATTAATGGAGTCAGACGATTCTTGCTCGTCTGAGTGCGAATTCCATTATCTTTTCCGGATTCAAGACAATAAACCGAACACACAACACAACGCATTGCACGTGCCTTATAAACCGATATGTTTTAAAGTCAGGAGCCTTAAACTTTTGTCAATTCTGGCAAGCTAATTTACTTTAAGCTTACGTGACTTATAACCATTCCGTGGACTATATTAAAATGTGGGTCAACTGTGGAACATTACGCACGTTTTACTGCGTTATTTTTACCTTTGTTATAAAGCTCCTTTTTTCTGTTTCCCCAGATATCTGAGCCTCATGTAGTGCATTGAACAGTTCATCCATAAATTTCTGCATGTCAGCGAACTAGAGGCCATGCCTTTCTGTCCCCCTCCCCCATTCCCTTTCCAATAAAGTCTGTCCTGATTATAATTTGAAAACTGTCTCATTACATTTCTAAGTGCGAGTTCACATCGATTGTAGTTGTGGTACTCAATTTTATGATCGTGGCCGGCTCTGCGTAATTTAGGCTAGCCTTTTCAGGCCTTTTTTGCCTGTGTCTCAACTTTTTTGAGACCTGTTGCAGCAAGAAAATTTGAAAGAAGCTCATTTTGTGGATAAAAATGTAAAATGTCTCAGTTTAAACATTAGAAATGTTATCTATGTTCTGTTGTGAGTAACATTGGCTCGTGATCTGAAAGTCATTGCATTCTGATTTTATTCACAATTTACACTTCGTCCCAACTATTTCGGAATTGGGGTTGTACATCTACTCTATCTTCATCTCATGCGTAACTCTTGCATTTTTTAGGAGTCATAGCTATTATCTTCGTTCAGATGAAAATCAGCCACACCGTTGAATCTACCTGCATCATTCCCATTGATCTCAGATGCTGCTCACGAATAATAGATGTTCGGATTTCATATACTCACGTTTCCACTTATGAAAAACTTGAAAAAGGCTGTACCACAAATTATGAGTATGTATGTTCAGTGCTTGTTCAGATCATGCACTCAAAAATTATAATTTTGGATCTCATCTGTCAAATCGCTGAAAAGTTTTGTCATCAAGTATGAAGGTCTGTAACTAATGTAAGAGAAAAAAGAATGGTTAGTTAAAGGTTTGCTTAGCAGTGTTCGAACTGAATTTGTGTAGTGCGCGCAAACTTATTTTCCAGTCTGTCTTAAATTGAGTTTCTTTTGCTGCTCAATATATTTGCATCGTCACGTCGCCAGCCCACTTCACTGACTTGACTACGTCTGTAATGTTGAACACAGACAGACGGCAAGGAATGCCCATTGCTCCTTCCACTCACATCCGCTGCAGTGCTAAACGAGAACGCGCTTACATATGAGGACCCATTGGTGTTCGCATAGCCTGAATATAAATAAAACATTTTGTTTTTGCCGAGAAACGAGGCATCAATGATTTAAACGAAAAAGTAAACCGTTTCGGTTTCGATAATTTGTGGGTGTCAAAAAAATTTATTCACGGATTTATCAGCGTGTCTTTTTCAATTATTCCCGATGGAGAAATTTCTTTTTGGCCCCCATGGCATCACGTGACATGCAATATCAAGATTTACCGCTACCCCCATGTTGGCTTGTGTTTCCAGCCTTCGTTGTCTGTCCAGTTTTCCTTATAGGTCCATGATTTTCAAGCAAATTTGGTCACAACCTCGGCACTTACTTGACTCCGCCTACCTCCTGGATAATCCATAAATGGGCAAAAAGGCGGAGCTGGAGCGGACGCAAGCCCAGTGGGCAGGCCGAATGGAGCTCCGAGTTCGCAGCTACTAAGCTCTCTTTGGCTCCCATATTCCACTGAAAACCTCATCCAGCTCGATGCTTCCTGGTTCGCAAAGGCCGAGATGCGAGGTCATATGTGTCCCAGTAAAGCAATGTATCCTGCCAAGTCGCTTGCGGCGGCAGGTCAAACGCTGTTTATATTCGTGAAGCGGTTGCAGGACGAACGTTGTTCGTATCCATGAGGCAATAGCGCAACGAACGCTGTACACCGCTGGGAAGTCGAGGTGGTTGGCTCACTGAGAATCAGAATCCCTCAATGAGAGTGCGAGCGGGTGCTCGGCTTAGCTCTTGTATGCAGCTTACCCCGGTCCCATTAACGGTAGTATGGCCATCCAAACGATAACATTGCTCCACTTAACCTTACTGACAAACCTGATGGATCTTTATTTTCCTACCACACTATCGCACATTCTGATCACAAGAATTATCACCCTACATTTTGACTATGCTGAATTAATCAGTTGCTGTAGCCAGCATATGTGGGCTCATCAATACTCACACAGCTGGGTGTCTGGCTCGAAGGCTCCATGGATATTTAATCCGCTGCCCAGCTTATCTTAAATATTAGCTAACGATACCGCTGCAACGTGCAACTTTTTTTAAAATCACGTCGTGAAATTAATGTTAATTTCGGGGGAAAAGCCTATTGACATTGAATGTAGCCGAACGTGGCTGGTTAGTTGCACTTTTTCGTTGCTGTTTGGCTTAATTGTTGCGTTAATATGGTTAGCTAGTTTGTGGATGATGGACTTCATGTAGAAACACTTAGCGACAGCTAGCTAGCTTGCTAGATAACATTAGATATGTTAAATTAGAGCTAGCTAGCTGACCTTTCTATTTACAATGATATGGTTCCCTCATCGCACTGAAAATCGGTGGAGAACGCAGTTCTGTATGGTACTGCTGTGTGAATCTACTGAGTGTATAATCACGCCATTCTCCGTTCAAGCCTTCCAAATACTCTGGGGAATCAGCTAAGGAGCCCCGTCACTTGGTAGCGTGCTATCGTGGTTCTAATGTAGCTGACCAGCCAGTTACGTTGCAACCTGTTAGGGAACCCGTAATGTTTTTCCAAGAACTGACTGACAGCTTTTGTTCAAAAATATGTTAACGCTAAATTCAAACACTTTTCTGTTCCGCCATTACTTCGATGCATGCCTGTGTAATATCTGTGGCAGGAGTACGGGGGGGTTACTGTGTACATTCTCTGGCTAGTTGGCTAGAGAATGAACTAACGCTACTTGGTGTTGACAGCGCATTTTATATGAAATAATATTAGTATTTCATCATCTTACAAAATAGACCACAGACTCTTAACCACACAGCAACAGATTATCACCCTGATATTCGATAAAAAAAAAATCTCCTGTCAGAAACGCGGCCGACGGATCAAGTTCCGTGACTCGTATGAGCCTAGGTAGGATAACGGCTCACAGACGACTAGAAAAGGCCAAGGGATAGCGGCCAGGCTAGCTGAGCTGTAGTAACCTCCCCCCTCAGACAGCCAGGCTAGGCCCGTGGTTAGCGGTAGGGCTTGGTATTCCTACTCTACAGCCCGAGGCCACGTGGGCCTGTGCCCTAGCCTAGCCACAACACAACCGGATGAGCCGACTGTAATTCAAGGTTCTGTCACTCAATGTGGCCACGCCCTAAATTATGCAGAAATGTAAGCCTTTAAATAGTAGTTACAAAAAAAATTCACTCCAAGTCATTGTGCATCAAGCTAATTAGTTTCAGGTGCATTAAGGAGGATTTCCCACTAATGACACGGAAATTGATTATGACTCGGGAATTCTCAGGATTGTCTTTACTGAGGGATTAAAAGTAATGGAATTGCATAAAAACATTACAAATGGTCTTATTTCATTAAAACAATTTAAACGATGATGAAACTCGTGCATTGTTTCCAATCCCTGAGTAAAGAGAAGCATGGGAAGTCCGGAGTCATAATCGCTTTCCATATTACTTGTGATGAGGTGCACCTTTGCGTAAGTGAAATGGAAACTTCAACGCAAAAGGATTTTAATTCCGCATGAGAATTAATAAGTAAAAATTACTTATTAAATAATAAGTTGACAGATCCTGTGAAATAACAATAGTTTGCATGCTTCACATGCAAACTAATAATGCACAGTACTTATCCCCTCTGCACAGTTGTAGACGCCAGCAGACATGAAGCAGCTCTAGTCAGAGTTGTCCCAGTATTTTATTGAAGCCAGTTGCCAAAAAAAGTAGCCTGCAGTGTCTTTGTGAACTTGTTCAATATCAATCAATGATTTTTATCATGAAAGAAAAGTTGATTTGTGTTAAACCTAAGATTTTATGATTTGACAGTGCATTATTTTGAGGGCTCTGACTGCATGGAAAGCCACTTGGAGAGCTGTCTTATTTTAATCAGAGAGAAGATAATTTTGAAAAGCACTGTCAGATGACGTACACTTGGGGTCAAGGGGTTTATGATCCCAGAAATGTACTGTTATTACTCCCAGCCATTTTTCAAAACAGTGTTATTTTTAAAAATAATTTCATTGCTGAATTGTGATGAATATTTTTTGAGTTTATGGCCCTTACTCTGAACTAAAATCATAAAAAGAAACTGAAATATGATGGATTTCTAAATGGTACAAGTGTCTTGTTTCATTTCAGCTATTTACCCCCGCTCTGTGAAGCTCAGATCTTGAATTATAAAGCCTTATTTTGGGTACAGCATAAATGGCCATATTTGGCTTCTGCACAAAGAGGTTAAGGATTATGCAATAATTGAAAAAAACATTTCTTCAAAGATACCAGATAAAATATTTTGGGGTGGGGACCAAAGTGGAATTATACATATTACTGTCAGACTGGATGATCAACTTAAAGGTATACAGTGCTCTGCAAAAGTCTTGGGCACATTTTAAGTAATTTCTTGGGGCAAACATGCCTGCAAAAATGATTAAATGAAAAGTTTCTAGTAACTGAGAAATGTACGAAACAGAGCTGAAGGCTGTAAAACTAAATCAAAATTTGGCGTGACTAACCCTTGCCTAAAAATTGGGGACACTGGCCTGTTGTGCTATAGTTCTATTAGATGATTGTATTTTTTGCTTGTCCCATAGTGGAGAACTTGCCACCGTTCTGCAGACTGACTGCCTCACTTATATCCATCCCTCCAAGAAATTAAACAGCTATGATGATGGTGACCTCAAGGCTCTGTCGAGATTAATATCTGTATGGACTATTTTTAATGGTAAAACTTTCCTTTAAAGCATTTGGAATTTAAGTCACTTTCTGATCTTCAGGAAAATCTAATATGGAAAAAAGTAAACATCTAATACAGATTTAAATTTTAAAAAGTGCAGGGTGCCTCAGACCTTTGCACAGTACTGTAGTTCACCCGAAAAATAAAAATTCACTCATCTACTCACCCTAAGGCTAATGGAAGGGTCCATAAAATTATTTTCTTCCTCATAACACTTGCAGTTACAAGTGTAACAAGTGTACAAGCAGTTACAGCACTGAAGACAAATCCAAATCAACTGAAGTCAGTGGTGGCAATGCTTTCAAGCATCAAAAAGAAAATTAAAACAAAATGCCTCCATAGTGCTTGGGTGGTGTGATCCAAGTGTTAGTAAACCCCAGCATTCAAATTTGACTCATAAAGACGTCTTTTCACCATAATTTTGTAAGAAGAGGTCAGGAGAACACCAGATGCAGGATCCAGAAGTGTTTATTTAACACAAAACACTAGGAGAAATTTGGCAGACACGCCAGAAATAAATCACCATGCACATGCACTGAACAAATGAGAAAACTAAGGTACACTGCCAAAGGCAGGGGGAAACAGAAATACACACTCCAAGAGTGGATAAACTAGAAAAACAAAAATGAACCTAATTAGACTGACGGATACACTGGGAGACTTAAACAAGGGGCAGATAAGACGTGGATGCAGCAAAGTACAAGACTCGGGAATCATACAAAGGAAATACTCGGAAGGACCAAGGAGCTGAGATTTCGCCATGCAGATCTGAGTCATACACAAGGTTCCGTCTGACAGCCCCTCCCATAACTGCCACATATATAGTCACGAGAGGAGGCGGGGGCCCGGAATGCAATTACAACTGGAAACAGAAACACATGGTATTAATAAACACGAGAAGCGGGTTAACAATAATGACTCGAGACAAGACGCTGAGACCATCAATCAAGCTAGACAGTTTTATCTTTAAGGAAATCTAAACGTGACGAGTAAAAAGCACCACGAAAGAAGCGAAGTAAAGCACAGCTTTAAAACAGTTAATCAGGGACAGCTTAGGCAAAACTTAAAGTTAGGAACACACGCACTCGCTAATGAGTTAATTAAGGTTAATACTACGTGACAAAATATTTACAATCACCCTCAAAGAAGTGCTGGTTAGTGCGGGTTAGTAATATCCTATCAGAGAACGCATTCACTCAGAGTTTGGCGAGACCCAGAATTAAACACAGGTGGAAGCAATGAATGAAATACCAGAGCTGAAAGAGAAAACGTGATTGGACAATGAGAGGCAGGCATGCTGAAGGCTGTCACGTGACATCACTGGAGTTTGGCAGAGAGGGAGTGGATCGCCAGATGGCCGAAATGAAAGCTGAAAAATAAAACGAAAGTAAAGCACAAGCACAAATAAGCACAAAGATAGCACACAAAAGGCAGAATCATAACAGTTTTTAGGCAAAATGTCCAATGTACCCACTAAGCAAGGATCCAAAAGTGTTTTGAGGACAAATGAATTTCGCAGACCTTTTGATCAGCCTTGGGGTGAGTAGATGATGAGTGACCATTCATTTTTGGGTGAACTATCCCTTTAAGGAGAGGAAGAAGCACTTCAAGACCAAGCTAAACTGTCCACCACTGGCAGACTCACCACTCATACAAGCAATACAGCCACTGGAGATCAACAGAGGTCCAATCACCAAAAATGAGATCAATTTTGCACTTAAGCACCAGTAGAGCGGTAAAGCCACTAGAGTCGACAACATTCCACCTGATGCTTTGAAGGTTAGTTCTTCAACTACTTCATCAACCATACATAGACACCGAAACCATCCCACAGGATTGGAGGAAAGGTCTGCTAGTGAAAATTCTCAAGAAATGTAACATCAGCAACTGCGAGAACTGGAGAGAAATTATGCTGCTTTCCACTCCAAGCAAGGAGCTGAACAGCATAATTCTTGCCCGCTTGAAGTCAAAAGTGGACAGTTTTGAGGGAAGAACAGGTGGGTTTTCTGCAAGAAAGATCTTGCACCCACCAAATAGCAACCCTTCATATCATGATTTTGTGGCCTTCGAAAAAATATTTGACAGTGTAATGAGTTTACATTATAGGGATGCCATGGTTCTCAATACAGTATTGAACTGTTTGGCATGCCATGCCATCCATGGTTCCATATGCACTTGTGAATTGACACATTTTCAACACGGAATCGATATGGTTTTGCAAATAACTGTTGCATTTCAATTTTTCACATATTTATCTCTGACATGGCTTACTGTTTGAACTGTCTGCGTAAATATTTCACCGCCTGGGAGGAGAATGGGTTGCTGTGTCACTCGAGAAACCCCTCCCAATTCCCCCAAATAAATACTAAAATACTATTAATATCCAAATAACCCGCCAGAGTCAGATTTAACACATTGGGCTCTAATTTCGTAGACCAGGCGCAGGCGCGGCGCATGGGGGGTGCTCTGCGCAAACGGGGTGTGTCCAGGCGTATGTGGCAATTTCGTGCCCGGCGTAGCCTGGCGCAAGTACTCTTCTGTCCTGCCTCTGCCCCTCCTTCCAGCGCAAGTTGGCAAAGAAGGCGTGTTTGGGTATAACACAGCCGAGTCAAATCTTCACCAGTCAAATGAGCTCCTCACCTCACCTTTAATGTGTTAGAATATAGAAGGCGACACAGCCGAGTCAAATCTTGCTCACTGGCAAGAGAAACGATGGATTGCGTGTTCCTATTATAACAAACTGTTGCTGCTTAAAATTTTGGGATTAACATGCATATACAACAAAACAAGATACGTTACACATTTATTTCCAATATGTGATCTTAACTCAGTACGAGATCATAGCAATCAGGCTGCATTCCTTTCCCCCGCTAAAGACGATAAAACATAAGTGACAATAATAGTAGCCTAGTATTAAGCCGCTTGCACACTGGACGCGAAACGAATTTTTCGCTCGACAGATTGCGTCTTGTGTCCAAAGGTCTGACAGGGTTTTAATAAATCGTCCTGTCCGACAGTCTATTATTGTTTTTAATTTCTTCAAATCTACTGACTCTTTTAGATATTACACGTGAATGTTTGATAAGAGGGTTCAGTTCTTCAAGATGAGTACCGAGAATTTCAATCAATGTTTCTGTTTAAGCTGCTCAGTAAAGTGAGTCGACACTGGCACGAGACAATGTACAATGCCTCCGTGTCTGACAGCCAAAAAAAAGGACGATTAGAGCAGATTGATAATGAAATAAAGAATAAAAAGAAACATTTTAAGAACAGAGCATCCAATGAACACTGCAATTTATTTATTGGCGGGTCATCTTTGTTTGATCTCACGTTTGTTGCTGATATATTTTTATTCTTTATTTCGTTGTAAATCTGTTCTCATATCAATACTTTTACTTTTTGCTGGCTGCTGGACATGGAGTAATTTGCATTTCGTGTCGGACAGTCTTGATCGTGCATGCGATGATTTCTTCACTCTGTCAGTGGTCATGGAATTGATTTGCTCACGCACTATTTTATCTCTGCTGTGGAAATAAAGCGTGAATCTGTTCGATCCATCTGACTAATTTTCAAAAGAAAGACCGAATAAATACTGATGTCAATCTTCAACGGAAGAAAACAGATGAAAAGGCTAAAAAGACCAAGAAAAGTCGATAGCCATCAATTTGCATTTTGTGAAGGCCAAACACAAACATAGCCAAGTTTGCACGTCTAATATTTCCTGGAATACTCGGAAAAAATAGAACTTTAATGACTCTCGGACTCGGAGGTATATTAAAACCCTGTCCGACTATCGCGTCTTTGCATTGACTTTGTCTGTAATCAGTCGTGTGAAAAATTCGTTTTGCGTCCAGTGTGCAAGCGGCTTTTATGAGCATAGAACGCAAGCATTCGATATATATATATTATACAGTTTGTGGTTGGCTGAGAAAGATGTGAAGTCGTTAGTTTGCATCACAGATTCAGTTGCGTTGATTAAGCCAGGTCAAGTTTCCATTACGCGTGGCAACCGCCTGACATCAGGACAATCGATATAGATACTATAATTTATGTCCTTATTCGGATAGTTACAATAAATAGTGCTTCCTGTTATTATTTCTTGCATTGAAATGTGCCTGACATTCTGTAAACCTGCCTGTGAGATTTCGGTGACGTGTGCGCACTCTGCGCCGGTCAGCCAAATTACCACTGCACGGAAATTAAACCAGGTTGGAGCTGGCGAGTTTTCTGCGCAACTCCAGCGGAGACTTTTTCTACGAAATTGTCACTGCGTCTTGATGAATATGTGACACCTCCCCCTACTACGCCGCCACACCCATCTCGGCGCACCTTCGTCTACCGAAGGCTGCGCGCCTCACGAAATTACCACTACGCGGGCTGCACCGTACGAAATTACCACTGCGCGGGCTGCGCCTCGCTACGCCACCTGCGCTGCGCCAGGAAATTAGAGCCCATTACTTCAATTATGAGCAAGGCGAATGCAGTTGAGAGATGATTATTTGTGGTAGCATCGCCTTACAAATCTGTGATGAGGGGAAAATTTGGTTTTAGCGTTGAATATACATTGATGAGGGAACAAAAAGAGTCAACAGAAACATCACATATGTGAATGCAAACACTTCTAATATGAGCACACATGACTGCCACCACCACCCAGTAATATCACAGTCAGGAAGCTAGACAGCCGAGCAGGGAACACCAACGGCTCTCGACGGCTAATGGCTTCTGCCTTTCCCACCAGTTAGGATGTTCATTGCAAAAGATTTGCAGCCCTTCTCTGTGGTTAGGGATGTGGATTCTCATCATTTGATGCTCAATCCACGTTACACTGAGCCCTCTTGTATATTTTTTTCAGCAGCCAAGTGATTCCCGATCCCCCACATTTTGTGCATCAACTCTTGATCGCTTAAGGCAAAAACCACCATAAGTGAGCGTATAGACTTTTATGCGTCAGAGGGACTTTGTTCACATTTTGCGGTTTCCATCTGCTTTTTCTAGTGCCAATTTTCAAAATGCGCACAAGAATAGTTAGATAGTGAAGGGCAGTGGTTCTCAAATTCGGTCCTGGCGCCCCCCTGTGTATGCTGGTTTTTGTTCCAGCCGCAACTGCAATTCTAGGATTTTAACAAGCTGTTGATTTGTTTTAATTAGGTGCATTTATGCAAATATCCACAGGTTCCTCATTGGTGAAACTCTTAACACATGGAGGTAAAACCCGACAATTTACTTGCCAATCAATAGAGTCACGCCTGTTGTGTTTTCTGTTGATTTTATTTGGTTCAGGCAGGTTATTTGGGAAAAACTCAAAACACCTGCATTCAGAAACCTAATTTGGAGCTTATTGATTTTCTCAGAGTCTAATTTGATCTGTTTAAAAAAGTTTTCACCTGAAAATCCCAGCAATATTGAAAATTAAGCACAAGATGTTCTAGGGTTTTTATTTTCCATAGCAGAATGGATGAGTCCATCCAAATGTGACTTGAGATGGTAAATAACTACTCTAAACATGGGATGCTGCTAATTAAGACAAAGTAACAGCTTATTAAGATCCTAGAATTGCAGTTGTGGCTGGAACAAAAACCAGCATACACAGGGGGGTGCCAGGACCGAATTTGAGAACCACTGGTGTAGGGTACACCTTAAGCGCGCACCATAAAGGCTGTGTCCTTCTCGCGGCGACCCAGGTTCAATTCCTGCTCAGGTCATTTGCCACATGTCTACCCCAATCTTCTCCCCAACTTTACTGTCTATCTCCTCTGTATAACTATCAAATAAAGGAAAAAATCCCCCAAAAAAACTTAAAAAAAAAAACGAATAGTTAAATGGTGTGAAAAAACTTGCAAAGGCTCACCCCGGAGACGCTCTCGCATTGTAGTGTGTTGATAGGCCTTTTTTTCTTTTTTGTTTTTTTACAGAAGAATGTGGAAATACAAGAATTAATGACTGATACCTAATTATTAGGCGGGGCTGCTTTTAGTACTTGCGCTAGTTTGTACACCAGTGCTGCCACACTTTGTTTTGCCTATCATTTTCTTGCTATCTTCAACTTATTTCTAATACCTTAGTCACAGTTATTATAGCCCTGGGGAATCATTTTAGCATAATCACTGGTCGGTTCAAAGGTCAAGGTCATGACAACTGGCAACGCCCCTCAAAATGCTTGTTAACACGATAGCTTCAAAATGATTTATGATGGAAAGCTGTAACTTAGCCCCTCCTTGAATCGCCACCTTATTGTGGTGGAGGGGTTTGAGTACCTGGATGATCCTAGGAGCTATGTTGTCTGGGGCTTATTGCCCCTGGCAGGGTCTCCCAGGGCAAACAGGTCCTAGGTGACGGGTCAGACTAAGAGCGGTTCAAAACACCCCAAATGAATGAACCGTAAACTAAGGATGTTCAAGTCGTCCGGATTAGCGCCACCGGGACCACACTCTGGAGCCAGGCCTGGGGTTGGGGCTGGCAGGGGAACGCCTGGTGCAGCCCGAATGTGCGACGTGGGCCCGCCTTCCCGTGGGCCCATCACCCGCGGGAGGGTTCAAAAGGGGCAGATGCTTTGCGCTTTGGGTGGCAGTCGTGGGCGGGGGCCCCGGCGACCCAATCCCTGGATGCAGAAACTGGTTCTCGGGACATGGAATGTCACCTCACTAGGTGGGAAGGAGCCTGAGCTTGTGCAGGAGGTCGAGCGATACCGGCTAGAGATAGTCGGGCTCACCTCCACGCACAGTCTGGGCTCTGGATCCCAACTCCTCGAGAGAGGCTGGACTCTCTTTTCCTCTGGAGTTGCCCGCGGTGAGAGGCGGCGGGCTGGTGTGGGTTTGCTTATAGCCCCCCAGCTTAGCTGCCATGCGTTGGAGTTTTCCCCGGTGAACGAGAGGGTCGCTGCCCTGCGCCTTCAGGTCGGGGACAGGTGCCTCACTTTCGTTTCAGCCTATGGGCCGAATGACAGTGCAGAGTACCCGGCCTTCTTGGAGTCCCGGGGAGGGGCACTGGAAAGTGCTCCAACTGGGGACTCCATCGTTCTGCTGGGGGACTTCAATGGCCACGTGGGCGACAGTGTTACCTGGAGGGGCGTGATTGGGAGGAACGGCCTCCCCTATCTGAACCTGAGTGGTGTTCTGTTATTGGACTTCTGTGCTAGTCACAGTTTGTCCATAACAAACACTATGTTCAAACATAAGGGCGTTCATCAGTGCATGTGGCACGAGGACGCCCGAGGCTGGAGGTCAATGATCGACTTTGTGGTCGTGTCATCTGATCTTCGGCCGTATGTCTTGGACATGTTCACTGATCACCACCTGGTGGTGAGTTGGATCCGCTGGCAGAGGAGGAAGCTGGACAGGCTTGGCAGGCCCAAATGTGGTGTGAGGGTCTTTTGGGAACGTCTGGCAGAACCCTCTGCCAGAGGGGTTTTCAACTCTCACATCCGGCAGAGCTTTGACCTGATCCCAAGGGAGACTGGAGACATTGAGTCTGAATGGACCATGTTCTCCACCTCCATTGTTGATGCGGCCGTTCGGAGCTGTGGCCGAAAGGTTTCCGGCGCCTGTCGTGGCGGCAATCCCCGAACCCGGTGGTGGACACCAGAAGTAAGGGATGCCGTCAAGCTGAAGAAGGAGTCCTATCGAGCTTGGTTAGCTAATGGGACTCCTGAGACAGCTGGCGGGTACTGGCAGGCTAAGCATGCTGCGGCCTGGGCGGAAGCAGAAGCAAAAACTTGGGTATGGGAAAAGTTCGAGGAGGCCATGGAGGAGGATTATCGGTCCACCCCGAAGAGGTTCTGGCAAACTGTCCGGCGCCTCAGGAGGGGAAAGCAGTGCCCGGCCAACACTGCTTACAGTGGAGGTGGGGAGCTGTTGACTTCGACTGGGGATATTTTCGGCCGGTGGAAGGAATACTTCGAGGATCTCCTCAATCCCACTGACACGCCTTCCATAGAGGAAGCAGAGGCTGGGGACCCAGAGGCTGATTCATCCATCACTCTGGCTGAAGTCACTGTGGTAGTTCAGAAGCTCCTTGGTGGCAAGGCACCGGGGGTGGATGAGATCCGCCCTGAGTACCTCAAGTCTCTGGATGTTGTAGGGCTGTCTTGGTTGACACACCTTTGCAACATCGCGTGGCAGTCGGGGACAGTGCCTCTGGACTGGCAGACTGGGGCTTGTTCACGAGTGAGGAAAGGATGGAGCGTGAGATTGACAGACGGATCAGTGCAGAGGCAGCAGTAATGCGGTCGTTGTACCGATCTGTTGTGGTGAAGAAGGAGCTGAGCCGAAAGGCGAAGCTCTCAATTTACCAGTCAATCTACGTTCCTACCCTCACCTATTGTCAGGAACTTTGGGTCATGACCGAAAGAACGAGATCTAGGATACAAGCGGCTGAAATGGGTTTCCTCCGCAGGGTGGTGGGGCGCTCCCTTAGAGATAGGGTGAGAAGCTCTGACACCCGGGAGGAGCTCAGAGTAGAGCCGCTGCTCCTCCATGTCGAGAGGAGTCAGTTGAGGTGGCTCGGGCATCTATATCGGATGCCCCCTGGACGCCTTCCTGGGAAAGTGTCCCGGGCATGCCTCACCAGGAGGAGGCCCCGAGGAAGACCCAGGACACGCTGGAGGGACTATGTCGCTCGACTGGCCTGGGAACGCCTCGGGATACCCCCGGGAGAACTGGAGGTGTCCAGGGAGAGGGAAGTCTGGGCATCTTTGCTTGGACTGCTGCCCCCGCGACCCGGCCCCGGATTAAGCGAAAGATGATGAGATGAGATGAGATGAGCTGTAACTTGGTATTGAGCAACTATAGAACAGGACTCAGCTTCTATTATTCTTTGGGCAAATTCCATGCAAGGTCAAGGTCACACGAGTTTATGACATCTGACCAGTGATGTGCTGTCAGGGCCAGCAAGGCCTTCTCTGCTGGCCTAGATAAATTGAAAAAAATAATGTTTTCTTCATAAATACCTTGATTAAAGCTACATGTATTCATAGAAAGTCAATCAAAATCCTCAATCATTTTATCTAAGTGATTTCATTGCTTAACTCTGAGTAGCGCAGCTTCCGCAGTGCTCTACATCTCTACATGGCTGTGCTCTCAAGTCTCAAGGACCTCAGAATATAGATTGCTTCTCTCTCCCATTAAAAAGAGCAGGAAGTTTTAGCTGATAGTCATATTTTTAACCAATCAGATTGCAAGTATGCCAAGTGGGGCGTAATCTTTGATAAAGCAGAGCCTTCTAGCTGGCCTCTGCCTATGTCAGGACGTTATGAGCTGACAACAGGTGTTATGATTCTGCCTTTTGCGTGTTGTCTCAAGCTTATTTGTGCTTGTGCTTTACTTTAGATTTGTATTTCAGCTTTCATTTCGGCAGTCTGACAATCCACTCCCACCCTGCCTTCAGTGATGTTGTGTGACTGCCTTCAGCATGCCTGCGTCTCGTCGTCCAATCATGTTTCCTCTTTCGGTTTCGGCTCTGGTATTTCATTCATTGCTTCCACCTGTGTTTAATTCTGAGTCTCGCCAAACTCTGAGTGAATGCGTTCTCTGATAGGATATT
Source organism: Gymnothorax reevesii (assembly GCA_029721435.1). Classification (NCBI taxonomy): domain Eukaryota; kingdom Metazoa; phylum Chordata; class Actinopteri; order Anguilliformes; family Muraenidae; genus Gymnothorax; species Gymnothorax reevesii. Next base: position 53,415,299 of record CM056574.1, read on the forward strand.
ACTAACCCGTACTAATCAGCACTTATTTGAGGGTGATTGTAAATATTTCGTCACATAGTATTAACCTTATTAACTCATTAGCGAGTGCTTGCGTTTCCTAGCTTTTGTGCATTCGGCCTGAGCTATCTCTGATTAACTGCATTTAAAAACCTGTGCTTTCCTTCGCTTCTCTTGTGGTGCTTTTTACTTGTCACGTTTAGATTGCCTTAATCTAAACTGTCTAGCTTGATTGATGTTCTTAGCGTCTTGTCTCATTATTGTTAACCATTATTGTTAACCCGGTTCTCGTGTAATTGTTTAGCAATCCCATGTGTTTCTGTTCCCTTCCGAGTTTGCATTTTGAGTCCCCGCCTCCTCTCGTGACGATATGTGGCAGAGTTGGGAGAGCTAATGGCAGACGGATCCTCCGTATTGACTCAGTCTACATGGTGAAATCTCAGCTCCTCATGAATTCCGAGTTTCTCCTGTGTATTATTTCCAAGTCTTATACAGTGGCTCCAATAAGTATTTGTACACTACTTGAAAATTCGACTACATAACAGTTTTTGTATATTCGGCTAAATGCTAACTATTGTGTGTAAAAGTGATTAAAATATTTGATAATCAATATGTTTTAAACAAATATTTAATGTCAAAATGGCATATTTGGTCAGAAAGGCGATTATCTGACCCAATAAGTATCTGTACAGTTCCATTAGTGAGTCACAAAACTTATAATACTCACCTAAAATTGACTCAAGATGTTTACAGGACATGGTTGACTCACTAGGTCTGATTTGGTCAAGCGTGACCATACTGGACACTCCCTCTGTACACGGACTGGCCTATGTAAATGGCCTGACCATGCCCATAATGTATTCCTGTGATATATGGCTAAGACAGGCGAGATACCCCATCGAATGCGGGAGCAAATCATTCAGCTACATAAAGAAGGCCAAAGCACCAGAAAAATTGGAACAAAGACTGATCGGTGCTCAGAGCACCATCTGGTGAAAGACAATGGACTGTGTCATTCATCATTTTTAAAAGAAGGAGAGGGGGATAGAGTTCATTTTCAAATAACAAGCAGTCGCTGTGAGTTTAATAAATTTTTCATTTCATTTATGGTAAGTTTTGGATTTTGTTTTCAATCGTTACTGCTGGTGTGTGTCTCGCACATTGAGGCACGTGTGTGTTTATGCACAGCAGTTTGGCTAATGTCCCAGTAGTCTTTCCTAGGTAGTCTACTTGGATGTGACTGGTTGCTGTGTGGTTTTTATTGTTTTTTGGTAAAGGCAGTGATTGATTCATGCAGGCAGTATGGCAAAGTGCTTTATGGGTGAATACTGTCACTGGGAATTTGCGGAGGGCTTACGTTATGACCTCATGCTGTTGCCGCGGTTAAATTTAGGTTAATTGCGGGTGGCTTACTGAAGGCCTAGGTGTAAAATGTACAGTCCGCCACTGTATCTGACCAAGCCCCTCAAAAGGCTTGTTAACTCTATAACTTCAAAACAATTTATGATACCAAGTGGTATGTAGCGACCATAGAACAGGACTCAGCTGCAATCAACTTTTGGGAAAAATTCTTTTCATGGCCAAGGTCATAGTGAGGTCATGGTCATGGATGTACTCACATAAAACATATTGTTGATGCAATATTTTTAGATATTTGATTATCTTCATGCAATATACTGTACTTACTGTATTAATGTGTCCCAAGGGCAGGTAGAATGGAAGGGCTGCTCTGTTTTTGCGGTGTCCAGCAAACACTTTTCTAGTTGATATTGCGCTCCCTGAATGTAGGCTAGTGATGCACATGTAAACTATGCTTATTTTAAAAAAAGCTAAGCATTGACTACTTTAACATTTTTGTTTCCCCCAGATTCTATATGGGCTACCAGCGGTGAGCTTTCAGGATTAAACTGCGCTTTTGCTGTTTTGTTCCTTCCTTTTATCATACGCCAGCACTGCACATTTATTTTTGAAATGACTTTCCCCCCTCTTATCCTATACCATTAGTAAGGCCTTCTCACATTTCAAAGTGTTTGCTTTTTGGAATGTATACATTTATATTTATTTTCTGTCATAAAACAGAAAGGTGCCCAAATGGTTAAAGGTTTTACTTTTGGATAATAAGAAAAATAAAGGAATAACTTTATGTTCGCATGTTCTTTTTCTTCTTACACCAAAACACATATCGAAACCAAACTGACACCGTGACATCCCTAGTTTACATACCTCAGAAGTACAATACGTCCCGCTAGTGGTAAGTAGGAGGATGTAAAAGCTTGGAGGAAGAAGGCACAACTAGCCTTCGCAATGCTGCGCCTGGTCTGGAATTGCAGTACGGTCTATGAAGACCACACTATGGATATAAAACTCCAATATCAAATTTATTCCCCTGTATGACTCTCAAACATGGAGAGAGACCAGCGCTCTCATAAAACAAATCCAAGTGTAAATCAGTAAATGCTTTTGACATATACTCAGAATCCTGTGGGCTGAAAATATTTCTAACAGAGACAATGGACCAGTCAAGAGCCTTGTCAAATGGACATGTCAACCTCAAGAGCAGACACTGGAAGGGATTGGGCATACTTTATAAAAGGAGCTAAGCATAGCCGGTCAGCACTGGAATGGAATCTACAAGTTAGAAGAAAACAAAGCCGAACCAAGAACACCTGGCGTCTTGGCCTACAGAAGGACAAAGACAAGATAGACATGTCTTGGGGTGAGGATCAGAAGAAGGCCAAGAACAGAAATAGATGGATGAAGAGATGCAGTGAAAAAAGTCTAGTAAGTCGGGAACACACAAAAAATCATCTGTTGTTCTGTCACAAATCAAAACTGAAAAATTAGATGCGTCCACAACTGTAAAAGATGGAGGCGCTGTGTTGCTGGACTCTGAAAGCAAGGGCAAGTATAGCCAGTCCATCAAGTCTCGGTCATCTATCATTGAGTATTTCAACAGATAGAAGCCTCCAAAGTGTCCAAAATAGGCCTGTTACGATAACTTTTTTTGTTACTCCGTATATTGTCCAAGAAATTATCACAATTAATGATACTATTGTGATTTTATTTTTTAAAAATATATTCTTAAGAAATTTTTGTGCCAGAGCAATAATGACAAACATAATAATGCAAGTACACGCTTTAGAATATCAATGAACATTTTTTATTCAAAAATATTAAAAACTACAAAACCCAAAACCAGTGAAGTTGGCACGTTGTGTAAATCATAAATAAAAACAGAATGCAATGATTTGCAAATCCTTTTCAACCTATTTTCAATTGAATACACTGCAAAGACAAGTTACTTAATGTTCGAACGGGTAAACTTTGTAATTTTTTGCAAATATTAGCTCATTTGGAATTTGATGCCTGCAACATGTTTCAAAAAAGCTGGCACAAGTTGCAAAAAAGACTGAGAGAGTTGAGGAATGCTCATTAACACTTATTTGGAACATCCCACAGGTGAACGGGCTAATTGGGAACAGGTGGGTGCCATGATTGGGTATAAAAGCAGCTTCCCTGAAATGCTCAGTCATTCACAAACAAGGATGGGGTGAGGGTCACCACTTGGTGAACAAATGCGTGAGCTGATTGTCGAACAGTTTAAAAACAACATTCCTCAACGAGCTATTGCAAGAAATTTAGGGATTTCATCATCTATCGTCTGTAATATTGTCAAAAAATTCAGAGAATCTGGAGAAATCACTGCACGTAAGCGACAAGGCTGAAAACCAACATCGAATGCCCGTGACCTTCGATCCCTCAGGCGGTCCTGCATCAAAAACCGACATCAGTGTGTAAAGGACATCACCACATGGGACACTTCAGAAAACCACTGTCAGTAACTACAGTTCGTCACTACATCTGCAAGTGCAAGTTAAAACTCTACAATGCAAAGCGAAAGCCATTTATCAATAGCACCCAGAAATGCCGCCAGCTTCGCTGGGCCCAAGCTCATCTAAGATGGACTGATGCAAAGTGGAAAAGTGTTCTGTGGTCTGAGTCCACATTTCAAATTGTTTTTGGAAACTGTGGACGTTGTGTCCTCCGGACCAAAGAGGAAAAGAACCATCCGGACTGTTATAGGCGCAAAGTTCAAAAGCCAGCATCTGTGATGGTTTGGGGGTGTATTAGTGACCAAGGCATGGGCAACTTACACATATGTGAATGCACCATTAATGCTGAAAGGTACATACAGGTTTTGGAGCAACATATGTTGCCATCCAAGCAACGTCTTTTTCATGGACGCCCTGGCTTATTTCAGCAAGACAATGCCAAGCCACATTCTGCACGTGTTACAACAGCATGACTCCGTAGTAAAAGAGTGCGGGTACTAGACTGGCCTGCCTGTAGTCAAGACCTGTCTCCCATTGAAAATGTGTGGCGCATCATGAAGCGTAAAATACGTCAACAAAGACCCTGGACTGTTGAACAACTTAAGCTGTACATCAAGCAAGAATGGGAAAGAGTTCCACCTGAAAAGCTTCAAAAATTGGTCTCCTCACTTCCCAAACGTTTACGGTAAAAGAAAAGGCGATGTAACACAGTGGTAAAAAGGCCCCTGTGCCAACTTTTTTGCAATGTGTTGCTGCCGTTAAATTCTAAGTTAATGATTATTTACAAAAAAAAAAAAAAGTTTCTCAGTTTGAACATTAAACATCTTGTCTTTCCAGTGTATTCAATTGAATATACGTTGAATAAGATTTGCTAATCATTGTATTCTGTTTTTATCTACAATTTACATAACGTGCCAACTTCACTGGTTTTGGGTTTTGTATAATGTTTAAAAAACATTTTAATATCTTAAAATAAATAGAACTCTTTCAACAAACATTTTACAACCAAAACAACAAAAGCACTCCAAGTTTGGCTCTGAAAGGCACAATTGCACTGAAATACACTGCTAAAAAAAATAAAGGGAACACTTAAACAACACAATGTAACTCCAAGTCAGTCACACGTCAGTGAAATCAAACTGTCCAATTAGGAGGCAACACTGATTGACAATCAATTTGACATGCTGTTGTGAAAAATGGAATAGACAACAGGCGGAAATTAGGCAATTAGCAAGACACCCCCAATTAAGGAGGTTCTGCAGGTGGTGACCACAGACCACTTCTCAGTTCCTATGCTTTCTGGCTGATGTTTTGGTCACATTTGAATGCTGGCGGTGCTTTCACTCTAGTGGTAGCATGAGACGGACTCTAGAACCCATACAAGTGGCTCAGGTAGTGCAGCTCATTCAGGATGGCACATCAATGCGAGCTGTGCCAAGAAGGTTTGATGTTTCTGTCAGCGTAGTGTCCAGAGCATGGAGGCGCTACCAGGAGACAGGCCAGTACATCAGGAGACGTGAGGGAGGCCGTAGGAGGGCAACAACCCAACAGCAGGACCGCTACCTCCGCCTTTGTGCAAGGAGGGGCAGGAGGAGCACTGCCAGAGGCCTGCAAAATGACCTCCAGCTGGCCACAAATGTGCATGCGTCTGCTCAAACAGTCAGAAACCGCCTCCATGAGAATGGCATGAGGGCCCAACGTCCACAAGTGTGGGTTGTGCTTGCAGCCCAACACCGTGCAGGATGTTTGCCATTTGCCAGAGAACACCAAGATTGGCAAATTCACCACTGGCGCCCCGTGCTCTTCACAGATGAAAGCAGGTTCACACTGAGCACATGTGACAGAGTCTGGAGACGCCATGGAGAACGTTCTGCGGCCTGCAACATCCTTCAGCATGACCGGTTTGGCAGTGGGTCAGTAATGGTGTAGGGTGGCATTTCTTTGGGGGGCCACACAGCCCTCCAGATCCTCAGACCCCTTGTGAGACCATATGCTGGTGCGGTTGGCCCTGGGTTCCTCCTAATGCAAGACAATGCTAGACCTCATGTGGCTTGAGTGTGTCAGCAGTTCCTGCAAGAAGAAGGCATTGATGCTATGGACTGGCCCGCCCGTTCCCTAGACCTGAATCCAACTGAGCACATCTGGGACATCATGTCTCGCTCCATCCATCAATGCCACGTTGCACCACAGACTGTCCAGGAGTTGGCGGATGCTTTAGTCCCGGTCTGGGAGGAGATCCCTCAGGAGACCATCCGCCACCTCATCAGGAGCATGCCCAGGCAGAGTAGGGAGATCATACAGGCACGTGGAGGCCACACACACTACTGAGCCTCATTTTGACTTGTTTTAAGGACATTACATTAATTTTGAGTGTGACTCCAAATCCAGACCTCCATAGGTTAATAAATTTGATTTCCATTAATAATTTTTGTGTGATTTTGTTGTCAGCACATTCAACTACGTAAAGAACAATGTATTTAATGAGAATATTTCATTCATTCAGATCTAGCATGTGTTATTTTAGTGTTCCCTTTATTTTTTTTGAGCAATTATATTAAGCATTTGGCACAGAAATGCAAAATAACAAAGATTAAGCAAAAAAGTTATTCTACAACAACTGAACTCAAAATGGAGAACTGAGCTCTCTTGTGGTCAATTCACACAATTGCGCTTAATAACAACAACAAAAAAAAACAAAGCAAAAAGACGAGTGGGTCAGGCTGGCATTGAGCATTTTCTCAATTCAAGCCTTTATTATCCCCCGCCAACACTAAGTGGGAGGGGGATATAGGTTTGACCTCCGTCCTTCCGTGCGTCCATCCATCCGTCCGTCCGTCCGAGATAAAGGGGACAGCTTTACTCAGAAACTGCTATAGATACAGTAATCAAATTTGGTGTGTAGCTTCAGACCATAAAGGCCTTGATGGGGATAGAAAATAAGAAGCACGCAATTGGCGGGGGATGTTGTTGACCATGTTGACTTGTTTCAACTCGGAACCCACTGAGGTAGACCCACATTTTCGGTGGGGCCGAGTGCACAAATGGATAATTATAAAAACAACAAATCATACAAAGAAAAGGATGGAATACAAAGCAAAGAATAAAAAAAAATAATTTAAATATTAATCAAAGCACACACATGATGATACCAATAAGTCTCAGATCTTGGCCTTAAACTGATTGAATGATGGAAGAGAGACCAGTTTTAAAGTGCTTTGTAGAAAATTCCAGGAATATGAAACAGAGAATTGGAAGGCGGCCTTGCCAAGCTCAGTCCAGGCACAAGGGACCTCAAGCATAAGCCAGTCATTTGAACGAGTAGGTTAAGGGTTATCATACTGCGTAAGTAACAGGGAAATGTAAGGCGGCAATTTCACAAGAAGTGCTTTCATTATAAACAACAACCAGTGCCTATTTCGCCTCGTTTCAAGAGATGACCAACCAACCATATCATATAAAAGACAGTAGTGAGTATTATAACTTGCACCTGTGACAAATCTAAGGGGGGAATGATAAACTGAATCAAGCGGCTTTAATTTTGTAGCTGCAGCATGTCTATAAATTACATTTCCATAATCCAGAACAGATGAGAAAATTGCTTCAACAATTATTTTCTTGCAAGACATGGGAAAGCAAGATTTGTTTCTGTACAAGAAGTCAACTTTCTGACGGAGTTTAGTGACAAGGTTACCAATATGATATTTGAAATTGAATTCATGATCAATCCTTATTCCAAGCTACTTGTACTCTGAGACTCTCTCAATAGAGGAGCCATTTTCCATAACACGACAAACATTCATCTGGACGCGTTTGCTGCATTTAAATCTACATTGTTAAAAATGGTATACCTGTCGACTGTGCCGCACGATTTTAATAGCCTATTTAACAGCACAGTGCCACATTTTTTATCAACCCATGCAATACCGAGAGTGAAAGGCGATATTTCATTACAATGTTGACTAGTTCAACCGAGGCGAAACATTAGCCTTTTAATTAGTACATTATTTCTTCGTACTGAATTAAGCCCACGATTGTAGGCCATTGCTGTTAGATCGCATATAGAGATAAATCGTGTCTTCTGTTGCCAGTGAAGATAATTGGAAAACGCCTCAATGAAGGAAAATGATCGATAACTAACCAGGACTAATTGTCATAAATGACGTGTCTGTGTCTCTTCCAATTACCAGCTCGATTTGCGCTTCTGAATTCTGGTCCATGCAGCAGACTTATTTTCGTTAGACTTCGCATCAGCCTTCCTGTCATAAATGTCACCTGTCGGTGCTATGACAGTACATGAGGGTCCGCCTCATCCGACATTAAATCTTCACGACGGTGTCTTCTGTTCGTAATTTTGCATCAACAGGTGGTCAACAGACACTGCTAAATGTACACCTACTTCTCCTAATGCATTCTGTAAGTAACATGCCGAACAATAAAACGTGGTCAACTCTGCCTGACCGCTTGATTACGTGAGTGCAGCTAAACATCTGCTTACCTATGGTGAGTGTAGTAAAGTAATGAGCGCTTAAAACTCTTGTTAAGCAATGCGCGAACAAATGTGTTTTAACTTGGTTCTACCTCTATACGCGCAGATATAAGCGCTCGCCGACAAGAACTTCGCGGTCAAGCTGATCGCAAGTGACTTGATGCCATGGGGGCAAAAGGAAATTATTCCATAAGGAACAATTGAAAAAGACACTCTAATAGATCCGTGAATAAATTTTTGACTACTGCAAACTATCAATATATAATCTGATTTTTCTCTTATAAATTGTCGCTGGCCTTTTCCACGGCAGAGACAGTTTTTTTTAAATATTAATTCAGGCTACGCGAACACCAAGGGGACCTTGTCTCTCAGAGCGTTCTGTGCGTGTAGCACTGGTCAGGAGATTCCGTGCTGTCGGCTTATGTTATTAGCAAGTCGGTAAAGTGAGCAGGTGTAACAACACCAGTGTTTTCAGTTATTGTATTTGATGAATGGCTTTGTTAGATAGCGACAGTGAGGTAGCAAAGGCTGTTGTTGGTTAACTTGGGTTGGATGACGGGTATGTAGCCTATTCGGTAACTGTTGAAGGTGACATCCTATAAGCGTGCATGTAGCTAATACTTGCTTTGGTTTTTCATAGTATAAAATGTTTGAGATACACCTAAGCTGAGTTGATAATTAAAATTACTTTGAATATCTTACACCGATTCACGGTACTGTGTTTTGCTGCTTCATGTATTATATCGAAGGCTGACTACAATAAACAGTTATGTCCGGATCTTATGTATTGGGCATAACTGTTTATTGCAGTCAGCCCTCGATATGCTTGCCTTCGGTTCAGTATTACCAGTTCTATTAATACATCCATGGTTTCATCAGCGTTGACGAGGCTTTTTGATACACGGTCGCTGCCGTAGTTGCAATACGTGTTTAAAAAATGAGGCGCTAGAGTGCATTATTCGTTTGAATGTAATACACGATTCCAACGCTGGATGGGAGTAATTCCTACACAATGTCCCTTTAAGGAAAATAACATAACATAACATAACAAGAATGGCGAGAACAGGCCTTTCAGCCCAACTACGCTCGCCAGTTTCTTTATACTATTGTAAATATATCCCTGCAGATACTCAATGACTCAATGGTATCTAGCTTTAAGTCAAGCCGGCTCTTGAAAACCCTCAAGGTCTCTGCCTCAACAATATGGTCAGGCAAGCTATTCCACAGTGAAATTACTCTTTGGGTGAAGACATATTTCCAAATATCAGTGCTAAATTTAGCTTTGGTCAACTTCCGTTTGTGACCCAGAGTTCTATCCACAACACTACTTGAGTCATTAAGTATCTGAAGGGATATATTCACAATAGTATCAAGAAACTGGCGAGCATAGTTGGGCTGAACGGCCTGTTCTCGCCATTCATGTTATGTTATGTTTTGTTATGTTACGTTAAAACTAGGTCAAAGGAATCCTACATAATTCACTTTGTTAGTCCCTTTAACATATTTAAATACCTCGATCAAATCACCCCTGAGTCTCCTTTTCCTAAGACTTAAGAGATTAAGGATTTCAGCTTCTTCTCATAGCTTTCATCTTTTATACCTGGAATTACCTTAGTGGCTCTTCTCTGAACTTTCTCTAGAGCCTCCATATCTTTCTTAAAGTATGGTCCCCAGAACTGTACACAATGCTCCAGATGTGGTCTGATGAATGTGTTGTACAAAAGAAGCATCACCTCCTTAGATTTGTTCTCAATACTTTTGGCAATGTATCCCAGCATCCGATGAGCTTTTTTTAACTGCTACGGCTCAATGATTAGAGCCTGTGAGGGTTTGGTCAACAATCACTCCCAGATCTTTCTCGTGTGGAGCACATTCCAGTTTTAAACCTCCTATGAAGAAATCCTGTCTGATGTTTTTATTACCTAAATGCACAACTTTACATTTCACTACATTAAATTTCATTTGCCACATTTCTGCCCAATCCTGGATTCTATCCAAATCATCCTGAATCACTTAAGTGGACTCTAAACTATTTGCCAAACCCCCAAATTTACAAAACCCAAAACCAGTGAAGTTGGTACTTTATGTAAATCGTAGATAAAAACAGAATACAATGATTTGCAGATCCTTTTCAACTTATATTCAATTGATTACACTGCAAAGACAAGATGTTTAATGTTCAAACTGGGAAACTTTTTTTTTTGGCAAATAATCATTAACTTAGAATTTAAAGGCAGCAACACATTGCAAAAAAGTTGGTACAGGGGCCTTTTTACCACTGTGTTACATCGCCTTTCCTTTTAACGAAACTCAGTAAACGTTTGGGAACTGAGGAGACCAATTTTTGAAGCTTTTCAGGTGGAACTCTTTCCCATTCTTGCTTGATGTACAGCTTAAGCAGTTCAACAGTCCGAGGTCTCCGTTGTCGTATTTTACGCTTCATAATGCGCCACACCACTTCAATGGGAGACAGGTCTGGACTACAGGCAGGCCAGTCTGGTACCCGCACTCTCTTACTACGGAGCCATGCTGTTGTAACTCGAGCAGAATGTGGCTTGGCATTGTCTTGCTGAAATAAGCAGGGGCGTCCATGAAAAAGATGTTGCTTGGATGGCAATATATGTTGCTCCAAAACCTGTATGTACCTTTCAGCATTAATGGTGCCTTCACATATGTGTAAGTTGCCCATGCCTTGGTCACTAATACACCCCCATACCATCACAGATGCTGGCTTTTGAACTTTGCGCCTATAACAGTCCGGATGGTTCTTTTCCTCTTTGGTCCAGAGGACACAACGTCCACAGTTTCCAAAAACAATTTGAAATGTGGACTCGTCAGACCACAGAACACTTTTTCGGCATTTCTGGGTGCCGTTGATAAATGGCTTTCGCTTTGCATTGTAGAGTTTTAACTTGCACTTGCAGAAGTAGCGACGAACTGTAGTTGCTGACAGTGGTTTTCTGAAGTGTTCCTGAGCCCATGTGGTGATGTGCTTTACACACTGATGTAGGTTTTTGATGCAGTACCGCCTGAGGGATCGAAGGTCACAGGCATTCAATGTTGGTTTTCGGCCTTGTCGCTTACGTGCAGTGATTTCTCCAGATTTTCTGAACCTTTTGACAATATTACGGACCGTAGATGATGAAATCCCTAAATTTCTTGCAATAGCTTGTTGAGGAATGTTGTTTTTAAACTGTTTGACAATCAGCTCACGCATTTGTTCACTAAGTGGTGACCCTCGCCCAGACCTCCCATTATTTGGATTTTGCAATTAGTATTTTTTGCCGTAGTATCCTAATACTATACCGGGATAACTACACCGACATAATAACCCGACCGCGTGTAGCGCCAAAGTGTACAATCATGTTAAAACTCTTAATAAAAGTATAGAAGAATACTCACCCAACAAAGTGACATCCAAAGAAGCTGACAGTTGACCATGTTCAATGTGGAATGTCATCCAACAGAATTACTTAGTGACTGTCCTCCAATCACATATTCATTTCTTCAGTAAACTTGGAAACTTATAAGTACTGGATCCCCCAGTCTACACAGACACTATGTGACACTAATGACACTAATAACATGTGATGAATCCCAGGAATACACGTGTTTAACGGCCACACACTGCACAGTGCGCCTTATCAAAAGCGTTGATTTGGTAGCCTACTGCTGCAACGGCAAGCAACAGTTATCGGGCATTTATTTCTCTATGAAGCCGAATATCTCAACATGATAGTTAAGAGTTAAATCCACAATTAACTGTTCTAGCGATGTCCAACTCAAGGATGACAGCGAAGTAGTTTTCCCGCAACAAAAAGTTTGATTTCGGCAAATTGCGGAATCGGCCAAATTGCGGAACCAGTCAACCCACTGTATATCGAAGATTACTGGCACCCCGTCTCAGTAAAATTCATTTAGGGAAAGAACTTGAATGTTTTTCGATTTATAGCCTATACGGTTTCGTTTTAAAATGCTAATTGGCAAATTTTAACCATTTTTGAAAACGTTTTGCATCGTCTGTATTTGTTTTAATGACTTCTCATCCATTCAGATAATCATTCAGATGTTCAAACAATGTTTACAAAGCTTGCAACTAGAAAATAATTGCGTACAATATGAATTTAGTTCGACCATAATAACTCTTGAATGCACTAAAAAAAAGCAAAATAAACTATTTGCGGAACCTTCCACGGGATGTTTTAGTAAGCTTATTCTATATCTATCAATAAGGAAATGCAATTTAAAAAAAAGATCTGCTCAATATCTTTTCTCTAAAGGACAATGTCACTTAAAATTGAATGGCTCTTTCGTAAACTGAATTCACGGAATTAAAAGCGGATACTTGGCACTGACTCAATACAGCTAAGTTCGTGTATCACTAAGTTCATTTATCACTCATTGTCACCCTATAGGCTATATTCCCTTTAAGCTCATTGTAGCCTATTAAAGAATTAATGACCTGGTCAGCGCATGGCAGAAATTTTCTATAAAATGCTCTACCATAAACTGACATCATATTCACAACTAGGGAACCTGTCACAATACGATGCATTTCCCCAGAGTTTAGGACGAAGATTGACTCCTTGGCGAGAGACAACCTCACACCTCTGCAGGTCCGAAAACACATAATTTCGGAGAATAACGTGTTCATAACCCCACAGGCTATTAAGTTGTATATTGCCAATTTGTTTATTTATATTGCGGCTGGCTTTTCAAAACCAATAAATCAATTGCGGCACACTTCGCTGAAGATCTACCCACAAACTCTCAGAATCACAGTTTCTGCAATAAAAAGACATATTTGAAATACCAAAAAAAATTTCCTTCAAGAATACAATTTCTTTTATTTCGCTGTCGAATTTAGCTATCATAATAGGCTATTTTTTCTTGTTCATGCTAGGCTTTTTAAACAGAGGATCAGCCACGCGCTTTCCAGAGGTCGCATAAGCTCTCACTTCCACTTTCACTGCAAGAGAAAATAAAAATATGATAAAATACATAGCGGCAAATACACGTAATTCTAACAGTCAAAATGCCCTCTATTCTATAACTTACACGCGGTACTACATTCAGTTCCGCGGAGCCACATGTGGTTATTACTAGCGGTAAATTGTCCGGTGATACGTCTCATTGGTTAGATCGTGGTTAGAAATGGGTAAGAAGGGCGAAATGTTCGAGATAACCGGGTGTGAACTAACGGCGTCTCTTTGGTTTTAACGGCGACTGTACTGTAGGATACAATCACTGTCCTCTGAAGTACAGCACAGATGGGTGCCCTGGAGACGGGGTTGGGTCCGCTTGTCGTCTGCTATTCTCAAGCGTGCGAAAACGGTGCTTTTCAATTTTTGAAAAAATCGATCTTCCAATTCGGAAAAATTGGAACTGATTGCGTATTTTCGTAAATGGGCCCAAAATTCGTAAAAAATACGGCTAATTCGTACATGTTGGGAGGTCTGCTCGCCCCATCCTTGTTTGAGAATGACTTAGCATTTCAGGGAAGCTGCTTTTATACCCAATCATGGCACCCACCTGTTCCCAATTAGCCTGTTCACCAGTGGGATGTTTTCAAATAAGTGTTTGATGAGCATTCCTCAACTCTCTCAGTCTTTTTTGCAACTTGTGCCAACTTTTTTGAAACATGTTGCAGGCATCAAATTCCAAATGAGCTAATATTTGCAAAAAATTACAAGGTTTACCTGTTGGAACATTAAGTAACTTGTCTTTGCAGTGTTTTCAATTGAATATAGGTTGAAAGGGATTTCCAAATCATTGTATTCTGTTTTTATTTACGATTTACACAACGTGCCAACTTCACTGGTTTTGAGTTTTGTAGTATCATCTGCAAATCTAACCGATCTGCTCTCAATATTCCTAATGAGGTCATTAATGTAGATGAGGAACAGCAGAGGTCCCAACCATAGATATATACAGAACACTAGATTGCTGATAGGGTGCACTCAAGTGAAGCATCTGTTCTAAGAGCCTATACACCCGGAAGTAAAATTCGCTCATAGACTCCCATTCATTTTAGCCTACTTTAAAATTACATTTTCAAAAACACTTGCGAGCGAGTCAGTGTTATTTTGGTATCGCTGTGCAGAGCAACATTTAGTCTTCCTAAAAATGTGCTTTTCGGAGGATGGAAAGCCGCACACTTCCTAAAGCGAAGATCTAAGTGTGACTCGCTGTTAACGTTAAAGTGCAGCAGAGACGTGATGTTAATTCGACCTAGGCTTTTTCCTTTGATAAGATAATTGCTTGGAAGTTATCGCCGTTATAAGAAATGTTGATGAATGTCCGTATACGTTATCAAATTACACTCTGGTTTCCTCACTTCATTGTACCCTGGTTGACTATTTGAAATCACCCGATTTAATGCCAACGCTGATAAAAGAAGTGAAGCCTTTCTCCCCTCCTTGTCTTTTGGAGCTCTGTATAAAACAGACAAAGCAACATGTGCACTGTTTTAAATATAATGCGGATGAGAAGCATTGTCGTTGAATGTCAATTACAAGTAGCTAGCCAGCTTGTTAGCCACCTTTTAAATTTATTTACCACTAAGTCAATGCAGTCCCCGCGATGCCAAGGTAGCTCGCTGGTGACCGTTTTCAGTCGCTGGCGTTCGCTTTCAGTCAGCGGTCCGTTCAAGTCAATGGGACGGCTAATCAGCTAGCTAGCACGAAACACGATTTTTTTCCATTAAAGTGACAACTTTGCGTTTATAAGTTAACTTATGCATGAAACGGTTTATTACAGCTCTTCAAATATTTATTGCTGCAAAAGGCAGCCGCACAACTCTGCATTTTCTCGCTTGTATTGACTTATTTGAAATTGACCTCATAGGAAACCATTCATATTTATGAAGAAGTTGGGTGGATCAATATGGCGGCTGGGTGCTTCACTTTGGATAATGTAAATATGCCGACATCAGCAATCTAGTGTTCTAAATATATATATCTATGGTCCCAACACTGATCCCTGGGGGACGCCACTTCCCACCATACCTAGCTCAGATGAGATACCACTGACCACCACTCTTTGTGTTCTGTCCTGCAACCAGTTTTGAATCCACTCCAGAATACCTCCTGTAACTCCAATGGAGCTCATTTTAAAAATTATTCTCTTATGTGGTACTGTATCAAATGCTGTCTGAAAATCCAAGTATATGATATCATAAGCAGTTGCTCTGGTCATAAGTCTTGGTGGCCTCTTCAAAAAATTCCAGAAGGTTTGTCAGGCATGACCTTCCCTTCTTACCCCGCACGCGGAAAAATCTGCGGGGTACTGTAAAAGCCAGGCTCTCTGCACACCAGAGAAGTGTGCACGCAACAGGTGGTGAGCAACCATCATCCCCGATGCATTTCACTGCACCAAGGATGTGGCATCCACTCTTTCTGCAATGAAAGTGCATGGAGATTAAATTGGAGTGGATACGGATGAAGGAGGGTGACGTAAAATGGTCATATTTATTTGCCTATACTCAAAGTATCACTGTGAATGATACTGGAAACAAACTTAATATGGTTTCAAATATTTATTGTATTTTTTGGCATTTCAAGCAGTTGTGCAGTACATAGGCGTCATGGGCAGAGCCAGGGAATTTGGCGCAGATGCTTAATATGCGCGTATCATGATCGCACACAACCTGAACATTAATGCTGTGGCGACGTCTTCGGTCTCTGTACATATTCTTATTAGTGGAAGGGGTTCTGATTGCAACGCGAGTACAATCATTGGCTCCAACAACACTGGGGAACCTAGC
The DNA here is from genome assembly GCA_029721435.1 of Gymnothorax reevesii. Taxonomy (NCBI): domain Eukaryota; kingdom Metazoa; phylum Chordata; class Actinopteri; order Anguilliformes; family Muraenidae; genus Gymnothorax; species Gymnothorax reevesii. Next base: position 53,431,380 of record CM056574.1, read on the forward strand.
GACCCGGTAGAACCCCCCCTAAACTCTCCGTCTTTCAGCTGGTGTTTCGGGGAACTTTAAAGTGGCTGATGTGGTGCAGCATAGCGTCAACCAACTGTGTCAGACACCTTGACACAGATGCTTGTGAGAAGTGCTTGACATCACCAGCCACTCTCTGGAATGACCCAGATGCCAGGACCGACAGCACAGTTGTGACCTTGATGTAATTTATCTAATTGGAGAACAAACTGTTGCGTAATATCATATGATAATTTTGTTTGATAATTTATTATGGTTATGAGAAATGTAGTTTAGAAATAAGGATGAACAATTGAATATTGAATGTCTCAACCTTTACCATGTTAAACAAAATAAAATTTTTTTTTTTTTTTTAAATAATAATTTTCTTTATTTTTCAAATACAATACAACAGCAAAAAAAAAAAAAAAAAGAACACAAGACATCTTATGGATATCAGTTACATGAACATATCCATACCGCATCACACATATCATACATACACACATACAACACAAAGGGAGTGGTCTGGTTGCAAGTATAACCAGGGCAAAACTAAGCCCCCGTCCCTCTGCACCAGCCACCACACAGAGCATGCCAAGAAGGCCAGGCCAAGGCCACCGCAGTATGAGAATGAGGAACAGACACGCATATCATCAAGTCAACATAAATAAAATAAATAAAACAATAATAATAATGCCCACTCTTGTCGTCATCATCACCATCATCCTCACCATCATAGCAACAGCAATATCGGTTCCCATAACCACGATGAGAACAACAGAAATTAGAAAACAGGTAGGCTAACCATAATATCACCTCATTGGCAAAGCTATATTGTATCCCCATCTGATTTATTCTCCCTCAACGATGAGATAATTTGGCTCAAGAGATCTGTGTGGTCATTACCCAGATCTTGGAGAACAGATGCCGCTTGCTCCATAGATACTAAATCCAGAAATTCTTTTTGCCAATTGTCTATGTTGAAACAGTCAGATTTCCTTACCTTCCAGTTGATAAGAATTGTGCGTTTAACTGAAAGAAAAGCTAGGTCCAACAAGTATAAAAATTTGGGGGGGATAACTCCCTCTACCTGTTTTCCCAGTAAGCACACTGCTGGGTCTACTGTAAAGTTAATTTTGAATAATTTGCATAGATAATCTCTCACATTTGACCAGAATTCCTGTATCTCTGGACAATGCCACAACAGATGCATAAGAGTGCCAGTCATTCCACACCCATGCCAACATTTGTCTGATAACTCACTGTTCATTTTCTTGAGTCTGTGTGGGGTAATGTAAGATCTAAACAAAATTTTGGTTTGAATAATTTTATACCTAACACATTTTGAAAGATAGTTTGAGCGGCTCAAAATCGCTTCCCATTGACTTGTTGTGAAATGTAAACCCAGATCTTTCTCCCATTGTGCCTTTATGGATACCATACCCTTACCTAACATGCAGCATAACAACCTGTAAATTTTGGATACACTACCAACGCCAGAGACTGCATCCTTCAACTTCCTATCAAAAGATTATTGAATATTGAATGTCTCAACCTTTACCATGTTAAACAAAATAAAATTAATGTTAAAATTCGGCCTATAACCCACATCAAACACAATATTCCATTTCACCTTATGTTGACGCTTGACCTTAATACAGCCCTCAAAATCACTTAATAGGAAAAGTGCGTAAGCCAGGGGGAGAATGCGTGTTATTTTCCTCAGAAACACCCGAAAAGACCCAATTTTGCCCTTGCTCCGCCCCAAGTGCGTAACTGCCTTCGGGGCGCGTAATGCACAGATTTAAGTCAAGGGGAGAATACTCGTAGGCTGAAAATCGCGTAGTTATGCGCTTTTTTCGACTTACGCGAATGGGCGAATAGACCCCAATGTGTTTAATCAGAAGAGCCCTTCGGTAATAATAAAATGCAAAACAGACAAAAACCCCAGTTTGCATTAATATTCAAGCTTGGTAATGCGTTTATGCAGCAATGCAGTCAGGATAGAGAACGAAGGGGACTAAAAAACCCCGGTGGACGTCAATATTTATTAGCTAAAAGACTGTATGAAAGGCAAGCCACCGAGTATGAAACCAAGGCGGGTTATAGTTAGATATCCAGGTAATTCGATAATATTCTTGGCGTAGAGGGCTTGCTCGGGTTTGTTAGCTAAATCAGCTACAATCTGAGACTAGTCAGCAGGTCCAATTCCCTGATTTGCGTGAATTGACACAGAATGACCCAGCTGTTACCGAGGTAAAATTTTCAGCGTTGAATTAACTCTTACAAATTACATTTGGTCCACAGTGAGCTCAGGTTGATGTCAAATTAACACATTTTGGCAAACAGAGTCCCTGCTCATGTGTTTGTTCACTACAGCGCTTATGAAAAAGACAAGCCAGAAAATGTCTTCCCTTACACAGAAGAATTAAGAAAAACACAAAAGTTCACCACTGTATGTAGAATCATCACTTCAGAAATCCTCCCCATGCATATGAGGTAACACAGCTATCCATCACTTAGTAGCCTGATCAATGCTGCACAGACATACAGTATGAATTACTTTCCTTTATTGTGTGGAATTATAGAAACCTTCTTATCAAGTTTCCCAATAATTCTGTATCTGACTGTGTTAAACACATTATATACAGCAGTGCCCTGCAAAAGTGAGCACAGTACCAGAAACTTAGACAAGTAAGCTCATCAAGCTCCAGTGGGTCCCTGAAGTATTGCAGTCGGTTAAGTCAGGTTCATTGAGTTAATTCAAAATTATGATCCAAAAACTGCAAAATTGTTCTAGTTTGGCCAGTAATTTGAAATTCTAGTTTATTTGCACCATACCAACTATTCTACAGAACAATATTCACATTCAAGTTAATTTGTTTTTATCACGTCCAAATTAGGTACCCAAAATGCATGCTTTGGTGCCTAAAAGCCCAATGTGCATGTTCATGTCTATGAAGTTCAGTGAGAAATTGAAGCACTGATTACTAAAACCCCACAAGTCAAGTCAAGTGTGACTTATGGGGTTTTAGTAATAGGTGCTTCAATTTTTGGGGACAGAGGAGGTGTGTAGTAACCGGTACCAAATTGAATGAGAATTCCAAGATGGCAGTGACTGTATGAAAGATAGTCTGGCTCAATTTTTGAACAGTGTTAGGAAGTTGAATTGTACTCCATTATATACAGTCTGGTTTTTTTCCAATTGAAACTGGGATGTTGCCATAAAAATTAAGCCGTGGATGAAGATTTTCAGATGAGGGGTAGAAAAATTCTCACTAGCATGCATGTGATGTAGGTAGTGGAGCAGAATCTGAATTGAATGTCGAAAGCCTAGTTTTATGAGAAAGGCAGCCCATAAAAAAATAATAGATGCTTTTATTCAACAAGTTTCATCTGCAGAGTCGAATTTCAATCTAAGTGGTTATTTGAGGAACTTGGAAGTTTACTTCCATCTAAAGCTTCCAACACCTGCAAATGCACTTTGGGCTCTATTTTCCAGTGCTTAACATGACCGTGTGAGCACAAACAAATTGCCATTCCGAATAATAATTCCCTAAGTTTGCGCAGTCTAATTGGTAATTTTGTGCTACCTGCCTGGCGCCCAGAGCAACAGGCCATTTGAACAGACTTGGCTCACAAGGACATAGTTTGATTCCAGGTCAGGATGGATTTGCTACAAAGTATTGAGTAAGGACTTTATTAAAAATTGAAGTAAACATTACTTTTGCTCCACTGAAGCGAGGATACTTGCATCTGATGGTTGGTTTTCACTAGAAAGTCCATTAAAGAAAGAAGAAATCTTGGTCTCTGACCTTCACATTCAGCGATTGCTGTCTGGTTCAAACATTGTCCTCTTGCCCACACTCACCTTCAAATTTCATTGGACCAATTATATTAATTTGCGGGAGCAATTAAGCAGTGACCTATGACGATCAAATAACTCTGGCAATGACCTTAAGAACCCTTTGGTACATTACGTCCTCAAAATATATTGCATTGAGAATCCACAAAGCTGCTGAACATAGTGAATCCGATAATTCTTTTTTTTCTTTTGTATTTATGAAAAAACAGTTTATTAAAACATTGTCTGCATTTCCATATGAGACCATATTATTCCATATTATTTGGTACTGCAATTTTTCAAGTTGCTTCGGATAAGCGCACTTTGAATTAGTGCAGCATATGTTGAGGGCGTGCGAGCATGCATTTCTTTGGACACATGTTAAGAGCCATATTCTGAGAGAGTGGCTCTGATAGTAAAGTTGACATCTCAGAATTGCATGAAATTTGGCAGAGTGGTGCCCATACATGTGTAATGGGAAATCCCAGAATTTGAGCTCACAATTTTTATCGATAAGGCTACAGTGCCACTTAGAAGTGGAAAAGTCAGGTACCAAATTGAGCATTTTTGAGAATAAAATACCCATTTTTGAAGGAATATTGCTGATAACAGCTTCGATGTGCAATGAAAGTTACAATTGTATCTGATACTGGGATACACAAATTTTTTAAATGTGAAAGTGCCACCTGGTGATCGTGTTGGTTACACGTGCAATGAAAAGAAATCTTTGTACAACAGGAAAAATTGTTTTTACTGAACAATGTTAATTATTACCCCTACTGGTGTCTAGAACTGACTGATTTTTTACATACACCACAACCAACAAACTCAACTCTCATGAATTTCTCTGTCGTAGTTATTGCTCCAATATACTATCCAAATGTACCCAAATAATATGTTATAATATTTTTGAATATTCATCCCCATATATCCAGACATTGGCAAAGAGTGTCATAAAACTTCCATTGGCATGTTAAAATATTCTGAAGGGGCTGGAGACACAGCTAATTTCAAGGCTCTATCTTCTTGGTTAACATTTTTATGGGCCCGTGAATATCACTGCAAATGGGCGAACTGGACATCTTGTCAAAATGTCTGTAGCCGCTGCTCAAAGATGGAGCATAGTAACGAAGATCTTTCTGGTGTCCTTTGTTTAGCCCAAAGGAAGGTTCAAATCAAAGGTCTACCCATCCCCACAGGTGTCTGGTTATTAATGTTAATCCACCGTACAAACAGAAAAAAATTAGCCACACCACATATCTCTAAATCTGATTTTTTTTTTTTTGTGAGTTTAACGGGAGTAAGGCGAGGAGAAAATCTCTCCCCAATATTATTTGCACTTTTTATAAACGACCTAGAAGAGTACCTGGTTCAAAACAAATACGAGTCTGCTAGCTGTAGTGATAACAAAATTGATAGCTACATCAAATTATTGGTCCTTTTATATGCGGACGACTCCATAGTTATGGCCACCTCAAAATAAGGTCTACAAAAAGCTACAGATCAAATGTGCTGCTTCTGTAAAAAATGGAAATTGATAATAAATAGTAGTAAAACAAAAGTCACCGTATTTGGCCGTCACAGAACTGATGCTAAGAATTATCATTTTTTCTGTGACGGGGAAGAATTAGAAGCTGTCCACAGCTTTAAATACCTAGGTGTTGTTTTTGATTTGTATGCTGTATGCCTGTGAAGTTAGGGGGTTTGAAAAAGCAGAAATCTTGGAGAAATTACATCTGAAGTTCCTCAAGTATACTCTGGGGGTCAGAATGTCAACTTCTTTCAACAAGGTCTATGGTGAATTGGGACAATACCCACTGTACATTGATATCAAGAAAAGAATGATTGGTTATTGGGGGAATCTGCTAAATGGTAAAGAAACAAAACTTAGCAAAGTGATATATAATTGCTTGTTCAACTTAGATATGTCTGGTATCTGTACCGCACCTTGGATTAAGTCTGTGTGACACATTTTCGATGAATGTGGCCTATCCTATATCTGGATGGAGCAAAGTTGTGACAACATCAAATGGCTTAAAATGTCTGTTGAACAAAAGCCAAAAGACCAGTTTCTTCAAGGTTGGCATTGTGAGCTACAGAGCATGAGTTCATGTGATTTTTACTGTGAATTTAAGCAGGTCCTAAAGCTTGAAAAATAATTATTCATTGAAAATGTGAAGCTCCGGCAAGCTATTTGTAACCTCAGACTCTCAAACAAAAGAATACCAAAGGTAATTGGGAGGTTTAAAGGTATAGAGAGAAACAGGCGGTTCTGCAATCTGTGTACAGGTGACCTTCTAGGAGATGAATTCCATTTACTTTTTGAATGTAAACTGCCAATCATTTTATCTTATAGTAAAATATTCCTGCCTAATTATTATGTTAAACATCCTTCTGTGGCCAAATGTATAGATCTTTTATAAACAAACAAACAAAAACTACTGTATAAACTAGGCTCTTTTCTCTGTAATGTATTTCCATTATTCAAATTAAAATGCCCATTGCTGATTAACCCTTTTTTTGTCTTTACGACTAGGTTGTTGAGACATAATGTAACTTGTACTCCACACCACAATTGTGGTCTTTGAGTAATAAATCTGAATCTGAATCTGAATCTAATAACCAAAAAACTGCCAGACTAAATACCTCAAAATTTTTCTCACCTTTGATGTATGAAAACGAAACAGGTAAGATGAATTGGCACTGGTCTGCTTTAAAAATTAAAATGAGCCTGAATTTGTAAAAATATTTTTTCCCGTTGTACACAGATTTCTTGTCATTGCACACCAACACGTTCAACAGGTGGCACTTTCACATTTTTAAAAATTGTGTATCCCAGTATCAGATACAATTGTAACTTTTTTGGCACATTGAAGCAGTTATCCGCAATATTCCTTCAAAAATGGGTATTTTTCCTCAAAAAATGCTCAATTTGGTAGCTGACTTTTCCACTTCGAGGTGGCACTGTAGCCACATCGATAAAAACTGAGCTCAAATTGCGGGATTTTCCGTTACACATAGATGGGCACCATTCTGCCAAATTTCATGCACTTCTGTGATGTCAACTCCACTAATTATCTCAAAAGTGCAATTCTCTCAGAAAATTTCCTTCTTCTTCAGTTGTGTGCTTCCTTCGCGCGACTTTGGTGTGAGCATATTATCCAATTCATGTGTAATATGGATTAAATTTTACGCGATATCTTGTTTGCGTGAAACGAAGTGGCCAAAAACACAAAGGCCGTCCCACATAGAACATCTAATAAATACAATATTTGTATGGTCTTCTCATTCAAAAGCGTCAAGATCAAAGGCACAGTGCTACGAATGCACTTTTCAAGCATTAAAAATGTCATAACTCATTAAAATAATAATTACCGATGCACGATACAGAAACTTACCAGCGCGACTTCTTTGTCTGTTTTTGGGCTGGTATCCCCGGGAAATTTTATTATTGGCGATGGTGCTGCAAACGTCAGCTGAAACCCAACGAAATGCAACAAAAACACTTTAAGAAGAAAGTGCCTAAACGTGAAGAAAGTGTCGAACGTCATTTCGTCTAGATGTCTGAACAGATAATTGGTAGCAGGATCGAGCGCTTTAGTGAAGAACTACAAACTTTGTTGTCCTACGTACACATCCTCCCTGTCTGCGACAGTGTACGTTTTGCTTCCTCTAGCAGTTTGTTAAACTGATCTCAGAATGCATGCCCAGACTGCGCAGTCTCCATACTCAGTTCATTCTGGGCATGAAATTGGAGAAGCGGATCCTACTGCCGTCCAGAAGTGTGCGCTCAGCCAGCTAAGACCTGCGCCTGTAATTGTCCGGTAACGTTAATGTAGCTAAAAACAACGTTCTTAATGAAAGTAATAAAAACATTAAATGGGATTACTTCTTGAGAGGTTTAAAACTGGAATGTGCTCCACATGAAAAAGATCTGGGAGTGATTGTTGACTAAGCCCTTACAAGTTCGAACCATTGTGCCGTAGCAGTTAAAAAGGCCAACAGGATGCTGGGATATTTCACCAGAAGTATTGAGTATAAATTCAAGGAAGTTATACTTCTCTTGTAGGACACATTCGTCAAACCACATCTAGAGTATTGGGTACAGTTCTGGGGACCATACTTAAAGAAAGATATAGAGGCTTCAGAAAAAGTTCAGAGAGGAGCAACGAAGTTAATTCCAGGAATAAAAGATGAGAGCTATGAGAAGAGGCTGAAGATCCTAAATCTTCTCAGTTTTAGGAAAAGGAGACTTAGGGTGATCTGATTGAGGTCTTCAAATATATTAAAGAGAATTAAGTGAGTTATGTGGATTATTTAGGCCAAGTTTGGTTAGCAGAACTCGGGCTCACAAATGGAAGTTGGCCAAGATTAAATTTAGCACTGACATTAGGAAATATTTTTAATGCAAAGACTTATCTTACAGTGGAATAGCTTGCCTGACCATATTGCTGAAGCAGAAAACTGGGGAATTTTCCAGAATAGGCTTGATTTACAGTTAGATACCTTTTAGGAGCGGAGTTTCTGAAGTGTTAGATCCACTTTAGTGAGAGGAAAATGGCGAGCCTTTTTGGGCTGAATGGCCTATTTCTGCCACTCGTGTTATGTTCTTTATCTTACTTTAAAATTGAGGGGAAGCATGACTTACAATTTATGGGTGTATCCAGACTGATTAAATACTTGTTCTTATTAAAATAAATAAATTAATTAATTAATAAAAACTTCAAAGCCGTGCTCTCTTAATTTAGGGGCAAATAATCAACACTAGCCGTGTTATCAGTCATTACACATCACTCACAGTACAGTAACAGTGTTGACAATGTCAATTTTCAGTTCAACCTTGACAGCTTTTGCGTGAAGGCCTTGCCAAGTGTTAAAGCCCAATACTTGTAATGAAATCTCAAATACGAGACTATGATAAAAGCGTTGAATGAAGTGAATTGTTACCATCTAGCGGTAAATATGTGGTATTACATCACAGAAAAGGAACATTCAGCAATCGTATTACCCTTAATTAAATTTCCACTGAGGTGAAAGTGAATTCTGTGTGACTGATGTGCAACGGGCACATTAAGATTCCCCATTTTTATTATAATGTTATCATTTTGATATTGTAATATATAATAATAATAATGATAATATGATCATCATCATCACCATTATTATTATTATGATTATTATTGCCATCAGTTTGGATCTGGTAATTGATCCAAGGTTTTAATATTGTTTTTCTTACTATTATTGTCAAGGGTCCAAGCACAATGTGTCATGGTTTTGGAGCTTTGTTAGCTCCTTTTGTTACTCTCGTCCGGGACGACGTCGTTTTGCTCACCATCGGATTGCTGGGCCAGCTGGTATTAATTGGGGGCGTTACCCGGACTCTATTTAAGCTCCTGTTCTACCTCGTTCGGGTTGCTAGAGTGTAATTTTCCCCTTGGCGCTTTAGCCGGTAAAGTCTTTTGAGAAGAGAGAGTATTGTCAGGATCTTAGCTACATAAAAGGGAAAGTGTTAGTGAGAAAGGGATTCATTTGGTTTATTTCCCTTTTCTTTTGTCTTTAGTCAAGCTCACCTGTTTGCTACCACGGACGGCATCAGGTCCATTGGTAGCGCGAGTGTCATGATTTCTATTTGTTTTAATCTCTCAGCACGCTGCTGGTTTTGTCCTTTTTATTTCTGGCCACTGCTCTTGACGTCCTACCACCAACGCCGTCACACAATGTTCTGGGACCCTTTTGTTTCTGCTTGATTTTCTTTTTTAGGGGCTTCCAAGCACACAGTGGACTAGATTCAAAACCGTCATCTCCCCTGATTCCCTAGCTGCAGTTTTATACGAAAGCCTCTGAGACCAAAATGATTAGCCATAATGGATTTACCACCAATTCAAAATTTTTGTTGAACCTTTAATATCAATCCATTCTCAGATGGTGTGACTAACTTGCATGAAATTTGGTACACATCATCTTCAAACCAAGAACTTAAATCTCAGCCTAAAGAAGATTATCAAGTTCAAAACCAGTGCCTGCATGAAGCAAATTAAATTTGAATATATGACCTGTATAGTTATATTGGGTGTAACCCCTGAAAGCAATGTCTCATCACCGGACTGACAAATTTGCATCTATAGTACAAGAAGCTGAAGCGGACACAATTTGATGGGAGTCGGCCGATAGGTAATGCTGCAGGAAGAAAAAAAGTAAAATTGCCTTTGTCATTTTAAGTTTTTGACCTAAATTGTTCTATTTTCACATGCAGCATCTGAATAATCTTTAAATAGTCTTTCCAATGAGCAAAAGTAATCTTTAAATACATAGCCACTATCAGTAAATCAGCAGGTATTTGACAGGCATAGGACTGAATGATCCGGATGTGGCCGGATGAATGTGGAAAGTTACAAGCGTTTTCAAGTTTGAGAAAGGGGCGAAATTGGCCCTTGAAATGTCGGAGGAATAATAATAATAATAATAAAAATAATAATAAACAGCATGATTTCAATAGGGTCCTCCGCGGACGACTTGTAGTTGTCACTCGGGTCCTAATAATAATCATAATAATAAATATAGCCACAAGCGGCAATTCCAGGGTTCAAGCCAAGAAAGACCATTAGTAGTTGAAAGCTTTAACAGCTTAAATAATAAGTGTTGCCACTAAATGTGGCCATGTCCCCTGCCAGGTGACTGAAATCGACTGGGGTTGGCGTATCACAAAATTACACTCTCAAGCCAAAGATGAATAAAATCAGTCAAAGCATTCTCGTGTTTTCGCATTCACAACAAACGGGATGTGACGGATGGACAGCCGGACGGATGGAGTGATGGAGCTGAAGACCATGTCCCCTGGCCCTAATACACCTTGACCCCAAAGATGAATGGAATCGGTCAAAACATTCTTGAGATATTGCGTTCACAACAAACTGGATGGGATGGACGGACGGATGGAGCTGAATTCTATATCCCCTGCCCGTAATACACCTTGACACCAATGATGAATGGAATCGGTCAAACTGTTCTTGAGATATGATGTTGGCAGGTATTTGTAAGTGGTCAGATGGTCGTAATGAGGTTGAGAATAATAACATAACATAACATAACATAACATGAATGGCAAGAACAGGCTTTTCAGCCCAACTAAGCTTGCCAGTTTCTTTATACCATTGTGAATATATCTTTTCAGATACTAAATCACTCAATGGTATCTAGCTTTAGGTGAAGCCTGGCAAGGTCACGTCAATCGAGTGGGCTGTGAGCTCTCCTGTAATACACCTTGACACCAAAGATTAATGGAATCGGTCAAACCGTTCTTGAGATATCGCGTTCACAACAAACGGGACATGACGGATGGACAGACGGACGGACGGAGCTGAATTCAATGTCCCCTGCCCCTAATACACCTTGACAACAAAGATGAATGGAATCCGTCAAGCTGTTTTTTAGATATCATGTTGACAAGGAATTGTTAAGTGGTCAAATGATTGTAATGACCTTGAGAATAATGTCACGGTCATGGAAATCTACTGGGGTTGGCGTATCACACCAATATACCTTAACACCAAAGATGAATGGAATTGGTCAAACTGTTCTTGAGATACTGCGTTCAGAACAAACAGGACGTGACTGACAGCCGGACGGTGCCGAATACTATGTCCCCTGCTCCGCTCGCTATCATGGCGGCGGGGGACAAAATCCACTTCAAGAGTGTGTTGCAGGTATTTATGTGGAGCTATTTTGCCAGTGTAATGGTTGGACCAACATGATATATAGTCTGATTTGTGTTATGTTAGGCTATTTTGTGCATTTATGGCACCCCCTACTGGTCGATTTGATTGAAACTTTCAGGCTATGTTTCAGGTTCATAGGTGGATATATACTATGAGTTTTGTCATGATTGGAAAAATAATTTATGATTTATAGTCTGATTTGTGTTATACCATGTTGCTTTGTTTTGCATTTATAGCGCCCCCTATCAGACAATTTGAATGAAATTTTCAGAGTATGTTTCAAGTACTTATATGAAATATATCCTGTGAGTTTTATGGCTATAGGACAAACAATTGCTGATTTATAGTCTGATTTGTGTTATACCATGTTGCTTTGTTTTGCATTTATAGCGCCCCCTATCAGTTAATTTGAATGAAATTTTCGGAGTATGTTTCAAGTACTTATATGAGTATATCCTGCAAGTTTTATGGCTATAGGACAAACAGTTGCTGATTTATAGTCTGATTTGTTATAGCGCCTCCTATGGGCCGATTTCGAAAGAATCGGACCTACAGCCTCGGAGGAGATGTCAAAAATGTGTTTTTCAAAAAATTCAAAATTCCAGAAAATCATATATGGCGTACCTTCAAGGTACTATTGGGAAAGTTGTAGAGAATGGACTAAGGAATGTCTCTACCAAATAACATTTGAATATTCATGACGGTCCATGTGGAAATGGCACCAGTCAGTGCTCACACCCTAATAATAAAAATCCCATCAAAAACAATAGGTTCCTTGCACCTTCAGTGCCAGGACCCGTTCTGGTCTCTGGCACTCACTCGGTTAAGGCACTGCGTTGCAATGCAGAAGTGACTATCACGTCGTGGGCTCGAGCCCCGGTAGGCAGCTTTTTCAGAAGTGACGCACAGTTGGTCATGGCGCTACAGGGCTTCAAATTGGGAAGGGACTGCTGGGAATAGGAAATATACAAATAGCTTTGTTCGTTGCTCAAGCGGGCACTCATTGGCCGGGCGGGCACTCGTCAGGAAGATTCTAAGGCCCGTATTCAGGAACTAATTGAGTGTGAGCGCATACTAAAACTTAGTTAGTGTCAGGTTATTCTAAATAAGTCAGAGGTTGCACCAACACTCATTTGCTTTCAGAGACCTCACTCACACTGAAAATAGCGACCTCTTGTGAGTGAAGGCTGAGTGCTGGGAACATCTCCCTTGAGCCGCACTAACTTGCGCCGGTATTTTGTTGTCATGGCTTTCAGGTGGTTACAAACATTGGAAACTCTGAATCATTTACAGCCACGTGCTCGACGCAATCGCAACTGCGTAAATTTTAACTATAATGATGATAACGATGCCGGTAACTTACTAACTGACCACCTGGTTTCAGTGTTTACAAACTGCACTGTGGTGAACTCAAAGTTAGCATTTGTGTACCCACCAGTGGCTAGTGAACTAGCAATAGGGGAAGCTCAAAACTATCCCTTAACTAGGCTTATGCCTTCGGAGGCGATGGCTGGAGGTATATCCCCGAACGCCCCCAATCCTCCAATTCCCCAGTCCTTGAATAGACCTTAAATAGACTTTCATTTGAACTTAAATTCAGGTCAATCGGTCAAATGGTTCTGAAGATATGGCCAAAATGGTAATTTTCCATCACAAAGCGCCACGTGGTAGAAAAATATTGAACCATACAGGTATGATGTCATCATGTGACACGTTGTGTGGTCATGACCTTGCAGTTGCACATAGTTTCATGTCAATTGGAGAAATAGTTCCAAAGATGGTGCAAAAATGGTGAATTTTATGTGAAAAAGCTCCACCTTGTGTCAACATTTTGAACCAAACAGGTATAATGTCATCGTGGGACACATTCTCAGGTCATGACCTTTCATTTGCACTTGATTTGAGGTCAATCGGACAAATATTTCCAGAGATATGATAAAAACAGTGATTTTTTTTAGTTTTTGGCCCCTGATGGCCAATCTAGAAATTGTAAGTTGTCCAAAATCGAATGAGTTCTTCCTCTTTATGATACTTACTTCTATGCAAAACTTAGAATTTCTAATTGAAATATTACTGCAGTTATCGCGTTAACATGTAAATCAGTTTTTGGCCCCTGGTGGCCAATCTAGAGATTTTAAATAGTCCAAAATCTAATCAGTTTTTCCTCTTTATGATACTTACTTATGTGCAAAACTTGAAATTTGTAATTGAAATATTACTGAAGTTATCGAGGAACAGAGATTTTTTCCATTTTTGGCCCCTGGTAGCCAATCTAGAAATTGTAAATTGTCCAAAATCAAATCAGTTCTTCCTCTTTATGATACTTACTTATGAGCAAAATTTGGAATTTCTAGTCGAAATATTACTGCAGTTATCGCGTTAACACTTAAATCAGTTTTTGGCCCCTGGTGGCTAATCTAGAAATCATAAATTTTCCAAAATCGAATCAGTTCTTCCTCTTTATGATACTTACTTATGAGCAAAATTTGGAATTTCTAATCGAAATATTACTGAAGTTATCGCGTTAACACGTAGTGCGACGGCGGCGGCGGCAGTTGGACCAAAAACATAATATCCCCTAGAATGCCATTCGGCGTTCGGGGATATAAAAATAATGATTGGACATGACCTGTTTTCAATTCATTTAAATTACCATTGCAAAAACTCTCATCATTATCAGGTTTAGCCAGTTTTCATTAATGACGCATACCTGTCAACTGTCACGCATTCGGATTTCCTGCGCTTTTCTTTACTGATGGGTTGGAAAATTCTGCACTCAGCTGGCTCGTGGGGGGCGTGTGTATTGGTCTGAGAGGCTCATGTAGCTTAAGTCACGAGAACCCATTCTTTTCTACATTCTTAATTGCTGAGTGTAGAAGGAAATGTCTGGCACGTTTCACAGCTCGTTGCTTAGTGAGCCTCGCGGGCTGTCCTGCGCCTAATCACCGCCTGTGGTACCCAGTGCCCCCTACTGTCAGTTATGCTTGAGTGGCGTTTATGAATAACAATTGGCGAGGAGTGGGATCGCTCTCTCAGTTAGTGGTAGGTCAATCTCTTTCTCACACTCCAATTACATTTCAATTGTACTCACTATATGGTGAGTGTCGTTTCTGAATACAGGCCTAAGTCTGTTCATGTCCGGGTATCCTCCGCCCTCATTCTGAACTTGCGAAGATTCAACCAATGAGTGTATAAGAAGCAGTGGCTGACCGCACGTTCTTCGGAGGAGAGCGCCCCGATAGCAAGCTCCTCCGCACCGGATCTGCCCCGGCTCCAGCTGATCCGGGACGGAGGAGCTTGCTAACGAGCAAGCTTTGTACATTGTTCACCAATTGGGCATTCCAGATTAAGGTGGGATTGGAGATGCCAAATTTAAAAAAAAAATAAATAACAATAGGTTCCTCGCACCAGTCGATGCTTGGGCCCCAATTAAAGTGTCCATATATTTTATTTACGAATGCTTACAATATTATAAGTATCCTCTGTGTTATTGGAGCCCCTGTGAATGCTGGACCCCTAGAATCCTCCATGGTTAAACCGCCCCCCTGCCCGCAAATAACGTTTGAATATTCATGACAGTCCATGTGGAAATGGCCAAGTGCAAATTTGAGACATGAACCAAAGCTGAAAATCCAGCTATGACCGTCGGAGATTAAAAAAAGGTTATATCTGTATTTTCAAACTATCTTAACCATCTTACAACGTAGATTGGTTTAACATGGAATTTTCAGTGGGGCCATGGGGGATATTGTTCTACAACAAACCAAAAAGCACAGATGAACACAATCAGAAGCAGTCGTTTTATTTTATTTCCGGTGATGCGGTCAATTAAGACACACTTACAATGCCTTCATATGAGCTGGGAGTTCCATGAATTATTGAAAACAAAAAAAAAAAAAAACTATCACAATATTTTGATTCCTCTGGTAAAACACAAAACTGAAACATTTGGAAATAACAAAATAATTAGCAACTCTAAATGTTATTTAAAAAAAATAAATAAAAAATAGATTTATTTGCATCCTCTCAACAACAAACTAGATAGCAGTTCCACAGAAACAAGGGTGGAATTGGGGCAAAGGGAAATATTTGGCTTTGAAATCCAACATTTAACACTTTCTTGAAGGGTTATCATCATAAAATCTCTTCTTCAAACATTTTTTTCAAAAGACATCACTCTTCCCTCTTACATGCACACACTGCCTGCATTATAACAGCAGAACTAACACTGAACAAGTTGCAGCTGAATTTACAAAATACACTGGTTCAAAGCTGGATGTCAATAAAGGCTCTCACGATCTCTGTTTGGGTTTCTTCAGGGTTGTCCCCTATCCCCACCACGCGCACCAAGTGTTTGAGATACAGACAAGAATATGGAGAGAGTCAGGGTCTGTCTTTCCTTTGAGAAAAAGTGCTCAGATACTGAAAACAGGACAATGAATTACAACACTGCTGCAGGATTTGGAAGGTTTACAATAGTTGCCATTCCACCTTAAAGCCCTAGTGCCTTGATAGTGTTTGCAAGGCTAATTACTTAGTACTAACCAGAGGACTCTGCAATAGGTGAGTAAGTAAGTCGATTAGAATGAGAGGATTAGAACTAGTAGCGGTTTGTGGTGAGAACGGTGAAGAACGAAGTCGCTATGCAAATTAGTCAGTGTTGTACAATGTCATGCAAGCAAAACAGCAAAATGTTATGTAGAATTAAAATTCAAATAAAGAACAAATAGCAATTCTACTACTTCAGCTTCAGCACAGGTTTGATCATGGTAATACTTGTGGTTACTTGACCTATAAAAGATGATACATGAGTGCAATGCCCGACAGTGCTGTCAAAAATATTTGCCCCTTCCTGATTTCTTCTGTATTTTTTTTTTGTGTGTCATATTTAGATGTTTCAAATAAAACTAATTTTAAGACGAGACAAAGACAATGTAAGTCAACATAAAATGTAACTTTTACATGATCATTTCATTTAAAAAGGGCAAACAGCTATTCAGAACATATCACCCATGCGGAAAAAACAGTTACCCCCTCTACCTAATAACTAGCTGTACTACACTTGACTGCAACATGGCTGTACAGCACTGTAGCAGTGTAGCTGTGCTACACCTGACTGCAAATCAAACATCTGGGATAACTGGTTGTGAGTTTTTGTTTTTTTTACACTGCTTTGGAGGAATTTTGGCCCACTGTTCTTTGCAGAATTGTTTTTATTTCAGCAACATTTATAGGTTTTCAAGGATGAACTGCCTGCTTAACTTCCTACTCCTGAAGGGAAAATTGGGTTAATTTCCACCTGTTTTGACAACTGTGACACAAGCTCTGTATCTCAAAAACTACAAATGTCACACATTTGGTTCTAAGCTTTTTTTAAACTGGAGAACTACACCTGTCCAAAGTTAGCGTCTACCAAAGTCCAGCCTCTAATCCTCATTTTCATCAACCTATGTCGAGAAAATGGATAAAAATCGAAAATAAAAATTCAAATTTGGAGATTTTTTGTTGATGAGCAACAGATGGTATGGAGGAAATGATACCAATACGGAGCACTTGCACTCACAATATTATTGGAAAAAAGTATGTTGAAATCTTTTACCATTCAAATTTTACAGCAATTTATAAAAAGCAAAGAAAAAAGTGCATTTTCGCTTGTGTTTTATTTAGTATCATAGGAAGCCAAATATATAAATCTCTCATAAAGGCCAGTAATATCATTAAGTGCTTTTTTTAAAGTCCAACTGTACTACTAAACAGAAAGTATGAACCAAAGTCCAGTATTTAAGAGCCATTTTTCGGAGAGAATGGCACTTTTGAGATACTTAGTGGAGTTGACATCTCAGAGCTGCATGAAATTTGGCAGAATGATGCCCATATACGTGTTACAGAAAATTCCGGAGTTTGAGCTCACAATTTTATCAATATGGCAACAGCGCCACCTAGAAGTGGAAAAGTCAGGCACCAAATTCAGCATTTATGTGGAAAAATACCCAGGTTTGAAGGAAAATTGTGGGTAACTGTTTCAATGAACCAAAGAAATTCTGTTTGTATTTGATACTGGCATTGCCACATTTTAAAACTGTAAAAGTGCCAGCGGGTGATCATGTTGATTATACATGCAATGACAAGAAATCTGTGTACAACATTTAAAAAAAAACATTTTTAAGTCAGGCTTATTTTAATTTTTAAATCAGACCAGTGGCAAATTCATATTATCTGTTTCCTTTTCAGACATTAAAGGTGAGAAAAATTTTGAGGTATTTAGTCTGGCACTTTTTTTTTTTTCAAGATATTTGCTCTCACAGTTGGGTGCGGGGTAATTTTTTTTCTCTTTGTACAGTGGATTAACATTAATAACCAGACACCTGTCGGGGTGTGTATCCCAGTATCAGATACAATTGTAACTTCTTTGGCACATTGAAGCAGTTATCCACAACATTCAATCAAAAATAGGTATTTTTCCACAAAAAGACTCAATTTGGTACCTGACTTTTCCCCTTATAGGTTGCACTGTTGCCATATCGATAAAAATTATGAGCTCAAATGCCGGGATTTCCCGTTACACATGTATGGGCACCACTCTGCCAAATTTCATGCAATTCTGAGATTTCAACTCCACTGCCAGTGGAATATCACTCAACATAGGGCCTTAAATTGTTGAAAGTAAATATAAGACATTAAAAAAAATCATTAACGGCTGCTTGCAATCGGGTTGTAAAATTTTCCCAAATGCAGTACAAAAATTATGGATAAAATTACACTTCTTGGGGGATTCTGTGTTTGTGGACTATTTGTAAAAAAATAATAATAATAATAATATTTCCCATCAAAGGGACTGGGTATTTTCTCTCATTTTCAGGCAAGTCCCATTTGTTTGGTTACCAAAGTCTTTACAATGAATTATAATTTCTATTTTGAAAACATTATATATTCCTTTGCCCCATTAAAGTGATTAAATGTATAATCTATCATGCAAAGATTGTTAAATTGGTAGATCACACTATCCTGGTTGACACATTCCACAAAATCGGCTTATCGGAGCATTCAGTTTCAATGGTTCAAAAACTATCTAATCGATCGTTCACAGTATGTTCACATGGCTGGGTCCTCATCGAAATTCTTGACGGTTTCAAAGGGGGTACACCAAGTTTCGGTGTTGGGACCTATTCTATTTTCCATCGACGTTAATGATCTTTGTCATGACGCCTTGTATCATTTTTATGCGGATGATATGATCATTTATTGTTTTGCACCATATGCTGTGCAAGCCTTCGCCCTTTCACAGTCTGCATTTGACGTAGTTCAGTCACGTCTGCAAAGGTTAAAGGTGGTGTTAAACGTAAATAAGACAAAGGCTATGAGGCTATGATGTTCTCCAGAGCTACTGTCCCATCACAAAATCTCCCTGTCTTAAGTTGCCAGGGAACAGCTATTGAGCTGGTTTCGTCTCATTGGTATTTGGGCTTCAATATTGATTAACACTTCTCTTTTAAATCCCATATGTCAAGTCTGATCTCTAAATCAAAGATAAAATTAGGATTTTATTTTAGGAACAGATCTTGTTTTTACGCATCCATCAAGTGTACTAGGTTAACTTCCATTTCAAATGGGAAATCAATCACCTTAACTAGCATCAATCCAACTGAGACAGACCAACCAGGGATATATTCCCAGGAGGATTGCAGAAACACATCCTATAAAAAAACCGTACAGCAAAAAAATCACAACAAAAACATGACTTTGTCCATACAAAAAAGAACGTACATATAGGGGATATGACAGCGGTCAAAACCTTCAAATGCCACTGGTAGTAAATTAATAAAAAACCAAGAACGTTGTCCCGATGAAGAAGCAGAGTCCGATTGTTCGAGTCAAAAAGCAGGAAAGAGTTTATTTACACAGCCGGCCGTGGGAACAACAGCGTGATGCAAAGTTCTAAAATTCCTTCATTTTGTAAGAAGCTTTATACATGTTAAAGTACATACATTTGCATATGACTTCTTTAATGTTATCAGAAGTTGTTGCTGATTGGTTCCAGGGTTTACACATTGACAAAAAGCAGTACTCTACAATTGGGCCTCTCCTGAACCATATATAGGCATACAGAGCCTCCAATTAAAAGGTGTTAGTGCCTATTGTCCTGTTGGGACTGAAGACAAACGGAGCTCCCAGCTGGGAGTGGCAAATAGGCGATATGTCCTTTCAGGACCTGATGGCTTCTCTTTATCACCTAATGCACATTCATGACCCATTGACCAAACCGTCTGGCTCACCTCATATTGCCAAGACCCAAAAATTCTGTTTCCCAACACCACAATAATGAAAAACCATGGATGTGTGCTGAAATGCGAGCGCTGTTGAGAGCCAGAAACTCAGCATTTAGAACAGGAAATGCTGCAGCTTATAGCCTGGCCAGGAAGAACCTTTCACGGGGCATCAAGGAGGCAAAAGGCGGTATGTACAGAAATTTCACAACCACTTCACCAACACGGGACACCCAGCGGCTGTGGCAGGGCTTTAACTCTCTGTCTGACTATAAGCCTCACTCCCCACAGTCATCCAATACAGACCCCACCCTGCCTGATGTTCTCAACCACTTCTTTGCATGGTTTGAGGTGGACATCATCACCCAGGCACAGAGACTCCCCCTTCCACCTTATGGCCAGATTTTGCAGCTGTCCCAGCTGGTCTGAAAAAGGCCCTTGTCAACGTCAACTCACGGAAAGCCGCTGGGCCCGATAACATCCCTAGGAAGGTCTTGAAGTACTGTGCTGAACAACTAAAGAATGTTCTCACAAACATCCTTAGCACCTCCCTCAGCCAAGCAGTGGTGCCCGCGTGCCTCAAATCCCCGTGCCAAAGAAGTATAATCTGGTCAGCCTGAATGACTACCGCCCTGTGGCCCTCACACCAGTGTTGATGAAATGCTTCCAGCGGCTCGTCATACAGTATATAAAATCCTGCCTCCCTGCCAACCTGGACCCCCTACGGTTTGCCTATATGGCAAACCATTCTACGGAGGATGCCATCACCACCACACTCCACTCCATTCTGTCCCACCTGGAGGACAGGAACACCTATGCCAGAGTCCTCATAGACTTCAGCTGAGCATTTAATACCATCATCCCACAACAGCTTGTGGAGAAGCTGAGGTCACTGGACATGGACACTGGTATCTGCAACTGGGTCCTCAGCTTCCTGACATAGCGGCAGCAGGCAGTCAGGATGGGGAAGAGAACATCCAGCTCCATTATTGTGAATACAGGGTCCCCCCAGGGCTGGGTCTTGAGTCCCCTGTGTTTCAGCCTACTTACACATGACTGCACCACCTTCCATACTACTAACAAGATCATTAAGTATGTGGACGACACAACAGTGGTGGGATCAAGGATGAGGACGAGGCTGGATACAGGATGGAGGTGGAGCAGTTGACATCGTGGTGCAGGTCTCACAACCTCATTCTTAACGTGAGTAAGACAAAAGATGGTGATAGACTTCAGAAGAACTGGCAGGCTGTTTCATAGCCCTCTGGACATTGACTGTGCTGCGGTGAAAAGGCTCAGCGGTGTCAGGTTTCTGGGTGTTCATCTAGCAGAGGATTTATCCTTCACCACCAATACTGCCGCCATAATCAAGAAAGCTTAGCAGCAACTTCACCTCCTCAGGAAACTCAGGAAGGCTAGTCTCCCTACCGTCCACCTGACCACCTTCTACTTTTGTATAGGGGCACCGTGGAGAGTATCCTTACATACAGTCTCACCTCCTGATTTGGCAGCTGTATGAATTATGAGAGGCGTCAGCTGAAGAGGGCGGTGTAAATGGCCAGCAGGATCATAGGTGCGCCCATGCTGGACATGTATAGAAACCGCTGCACCTGCAGGCGGCGGCCATCCTCAGGGACACTCACCACCCTTCTCACAGCCTGTTCTCCCGGCTGCCATCTGGAGAAAGACTAAGAAGTATCCACTGTAAGACCAGCAGATTCCTAAACAGCTTTTTCCCCCAGGCTGTGAGTGCACTGAACACTGAAACTGAACACCTGCACATGTGCATACTGAACAAGCTGTGAACTGAACTAACTCACTGCAAAAAACCTGTGACTGCTTTGCACACTTACTGCACTTTTGCTCAACGTTGCCACCATTGTTGTATCTATTTTATCATTTAAAAAAATCCTAAATAATAATAATATGTGATATTTTTATGACCACTGATTTTTTTTGCACTGATTTTAACCCAGGAGCACACTGTTTTGTTTCTCTTGTACTCAGCACTAAGGAAATGACAAATAAAAAAACCTTTGATATAGCTGGCCAACAAAAATAAAAAACGTTCACATTAAAGACACAATCATAAATTAAATTCTGAGGCAAAAATGGTGACTCCAATATTTGTAAATGCACTATATTTTCTGGAAAAATAAACCCAGATGGCAAACATTGATTGCTCTGGGAGCAATCTGGCTGTGTGACTGATTAAAAGGACTGACATACATGTTTCCATGCAATGATGCAAATGGAGAATGCTTCAACGACTGTGGATACAATGGGCTTGGCTATGAGTCAAGTAAGGGCAGCAAATAAGCAATGGCTCATGAAAATCACCAGCTATATTAAGTGACTTTTCAAGCAACAAAGTCTCAACCAAAGAAGCTCTAGGATAAGGGAAAGTGGGTTTTCAGAATGCGGAAAGTTTATGTATAGAAATATTAAATGCAATTTGTCTTGCATCAAGCTTCAGAAAATTATATCAAAATAAACAGCAAAAAAAAAAAAATCTTAGTGTTTCTTGGAGCCCAATTTCTTAATGATTTTTTGAAGCTAAGTTTTGCATAATGATCCTGGACCATTTACCAGGGCACGTATTAGAAAGAGGCAACAACCTGCAAAAAATATAGGAGATTGAACAACTCAATTGAATTGTTTTGATTCAGGTTATAAGTTGATATTTTGACTGGAACAATGACTTGGTTACCAAGAATGGACGTCTCTGAAAGATTCTGAATGATAATATTGAAGTCTTTTGCCAATTATATATTACAGTTGTGCACAAAAGTTGGTATACCCTGGATGATTTTGTAAAATAGGTAACATTTTTTAAAGAAAACATGAATGACCAGGCAAAATATTAGCTTCATAACCAACTGTAGGTCATGTAGAATGGCACAATCATCAAATACTTAGGGCCTTATTTCTCTCAGGTGGGGTATAGCTGCCCATTCTTCCTAGCAAAGTGCCTCCAGCTCCTGTAAATTCTTGCATGAACTGCACGTTTGAGAACTCCACTCCAGAACCCTCACCTTTCTTTTCTGTAATCACAGGAGGGTCAACTTGGCCCTGTGCTTTGGATCAGTGTCATGCTGGAAAGGCCAAGTGCGTCCCCAACTTTTGTGCCAAAGAATGCAAATTGTCTGCAATTATTTACTGATAGCAAACTGCATTCATCTTGCCATCAATTTTCATGATATTCCCCGTGCCTTTAGAGGTCACTCACCCCCAAAGCATCAAAGAGCCACCACCATGCGGGAATGGTATATTTTTCACCATGTTTGTGTGTTTGTTTGTATGTTTGTGACCATAACGTTCTATTTTGGTCTTGTCACTCCAAATGACTCCATTTCAGATGGTGTGAGGTGTGTCAAGGTGTTGTCTGGTGTATTTTAGGCAAGCGTTTTATGGGACTGGTGCAATAATGGCTTCCTTCTAGCAACTCGACCATTCAGCTCATTGTTGTTGAAGTACCTCCTTATTGTGCTCCTTAAAATGACCATATCGTCTTTTTCCAGAGCATCCTATATTTCCCTTGAAGTAGCTTGTAGATTTTTATTTTTGTCCCAAACGATTCTCCTGGCAGTTTGGGCTGAAATCTTGTGTGGCCTACTTGACCTTAGCTTGGCATTAACACAACCCCTAATTTTCCACCATTTAATCATGGACAGAACAGTACTGACTTGCATTTTCAAGTCTTTGGATATCTTGTTATTTCCTTTCCCATCTTTTAAAAGTTGAACTACCTTGTTACGAAGGTCCTCAGTCAGTTCTTTCCAACTTCACATGGCTGAATGTCTAGCCAGAACAGTGCATCCACTTGGGAGCTAACAAACTCAATGACTATGCACAGACAGTTATTATTTATTCCAATTTAAAAAGCCACAGGTGTGGGAAATGAACCCTTAGTAGCCATTTAAACCTGAGTGTTTCACCTTGTGTCAATATAACAAGGTCAAAGATTCAAGGGTATGTAAACTTACGATCAGGGCTGTTTGGGCGATTTCAGCTGTCATTATGATTTAATAAGAGGCAAAAGGCTTCTTTTTGATAATAAACGGCTTCACATGATCACTATCCTTCAATAGAAGACAATATTTTTGCATAATTACCTCCACCAAACGAAGTTGGCAAGAGGTTATGTAATTGGTGCTGTTTGTTTGTTTGTTTGTGTGTCCGTTAGTTTGTGAACAAGATAACTCAATAAAAATAGGACCAAGGGTCCTGTAGCTTACCAGCAAGCAGTATTATAGTGATGATACAACTTAGGAAAATTTCGTGTGAAGTTTGACATTCAAATCAAGGAAAATCAATGTCAAGGTCACGAAGTATAAGCTCCCATACATTTATAAGACCTCATGTAATACAAACACTAAGCTCTTAACCAGTTTTGGTGATACATGTCGTTGAAAATTCAATATGTCAACTGTGAACTTTAAAGGTCACACAAGGTCAAGTTGAGGTCAGCAAATGGATTTCAGATATGACTTTCACTATACAAACCTTAGCTCAATCTGTGAACATTTTGGTGATACAAGTCATTGTACTTTCACTGCCCAGTTTGACCCTTTGGTCACTGACAGTAAAGTTGAATGTCACCAAATGAAAGTTCATATGTGACTTCCTAGATATCAGTAACACAAACCTGGGCTCCATCTGTGACCATTTTAGTGATACAAGTCGCTGAATTTTCACTTGGTCACATTTGACCTTTGAAGGTCAATATGAAGGTCACCAAATGAAAGTTCATATATGACTCTAATACAAACCTAAGCTCCATCTTGGCTCTAAAAAATTTTTTTAAAATCTGGTTTAACTACAGACCAACTGATTTTTAAAAACTTGAGAAATAAAGTTACCTTGTTTCTCTGTAAAGCAAAAGCAAACTTTTTTCTAAACCTAATTAAAAATTCTAAGGGGGACAATGAAAAACTGGAAAAGTATTGACAGACTTACAGGAAGAGAACACATAAAGAGCGAAGTCATACCACTTAAATTAAATGGAATACTTTGCTCAGATAGTTTAACTTTAGCAATTTTAATGAGTTTTTTTAATCAAATCTGTTCAGGAACTGGGTGAGAATTTTAAACAAACATACCATCATCAAATCAAAATAAACTATGAAGCTGGTTTAAATCTTAAGCCTATAAATGAGGCAAGGCTTAAATAAATTGTCATCGTCCTTATAAAGCTCCAGAGCTAAGGATATTCATGGACTAGACGCTGTATTTCTGAAAAAGTATAGAAACAATCTAACTGCTTCAATTACAGGACTAATAAATCAATCAATACAAGAAAGTGTCTTTCCTAATGCTTTAAAACCTGCCATTTTAACTCTGGCATACAAAGCCGGAGATAAACAGGAAATTAGTAACTACAGAGCAATACATCCTGTTCTGTCAAAAGCCATTGAAAAGGTGGTTGTAGACCAAATGGTAGAATATTGTGAATCTGCACACCTGCAGCACCCTATGCAGTTTGGCTTCAGGAGAAACCATTCGACTGAAACAGCATGCTGCCACTTCATTGAAACAATAAAATTGAATCTGGGCGGCGGGTGGGATGGGGGGATGGGAAGTAGGAGCCATTTTTTTAGATTTACGTAAAGGTTTTGAGACAGTTAAAGGCTCGGTAGGCTGCTTATTTTTGGCACAATTGGGCAAAAACTTCCATTTAACCTTTGAGCATAATCTAATTGAAGTGATCTGAGAGAAGATCAGACCTCTGCATCCCCTCTGGGGTCTTTTTTCAGCCTACAAAGAATCTGCCCCGTGATGGAAGTATTTGACCAATCACAGAACAGCTGAGAGAGCGAGCCCTGTGATTACCTGTTCTGCTGAAGCAGATGCACGTGCATGTCTCTTCGTTGGAAACTCTACTCCAGTGTTTCCCAAACTGCGGCACACTGGTGTGTTAAGGTGACCAGATGTCCCAGTTTTGCCAGTACAGTCCTCGTTTTCAGTTGCTTGTCCCGAGTCCCGAAAAAATCCTGTCGGGACGTTAAAATGTCCCGGTTTTCACCAACCACTATGAAATGTACCCTGTTGTCAGCGATTACACATCCAACGTGGTCTTATTATAACCCGATCATCATCTAAAAAACATATAGTAAGGATAAAGCATCCAGCGTATGATTTCAACAATATCTGTGTGTGTGTGAGTGTGTGTAGCGTAGGCTACGCTACAAACGTAGGCTAAGCCAGCAACGTTACATTGTAGGGTAGACTGAGTACAGTTGAGACAGTTTTTGCTTTTCCCGTTTCCACACGTAAATTAGACACTAAAAAGAAATTTTTTTTTACATAATATATCCTCTATTTGTGCACTAAAATATCACCAAGAAATGACATCCCTAAGTGGTTTATACTTTTCACAATTAATCAAAAACAAAAGGAGCATTTTTGTCTCAACTGTACCCATGTAGTACACATATGGAGTACAGTTGAGACAGTACCATAGTACAGTTGAGACACCATTCAAAATGCTGGAATGCTGACAAGTCAATCATTGCCAATGTAATAAACTATTAAAAAACATAAATTGTAAATGTAATACACTTCATCAATTCATCCATTTCGTTTAAATCAACAAAAGCATAGGTTAAAAGTAAAAAAAAATAAAAAACATAAAAAACTATTTAATATTTAACAGATATTGCAAACAGTACAAATGTAAACATAAATATAATAAAAGTGCAATAATAACAGTTAGAATAACAAGGCAAACAGTAACAGAAAACAACAATAACAAAGAAAACTAAAATTTATTCACTCACAGTGGTGGCATGTAAAGCTGTGGCAACCAGTGGTACACTCTACGTGAGACCACATTCTACAGACGGAGCACAACAATTTGCTATTTATTTTGTCCCTTTATTATAAAGTGTAATCCATATGCCTTTTAATGTTCTGACTTCAGAATGAACTCTGTTGCTGCATAGCCGACACAAGACCTGTCTCAACTGTACTCGTTTTACCGCTTTTCATATTTCACTACATACAGCACCCTCCATAATTATTGGCACCCCTGGTTAAGATGTGTTCTTTAGCTGCTTATAAATTCATTTTTTTTTCTAAATAAAATAGGAGCACAATGAAAAAAGGAGGAAAATCCAACCTTTAATTCAAGTGCATTTATTCAGTGGGAAAAAGATCCCACATTAAGAAATAATTCGTTAACATCAAATCATGTGTGCCACAATTATTAGCACCCCTGATGTTAATACTTTGTACAACCCACTTTTGCCAACAAAACAGCACCTAATCTTCTGTTATCATGTTTCAAAAGATGGGAGAATACAGAAAGAGGGATCTTCGACCATTCCTCTTTGCACAATCTCTCAAAATCACCCAGCGACCAGGGTCCTCTTCTCTGCACTCTCCTCTTCAACTCTCAATCCGCAGGTTTTCAATGGGGTTGAGGTCTGGGGACGGAGATGGCCATGGGAGGAGCTTGATTTTATGTCTGGTGAACCATTTCTGTGTAGATTTGGCCACATGTTTAGGGTCATTATCTTGCTGAAAGACCCAGTGATGACCCATCTTCAGCTTTCAGGCAGAGGCCTCCAGATTTTGATTTAAAATGCACCCTAACAAGGTTCCCAGGGCCTCTGGACGAGAAACAGACCCACAGCATCACCGATCCTTCCCTATACTTCATAGTGGGCATGAGGTGCTTTTCTGCATACTCATCTTTTGTGTTCCGCCAGACCGACTTAGAGTGTTTGTTGCCAAAAAGCTCTATCTCGATCTCATCTGACCAAAGCACATGGTCCCAGTTGAAGTCCCAGTACCGCTTAGCGAACTCCAGACGTTTGCGTTTATGATTGTGAGTGAGAAATGTTTTTTTCCGTGCATGCCTCCCAAACAGCTTGTTGGCATGTAGATAGCACCTGATGGTTGTTTTGTAGAATTTGTGACCCCAAGATGCTACCATTTGTCGCAATTCTTTAACAGTGAGCTTTGGAGAACTTTTTATTTCTCTTACCATCCTCCTCACTGTGCGTGGTGGCAAAATAACCTTGCATCCTCGTCCAGAGTTGTTTACCACTGTTCCAGTTGTTTTAAACTTCTTAATGATTCCTCTGACAGCAAATATGGGCAGATGCAGGTGAGTGGCGATATTCTTGTAGCCATTGCCTGACTTGTGAAGGTCGACACACATCTGCCTTACTTGAATGGTGTGTCCTTTGTCTTTCCCATGTTGAAGAGTGGATTAGAGAAATGGCCTCTGTGTCACATCATATTTATACCCCAGGGAAATAGGAAGAGACGATTTACTAATTAAATGTTCCTAGATACTCTGATCAACTTTGTAAACTACTGTAGAAATGACAGAAATACTTCAGTTACATTTAATTCCTAGGAATTGTTAGGGGTGCCAATAATTGTGGAACAGGTGATTTTATGAAAAATATTTTTTTTTTTTAGTCAGGGATTTTATGCCCCATAAAATTCACTTGAGTTCAAGGTTACATTTTTCCACAATTTTCAGTGTGAGAGTATGCTTCTGCAACAAAAATTGAATTTATTTTAAAGCTTTTAACTCATCTTAACCAGGGGTGTCAATAATTATGGAGGGCGCTGTACTCAGTTATCCTTCTAATATTCATGCCAGAAAAATATATCCATTAATAGTAGACCGTTCAAATATCAAAATGGATGTACATTTGCCTCTGATTTTGTCTAATTGTGACTTGAAACCGGCTATCATAAGTCTGCGCTGCTAAACAGCATGCGAAGCAATGGGGTTCAACGTCGGGTACAGTTGATACATTGGGTCTCAACTGTACCCCAATGACCACCTCGCACATTTCTCTGGATTATGTAATGACCTTGAATGCTACGATGTCATGAAATATATATGTTTTTCGGGCACAGAACAACGTTGGCATATATGCAAATTACGTTTAGAAGTCACATAAGGGTAATAAGATATTCATTGTGGAAGGGACATAGTGAAGTCAAAATCTAACCAGGCAAAAAAATAATTTTATTGATATCTTTGGAGCAGAGCTTCGCACAGAGTTAAAATTTCCCACGATCAAACAGGATGATAATACCCATGTGCACAGCAAAAATCAAAGCTGAGGTTTGCTGCGCAGTCTTGATATTGGGTCTCAGCTGTACACGTCTCAACTGTACTCAGTCCACCCTACAAATTACACAAAATAATTATACTTAACCAGTGACGTGCCGTCGGAGGTCAGTTAGGGTAGGCAGATTTGTGACCGTTAAACGAACGATAACTCTATTATTTTGCTTGATGAGCAATATGAGGATTGATTAACTAATTTACAAGACTAAACTGCAGAATGGCGTGTCAATTCCATCCACGACATTGTTGCTCAGTGCATCAAACTTGCAAAAATGCTCATGACACAGTAAGTTTGTTCATATTTGCTTAGAGGAAGCGAACGCAATGCCATTAACAAATGTTAAACGCAGTGTCTCAGTGTCCGAAAGTCGGACAGGGTTTTAATAGCCTATAACTCCGTGTCCGACAGTCGATCATTGTTTTAAATTTCTTCAAATCTGCTGAATCTTTTAGATATTTAACGGTAATGTTTTGATAAGACGGCTCAGCTCGTGAAGATGAGTACCAAGAATTTCAATCAATGTTTCTGTTTAAGCTCTGCTCAATATAAGTTGACATCGGAGCGGGACTTGGTGCATTTATGACAAATTTAGCGATTGTCGGACAGAGATCCGAAAATACTCCGTCTCTGACAGTCATAAAAGTTCAAATTTTTCGAGTAGGCCTATTCCAGCAATTATTAGACATATAGGCCTAAACGCAGCAATGTTTCTGTTCGACCTTTATAAAATTCAAATTGGTCTTTTTATTCGTCTGTTTTCTTCCTTTGAAGATAGACAACAGTCTTTATTCTGTCTCTCTTTTGAAAATTAGTCAGATGGATAGAACAGATTCACGCTTTATTTCCACACCAGAGATAAAATAGTGCTTGTAGTCAGTGAGCAAATCAATTCCATGACCATTCACATTGTGAATTAAATATCGCATGCACGATCAAGACTGTCGGACGCGAAATGCAAAATACTCCATGTCCGGCAGCCGGCAAAAAAAAAGGATGGACATAAGAACAGATTTATAACGAAATAAAGAATAAAAATATATCACCAACAAACAGAACATCCAAAAAACATGACCCGCAAATAAATAAATTGTTCATTGGATGTTCTGTTTGTTGTTAAAATGTTTTTTTTTCTTTATTTCGTTATCAATCTGTTCTAGTCGCCCTCTTTTATTTTATTTTTTTGGCTGTTGGACACTGAGTATTTTGCATGTAATGTGCGACAGGCATTGTACGGACTTTACTGTATTGATAAAAAATGGCCCAAATAAATTGATTTCACTGCCCATTGGATGTACTGATTGTTGGAGATATATTTTTATTCTTTATTTCGTAATAAATCTGCTCTCATATCAATACTTTTACTTTCTCCTGGTTGCCGAGTATTTTGCATTTCGCGTCCGACAGTCTTGATCGTGCATGCAATGGCCTAATTCACAATGTCAATGGTCATAAATTGATTTGTTCACTGACTACAAGGCAGAAAGGTTTAGGAAACACCGCTATAGTTTGAATAAAATGTGCTACACTGCTTCAAAACATTAGCTAGTCATTTGTCTTAAAAATGAAGAACAGCTTTTATTTGCTCAAAGTTATATCTGAATAATTCCCGATGTCAAACCTGTCGGCTAACGTTACTTTAGCCTTTGTAGCCGTCTGTCTTTCGTATTATTTTACACTAAATATAAATACTATTTACTATCTCTCTTCAAAAACAGTATTTTCTTACCAGTGACTTAGACATTATTATATGGAGGATAACATACAAAAAAGGTTTGGCTTATTTGGATTGCCTCGGGCAGGGACTGTCGGTTACGGGTATGAAGTGCATCAGATGCCTGTGCTTGTCTGGTGGGAGGAGCTAAGGTCAGAGATGAGATGAGACCCCTGTAGACTCAAGGATCACCATTTTTCTAGGATTCCTGCCTACCGAGCCCTTAATCATTCGATCCTTCTTTCAAAGTTAATAAGATACAAATTGTCCATGAATACCCTTAGCTGGCTACAATCAAATTTATCAGGTCGCTCCCAGTCTGTGTGTATAAATGGCACAGTATCTCTAACAAGGGCTTGCACCATGGGAGTACAAGGGTCCATTTTAGGACTTTGTATAATAATGTTCTTCCATCAGTCTGTGAGGATAACATAAAAATTCAGATGAATGCAGATGACATATAGACATATATATAAAATATAGGTCATATATGACTTCCTATATGTCAATAATACAAACTTAATGTATATCTGCAACCATTTGGCCTCCACAGGCCATCTTATATATTCATAAAGTACAGCACCCCCACTAGACCCACTTCCGTCGATTCAATCAAAATGGCGCTCGCACTGTACATTGACAGTACCAAGGTAAGTTGATTGCCTGATTTAGAAAAAAATTATTATTTTTTTTTCCGAGCAGTTTTTCAGAAATTACTTTTTAAAGTTTCTCAGTCCTATCTTTAACATTGGGGCCAAAATTTCAAGGGCCCATAAAACGGACGAAAATGATTCAATCAAAAATCGGATAAAAAAAGCCTGGAGATATGGTCAAGTAGTATGTTATGGCAAATTTACAGGAAAATTACTCAAGCCGAAAAAAAGAAAAAAATGTTACGGACGACTGATGCCACACCACGACAATAGCCTAACGGCCCATCCGGCCGGTAGGCTAAAAAGTAATAAACGGATATCTCTGAAATTTTGTGGGTGGGTCGCTATTACATCAGGGATAGATCCAAAAGATTTTGACCGAGATCAGTCAAACAATATGTCAGCCATCTTGAAATCGTATGACACCTGGTAACTGAACTTTGCTCCCACTCACCACGATCTGGACTGTGCAGAGGTTTGCACTCAAGGAGTGCCTCTAGTTAATCATATTTTCAAAATAAATGGCAAAATTTCACAAATTCAGTCTTGGGCATGCAAACTTTTCAGCACAACTGTAATAACAAATCAAAACACTAACTGAATGACGTCAATCCCCAAGTGCCGGCACTACCCCTAAGGGCTTTTGGGTTTAGAGTTTAAGGCCATGCCACGGCTTCTCAATCGGATTTAAGCCTGGACTTTGACTGGACCACTCAAAAACCTTCATTTTGTTTCTTTTTTGCCATTCTGAGGTTGACTTGCTTGTGTCTGCTGCATAACCCCACTGCACTTGAGCTTTAAGTCACAAACTAATAGCAGCGACATTGTCCCTCAGGATTTTCTGCTACAATGTAAAATTCATATTTCCAACAATTAAGTCACGCAAGTACTAAAGCAGCAAAGCAGCCACAGATGATCAAACCATCAGCACTGTATTTGACTGTTGGTATGATGATGTTATTGAAGAATGCTGTGTTGGCTTTACACCAAATGTAACAGCACCCAAATCCTGCAAAAAGTCCAACATTTGACTCATCAATCAACAGAATTATACAGACCTCTTGGAGGTCAAGATATTTTTGGGCGAATGTGAGACAAGCCTTTTTCCTTTTTGGTCAGCATTGGTTTTCGCCATGCAGCTCTCCCATGGATTACATTTTTTTCCCAGTCTCTTTCTTTTTCATGAACACTGACTTTAACTGAGGCAAGTGGAGCCTGCAGTTCTTTTGATGTTATTCTGGGTTCTTTTATGATCTCATGCTGAGTTGTTGCCGCGTGAACACGCGGATATCTAGGTGAGGAAAGCGCCGGTTGACCTAACGAGTTACTAAGCAGCTTCGGAGGACCGCTTAGCGAGACTGCGGTTGTTAGGCTTAGTGAAGCCCAGCAATAACTGAAAGCATTGTTAATTTGCGCGCTATTACTGTATGGGGGGAGAAATCATTTGTGATGCTTTATAAAGTTCATACAGCAGTAAGTTTGAAAATCCACACAGTGCTGTATTTAACAGTGCGCAATGTGTGTCTGCGTGAATTACCGTCAGCATCAGCTAATGCGTAATCTATAAATTATTCTGTTTATTTTATGATAAAAATGAACAATTATCATTTTAAAAACTAAAATTACAATGACGGATAATAATTGATTATGACAGAATTTTTATGTCCTTTTCCGTCACAATGACAGACAACCAGAAAGTGTAACGCGACCTCTGGGTTGGATAGCTTTTTACTTCCATAAATAAAATGATCGTTTAAAGACTGCATTTTGTGTTTACTTGGGTCATCTTTGTCAAGTATCAAAATCAGTTGGATGATATGAAACTTTTAAATTGACAAATATGCATTCCCCCCCATCACCCCCCCCAAAAAAAAAAAAAAATTGAGGATATTGGGAATGGGTGCAAATACTTCTTCTCAGCACTGTAAGTGCAGTGCTTCCGTTCCCATCGTCCAGCTGGCAGCCCCCACCCCCCTACACTCTCAATACACTAAACACTGAGCTGTCACCACGGGCAATGGGGTCTGTAGTTGTGTCACCCATAGGTCCCAGTGATCTTGGTAATTTTCCAAAGGCGAGCAGATCACTATCGTCAGAAATCGGTTTAGACTTGAGCAGTGGAGGGAGGTGGGTTTGGGGATGTCAGGACCCTTCTCACAGCCGTCCTTCAAAGCCTGACAGGAAGAAAAAAAACACACAAAATACACTATTGATAATCAGTCATGGGTAGACTCCGCAGACACAAGGAGTTCACAAGGAAGATTGCATGAGAAGGAAACAACAGAAGAGACAAAAGACACTACAGTCATGATGATTTCAGGTTAAGGGACTTTTGATTTGAGCTCACCAGCAGTGGGAGCAAGAAATTTAATGCAAATTCATGACCCGTGTGGAGTTTTATACAGAGTTGATAAAGTGATGGCCATTTTATACTTCTGCATAGTCCATGGAGTTGGCTTGATATTAATTTATGCAGCATTCGAGAAGAGGCTGAATATTTCTACTTATGCGCATGTAGCACAGGTCACGCAGGCCATGAAATCAAATTCCTAATTTATAATTTTAAAAATAATTACCATACACTAATAAAGCATTCCAGCACTATGAAACCTAAAAACTCATTCAGCATTTGTCATTTGAATTTAGTCACAGGAGCAGCTGTTATTTCATGTCAAATCACCAGACAACCAATAATTTTCTGTACAGAATACTTGACCACAGCTCGCTTAAAAATTTTTGAGAAGGTGCGCAACATCCATGTGGACATGCAACCTTCACACATTGCGTGCAGTACCGATTCAGACCCATTTTAATGTAAACTACAGAGGTATAATACAGCCTGTACACCTCAGATGTGAGGAATTCTCAGCATTGTATAATGGGATCGCAGTCAGTTAGAAAGGGTAGACAGCACCCGAAATGTGTCCAAAACAGCCCCTGAAGTAGGGGAGAGCTGCCTTGATTGTAGCACGTCACAATTGTAACACGCGCATTTTCTCTTGATTGGTCAATGCGGTCGTGATGTCATCGCGTCAGCATGTGACGAGTACCGTAATACAGGTGCCCGGGAAGTTGCAAGTCTTTTCATCCGTGCTGCAGGGAGATATCGCCAGAGAAGTTGGTTTTTCACAGAGTAAGTAAAAATTCACTCCCACAGTATTTTTTGAGTACAGATTTTTTATTTAATGTTACAGACCTAAAATCCGCTTGGGTGTCTGTATGTATATGTTCGTTACTATTTTGCATCGTTTTAACACATTATGATTGTTAGGTCCGTTCTGTAAACAACGCCAAATGAATGGTGCACTGAGCAGCGCAGTTGTAACACATTAAATTTGAGACAACGGCAGACATTTGCAAGCACAGCTCAAATAATTTTGCTCTTTGTTTGCTTTTTTGTTTGTTTCACAGAAATGCACAAAAATGCACATTTTAAAAAATGCACTAGATGCTGAACGGCACATATTGTAATGTTCTTTGTACTGAGATGTAGGCTTAGTCCTACCTTGAAATTTAATAAGCCAACCTATTTGGTTCTGTCTGTAGGCAAATGTTATTGTAGCCTATTTTGGATTTTTGCAATAAAACTTTAAAATACTAATAGACTGTTTTTCTACAGCATAGACTGTTAAAAAAAAAAAGTGATTTGGGGTGTTGCTACATAATTCACCCTGCAGGGGTACCAGTGCGGGTATGTATGGGACTTTTACAAAACTCCTGTGTCATATTTTCCAATATTTTGGGTTCAGTCAGCTGTCATTCAATTATATTTTAAATCAAATGCGGGTTGTATAACATTTTGACAACTCCATCAGTCAAAGTCGCTAACTATGTAGGCACAATCAATGAATTTTCCTATCAAGGAACTCACATAAATGCTCCAACTGGTACATCTGGTAAGTTTTAATAACATACAATATTTTTAAAAGGACATTCTTATCACATTATTGGTGTTAAAGAAATGTTAAACGGTTGTCTGAATGAAATATAATTGATTTTACCTGAAAATGGTGGTTTAATGCTACTTTTTAGCAGCATTATATTTGTAACTCCTGCAGTTACAATTAAGACTCAAACACGCTTCAGTTGTAACATCAGCCAGAGTCCATTTTCAGTTATATAACTCAAGACCTGTTTTATCAATTGAAAACCTTTAAGTGGTTTATGATAGCAGACATGTGTTGGTGCTTTGCCTGAAAATATAACTTATGTAGGTAAAACAATCTTGGCAATAGACTGAAAAGTGTAAAACGTAACAAATGTGGTGGCTCTCCCCTACATTTTTTTTTGTAAGTACTGCCAAGTAAATATACTGCTAAATGCATACAACATATCATAATACAAACTGTTTCCTTTAACAGCAAGTTAAGCACGCTAACTGAAAAATCGATCTGTTAGGCAACATTTTTCTCTAATGGTGTACTTAAAATCCAGATGCAAATACAGTATTTATGGGGTTTCAAGTGAATTTGGAAACACAAATTTGAATGTACTTTCTACAAACATAAATCCAGTAGTACTGGGACAATGAGTAACATGCAAATCAAATCCCTTTTAAACTGAATTCACTTGAAAAATGTAAACAGATAAAATAAGTGCCGTTTCATTTCATCAACTTTAGTGCTTTTTCATAATAATAGCCATTTCAAAATGTGATGTCTGCAATATATATTTAATGCTGTGTCACACAACTTCGCTATACAATAATGCTTAATAGTCACCTTAGAACTGATGACATTGCAGGAATTTCTAGAATAAATTTTATGAGTATTCTTGCCTGATGTAGGACTACAGTTGGTAATAGTCTGAGGTCTACTTTGTTTTATTTGGTACTTCACAATCTGCCATACATTTTCAATGGCAGACAGGTCCAGGTTGCAGGCGAAACCCACACTCACTGACAACGAAGCAACGCTGTTCTATGTGCAGTGTGGTTAGGCGTTATCCGACTGGAACAATCAGGGACGTCCCAGAAAAGATTATGTCTGGAAGGTGCATTATTTGTTCCAAAATGCATGTGTACCCTACTGTGTCAACTTTACCATCAAAACCATGCAAGTTGCCCATGTCAAGCACACTGATGCAGCCCCAGACCATTATACTGGGTCACTCCATCTGAAATCTCCAGAGGCCTCCTGACAGATCACCTCAGATTTGCTTTGAATTTTACAAAATATAATGTTCTTGGTTCCAGTACATTTTGCGCTAAATTTTAGACCTTTATCTTCATTAGCTTTTAAATATATTCAGATATTAAGACTTCAAAAAGGGGGCATGGCCCCCAATTTTGTGTGAAAACAAGTCTGACTATTACACATCATTCCAACTTCTACAAGTTATAATTTTTGAATGTCAATGATGGATACATTAATTTTTCAAGATATAATGGTATAAAGTTCCTCAGATTATGCCATAAATGCCATAAAGTACTTTTTCAAATAAGGACAGACTTAAAAGGG
The DNA here is from genome assembly GCA_029721435.1 of Gymnothorax reevesii. NCBI lineage: Eukaryota > Metazoa > Chordata > Actinopteri > Anguilliformes > Muraenidae > Gymnothorax > Gymnothorax reevesii. Next base: position 53,468,127 of record CM056574.1, read on the forward strand.
AAAGCTTTCAGGATATAACCAATATGATCAAAAATCAGATTATTTGATGGTTAAAAAACTCAAATATTTATCCATAAATATCAGTAAAACTACGGTTATAGAGAGAATTAAAAAAATGTATTTCTGCACAGTCTGCATTGTTTTCACAGCCAGCAGCGCAACAGGAACTAACCATTTTCACACATAAATCATCTGCATCCAAATTGGTTAAAGTTCCACAGGCTTTGTTTTGCCATGACTGGATGATAAAGCTGACTTACCATGAGAAAGGGGGCTTTGTGCCTTGTTTATTCTCAACGTCCTTGATCGAGATATTCTGTTTATCTTGAGTTTCGTCAAGACTTGAACATTAATCTCCCTTGATTGCTATTTGCTGCTACATTATGGTGGAGGATTATTCCATGAATACCATAAATTGTGTTTGCCCAAGCTGCGTTGCATATCTCCCCGTTCAACGTACGCGTACATTGAGATTTCGTCTTTCGGAGGTCACGGAGCTAAATTTTCAGTTTTTTTCCTTCATTATGCCATGCTTATGCTGGGACTGATCAAAAATTTATATGAGGCAGATAAGTGTTAGCGTGAAAAGTTCTTGAGCTTTAGGATTATAGTCTCATGCAGACGAGGTGTTTGTTCTGTCTCTTCTTGAAGGCATAACCACTACTTGTTTTGATGCCTGTCTGACAACAGCAGGGGTATGACTATTCCATGTTGTTACAGCAAAGTGAAAAAAGCTTCTACTAAGGCTTCTGGTGTTAGCCTTGGGGAGTGACAAGGCATGGTTTGGTGGTAACCACCTGGTGGTTTGACCTAGGACATGAGCTTAGGGTGGCAATGCTTTCTACTCAGTGGGACAGTTAAACTGCCACTACCATGTGTTAGTATTTCTTTGTCTTAGGTTTTAATACCAATTTTGTTTTCAGATGGAAAAATCACGACACACATTTTTTGTTGAAATGAAAATCACTTTTATTGCATTTATGGCAGTTGTTTTCTAATATGGGTGCACACAATTTACTTAACAAGCTGTCACTAGGGATGTTACGCTCGAAGCAGACGGCTCGACACGGTATCGATCTTTCAAAGCAGAAGTATCACGGCAATATGATTCGACGCCTCGCATCAGCTTGCAAAAAACCACGTGACTTCCCAAATGAAGCGTCATTACGTCACACGCATATCGGCAACGTGTCACTCGGGTTTTGAATCCAGGGCGGGATTTTTGGGGAAGACCCATGAAAATACTGGTATTTCAAAAGCAGCAGTATCCCAAACTTTACAAGCTTGGCCACAGATATCCTCATATGCCAGCAACTTCTGTGCCTTGTGAAAGGGTCGTCTCCAAAGCTGGAGAGGTAGTAACAAAGAAGAGAAACAGACTGAAGCCTAACTCAGCTGAAATGATCTTGTTTTTAAATAAAAATCTTTGAACCCAGTAAATCCTCTTTCCAACTTATGCAGCATTTTACTCAACTACTGCAATAACAGTCCCAAGTTGCACAAACATTAGCCATTTTCCCCCAAACTTTATTGTAAAAATATCTTTTGTATTTCTATGAATCCTGCGAAAGCATATCTCTATTACATACAGTATTTTAAGATGGCACAATCACATTATAACACAAGTATGTTATCTTGAAAAAAAAAAAAAAAAGTCAAAAATTATAAGATGCACATAGAACCTTTATTTTTAAACGTACATAACTGCTTGTTTCATGGCACCTTGTCCTTTATTGTACCACGCAAATGCTATGTTGAAGAATGGCCAGCAGATGTCGCCATATTTAATTGTATCAAATGTTTCGCAAACCTGAACCATTCAACACAATTGCTTCAAAATTGACTCAGTGGTTCAGAAAGCTTCGGTTTCTCCACCACAGGCTGTCACATGGCTTAATTCTCCATCATGATTTAATGAGCATTTATCCTTTAATTTCAAAGTCATGCTTACTCTTTATCTTTTTGTTTGTCTGAGCTTTCCTTGCAAAAGGCTGTCTGCTACTCTAAGATGGCCTTTTAAGGCCTACCCAAAGGAAGTGGGAGAGACCATCCAGGGGGAAGGAAGGAGAAGCTTGGATTTTAATTCAGTCTGTGTTCTTTTCAGTTAGTAAAGAAAATTTAGTTTTTTCAGTAAGTAGTCTGTTTTGATAATTTGAGGGTGTTTTTTTCTGAATTGTTAGATGTTTAGTTTGTAGTCACCTTAGTATCCCCCCAGTATTTAAGTTGGACAAGTCCTTTGTCTATTTAAACCCCTAGCATGTCTCACGCAGGTTAAGTCTGTTTGATTCTGTTTGTTAAGTTGTAGCTTTAGTTCTTTTTGCTGAGTTGACCTCTTTTAGTGGTTTTGCTTATTTTCTACCAAATTAAGTTGAATATGTTGTTATTGATTTATTTTTTTTCAAGTTTAATTAAAAGATAAAGATCGTTTTCCACACCTTTGTCCTTTGCCTGATTGCTTGGTCCCCTACAGTGTGTATTTTGAAAAGAACAATTATTGCTGCAGTAGCTCAGTGGCTCAGCTCAGTGATGGGGACTATGCTCTAAAGAACTATGCCATCTGCACCAGTGGTTTTTGGAGCTTTTTACTGGATGATGACTAGCTGTCAAAGAGTGCTTTGTGAGGCAATCATCCAGGCAAGGCAGCAGTACTCTATGAGGCTCCTGACCAGGATTTTGCAGATGTTGGCTCTACAGCTAGGATAAAGCTGGTTGGCCAACTTCTGCAGTGCCCCAAGACATTGTGCAGCAAGTTTGCAGATGCGAGAGTGATAGCTGGTCCACTGGAGTTTTCTGTAAATAGATAGTCCTAGAACTTCCATCTGCTTACTGAGCATGATTTTATTATTCCAGAAGCAGAGGTCAGAACTAGATGGATTCCTCTGTCTGGACAGGATCATTACCTTGCACTTCCTAGGCGTGAAGGTGACCTTCGCAACATCAGCCTACATGCTGATGTTTTCCAGGTCTTTGTTGAGGCTTACGGCAAGCTCAAGCCCATTTGATAATATTATGGGTGTGAAGATGGTGGAGTCATCTACGTGGAGAAGCATGTTGTTCCCGCATTGTTGCACAGCATCATGTATGAAGATGGAAAATAGTAATGGGCTGAGTATGGCACCTGAGGCACTGATGCAAGACTGACCAGATAGCACAACTCTGATGGATCTTTCTTGAAGGTAGTGCAAAGTCTTCCAGTTATGTCCTTTGATGTGAGCTTTGGATAATTGTGCCAGCCTAAGCCCTTCTTATCGACTGCAACAATGCGCACTTCACTGCCTTTGTCAAGGATGTTGTTCCACATCTGGGACAAAACTGTGAGGAGGTCAGCTATGCTGTAATTTCATCTGAGTCTGAATTGTTTATCAGAGATAAGACTATGGCGAAGGGGAAAGCCCTGTAGTTGTTTGTAAACAGCATATTTCCTGACTTTGCTGATGAAAGTAAGCAGTGTAAGCATCTGATTTAGAGCCCCTTTTATGGACTGCGATCAATCTAGCAGTTTTCAATTGTTCTAGGAACATTCCATGAGAGAAAAATAGTTGAAAGAGATGGCAGAGGGGATTAGTTCTGCTGAGCACTCTTTGAGGACCATTACAGGAATTTCATCAGGCCCCGATGCTTTTCCTGGATGCAGGTTGTGCAAGATGTTGAAGGAGACATTGCCATTGGAAGATGAAAGTAATAGGCATGGGCGCCAAGGCTGTGCATGTGCGTCGGTCAGTCTACACTTCTCCGGAAAAAACCTGACACAGAGAATTTCTTCAAATTTCTTTTCAAAGTAAAAGGTACTATCGGATACGATGAACAACGAACGTGTTGTGCTTAAATTCTGGAGAAAAATAATTATTTTGTCATCAAGGACCTCAAATATGTATGTCCCAGTACAAATGTCCCCAGATCATTGAAAGCATAAAGAATCATTGTTCTGGGAAAATCAAATTTAGATAATGCTATAATCTCCCATTTTTGTTCTTAGTGTTGCGTAAAAATGCCTCTCAGAAAAAATGGCGCATTGATCTTTTAGAGGGTCACATAATGCTGTTAAGAAGTTCATGCAAATGGCGGCCTCCACCACCGCTGTAAAGGGAGACGACTCTCATAAGCACTTTTCCTGAATGCAAGTTATTTCCCTGGTTTAACCTACAGCAGCATAATTCACAGTGACACATTCACTTGGACTGAAGAGGTTAAAATGTGCCGCATCCCAAAAATAGGATAGTGGTCATTAACCTGTTTACCCAGAAGACAAATCTGGCTATTTATACGTAACCCTATTTTAGGCTTTATGATTCAAGATCTGAGCTTCACAGAGACTGAAAAAATGATTTCAATGAAGAAAGACACTTGTAACATTCAAAAATAAGACTTGCTGTATTTCCATGTTTTTTTCTATTTTTTTATTTTGGGACAAAAAAATGCCACAAACATATGGAAACGTCGTGAAAATTCGATTTGGACCGACTTACTGAAGAACAAAGAAGAGATCGGAGGGAAAACAATATCTTTCCTGGATCATAAACTCTTTGACCAGAAGTAAGGAGGGTTACACAATACTAACAATCTATGAAGTAAAATACAGCCTGACCCCTTCTTCTCCAAACAGCTAAAAAAAGGAGATATTTTTGCTTTAGAGTGAATAATAAATAATGCAGTCTTATACTACCAACCGTCTTCACGTATGGCACAAACTTTAGCATTTAATGCAAATGAATATTATTATTTTAAAATGTTTTTGACAGTAAAAATCACGGAACCTCATATAATACAACATCAATTCCAAAATAGTTGGGACAAATTGTAAATTGTGAATAAAATCAAAACACAATGACTTTCAAATCACACCAGCCAGTATTTTACTCACAATCGAACAGAGATAACATAGCAAATTTTGAAAGTGAGAAATGGTACAATTTTATCCACAAAATGAGTTCATTTCAAATTGGATGGCTGCTACAGGTCTCAAAAAAGTTGGGACAGGGGCCTGTTTACCATGGTGTTGCATCCCCTCTTCTTTTTAAAACAGACTGGAGGCATCTGGGCATTGAGGAGACAAGTTTCTTGAGTTTAGCCATTAGAATTTGATCCCACTCTTGTTTAATACAGGCTTCCAGCTGCTGGAAAGTTTTGGGTCTCCTTTCACTGACTTTTCGTTTAATTATGCGCCAAATGTTCTCAATCTGTGAAAGATCAGGACTGCACACAAGCCAGTTCAGCACACGGACTCTTCTACAACAAAGCCGTGCTGTTGTAATAGCTGCAATATGTGGTTTTGAATTGTCCTGCTGAAATACAAAAGGCCTTCCCTGGAATAGATGTGGTCTGGAGGGGAGCATATGTTGCTCTAAAACCTTTATATACCTTTCAGCATCCACGGTGCTTTTTAAAACATGCAAGTGTCCCACATCATATGCACTAATGCATCCCCATACCATCAGAGATGCTGGTTTTTGAACTGAACGCTGATAACAGCGTTTAGCCCGCTGGGCATTGGACACGATGCCCATGATTTCCAACAACAATGTCAAATTTGGACTTGTCTGACCACAGGACACTTTGCCAGTTTTCTACAGTCCATTTTAAATGAGCCTTGTCTCACAGAACACGGCAGCGCTTCTGGATTATGTTCAACAATGGCTTCCTTTTTGCATGATACAGTTTTAGGTGGCAACTGTGGATAGCGCTGCAGACTGTATTTACAGACAGTGGTTTCTTTGCGTATTCCTTGGCCCGTTTAGTAATGTCAATGGCGTCTGAGGCCCCGAAGATCACGGGCATACAGTAAAGATCTTTGACCTAGTCCCTTACGCACAGAGATTTTTCCATTTTCTCAGAATCTTTTGATGATGTTATGCACTGTCGATGACGAGACCTTCAAAGCCTTTGGAATTTGACGTTGGGGAACATTGTTTTTAAAGTATTCCACAATTTTTTAACATAAGCCTGCACAGGTGGGAGAGCCTCTGGCCATCTTTACTTCTGAGAAACTCAGCCTCTCTAAGCCATCCCTTTTATAACCAATCATGTTACAGCCCTGATACCAGTTACCTTAATTACATGCTAAATGTTCTTTCAGCTGATTCTCTTATATATCAACTGCTTTTTCAGCCCTTTTTTGGCCTGTGTACCAACTTTTTTGAGACCTGTTGCAGCCAGAAAATTTGAAATAAACTCATTTTGTGGATAAACATGTAAAATGTCTCAGTTTAAACATTTGTAATGTTCTACTGTAAATAACATTGGCTCATCTGATCTGAAAGTCATTGCATTTTTAATTTTATTCACAATTTACACTTTGTCCCAACCATTTCGGAATTGGGGTTGTACCTATCAAGTTGCTCTCCAGAAGTTGTACAGCTATAAAAACTTGATACAATCCTCTAATGTGATGTGATCTAGTCCCAGAATTAAAAATAATGCAAACTCTTACTCACAGGCCTATATCTTACACCCAGCGCAGTGGCGCGCTAAAAAATATAAAGCAAGTGTCTTTACTACCTTACAACCGAAATACCAATCTCCCATCCAGTGTCCTCGCTGCATAAATAGCCAATTCATTTGTGCCAAACTGAGTGCCAATGGGCATGTCGGTCATAAAATGAGGTGTGGTCCGGGCACAATGTTGGCCTGTTGCAATCTTGAGGTAGCACAAAGGTCTTGTGTGATTGACCAACAAAAAACCTGGTCTACAGTCAACAGTCAGTTTTTCACCGCAATTTTAAAGGCGCACTATCATGATACCATTATGCGCTTTTGTAGACGTGTGCATTGCATGACGTGTGTACCCTCTGCTTCTAACATTCTACACTGGGGAGAACTGCAGCGCCCATACAAGCAAACAATTATAAATAACAATAATTTAGAAATTTAGTGTGAAAAATTATTGTCAAGATATTTACAAAAACACGTGCCAGGAATGGTGAGAGCGATCGCTCTACGTAATCACATCAGAGCATGCTGTGATTCAGGCCATTTTAATCGTAAGGGAATCTATTCGATCTAGTCACTTGCAATTCATCATGTGAGGTTATGCACATAGGTATTTGCTGATTATACTGGATAAAGCCACAGCTCTTTAATATTGGTGAACTCTGTAATTCATGCTGTCTCCCAGTGGATCCCCCATGAAAGAGTGGCTGTTCAATGAAAATGGTTGGCCAAAATATCAAATACATAGCATATAATATCTGAGTAGTGCATGGATTTCCTAATGTTTGAAGCCCTGAAACTGCACTTCAGAAGGTTGGATAAGTGTAAGACCACGCCTCCAACCGTCCAGTTGTTCACCTGCACCTGTTGTTCATTTCCACTGAGCGACAGCAGTGCCCTATTTAAGACAGAACTTCACACTAACTCATTGCGATGTCTTGTAACCACATACCTGTTCTGTATTCTTAGTCTTATATAGACCTACTTTTCGCGTTGCGTGTGTATTTTTCTCCAAATCTGACTGAGGAGAAGACCGCACTTTGACAAAGTAAATTACAGCAGAAAGTAAAATCCTCGAAGTGACAAAACGCATATTTTAATTTGATAATAATCCAGTGGGACACAATTTGAAACCATTGAGTCTTCAAATTGGCTTCAGTATCGGGGGGCAGACATTTTAACTCAGGGAATCTTCTGATCTTGAGTTTGATCTTTGGAAACCTCACCTTTAAATGCTTAATAAACTAAACCTCTCACATTTTACATCTTACTTTTGATAGCATTGTTATGCATTGCACCACAAAACTATGAGGCGTCTTCTTCTGCACATAAATGACAATGTAAAATATGAATATGTCTTTATAATTTCAGCCCTTGTGTTGCTTGTTAAGAAGCATGGAAATTACTTTGTGCGAGAATCTGTTTTATATTCTGAATGTTGTCACAGCGAAAGGGCGCTGTAAGGCAAGTTGCACATCTGTGTAACAATCCGAAGGACGGTGAAAATAAATGCTGTAAAGTCTGCAAAAGTTTTGGATTTACAATGCCATATCAATTATATAAATGTAGGTAATAGGAATTCACCTTTTCATTAACATTTCTAATTATAGGTGATGTATTGATCTTAGTCGCTCAGTCGATAAATTGTTTGATTGTTGATCAGGCCAGCTTAAATAAAAACTGCTTGCGGGTAGTCAAGCCGTAAAGGACAAGCTTACTGAAGGCCCTCTGAACAACTCCATGCCCCCAATGAAAGGAAAGAGAACAAATCACGTCACAAAAGAGAATAATTGATGCCACAAGCACCGCACCCTGGCATTTGATGTACACTCACCCACTATATAGGGGTATGGGTAGACCCGTGATCTGCAATTATCTGAAAAACATTTTGAATCTGACCTGATCTATAAATATAGAGCCTGCTTTCCTGTTTCCATTACCAAATGCAAAATCTGCCATTTCATTTGTGTGAGGAAGCTGTACTTACTCCCTCACTTGCAGGTGAACAGGTTGAATTAATTTATTTTGATTTCTTTTATTTTGAAGTATTTTTCTGAGAAATTTTGGATCCAGCTTAGTTGATTAATACATTTGCATTCTTGTGATTTAGTTAATTTTATGGTTTAGTAACATCTGTTTCTCCTGAGGTCCTTCATCTGGTGAGGATGGCGCAAAAGGGGGCTGTAACATTTTGTGTACTGTACTGTCCTGTAACACAGACCACTGTAGTAATTGCCCTTCTGCATGAGAGGGCTGGTCCAGATCAATGTCCTGTGAAGCATGGACTACTGCAGAATCTGTCCTGCTCCACTAGGGGGCTGTTGCGAACCTCTGTCTTGTGTTGCACAGACCACTGGAGTAACTGTCCTGCTCCACTAGGGGGCTGGTGTAGACCTCTGTCTTGTGCAGCACAGACCACTGCAGTAACTGTCCTGCTCCACTAGGGGGCTGGTTCAGACCTCTGTCTTGTGTAGCACAGACCACTGCAGTAACTGTCCTGCTCCACTACCGTGCTGGTCAGGAGTAACATAACATAACATGAATGGCAAGAACAGGCCGTTCAGCCCAAGTACGCTCGCCAGTTTATTTATACTATTGTGAATATATCCCTTCAGATACTCAATGACTCAATGGTATCTAGCTTTAAGTCAAGCCTGCTCTTGAAAACCCCCAAGGTCTCTGCCTCAACAAAATGGTCAGGCAAGTTATTCCACATTGAAATTACTCTTTGGGTGAAGAAATATTTCCGAATATCAGTGCTAAATTTACCTTTGGTCAACTTCCATTTGTGACCCCGAGTTCTACTCACAACACTTGGTCGAAGGAATCCTACATAATTCACTTTGTTAATCCCTTTAACATATTTAAAGACCTCAATCAAATCACCCCTGAGTCTCCTTTTCTGAAGACTAAAGAGATTAAGGATCTTCAGCCTCTTCTCGTAGCTTTCATCTTTTATTCCTGGAATAAGCTTAGTGGCTCTTCTCTGAACTTTCTCTAGAGCCTCTATATCTCTCTTAAAGTATGGTCCCCAGAACTGTGCGCAATACTCCAGATGTGGTCTGACGAATGTGTTGTACAAAAGAAGCATCACCTCCTCAGATTTGTACTCAGTACTTTTGGCAATGTATCCCAGCGTCCAATTAGCTTTTTTAACTGCAACGGCACAATAGCTGGAGCCTGTGAGGGTTTGGTCAACAATCACTCCAAGATCTTTCTCCTGTGCAGCAAATTCTAGTTTTAAACCTCCCATGAAGTAATCCCGTCTAATGTTTTTATTACCTCCATGTACAACTTCACATTTTGCTACATTACATTTCATTTGCCACATTTCTGCCCAACTCTGGATTCTATCCAAATCATCCTGAATCACTTTAGTGGACCCTAAACTATTTACCAAACCCCCTGATTTAGAGTCATCTGCAAATTTAACCAATCTCAATATTCCTATCAAGGTCATTAATGTAGATGAGGAACAGCAGGGGTCCCAACACCGATCCCTGGGGGATGCCACTCCCCACCATACCTAGCTCAGATGAGATACCACTGACCACCACTCTTTGTATTCTGTCCTGTAACCAGTTTTGAATCCACTCCAGAATACCTCCTGTAATTCCAATGGAGCTCATTTTAAAAATTAGTCTCTTATGTGGAACTGTATCGAATGCTTTCTGAAAATCCAAGTATATGTCATAAGCCCAGCTCTGGTCATAAGTCTTGGGGGCCTCTTCAAAAAATTCCACAAGGTATGTCGGGCATGACCTTCCCTTACGAAAACCATGTTGGCTATCCCTCATGATACTGTTACGTTCAAGAAATAAGTCCAGCTCATCTTTTATGATAGATTCCAATATTTTGCACGCAATGCAAGTTAAACTGACTGGTCTGTCATTTCCTGGCTCGGTACGGTCCCCTTTCTTTTATATTAGTGTTATATTGCCCTGTTTCCAATCATTTGGTATTTCTCCAGTTTCTAAAGACCGTCTGAAGATGGCGGATAGCGGCTTAAAGATGAAGATGATGTCACCAACTTCCCTGAGCACCTGTCTAATACTTCGTTATCCTGAACCTCAATTTCCGCAAAATAATCTTGAGCATTTAACATGCCCTCTGGCCAAATAAAGACTCCCTCTAAGGTAAAATTCTCAACAAAGTAACAGTTTAAGGCATCCGCCATAACCTTGTTATCATATAGCAGCGATCCGTTTTTATTCTTTACGACTTAACCTGCTCTTTAACTTTCCTTTTTCTGCCACAGTGCTGAAAGAAGCACTGAGGGTTAGTTTTTGCCCGCTCTGCAATTTGTCTTTCATACAGTCTTCTAGCATTCCTCAGCTCTTTTTTTACCACAGCCCGCATTTTACAGTATTTAGCCTTAGTGTTCTCATTGTCATACTTTATGTACATGTTATAAAGATTCCCCTTTTCCCTCAAAATCCTACAAATACTTTTGGTCATCCACTGAGGATTCTGCTTTTTCAGCTTACTTTTGGTCACCCTTGGAATGAATCTGAATTGTGATTCAAGTAAAACCCCCTTAAATCTTTCCCACATCTCATTTACGGACTCACAGTCCAGGAGTGTCTCCCATTTTATTTCACTTAGATATGAACGCATCCTGTCAAAGTTTGCTCGCCTAAAATTGAATATTTTTGTTTTTGAACACACCTTTTTATCTTCCCATGAAACATCAAAATTAACAGCAGAGTGATCACTTGTCCCAAGTGGCTCCAGTACATCAACATTGCTAATTCTATCTGGGTTATTACAGAGCACTAAGTCGAAAATTGCATTCTCTCTAGTAGGATTATTAACATACTGCACCAAGAAATTATCATTTATAACATCTAGAAATTCTTCCTGCCCCTTACCCTGTCCTTTCACAATTACCCAATTGAGAGCAGGATAATTTACGTCTCCTATTATAATAGTCCCTCCACCTCTAAAAGCTTGCGGAATCCTCTTTAAAATCATTTCATTGACTGTACTGTCCAAAGCTGGTGGTCGATAGCATACTCTTATGTTTAAACCTGTCTCGTGCTAGCCAATGAGCCTGACCCAGATATCTTCACAGGGCAATAAAAGTTCAATTTTGGGAATTTCCTGTACATTTATGTTTTCGTTCACATAGATTGCTACGCCCCCTCCTCGCCTATTACATCTATCCTTCCTAAAGAGCTTATAACCTTCTATATCATATTCATCTCCATCCTCTTCACTGAGGCATGTCTCTGTAATCCCAACTATGTCATAGCCCTCACTAATCATAACAGCCTCAAGCTCAGGAAATTCATTCTTTATGCTTCTTGCATTTAAATAAAAACATTTCAGGTTATGACTAATGCTCTTCCCCCTTGATTTTCCATGTGGCCGCTGCTTCAAGCCCCCCACTATGCTTTGTTGCTTTAAAAGTATATCATCAATAGTGCATTTAACGCAGTCAGCTTCCATCGGGGCAGTCTGCATTTCCCTACGTGTAACCCTCAATAACCTCCCTGCCCCCCAAGTCCCTAGTTTAAATAATGCTGTGCTACCCTCAACATACGCCCAGGGCAAAGGTACCCCTCCAGTTTAGGTGCAGCCCATCAGGCTTGAACTGGTCACCCCTGTCCCAAAAAAGTTCCAGTGCCCCATAAACCTATACCCCTCTTTCCTACACCAGGTTCGTAGCCACGTGTTAAACCTCCAGATAATATTCTGCTTTCCTCTGCTTGCACGTGGTATCGGTAAAATCCCGGTACCGTTGAAGATCTGCTCCTAAACTTCTCAGCTAATTCCACAAATTTGCCTGGCAGAACCTCAAACCTACCCTTACCGATGTCATTTGTCCCAACATGGACCATGACAACTGGATCCCTCCCCGCTCTGGCCAGGAGCTTGTCCACACACTCCAGGATGTCTTCTACCTGGGCACCAGGCAGGCAACACACCGTACAAGACTCCTTGTCGCACAAACAGACTAAGCTATCTATTCCTCTAAGAATTGAGTCCCCCACTATCACTAACTCTCTTTTCTGAGGGGTAGAGGCCAACAGGGTGCCCTGCTGCTGATCAGTCCCCTCACTCTCAGGGTCAGGAGCCAAATTGAGTTCCTGCAAGGGCCGGAATCGGTTGGACACCTCAACCACTGGAGGAGCTATCGCTGTATGGCATACATGCCCTTTCCTGCGCTGTCAACCTACAGTCACCCAACTTTCTCTCCCTGCCTGCTCTGGGATCCCAGTACCACCCTGCTTCGGCGTACACACCATTTCTCTAAATGACATACTACTTAGTTCCTCTAGGAACTCTACTGATTGCGAACTATGTCGTGCCGCCAACTGGCCCTGAAGATCAAGGATCTTGCTCTCCAGATGCTCAATTAGCTGGCACCAGTGGCAGACAAACCCAACCTGGAAATCTCTTTCCAAAAGTGCGATCAGCTTGCAAGCGTCTCAAGTGTCTCAAGACCAGTGGCGGACGGCTAGCAGAGAGCACTGGGGCGCCGTCCCCTTCAAATATCAAGAGATGAAAATTTACTTAAACATGTTAAATATAATTTAGTCGTATAATGCAAATAATGATCAAATTAGCGTGTTTTTCAGTCTGTGAGCACCTGTCAACAGACCCTAAATATCGGTTCCAAATGGTATTTGGTTGATTTCTCTGTATGCATATACTGCCAGGGTGAGGGGCACCGGCCAAACGGTGCCTAATGTAAGCTCTCAAATTTTGGTGAGCACGTGACCCGAGGCTACTGTTTCATTGGTTTCTTCATATTTTCTCACGGGGCCCAGTTCTGTGCGCCCCAGACACTCCCACTTTTATTGGCAGCGAACTGGTATGGTTTTAATGTTTTTTGATCTAATGTGTTTGGACAATTATTGTGGCTGTAAATCATGTTCACATCCACCTCAAGACATCGTCTCGACTGTCAAATCATCCACCGCCCTTTCAACCTGGTAGCTGAACGAGAAGGCAAGTTCAAGTGGAAGCGCGGAAACTGAACACAATTTGGTTCTTTCCTTACAAAAAAAAAGTCTTTCTCAAGGCCTTCACTGGAGGCGTTCATTGGGCCCGGACCAACCCAATTTAAAGATTCAGCAGCAGGCAAGTGATCGTGGACGAGCTTACACCCAGGGCTTCTCTCGCACTTGTTTCGACAAACAGAGTTGGCTAGCTGGATGTGGCGTTAGCAGCGGCGTTTATTTCTTTCCCTGTTTATTGTTCCAATGTGGCAGATTCCACAGAAAGTGTGACTAATTGACAACTTCAATTTTTGAACCAATATGAAATGTTCAATTTCTGTATGCATGCGCGAGCGGATGTTTACGCCCACCCGAATCAGTTATTGAATTTTCACAAGCAAGCTGAGTATGAACACGGTTTATTAAATGGACGAGTTCACTCCAATCCATGGATGGGTCAAGTCAACCTTGGTTTGACTTAAAGGGGTTGGCACATCCATACTACAGGGTGGCCCAAAAAAGTGTCCCTCCTTCCTCTCAGAACTCCAAGGATGGATGAGGAACTTGGAAATGTGTGAGCAGGATCGACTTATTATCCAGTGTATGAATTTTATTGCCACAAAATAATCCTGAGTAAAAACTGTCCATTTCAGGTCACTGTTCAAGAGTAGATATTCAGGGTTTAAGAAAGCCCTGCTTATTGTGGATTAGCGGGTTGGTCACTGGTGTGCCTTCCCTTTTCTCTGCTCATCGTGCCATTATTGGCGTTGGCTCAGACAATCTTGACACTGTTTGAGTTTTTTACTTTATAATTTCATCCTGTTAAGTACAGCACACTTTGTGTGGAATCTGTCATTCATGTTTAAACAGTGCCCTCCATAATTATTGGCACCCCTGGTTAAGATGTGTTAAAAGCCTTAAAATAAATTCAATTTTTATTGCAGAAGCATACTCTCACACTGAAATTGTAGAAAAATGTAACCTTCAACTCAACTCAATTTTAAGGGAAAAAAAATCCCTGACTAAGAAGTAATTATTTTTCATATAATCACCTGTTCCACAATTATTGGCACCCCTAACAATTCCTAGGAATTAAATGTCATTTAAGTATTTCTGTCATTTCTACAGTAGTTTACAAAGTTGATCAGAGTACCTAGGAACATTTAATTAGTAAATCATCACTTTCTGTTTCCCTGGGCGATAGATATGACGTGACACAGAGGCCATTTCTCTTATCCACTCTTCAACATGGGAAAGACAAAGGAACACATCATTCAAGTAAGGCAGATGTGTGTCGACCTTCACAAGTCAGGCAATGGCTACAAGAAAATAGCCACTCGCCTGCACCTGCCCATATCTACTGTCAGAGGAATCATTAAGAAGTTTAAAACAACTGGAACAGTGGTAAACAAGCCTGGACCAGGACGTAAGGTTATTTTGCCACCACGCACAGTGATGAGGATGGTAAGAGAAATAAAAAGTTCTGCAAAGCTCACTGTTAATGAATTGCAACAAATGGTAGCATCTTGGGGTCACAAAGTCTCCAAAACAACCATCAGGCGCTATCTACATGCCAAAAAGCTGTTTGGGAGGCATGCACGGAAAAAACCTTTTCTCACTCACTATCATAAATGCAAACGTCTGGAGTTCGCGAAGCGGTACTGGGACTTCAACTGGGACCGTGTGCTTTGGTCTGATGAGACCAAGATAGAGCTTTTTGGCAACAAACACTCTAAGTGGGTCTAGCAGAACACAAAAGATGAGTATGCAGAAAAGCACCTCATGCCCACTGTGAAGTATAGGGGAGGATCGGTAATACTGTGGGCCTGTTTCTCTTCCAGAGGCCCTGGGAACCTTGTTAGGGTGCATGGCATCATGAACGCTTTGAAATACCAGGACAATTTAAATCAAAATCTGGTGGCCTCTGCCCGAAAGCTGAAGATGGGTCATCACTGGGTCAGCAAGATATTGACCCTAAACATGTGGCCAAATCTACACAGAAATGGTTCAGCAGACACAGAATCAAGCTCCTCCCATGGCCATTTCAGTCCCTAGACCTCAACCCCATTGAAAACCTGTGGAGTGAGTTGAAGAGGAGAGTGCAGAGGAGAGGACCCAGATCGCTGGATGATTTAGAGAGATTGTGCAAAGAGGAATGGTCGAAGATCACTCTTTCTGTATTCTCCCATCTCGTGAAAGATTATAGGAGAAGATTAGGTGCTGTTTTGTTAGCAAAAGGGGGTTGTACAAAGTATTAACATCAGGGGTGCTAATAATTGTGGCACACATGATTTGATGTAAAAGAATTATTTCTTAATGTGGGTTTTTTTTTTCCCACTGAATAATTGCACTCGAATTAACGGTTGGATTTTCCTCTTTTTTCATTGTAGTCCTATATTGTTTAGAAAAAAAAACTGAATTTATCAGAAGCTAAAGAACACATCTTAACCAAGGGTGCCAATAATTATGGAGGGCGCTGTAAGTAATAGTAGAATTACACAGTATCAATACCATACCGAATTTTTGCTTCAGGAAACTGATTTCTCTTAACTACTAATTGGGATACCATTTGCTCCCTGTAGTTGAATTTGTTGCTGCAGAGGACAATGATTTCTGTAGCAAGAGAGAATTTTTTTTGAGCCGCTGGATAGATACTATGGGCAAGTATATTGAGCAGTTTGCACATCAGGCTGAGCTGAGGAGTTTTATTCAGGCAACTGAAAAACATGGATTTGAGTGAACTTGTCAATAATCTAAACCGTGCTCGAACTCAGCTTGCTTGTGACTATTCAATAACTGATCCAAGAGTTTCATCTAGTGGTTGAATATTGTAACTGCGTGCATCAATTTGTGGCTCCATGTCCGCTGGTGGACAGATCTGCACAAAGATACCCGGAGCACCATTGTTCTTCTAAAACATGCCAAATCCAGACAATCCTTCAATGATGAATTACATTCATCTTTTAATTTGCACCGAGTAAAAATTAGCCAGTGTCAAAGTAACAAAGTGAAAGTATACTTTTTATCTTTTAACTGCAGAACAGTAAAAGTCCAGGTTAAAAAAAACTCAAAGTATAAATCCTCAAACTATTTAAGTAGCTACTGTAACGAAATGCATGTACTTAATTACTATACACCTCTGATGATAGTGTATCCCAAGTCCCTTCATTGTACCTGTCTTCTCTCATATCGGTTGCGAGATTCAATTGGAAGGTTAAGGAAATAATCCTGGTACTGGCTACAAAATTTGAAAGGGAGAGGGAGGAATGTAACACATCATACCAATCTATCGTGAAAGAATCTTAACAATGGTCGGAATGTGTTTTTAATTCTCCTATTCAACCTCGCAACCGATGCTGTCCTCCATGCTTGTTAACTGTAGTATTGGTTGCGAGATTGAATAGGGAAGTAAAAAAAACACATTCCGACCATTGTTATGATTATTCAACGCTAGATTGGTAGGATGTGTTACATTTCTCTATCTCTATGGAATCTCGCAAGCGGTACCAGAGAAAAAAGCATGGAGGACTGAAACAAACCGAACCAATCTAGCGTGAAAGAAGATTAGCCCAATAATGGTCGGATTGTGCTCATAATGCAACGAAATCGAATGGATCTTTTTAAAAGACAGAGATGCTAGCTCGGGCAAGCACATCATATGTATCCACAATATGAATATTTAATCCACCTTTTGCTGTCCATTAGAAGAAAATACGTACTAATTTTCGTAAAATGACAACCAATATCGCCAACAAATGACGGCTTGTCCAATCCAGCTTGGCGCTTGTTATGGCCCCAATTTGTTATGAAATTAACGACAGCAAAGGATGACAGACAAAAATTTTCAAACTAAAACACATTTAATTCAACAAAGGCAACTAACAACAAACTACTCTACTCTACAGACCAAGATTGATTATTTACAAAAACAGAAATATTTACAGTCCCTTTGGTGGGTTGCTTGGTGATGTCCTGGGTGAGGAAAATGCTCCAACACGGGCAAAAATCCACTAAAAGCTTCACAGGTCTTGAACAGAATGACAGGTTTGGTCACATGCATCCTTCTCCTTGCAATTTCTCCTTCAACTTCACTGTCTCAATTCTCCTCCTTATATACTCTTTTGCAGACCCCACCCACATTTAGACCTCTTTTTTTCAATTTTCTGGGACTTGGCCCAGACATGCCCAGAACATGTCCAAACCTAGCTCCAGTCTGGGCCCAACAAAAAAAGGTAAATACTGCCATCTAGTGGCCTCTATTCACATTACAATTTTCTTAAATTTATTGTTTTCATTGGTGTCGGTTATTGTTGCTCTTATAAATACAATCAAAGCGGCCACCACAACTGCTCTTGTTGAAGCAAAGCAACTCATGAATTCTTCCGGTATTCTTGATAATACTGAAACATAATAGGCCGGCGCCATTTCCACCGTGTACGTAAATAGTCCATCACACGCATAAATGAGTGTGGCGCATTCAATTCCACTTTTTAATTTCTGTTTCTGCTGCAAACTCTCAAATCCAAGATCAAACAACAGCAAAGTATTCAGTTTCTGTTTCAATGTCTCATGCCGAAATTCCGAGACCCATGTCTTTATGATGCAAATACACAGACTAGTAAATACAAGTGAAGTCGACGCCCGACCAGTCAGCCAGCCAATCATCGGCCAACCAATCGTTGAAGTTCTTCCCCACCGGCCCACGAATCGCTAAACAGCCAGCCAGCTAATCGTCGGCCAACCAATCGTTGAAGTGCTTCCCATCTGGCCAACCAATGGCTGAACTTCCTCCCCGCCAGCCAGCCAATCATTGAACTTGATCACTCAGGCAATCAGTCATTCACTAACTCACTCACTCACTCAGCGACAGTCGCGTTTATAGGGGCCTGGCCGCTGCTCGGCCCAATAACATTTGTTTTGTTTCTTTCTTGCTAACTGATTTTTTATTTCTTTTGGTCCTTCTTCACCAGCAAATATTTATTTTTTTATTTTTACTGGCGACCCTGAATTAAAACCTTATTTTGTTTTCTTGTTTTATGTACAAGTTGTAATGTAATGTAAAGTTTAACTGCAGCCCTGGGGATTCACTGTTTTGATTTTTAACATCTGGAAATGACTTAAATAGTTTTCAGCAATAATTCAAAAATATTTTGATTACATTTTTGAGGGTCATTAAGATCTGGTTTCCATACTTAAAGCAGTGGTTTGCTTGTGCGCTGTCACTTTGCAGGCGAGCAGCCCTCATTCTGCTGCTGAGAAGAATTTTTTTTTCTGCTCCACAGAAAATCCACTCTTTCAACAAGTCCCCCTGGCTTTTAAAGGGAATGGGAGATGACATTCTGATTGGTTTATTCCATGTTTTGTGCCCATGATTGATAAAGAGATTTAATCAAACCGCTTTGTACTGAGCTCCTTACTATATACGCCCCAATAACCCACCATTTATCAAGCAAAAATGGATTTGGATTCGCCCTTAATGCGCTTGCGCCACGCGTCTCAGGCTGAGTGCTTAGATACGTAAAATAGGGCCCACAGTCTCTGTGTTAGCAATACATATGGACTGCGTAATTCTCTGTTGTCCATTTTGCAAAACTCTAAAGTATATTTTCATAATTCTCCTGTCGTGGCATGACGTTTTACAAATGTCGCTATTTCTAATCCACAAGCAAATTAACGCTTCAGACTCATGTTTGCATCGTTTCTAGCGATATATAGTGCATTTACTTATTTATTTATTTATTTAAATAGGACAACGTACAGTTTAAAGATAAATGTTTCCATTTAATGCACTTTACCAGATTATAGCTAAAGCCAATTTGCATCTGCAGTTCTTCAGCAGGTCATAACTGAACAAGCAAACAAAAAACAACTGCAACAATGCAACAAAACAGAACAAAAAAAAAAAGATGGTACAACAAAAATAATAGAACGTTGTGCAATAGTCGATGCAGTAAGGCAGAACAACCATCTCAACACAACACCAAGCGAAAAACACCTTAAGATCTGGTGGTTGTGTTATATACCAGGGAAAATAATCGATTAAGGCAAGAGCGACGTGTTGGCTTTTACAACTGCTCTTAACAGACAAATAATAAGTGTAATTATATCATGGAAATAATTTAAATATAGCAAGCAAAACAGCTTACCATTAGCCTCAGTCATATGCATCTTATCCTGGCTTTATGATTGCTTGTGATGTAAGAGTTAATACTGAATGACAATAAGAAGTTTCACTTCAAGCTCATTTGGTAAGTGAGGAATGGAAAATGGGATAATGTTATTTTGCCTCGGTTATGTCTTTTGAATGCTATAATCCCACGTGCATTAATTGAAATAAAATGCAACACGTATTTGACACTAACGTGTCTTTGTCCCCCGCCACAAAATGTGAAATCGTGTCAAAATGAAAAATTTCTCCGTGTGACCTTGAGAATGGCGCAAAGGTCACCAAAATGGACTGGCGCCGGGGTATCACCCTAATACATGTTGACATAAGATTTGAAGAAAATCCGTGAATTCGTTGTTGAGATATCTCGCTGACAACGCTATCAGTGTGAAAATCCACAGTCTCTCGGTGTAACCTTGAGAATGGTGCGAAGGTCACCGAAATCGACTGGCGCCGGGGTATCACCCTAACACATGTTGACATGAAATTTGAAGTAAATCTGTCGATTCGTTCTTGAGATATCTTGCTGACAAGGCCATCAGTGTGAAAATCCACAGTCTCTCGGTGTGACCTTGAGAATGGCGTGAAGGTCACCGAAATCGACTGGCGCTGGGGTATCAGACTAATACATGTTGACATCAAATTTGAAGAAAATCCGTCAATTTGTTCTTGAGATATCTCGCTGACAAGGATTCGGGACGTACGGACGGACGGACGGACAGATGGTCGTGAATACTGTGTTCCGCGCGGCGGGGGACAATCAAGCAAGGTCTCTTTACGTGGCAGTTTTCGACCTCACAGGTACGCGATTATAATTAAAGCAAAACCCCTTTTAAAATTGAATGTTGTCTTCTCTAAGACTAAACAGCAATTGCCCTTTGCAGAGACCTAATTAAGATTTACTGAACAAGATATGCAGAGAGGGATAATTTCAGACAAGGCTCTTTATTCAACCCACTATTTCTTTTTCCTGTGGGTTTCTTACCGAGAAAAAAATAATGCTGAATTTTTAAAGGGACCTCTAAATGTGCTGGCACCGTTAACATTTTGTATTCATATTAATATTAAATGGGAAATTTTGATAGTTAACTAACAACTCAGAATTAATGGTGTGTTTTTTATTCCCTTAATAGCATTTCAATGCGCCATTCATTTCCATTCGAGTATCTGGCTTTATGTGGTTGCCAGAAGGTAAGACAAACTTTTCATAATCACTATATGAAATAAAATAAGACCAGCTAGCTTCTGTGGCCATATGTGCCAGGCTGGTAGCAGATAGAGTCCCTTTATACTGAGATTAGCGACAACTCAGTATTTGAAAGCCATCTTGTCTCCATCTTTGAGTGTGCCAGTATATGGGACAGTGAGCAGTCAGCTTTTTCCACCCTCCCATACGAGCACGGATCTAAGTACAAAATGATGAAATTCCGCAATTCAGTTATGTGACAGAATTAAAAAGTTATGAAAGCGGTTGAGTAAATTTTGGGTTACTCATATACACAAACTTCTTCCATTGTCAAGGCAACTTACCTGACACAAAAACGAAGATGGGGTGGGTTTCTAGCCAGCTCTGCTAACCTTAATTTCCCAAATCTGTCGTCTTTTTGGATCAGAAGGGAATCTAAACATCTTTAACCCCTTCTCACATTGATTGGTACACACAAAGGCACAACAACCAGTCATTTTTTTTCCAGTTTTCAAAACACGAAATGCAGGGACGTAGTAGAATTCCTTAGGAAGTAGTATAAATTGATCAACCTGATGGATTCAAAATGGATCCACATGTCACGTGACCCACTTTCTTTGGTACCCCCTATGTTACTACTCTTAGTATAAAGGGACTCAAGTAGCAGATAAGCCATTATGGGGAGATATTATTAATGCAACATTAATGTGACCAGTTTAGATATAAGAACTGCCTGCTTTCAAATAATTCTATGGCGCCACCTGAATATTCAATCTAAAGTTATGAGCTACACGTATTCAGTTAGGTGCTAACAAGGACATCATCTTTGAGACACGGCGTCAACGGTTCTGCACAATCGGGTTAATGGATTAATGTCTGCATCCTATGATAGAGTTCACTGGCTGCTCTTCTGCACTGTTCATTGAACCAAGCTTTAGCAACAGGATTTCTGATGATAGTCGTGTTTGGTATAAATGCCTCCATGGCATCTTGTAGTATGGTGTTAAAATTAGAGTAGATAATTTCCTGATTTTCTTCCTTGAGAAAACTGGACCAATTCATGGAGGTTAAATGCCCTCTCATTTTCCAGAACTGAGCTTAGTTATCCCTCCAGACTCTCTGCTTGAATGGCTTCTCTCTGAAGACAGGTACTTTTAACTGAACAAGTACCGACTAATTCTTTGAGGTGCCCATATTTGCCAAGGTGTTTATGGTTGCCGGGGTGTCAGATAGAATTAGATCTGGGATGGTTGGTTTGCAGACAATCTGATCTAGTCGGAGGCTGTCGGCAAGTTGCAGGGCTCTTTGTCCAGCAGCATCCATAATATTGTTCCCCAGCCACTCTTCGTGATGTACGTTAAAGTTATCGATGAGCATTACAGACTGAGCTCAATACTGATCCATCACTGAGAAGGTATTAGTGTCAAGATAGGCCAAGACTTTGCTAGAGGTACAACTCCAATTCTGAAATAGTTGGGACAAAGTACAAATTGTGAATTAAAATCAAAATGCAATGACTTTCAAATCACACCAGCTAGAATTTTATTCACAATAGAACAGAGATAACACAGCAAATGTTGAAACTGAGAAATTTTACAATTTTATCCACAAAATGAGCTCATTTGAAATTTCATGGCTGCTACAGGTCTCAAAAAAGTTGGGACAGGGGCCTGTTTACCAAGGTGTAGCATCCTCTCTTCGTTTTAATACAGAGTGGAGGCGTCTGGGCATTGAGGAGACAAGTTTCTTGAGTTTAGCCATTGGAATTTGATCCCACTCTTGTTTAATACAGGCTTCCAGCTGCTGGAGAGTTTTGGGTCTCCTTTGACGGACATTGCATTTAATTACGCGCCAAATTTTCTCAGTCGGTGAAAGATCAGGACTGCAGGCAGGCCAGTTCAGCTCACAAACTCTTCTACTACGAAGCCATGCTGTTGTAATGGCTGCAGTATGTGGTCTTGCGTTGTCCTGCTGAAATGCACAAGGCCTTCCCTGGAATAGATGTCGCCTGGAGGGGAGCATATGTTGCTCTAAAACCTTTAAGCATTCGTGGTGCTTTTCAAAACATGCAAGTGTCCCACACAGTATGCATTAATGCATCCCCATACCATTACAGATGCTGGCTTTTGAACTGAATGCTGGTAACAGGAGGGGTGGTCTTTCTCCTCTTTAGCCCAGAGGGCACGACGCCCATGACTTCCAACAAGAATGTCAAATTTGGGCTCATCTGACCACAGGACACTTTGCCACAGTCTACAAAACCCAAAACCAGTGAAGTTGGCACGTTATGTAAATCGTAGATAAAAACAGAATACAATGATTTGCAAATCCTTTTCAACTTATATTCAATTGAATACACTGCAAAGACAAGATGTTTAATGTTCAAACTGAGAAACTTTATTTTTTTTTTGCAAATAATCATTAACTTAGAATTTAAAGGCAGCAACATATTGCAAAAAAGTTGGCACAGGGGCCTTTTTACCTCTGTGTTACATCGCCTTTCCTTTTAACGACACTCGGTAAACGTTTGGGAACTGAGGAGACAAATTTTGAAGCTTTTCAGGTAGAACTCCTTCTCATTTTTGCTTGATGTACAGCTTAAGTTGTTCAACAGTCCGGGGTCTCCGTTGTCGTATTTTACGCTTCATAATGCGCCACACATTTTCAATGGGAGACAGGTCTGGACTACAGGCAGGCCAGTTTAGTACCCGCACTCTTTTACTACGGAGTCATGCTGTTGTAACACGTGCAGAATGTGGCTTGGCATTGTCTTGCTGAAATAAGCAGGGGCGTCCATGAAAAAGACATTGCTTGGATGACAACATATGTTGCTCCAAAACCTGTATGTACCTTTCAGCATTAATGGTGCCTTCACATATGTGTAAGTTGCCAATGCCTTGGGCACTAATACACCCCCATACCATCACAGATGCTGGCTTTTGAACTTTGCGCTTATAACAGTCCGGATGGTTCTTTTCCTCTTTGGTCCGGTGGACACGACGTCCGCAGTTTCCAAAAACAATTTGAAATGTGGACTCATCAGACCACAGAACACTTTTCCACTTTGCATCAGTCCATCTTAGATGAGCTTGGGCCCAGCGAAGCCGGCGGCGTTTCTGGGTGCTGTTGATAAATGGCTTTTGCTTTGCATTTTAGAGTTTTAACTTGCACTTGCAGATGTAGCGACGAACTGTAGTTACTGACAGTGGTTTTCTGAAGTGTTCCTGAGCCCATGTGGTGATGTCCTTTACACACTGATTCAGTACCGCCTGAGGGATCGAAGGTCACGGGCATTCAGTGTTGGTTTTCTGCCTTGTCGCTTACGTGCAGTGATTTCTCCAGATTCTCTGAATCTTTTGACGATATCACGGACCGTAGATGATGAAATCCCTAAATTTCTTGCAATAGCTCGTTGAGGAATGTTGTTTTTAAACTGTTCGACAATAAGCTCACGCATCTGTTCACCAAGTGGTGACCCTCGCCCAATCTTTGTTTGTGAATGACTGAGCATTTCAGGGAAGCTGCTTTTATACCCAATCATGGCACCCACCTGTTCCCACTTAGCCCGTTCACCTATGGGATTTTTGCCACTTGTGCCAGCTTTTTTGAAACATGTTGCAGGCATGAAATTCCAAATGCAAAAAATTACAAAGTTTACCTGTTCGAACATTAAGTAATTTGTCTTTGCAGTGTATTCAATTGAATATAAGTTGGAAAGGATTTGAAAATCATTGCATTCTGTTTTTATTTACGATTTACACAACGTGCCAACTTCACTGGTTTTGGGTTTTGTATTTTAAGTGAGCCTTGGCCCACAGAACAGGGCGGCGCTTCTGGATCATGCTCAACAATGGCTTCCTTTTTGCATGATAGAGTTTTAGGTGACATCTGTGGATGGCATGGGAGGCTGTGTTTATAGACAGTAGTTTCTTGAAGTATTCCTGGGCCCATTTTGTAATGTCAATGACAGAATTGTGCCGGTGAGTGATGCAATGGCGTCTTAAGGCCCGAAGATCATGGGCATCCAGTAAAGGTCACAAAGATTATTCCAGTTTCTCTGAATCTTTTGATGATGTCATGCACTGTCAATGATGACACCTTCAAAGCCTTGGCAATTTGACGTTGAGGAACATTGTTTTTAAAGTATTCCACAATTTTTTACGCAAGCCTTCACAGGTTGGAGAGCCTCTGGCCATCTTTACTTCTGAGAGACTCAGCCTTTCCAAGACATCCTATTAATGTCCAATCTGTGATGGATGGTATTTCAAGACGCCAAATGCAGTGGCCGGAACGAAAGGAAGCACAGCAAAATGACAAAAACAGATAAAACAAGAGAGAGGGGCTCGCACTTCCAAAAGACATAAATCTCGTCCAAATAATAATAAGGAAGCAAAGCGAGCTTGACAGAACGAAATAAAGGAAAAATCTCGGAAAACGACATCAAAAGATGAACACCATGTGGTGCACAGACAGAGGAAGGAAAGAGAAAAGAGAGAGAATTTCCCTGACTAACACTTATCCTTTTTGCAACTAAATCCTAACCAACTCTCTAGCTAGAGAACTAACGGGCTATAGTGCAATTGTAACACTGACACTCTAGCAAAGGTGGCAAGGCGGAACTTGGGCTTAAATAGAATCCGGGCGCCGCCCACAATTAATGCCAGCCGGCCAAAGAATCCGATGTGGGCAAAACGATATCGTCCCAGATGAGAGTAACAAAGAAAGCTCCCAAACAAACGCCAACCTCCAAAACCATGACACAATCATGTTACACACCTGATGCCAGTTAATTTAGTTACTTGCTAAATGTTCTTTCTGCTGATTCTCTTAAATATTAAAAGCTTTTTCTGCCCTTTTTTTTTGCTTTTTTGAGACCTGTTGCAGCCACAAAATTTGAAATAAGCTCTTTTTGTGGATAAAAATGTAAAATGTCTCAGTTTCAACATTTGAAATGTTATCTATTCTCTACTGTAAATAACATATTGGCTTATGGATCTGAAAGTCATTGCATTTTGATTTTTTTTTCCACAATTTACACTTCGTCCCAACTATTTCAGAATTGCGGTTGTACTTCGAGGATGGTACACAGCTCCTCTCAGCAGCATCCTGGTTTTCAGAGCAACAGTAAACCACATAAGCTTAAAGTCTTTAGGGTCTGTGGAACAACTGAGGTGGATGGAAACACAATCTAGGTAGCTGACTGCTATACTGCTACCAGCCGCTCCACTGTGATCTCTGGAACAGCTGAGTAGCAAGAAATCTATATGCAGTCAGCCCATTCTGGGATGGTGAAATTGAGGAAGGTCTCTACTGCAAGGACAACTGACGGTTTTTCTGTGAGTAAAGGTTGCCAAGATTTCCAAAATTGGAGTGTAATCCCCAGATGTTCACTTCAAGAATGACCAGTTTTGTTTTGCAAAGTTGTGGTTGTCAGTGCAAAGGTAAGCGTTGGGTGGGCTGATCATTTTGAAGCTTTATTTTAGTTTTTCTAGCAGGAGATTGTTAGCAACATGAGCGATCTGGCCCCTGAGCATGTGAAAAACACAACTGAGCAATGTGGCGAGAATCAGTGCCAATGTGACCTAATCCAAATGCATCATAAAGGATCGGATTTCAGAGGAAACAACATGGTCAAGGACAGGGTGGTCAGACTATTAAAATCCCTCAGCTACCCCTAGTTATAGATAAAATAGAAAATTTCACCTGTTACCTTGCCAATTTGACTGAGTTACAAGATTCAAAATTCAACTAAACCTTTCAGAGCAGTGGCCATTGTTAGAAAATCGCTATGTTTCAACTAAGTTCTGCATGCAGTTTTAGTTACGTAATTATTCTTGTTCTTTCTTTGCGAAGACGGAGTTCACATGTTTCATCAGATTGCGATCGGATCACTGCTGTGTTAGCTACTTTGAGATCAGACTCTGGTCAGCGTCTTTTGCTCTTTATTCTGTCTCAAACTTTCCTAAAAGTGCCATATCTCGTCCGTGCCCGAATTCTGCTCACCCAAAATGTTGCTCATGCCACTCTACTAACCTTACCTTCTCAAAACCACAAACTAATTAAGGTTAGGCTGCAGGTAGAATGTTTGCTCAGTGCAGTCGCATATAGCAAGCTACATTATAAAAAATTATAATAAGCGAACATTGGGGATAATTACAGAAGAGATATGCAGTAATAAGACTGCATTTATACAACCCCATTTCCAAAAGAATTCAAGATGCTGAGTAAAATGTAAATAAAAATAGAATGCAATCATTTTCAAATAATTTTGCTTTGTATTTATTTGAAAATAGAACAAAGACAATATATCAGATGAAGAAACAGAGGTTTTATCGTTGTTTGGAAAATATGTGCTCATTATGAATTTGATGCCAGCATCATGTTTCAAAAAAATTGGCGCAGGGTCGTGTTTACCACTGTGTTGCATCATGTCTTCTTCACTGAACACTGTAAGCATTTGGGAACTAAGGAGATCAACTGCTGTAATCTTGAAAGCAAAATCTTTTCCCATTCTTTCTTTATGCAAGATTTCAGCAGCTCAATACTTTAGAGCCCCCTTTGTCATTTCATGATGCACCAAATATTGTCAGTGCGTGACAGGTCTGGACTGCAGGCAGACCACTTCAGCACCCAGACTCTTTCACTTCAGTGCCATGTTTATATAATACGTGATGAGTATGGTCTTCAGCATTTTGCCGCTGAAATGAGCAGGGCCTTGCCTTAAAAAGGCATCTGAGTGGCAGTAAATGTTGCATCAAAACCTGTATATATCGTTCACTTTTAATGTTGTCTTCATGGATGTGAAAGTTATTCATGCCATGCGTACTGATGCACCCCCATACTATTATCAAGGCCGGCTTTGGAATTGTTTGCTGATAACAAGCCGGATGGTCCCTCTGCTTTTTAGCCCTGAGAATGTGGCAAATATGATTTCCAAAAAGAATTTCACATTTGATTAGTCAAACCACAGGGCAGTTTTCCACTTCACCTCAGTACATTTTAAATGAGCTCGGGCCCAGAGAAGGCAGAGTTTCTGGATCTTGTTTATATATTGTTTAACATCGACAGGGCAGAGTTTTAACTTGCATTTGTTGCTGCATTGTGTAATGCGAATAGAAGCCACTAAATGGCAGTATGGACCTTTCTTATGTTAAGCCCAGACTGGAGCTAGGTTTGGGCATGTCTTGGGCATGTCTGGGACAAGTTTCAGAGAATTAAAAAAAAGAGGTCTAAATGTGGGAGGGGTCTGCAAACGAGTATATCAGGAGAAAAATTGAGGGAGTGTAGTACTCGGAAAAATTGCAAGGAGAATGATACATGTGACCAGACCTGTCATTCTGTTCAAGACCTGTGAAGTTTTTAGTGGATTTTTGCCTGTGTTGGAGCATTTTCCTCACCCAGGACATCACCAAGCAACCCAACCAAAGCAACTGTAAATATTTTTGTTCTTGTATTTAACTATCTTAGTCAGTAGAGTAGTTCATTATTAGTTGCCTTTGTTTAATTAAATCTGTTTTTAAAGTGGTGTCTGTCATCCCTTGCTGTCGTAAATGTAATAACAAATTGGGGCCATAACAAATTGGGGGCTCAAGTCCGGGATAGACCATTGTGTGAGTCACTTCTTGAAAATCTAACATTTCAAATTGTAAAAATTTTTTTTTTTCCATTTTTCCTAGATATATATATTGACAGAAAGACAGCAATGGATGATTTCTTGGCATCACCAACCGTAGAGGTTTTGAAGTCTTTTAAAAAGACAGAACTGCTAGAAATATGCAGACATTTAGAGCTGACAGAGGTAAAAACCAGCCATGCGAAAAGCAAGACTGGCTAGAGAGATAGTTGAATATTACATTGACAAAATGTGTTTGCACATGGAGATCTGGAACAGTTTCCATTGGAAAATCCAAATGTAGAAATTGAACATCAATTAAAACTGCTCGAGATTGAAAGGGAGGAAAGAGAAAAACAAAGAGAATTTGAGAGGGAAGAAAGAGAGAAAGAAAGCAAAGAAAAAGAAAAACAAAGACAGTTTGAGTTAGAAAAATTAGCAAAAGAAGAGAAAAAAGAAAGGGAGGAAAAAGAAAAACAAAGAGAATTTGAGAGAGAGAAAGAGGAAAGAGCAGAAAGAGAGAGACAGAGACAGAGAGATTTTGAATTAGAGAAGTTGGATAGAGAAGAAATGGACTCAAAATGGACAAACTAAACATTAAAATTGAAACTTAAAATAAATTTCGGACTAGCCAGGAGGTAAAACTGGTGCCTCCATTTTCGGAAAAGGATGTTGACAACTATTTCCAGTGTTTTGAAAAGGTAGCAAAGAGTTGTCAGTGGCTAAAGGAATACTGGCCTCTGATGTTGCAAACTGTCCTCAAGGGTAAAGCTCAACAAGCCTATTCGGCTTTGTCTGCAGATGATTCCTCTGATTATGAGGTTGTCAAAAAGGTTATTTGGCGAGCTTATGAGTTGGCTCCAAAGGCTTACCGACAGAAATTCAGAGGTCTGAAGAAATCTGAAAATCAGACTTACGTGGAATTTGCTAGTGAGAAGAAGGTTTGCTTTGAGCGCTGGTGTACTTCTATGGAGGTCAAGGATGATTTCAACTCACTAAAAGAGATGGTGTTAGGTGAAGAATTCAAGAACTGTGTTAAGGATGATATTAAGACCTACCTTAATGAGAAGCAAGCACTGAATTTGCAATCAGCTGCCAAATTTGCAGATGAATATGTTCTCACACATTAGTCCAAATTTCAGTCTAGCAGTAACAATAGATGGTTCCAATTTCAGAAAAAAGATAACGATGATACCCTAGATTCCTCACCCAAAGACAAAGGCAAATCTGGAGATGGTGCTCAGAAATTCAGTCACAGGTCTGATGAAAGTGTGAAAGCTGACAGTGACAAAAGTGGTATAGTTTGCAGTTATTGCAATAAATCTGGTCATGTTACAACTAACAGTTGGTTCCTTAAAGCTAAGAAAGAAAAAGAAAAGGATAGGAAACCAAATGCCTTTGCGAACACAAGGTTAGAAACCCATGTAGTAGATGATCGATGTGCTAAATTGACTGCTTCATGTGGGGCTAAAAAGCCTGATACTGCTGACTTTGTGAGGGAGGAATTTCTTCCATTTGTGTCAGAGGGATTTGTGGCTCTGAGTGAGCATTCTCCTCCTGTCCCCATATATATCCTAAGGGATACCGGAGCTTCTCAGTCACTTTTGTTGATGGACTCCTTGGAGTTACGTGATGAGACCGCTTCTGGGGATTTCATACTTGTACAAGGTATTGAAGGGAGGACTGTATCTATACCCCTGCGCTCTGTATTCTTGAAGTCAGATTTAGTTACAGGACAGGTAAAGGTGGGACTTATGTCAAGTCTACCTATCAAGGGTGTTTCTCTGTTGCAAGGCAATGACTTTGCTGGGGGCAATGTAGTTCCCCCTGTTCATCTTACTTCACAGCCGAGCACTGAAGATGGCGATGAAGACCCATCTCTGTATCCTTCCTGTGCTGTGGCTAGTGCTATAGCTAAGAAGGCTAAAGAAGAAGATGATGTGGTGCCGTCCAGCACATTGAATAGTCAGGACTCAGGTGGTTCGCCTCATGACTCTGTTCGGCCTACTATGGTTTCTCCGTTTGAGGACTAATCAGATACTTTTATCAGTTCTTTGTTCAGCCAGCCAGATGTATCTGGTGATTCTGATGTGTCTGGAGACTTGTCTCTGTCCAGAAAGCAGTTGATTGAGGAGCAAACTAATGATCCTGAAATTTGTGTACTAAAGAGGAGAGCCCTTCCTGATAAAGAAATAGACGCAGTTCCAGTTCGGTATTATCTCAAGGATGGTGTGTTGATGCGGAAGTGGCGCCCTACTGATATCCCTGCCAATGCAGATTGGGCAGTGGTTAGGCAAATTGTTGTTCTGAAGGTCTACAGGAATGAGATCTTAACAATGGCTCAAAGTTTACCTTTGGAGGTCATCTTGGTATGAACAGGACTGTTGATAAGATGATGAAACACTTCTTCTGACCTGGGCTTTGGAAAGATGTTTCCAACTTTTGCAAAACCTGTCACACTTGTCAGGTAGTTGGAAAACACCAGTTAGACCCACCTGTAGCTCCATTGCAGCCTATCCCAGCATTTGGGGAGCCCATCTCTAAGGTCATTGTTGATTGCGTGAGTTCATTACCCAAGACTAGATCTGGAAATCAGTACTTGTTGACAATCATGTCTGCATCTACCAGATTCCCTGAAACCATACCTCTACGTGACATCAAGGCAACTGCAATCTCGAAGGCTTTGATAAAGTTCTTCAGGTTGTTTGACCTTCCCAGGGAAATTCAGTCAGACTAAGGTAGCAATTTCACTTCCGGATTGTTTCAGCAGGTTGTGTATGAACTAGGTGGTGCGAAGCAGATTCTTTCCAGTGCCTATCATCCAGAGAGTCAGGGTGCCTTAGAGCTGTTTCATTCCACTCTCAAGACAATGATGAGGACTTATTGTAATGACCATGAGAAAGACTGGGATGAAGGTTGCTTTCATTTGCTGTTGTTTGCAGCCAGAGAAGCAGTGCAGGAGTCTACTGGATTCAGCCCGTTTGAGCTCGTGTTTGGCCATGAAGTGAGAGGACCTTTGCTATTGTTGAGTGAACAATGGCAAGAGAAGGAGACACATATCAGTCTGTTAGACTGTGTTCGCAAGTTCAAGGAAAGATGGCGTTCAGCTTGTGACCTAGCCAAAGGGAACTTGAAATCAAGTCAGGGAAAAATGAAAACTTGGTATGATCATAAGGCTAGAAGCCGTGAGTTTAAACCAGGAGACAAGGTCCTTGTGTTGTTTCTCTTGCAGTCCAATCCATTGCAGGCTAGATTTCATGGTCCTTATGAAATTCTGACAAAACTCAATGATCTCAATTACATTGTGAAGAGTCCAGATAGGAGAAAGCCAAACAGTTGTGTCACATTAACATGCTGAAGCCTTATCATGACAGAAATGATAGGGTTGCAGCTGTGACTTCAGATTCTCCTATGGTCAAGACGTGTGAAGATGAGGGGAAGTTTCAAGATGATGAACCTAGAATTAAAGCTGAAGTTCTTTCATGTAAATTATCAAATTCTGAAGTGTTGCAAAATCTTGATGTAAAACTCCAGCACTTAGATCCCTCACAGAAAGATCAGTTTGAGAGGTTGATCAAGAAATATAAAGATCCATTTCCTGATGTTCCAAAGAGAGTTTTTATAGCCTCTCATGATGTAGATGTTGGTGATGCCAAACCAATAAAACTGCATCCGTTCCGGATGAATCCTGAAAAGAGAAAGATTGCTGAGAAAGAGGTTGAGTACATGTTAGGACATGATATTATCAGACCCTCCAACTCAGATTGGAGTTCACCCTGTGTGCTAGTTCCAAAACCTGATGGAAGAACTAGATTCTGTAGATTATCGCAAAGTCAATGCTGTAACTAGAACTGATGTGTTTCCAATACCTAGGATTGATGATTGTATTGATAGTGTAGGGCAAGCACAGTTTCTGACCAAGATTGATTTATTGAAGGGTTATTGGTGTGTGCCTTTAACTGAGAGGGCCAAGAGCATCTCTGCTTTTGCAACACCATCTGGGTTGTACCAGTATGAAGTCCTACCCTTTGGCATGAAAAATGCCCCAGCCACGTTCCAAAGGATGATACAGTCTACAGTCGCCGGATTGCCACACACGGGTCCGTACATCGACGACTTGATCACATGGAGTGACTCCTGGGAAGAACATCTAAAAGATGAGACGTTGTTCCAGCACCTGACCCAGGCTAACCTGACTGTTAACTTGAACAAGAGTGACTTTGGTTGTGCTACTGTCACCTATCTTGGCTACGTCATAGGCCAGGGTAAGGTGGCACCCATAGATGCTAAAGTCCACGCCATCATGGACTTTCCAGTTCCTGACAACAAAAAAACTTTGCACTGCTTCCTTGGAATGATTAGGTACTACCGCAAAGTTCTGCAAGAACTTTGCTGAGATTGCTCTCAGCCTCACCAACCAACTGAAGAAGGGCATAAAGTTCACTTGGGATGAAGCATGCCAAAGAGCCTTCGATCTCCTGGAGTCTCTGCTGTGTCACTTCCCCATGCTAAAATCTCCTGACTTCAAGAAACCGTTCTCCATCGCGGTCGACGCAAGCGACCAAGCTTGTGGATCTGTGCTCCTACAGAGAAGTGACTCTGATGACATTGAGCATCCCGTGGCATACTTCTCCAGGAAGTTCAATCACCACCAAAGGAACTATTCCACAATAGAGAAGGAGCTGTTGGCTCTGGCTCTATCTTTACAACAGGGCAAAAGCCAATGATTGTGTATACTGACCACAATCCGTTAATGTTTTTGAGTAAGATGAAAAACAAGAATCGGAGATTGTTCAATTGGAGTTTGATTTTACAGGAGAAATGAAGCATGTAAAGGGTACTGACAATGTAATTGCTGATTGCTTATCCCGTGTTTGAATATGTGTATATATCACATTTTTATTAGCATATTGTCTTATATACACACACACAAGTGTCTACTTAACCATTTTTGTATTGAAAAGAAAAATTTTGCCTTCATGAGTCAAAATTTTTCCCTTTTGGAATGGAGGTGTAATGTGAATAGAAGCCACTTGATGGCAGTATTGACCTTCCTTATGTTAAGCCCAGACTGGAGCTAGGTTTGGGCATGTCTTGGGCATGTCTGGGACAAGTCCCAGAGAATTAAAACTAGAGTGATTAGGTGAACATATGCGTCGCCTGCGAAGCTTATGTGAAAGTGTGACTACCAACTGAAAGTGTGACTACCGGACAGACAGACAGACGGACAGACAGACGCCGGACAAAGTGATCCCTATGTGCCGCTATGCTTTGCAGGCGACACAAAAAAGAGGTCTAAATGTGGTAGGGGTCTGCAAAAGAGTATATAAGGAGGAAAATTGAGGGAGTGTAGTATTAAGAGAAATTGCAAGGAGAAGGATACATGTGACCTGACCTGTCATTCTGTTCAAGACCTGTGCAGTTTTTCGTGGATTTTTGCCTGTGTTGGAGCATTTTCCTCACCCAGTACATCACCAAGCAACCCAACCAAAGGGACAGTAAATATTTTTGTTCTTGTATTGAACAATCTTGGTCAGTAGAGTAGTTTGTTGTTAGTTGCCTTTGATTAATTAAATCTGTTGAAGTTTTTAAAGTTGTGTCTGTCATCCCTCGCTATCGTAAATGTAATAACAAATTGGGGCCATAACAACTGACAAACTGTGTTTACTGACAATGGTTTATAGAAACCGTTTTCCTGAGTCCATGCAGTGATTTCCACTGGAGAATCCTATCTATTTGTAATTGAGTGCCACTTGAGGACCTAAAAATCACAGCCACAAAACTGGATTTTGGCCTTGTCCCGTGTGTACAGAGATTTTTCAGGATTCTAGGAATCTTTAAATGATATTCTGTACCACAGAGGATAAAATCTCCAAATTCTGTCCAATTTTAAGTTGAAAATGTTATTCTTTTTTTCTCTCTCTCTTTTTGTTCCTTTATTGTGAAAGAAAACAGAATACAAAAAGGGACATGTAGAGCATGAAGAAACAGCAATCAGTGATTGTGGGTGCATGAATGCGTGGGTGCGTGCAGAGTATGTAATGAGCAACAAATACAAATGGTAGGGACAGACATAACAAAAATAATAATTTACTCAGCAACAAAAGTTTCTGTGACACCATTTATGTGTATGTTATAAATGACACGCAAAGATCTCAATGCAATCAATATGTTTATTTAACAGGAGAAACACTGACTTTTCAGTGCCAACGTCACTCAAAACGAAAAATGTCATTTTCATGCGTCATGAAGCACTTGTCTGACGTCTAACCAATTGTGACTTTCACACTTCAATACCGGGTGTGACTTCCTCGTGCCATGATGCAAGCAACGCATCTCCGGCGCATGGACCGAATCAGATGTGCCAGAAATTGCTGTGGGATGTCATTCCAAATCTGACGTTGACGTTATCGCAATTCCTGGAGTGTAGCTGGCGGGTTATCCAACCGCCGCAAACGTCGATCCATCTCGTCCCAAAGATGCTCGATTGGGGACATGTCTGGGGATCTGGCTGGCCATGGCAGGACATTGACATGTTTTTGCATCAGATACTGCTGTACAATCCTTGCAACGTGTGGTCTGGCGTTATCATGTTGCAGCGTTATTCCGGGACCATGTTGCATCAAAAACGGTACCACCAATGGCCGTAGCACTTCATCGCGATATCTTTGACCAGTCAGATTTCCATCAATAACAAGCAAATCTGTTCTGTTTCTAGCCGTGATCCCTCCCCAAATCATGACACTACCACCTCCAAAACGATCAAATTCCTGAACACAGTTGTTGGCATAACGTTCTCCACGTCGATTGTATACACGTAAACGACCATCACATCGGTTAAGCATGAATCTTGATTCATCAGTGAAGAGTACAAGATCCCACTGACGTTGGATCCACCGTCGATGTTGTTGTGCCCACTGTAGACGCAGTCGTGGGTGTTGTACTGTGAGTATTGGACGTCTTGCTGGCCGACGTGGGACAATGCCAAAATGACGGAGACGGCGACGGATTGTCTGTGCAGACAGTCACCTCAAACCAGGTGTCGTTCTTGCAGTTATGGTTGCAGGTTGGAATCGATTTCGGAGATGGGTTGTTCGAATCCAGTTGTCCTGTCTGGGAGTGGTTACTCGTGGACGGCCGCTGCGAGGACGGTCTCTGACATGTCTTGTCTGCTGATGACGCTGCCATAAGTTCCAAATGGTGTTTCGGTGGACATTCAGGCGATGAGCAACTTCCCTCTGCGAGGTTCCGGATTCAATCATCCCAATGGCCCTCCACCGATCATTTTCAGACAGTCTTGGCATTTAGAGGGTAGAGTTCCTAATCCGAAATGGCTGTGTTTTCGATAAGTGATGCTTCCGTCGTTCATCAGGCACAATGTGAACATTCCAAAAATTCTCCTCTTTTATTGCCATCCACAAGCATGATTTACGCACATTTTCACGTGCAAAGTCATTTTCTCGCATTTTCATGATTTCCATTTCAATGTTGTGTTTACGTGTACTGTTTCAGTCTGATATCACCATGTATGACAATTTCATAATTGCGTTATGAAAAATAATTAACAATATTGGTGTCACAGAAACT
Source organism: Gymnothorax reevesii (assembly GCA_029721435.1). Lineage (NCBI taxonomy): Eukaryota > Metazoa > Chordata > Actinopteri > Anguilliformes > Muraenidae > Gymnothorax > Gymnothorax reevesii. The sequence continues at coordinate 53,504,051 of CM056574.1, forward strand.
TTTGTTGCTGAGTATAATAGTAACAATAATAATAGTGATAGTTCTAATTAATAGTTATAATGAAAAAAATAGTAATGGTAATAATAATAATAATAATAATAATAACCATAAAAGTAGTAATGATCAATAACATCATTGCCATCATAGGCATTGGAGGGAGGGGGCAAAAGAGAAAACAGACAAACAAATAAATCAGATAAGCAAATAAAAGAAAGAATAAATTAACAGTAATAATAATAATAATAATAACAGTAGTGAACAATTGGAGAAATAGAAACAAGGATTTGCCTCAGATCCCCACACAGCCACAGAGCAGGCCGACCCCCGTCCATGTCTGCTATGGGACGCAAGGGCAGCAGGCTACACTATGCGGCACTGGCCAGAGTCACCCACCAATCTTCCCCTCCTGGCCAATTCCTCCAGCACCAGGCACCCCAGGCCCCATGCCGCGCGCCCCACCTGCCCTATATATATGTATATACAGCGCCTTCAATAATTATTGGCACCCCTGGTTAAGGTGTGTTCTTCAGCTTCTAATAAATTCAGTTTTTTTTCTAAATAATATAGGACCACAATGAAAAAAAGAGGAAAATCCAACATTTGATTCAAGAGCATTTATTCAGTGGGAAAAAAATCCCACATTAAGAAATAATTCTTTTACATCAAATCATGTGTGCCACAATTATTAGCATCCCTGATGTTAATTCTTTGTACAACCCCCTTTTGCCAACAAAACAGCACCTAATCTTCTCCTATAATGCTTCACAAGATGGGAGAATACAGAAAGAGGGATCTTCGACCATTCCTCTTTGCACAATCTCTCTAAATCATCCAGCGATCCGGGTCCTCTCCTCTGCACTCTCCTCTTCAACTCACTCCACAGGTTTTCAATGGGGTTGAGGTCTGGGGACTGAAATGGCCATGGGAGGAGCTTGATTCTGTGTCTGCTGAACCATTTCTGTGTAGATTTGGCCACATTTTTAGGGTCATTATCTTGCTGAAAGACCCAGTGATGACCCATCTTCAGCTTTCGGGCAGAGGCCACCAGATTTTGATTTACAAACCCAAAACCAGTGAAGTTGGCACGTTATGTAAATCATAGATAAAAACAGAATACAATGATTTGCAAATCCTTTTCCACTTATATTCAATTGAATACACAGCAAAGACAAGATGTTTAATGTTCAAACTGAGAAACTTTATTTTTTTTTGCAAATAATCATTAACTTAGAATTTAAAGGCAGCAACATATTGCAAAAAAAGTTGGCACAGGGGCCTTTCTACCACTGTGTTACATCGCCTCTCCTTTTAACGACACTCAGTAAACGTTTGGGAACTGAGGAGACCAATTTTTGAAGCTTTTCAGGTGGAACTCTTTCCCATAATTGCTTGATGTACAGCTTAAGTTGTTCAACAGTCCGGGGTCTCTGTTGTCGTATTTTACACACATTTTCAATGGGAGACAGGTATGGACTACAGGCAGGCCAGTCTAGTACCCGCAGTCTTTTACTACGGAGCCATGCTGTTGTAACACGTGCAGAATGTGGCTAGGCATTATCTTGCTGAAATAAGCAGGGGCGTCCATGAAAAAGACGTTGCTTGGATGGCAACATATTTTGCGCCAAAACCTGTATGTACCTTTCAGCATTAATGGTGCCTTCACATATGCGTAAGTCGCCCATGCCTTGGGGACTAATACACTCCCATACCATCACAGATGCTGGCTTTTGAACTTTGCGCCTATAACAGTCCGGATGGTTCTTTTCCTCTTTGGTCAGGAGGACACGACGTCCACAGTTTCCAAAAACAATTTAAAATGTGGACTCGTCAGACCACAGAACAGTTTTCCACTTTGCATCAGTCCATCTTAGATGAGCTTGGGCCCAGCGAAGCCGGCGGCGTTTCTGGGTGCTGTTGATAAATGGCTTTCGCTTTGCATTGTAGAGTTTTAACTTGCACTTGCAGATGTAGCGACGAACTGTAGTTACTGACAGTGGTGTTCTGAAGTGTTCCTGAGCCCATGTGGTGATGTCCTTTACACACTGATGTCGGTTTTTGATGCAGTACCGCCTGAGGGATCGAAGTTCACGGGCATTCAATGTTGGTTTCGGCCTTGTCGCCTACGTACAGTGATTTCTCCAGATTCTCTGAACCTTTTGACGATATTACGGACCGTAGATGATGAAATCCCTTAATTTCTTGCAATAGCTCGTTGAGGACTGTTGTTTTTAAACTGTTTGACAATCAGCTCACGCATTTGTTCTAAGTGGTGACTCTTGCCCCATCCTTGTTTGTGAATGACTGAGCATTTCAGGGAAGCTGCTTTTATACCCAATCATGGCACCCACCTGTTCCCAATTAGCCCGTTCACCTGTGGGATGTTCCAAATAAGTGTTTGATGAGCATTCCTCAACTCTCTCAGTCTTTTTTGCCTCTTGTGCCAGCCTTTTTGAAACATGTTGCACGGCATCAAATTCCAAATGAGCTAATATTTGCCAAAAATTACAAAGTTTACCAGTTCGAACATTAAGTAACTTGTCTTTGCAGTGTATTCAATTGAATATGGGTCGAAAAGGATTTGCAAATCATTGTATTCTGTTTTTATTTACGATTTACACAACGTGCAGTTCAAAATCGCTGTCAGTCAAAAAGGGATTCAGTCTTTAGATAGATCCTCCAATCATCAAGCAGATGCCCAGTGTTCAGGCCCGACTGCTGCTCCATTGACTCCCAGAGACGCTGAGCGTCCGTGGGAGGGACAAAATCGCGGCATTTATCCAATGGCCATCTAATTTTGCTGGACTGAAAAAAGAAAAAACGTCTCATTAAAGCCCAGAGACACTGAGCTTCAACAGGTTTAATGCACGTGACACTACAGGAATGTATGAGAAGAAAATTGTGTCAGTCGACCTGCGATAAGTCGTCTTACAGTTGAACGTGTTCGAACGCATTTTTCTCACTTAAATATAAACACAACTTTACATATTGGGCCATTTATTTTTTGTTATTTTTGAGGAAGCTGAGCTTCCATTGCAGTCTTAGAGCAATCGCCACTGCAACAGATCTTGTTTCTTCAAAGCCAAAGAAGAGAAGGACCGCCTTGATTGCTACCCATGTAAGACTGCAAAGCGATCATCTGCCATGGTATGGGGATGCGTTAGTGCATATGGCATCTGTTCTTTGAAGGTTACATTGATGCTGATGGACATGCATTATTGGGCAGAATATGCTGCCTTTGAGCTGAAATACTTTCAGTGACTCCCTAGAAAACCACATTCTACACGTTCAGAGAGTGCAGCTGCAATACTGGTCTACCTGCAGCCCAGACCAGTCACTTGATGAATTATGCAGAATTTTAAGAAGCGCAAGACACAACGATGAAGACCTCATTTGTCTGAGCACCTGAAGACTGAGCAGCTTGGGAAAAAATCGTTCCAAACTGGTAGAATTCATCTCCTCAGTTACCCAAATGATTAATTGGAGGACAGTTAAAAGTGGTAGAAAACACTCTCCTGTCCCAACTTTCTTGGAAGATGTTGCTAGCATAAAGTTTGGAGCAAGGATTTATTACCAGAAAAGGAAACAGAAAACAGAAAAGGAATCACTCTGAGTATTCTGTTTTAGCTGTAATCTGAATTTAATATGCAGGTAAATAATGATTAAAAAATGATATTTTTCCCCTCTGCATTTTCTGTATCATCGAGTTGTCTGCAAAAAAATTTTTTTGGCTTGTAATTTGAGACAAGTTTCACATTAAAAGAAGCAATATAAATACGTAAGTAAAGTAAAATAGTCATTAAAAGCATTAACTTGAGATGATCATACCCATCCCTTACCTCCACAAGAGAGACTCGACCCGGCTAATGATGTCAGTCAGATCAAAGGGCAGAGGCCTAGGAGGATCGTCTTCACCCCAGTATGGTCTGTTGACTGGTGCCTCTTCAGATGGTAAGGTTTTAGCGAGACTGGACTGGCACCTGGATGAAGCAAAGGAGGTTTTGCGTTAACTTGGTAATTTCTACAGGGACAAGAACAGCAAATAGCAAAAGTCTCTGAAAAAGGAGGGAAAATACTGCTCGACGATTACAGCTCAATTCAAACGTTGGACTCACCAGAAAACTTTCAATATTTGTGAGAGAAAGTGTTATTATTATTCACTGATGCAGTATTAAATCTAACAAAAAATGATGCTGCTGTAGAAATGCTCAGGATGGTAATATATTTGTAAAAGAAACTGCACACCAAGGGAGTAATACACAATTAGATGTATAGGACGGCACCCCTGAGAAAGAGGCGGAGAGGGAACCCTAAATCATGATAGCATAGTTCAGTATAGACGTTATAGATGAAGCTTGAACAGTCAGTTGCTGGCCATTAGCTACCCGGATTACAGCTCATTGTGCAGAGTTCACCAGCACCAAAATGTCCCACAGGAGGATAGAACAGCTTGAATGAATCTCAGTACCAATCCTCATGACCACAGAAGGACTAGGTGCTTGTTTATAAAAACTGGACAGAGGAACACACTAGGAAAAGTGAACAAGAATGCGGCCCCAATCCTGGACCCTGCTTAGGCTTCGGAACTTGTTCTTATGAACTGGAGGTGACAAGCTAACTAGAGCTGGGTTCACTTGAATGCTGTCCCAATCCCGGACCCTGATCAGGATTGGAAGCTTAGTTGAATTAACTCATTAACAAGAATGGAATTCAGGAACTGCTGTCGTTAAAGTGCAAGTTGAATTTAACAAAACTGAGGAGTTTATTCTCGAATACCGACTAGTTCTATGCACAGAAAAGCACATTATGATCCAGCAACCTGCGACATTAAGGGCTTAAAAACGTGTCACCTGGTGAACCAGGTCATGAGATGCATCTTAGGGTGAGGAGACACACACAAGATCGATCAATCACAAAAGACACGCATCAAATAGACATTCAAGTTGATGAATTTAACGAGACACAAAAGGAATTCATACGAAGGTTTTGACAACTTTATTGTATTTTTAGGGAATATTTGGGAATTTTTTTTCTTGCAAGAACAGAAATACAACTCTGTACCTTTTCTTTCTAGAGAACCGGAAAAATAAAGAGGGGGTCAAAAAGTTAAGGGTTAAAGGAGATCTACTTCCGTAAGTACCGATCTTTGATAGTGACTGAAATGTAAAATACAAGCTCTGAAATTTGCTCCGGATGGTTGTATGTATGCCGTGTGTAAAGTCAATTGACCGATTCCAAGCCCCACCTCCCATTGTTACTGTTGCTAGGTCGGACAACTAACCTGGAAACTTCAGCCTTGTCTGAAGTTCAAAACAACAAGCATGGCGACGCAGGTTCTGTTCACTGATGTGTTGCATGTGAGTCGGTGTTACTCTGGTATCGCAGTGCAGAGCTCCATTTCTTCTCCAAAATATGTGCTTTTTGGAGGGTGGAAAGAGGCACACTTACAAACCACTGTGACTGACTACTGGCTGAGCTATCAAGCGCAAAATGGCACAAGTAGTGAGACAACCAAGGTCCAGGGCAAAGCCCTGGCGGGGGTCTAGGAGGGGAAGCTCCCAAGCAGAAAATGGATTTTGGGCTTTTTGGAACTGCAGTTAAATGACCTCAGGTGATATGAAAAATTAACATAAAACAAAAAATATATTTTTTTTAAATATGACAAGAGAGAACACAGAAATTGCAACATGGAAAATTTACATAAAACTGAGGATTTAATCTCTTTTTATAGATTAAAAATAAATACTTCAAAAATGAATATTTTATAATATATAGTGTCTCAAAAATAAAAAAAAACAAATACTTAGCATATTTAATGTTAAACTTTGAATAAATTAACAAACATAATCCATACAACCTGTTAACTAACTATTCCTAATTAAAAAAGAGATAAAATGTGATGATAAAATGTTATTTACCTCACCACCATAACCCTCATCCCAAGAAAAAACTTTTTAATTGTTATTTAATAAAATAAAGGAAATATTTACAATTAAATACCACCACCATGATTAAAACTGTAACATAATATAATCTAATCTAAAAGCTAATCTAAAAGCAGTAATATTCAACATTCCAGATTCCATACAATTCTTGCAAAGTTTCTGTAAATATAATTACTAGGGCTGTCGCAATAATTAATCGCGATTAATTTAAGCGCAATAAAAGTAACTGCCACTATGAGGCAGACAGACGTGATTGCTTATTACCTTTTCTATGACACTTACCTAATGCGGTCATTTGAAATGCTTCTGGTAAGAAAACTGTGATTTGAAGTCCGCTAATTACCAGCGAGGTTGGACAGCCTCCATCGCCTTGGCATAATTAGCTCACCGTAAATCAATTCCCGTGTACTTTGCCTGACTTGCAATCAAGCCATTTATTCAGCCAACTGACAAATCAAAACCAAAATGTGGCCTATAATGATTAAGAAGAGATAATGAGAAGCAGACACACCTAACCAGGGTGCCGTGGTCCAACCTCGCTGGAAATTAGCGGACTTCAAACCACAGTTTTCTTACCGGAAGCATTTAAAATGACCACATTAGGCGTCACAGAAAAGATAATAAGCAATCACGTCTGTCTGCCTCATAGTGGCAGTTACTTTTATTGTGCTTAAATTAATCGCGATTAATTATCGCGACAGCCCTAATAATAAAATATGAGGAAATAATAATGGACTCTTGTATTTAGACCATTTGGATATATAAACAATTTTACTTTGACTTTTAATGATTTTTTAATGAAATTTTCACAGAAGGTCAGAGATGACACAAGGACCAATTGATTAGATTTTGGGAGTGATCCAGGTTAGGGGTTAGAGCAGAGGTGGGCAGCGAGGGCCGTATCTGTCCCTGGTTTTCACACCAACTTCTGGTCTTTAATTAGTTGATTGTCTCAATTAGCCAAACCATTTCTGAAATCTGATGTTTCATGCGCATTTCTTTAAATTATCATGAAACTACAAAGACTATCTTGTCTCCCTTCATAAAACATTTTCCTTTGATCGAATCGTTGCGAAAATCTATATTTGTGCATGCAATCAATTAACTCAATTAGTCAGGGTAATTGATAGGAATAAAAACCTGCATACACACCGGCCCTCCAGGACCGTGATTGCCCACCCCTGGGTTAGAGTAAAGGTTAGGGTTAGGGCCCTGGGCTGAGGTGCCGCGCTTTCTGAGTGTTCTTGTTGATATATAGGACTCGCTGCTGTTAGTTAGCTTAAGTGAACTAATTACTACAACCGTGAGTGACACTGACTAACTTCACCCTTCAAAAATCTCCTGATGTCCACGATGCAGTAGCTAGTGCTGTGCCTCCGAAATTATTTTGTGTCCCCTTTTAAAATTGTTCTGACAAATAAAAAGGCGAAAAAAAGTGGACATTGACCATGGAAAGGTTTCCGCAACGGATATTTGAATTGCGTTTCTAGGTCTGTTGAAGGATATTGCACTAATGTTACTAGCCAGCTAGCTTGTTACGGCCCTGCATTAAAACCACATGAAAAAGCTAGATTTTCACATAGCTCCGCCGCAACCTTGCTCCCATCGGCAGACAATTTCTCCCGGGCGTAGTGTGTAAGTGAATCCGGAAATAATAGCAGGCTACTGTTGTTGGTGTCACCGCTGACAAACTTATAACATATTGTGGATTCACTAACACGCTACAATTGGGAGAAATCATCTCCCGCTCCTATCGGTTAGTTTGCTAACCAAGCTAGCTAACGTGTAAACATAAAATTGCTTGTGATCCAGTTGAAGCCTATCAACTTACATACTCTGCTCACATTTAAGTTACCAACATTTTGAATGCAGCTCATATCAACCACAAAGTGCTGCTTGAATTGCAGTCCCCTCTGGACAGCTCTATTTTTGTTTTGGTAATTTTTTTTTCAGACAATGGGTGTGGGTGGTCTATAATGCCCAAAACCTGCTCCCTGAAATGTAGAGATGGCTATTTCAAACCTTAGAAACAGTTTTGAAACCTTTGAAATGACCACCGTTTCAAAATGTTCTGAATTGTTTCGAAACCAGGTTTATTTCAGTAGTGCACAGCCAAGTGTCAAAAACTTTTAGTGCAGCTATTAAAATGTTTTGAAGTGAAACAAAACACATGATCATTGCCGGGCGCAGCAGGAAAAACGTCAATAGTCCCGTGAATCTGTGTGTCGAAATTGCCAGTTCTACTGAAATGTTGTCAGCAGTGCAGTTTGTTCACTGACAGTCAGTGGTTCCTGCTTTGTAAGTTGGCCTCAGTGCTTTTGGAAAACATTAGAAAGATTATAGTTGCTTGTTTTATTTTTGATTTTGAGTTTCAACAAGTATTTGCCACTAACGTGTCTTTGTCCCCCGCCACAAGGCTATCAGTGTGAAAATGCACAATGTCTCGGTGTGACCTTGAGAGTGACGCGAAGGTCACCGAAATCGACTGGCGCCGGGGTATCACCCTAATACATGTTGACACGAAATTTGAAGGTAATCCGTCAATTCGTTCTTGAGGTATCTCGCAGACAAGGATTCGGGACGTACGGACGTACGGACGGTCGTGAATACTATGTCCCGCCGCTTCGCGCGTTCCGCGCGCGGGGGACAACAAGCTAAGTTTGTTTTCTGGACCTGGAAATAGTGCTGTTACCGCTGACTCCAAGGTTCCGAAGCGCGCTTCAAACTCGGCAGGGTATTTTTCTTGAGCACTGTGCCGGAGCTTGCTTCATATCGGGAAAAACCAAGTGACTGATGACATTCAAACCACTTCGCTGCTTCATTCAGAATGAATCAGCTGACCGGTTTGGTTCGATAGGCGGAGCTTTGAAGCATTGGCGCAATTCAAATGTATCAAACAGTGCTCTGCTAGACATTTTTATTCGAAAATAATTATGCCAAAGTCGCTCAAGCACACCCAGTATACATCAAGCACAATCAAAAAACATAATACTGTATATTTTTTTGGACAGAGTACATATATACCGGATTCAATGAGGTTGTGGATGTAATTAATGTTATTATAATGTAATATGAATTATTAAGGTAAGGAAGAAAAACAACAGACATATAAGACAAAGCTGGATTTCAGCTTTATTTAAGTATTTTTCACAATACAACATACTCGAAGTGCACACGCAAGGTGCGTGAGCGTCACCTTTGCAAGGTTGTACAACAATCTCTTTGCCAGCAGATATCACCCAAGTGCTCAATGAATGAAGCTTCGAGTAGTGAACCCATTTTCAATACAAAGGTAAAAAAACGGTCGGAAGCTTCATAAACTCTCGTTTGGCGATCACTACCGGGAAACAGTAAGACGATGCGTTACGTCTGACTTGGGAACCTAATTCAGAGCTGAGGGTTATTATAGTTAATGAAAACTAAGACTAAAACTAAAACTAGCTGTGAAAAAAATAATGTCAATTTTTGAAAAAACAAAAACTAAATAAAAAGTACAATGAACAAAACAAAACTAACTAAAGCTAAACTGAATTGCCGATAAAATTACCTTTGTTTTCATTGATCATTTTGTTTTCTCCCTCAATTACGGTCCTGTTCAGTCAGGGTTAACCGGTTGCTTCCAGAGGGGGGCAACATATCAGCTGCTGTCGTGACACATGAAGCATCCATTTCTTACCACCTGTGAAATAACTGAGCATGATGACTGTATGGGGTGAGATGGATTGGATTTTTTTTCCAATTATATTAGTATCATCAGTGTCACATGTTAAAAAAGATGATGGTTAAAGAATACAGGACTAATAAAGGACTTGGTAAAACCATACTTGGTGTCATGCATTCTTTTATCCTTGTCAGCTTCTACAATTTAAGGCCTTCCTCCTAACACCTGAAAAACTGAAACTATGACTAAAACTAAATAAAAACTAAACTAAAACTGCTCAATCACTTGTTCAGCTAACTAAAACTAAACTGAAATAAAAAAGCAAACTGAAAAACTACATAAAAATAAAAACTAATGAAAATTTCAAAACTATAATAACCTTGCTGAGCATCAACAGAACTTTCTCCAAAAAAAAAAAAGTTTTAACAATAGATTCAAAAATTTTCGCCGTTAATCTGTGGATGAGTTAACGCAATAACAACACGTTACCAGCCCTAAGAATATTATTTATTCATTTCATATTGTAATTGTTATTTAAAAAAAGCCAAATCATTTGGGGGGGCTTGGGAACAATTTAGGGTGTCTCCAGCCCCATAGAATAGTTCTAACAATGTCCATGGCACCAATACAAGACCAATATATGAAATCAAAATAAAATAAGTTACGGGCAAGAAATATAATTAACATCAAGCTAAAAAGAGAGTTTGATGTTTCTTACTGAGAAATTGAATGAGTTGGAGCAGTTTAACTTCCAAAACCCCAACATTCCCCAAGCGGTAATGCCAGCTTTACAGGATTTTCAGTGGAGTACGGTGAGCCTCTGAACCTTAAACACATGATTGCTTTCAAATTGTTCCTGTTTTAAGGTTGCTCGATTACAAATCACCCAATTTATGACTGAACAAGTAGATCAGAGGGATCTAATAGCTAAGACCTGGCCTAGCATCCGTCACGCGGCCTAGTGTCCTTGACTGGTGGTTTCTTGTACAAGTGTGACCTTGAAATTGGCAAATTACCTTGAAAATCAATAGGGAACCCCTCTTCTATACCACAAAGCTTGTTCTAAGATTTCACAGCCATTCATTGAATTAAACTTGAGTTACGGGCAAAATGGACACTTTTTTTACCTGTGTGACCTTGGGATTTGACGAATGACCTTGAAAAACAATAGGAAATACCTCCTCTATGCCTAGAAGCTATTTCCAAAATTTCATAGCATTCCATTAATTCTAACTGGAGTTACAGCACGAAAACCCGCAAACAAGGTTGTGACCTCTGTGAACCTTACCTTTGACCTTTGACCTCAACATTGTGCATGGACATCACTTTGGTGAAGGTCAATAACTCCTGAGAATTTCATGATGATACGACGACAGGAACATGGTGAAAAAGGTGTCACAGACAAACAGACAGAAGCATTCATTTTGCTGCTTGGTCGCAGCTAAAAATCAAGACCAATATATAAGCCTCTAATTATTAGCCCCTTTTTGCAGAATCCAAATAATGACAATTTTTTTCTGTTATGCATGAGCCTATTTAGGCTTTATAACTAGTATTTGTGCCACAGAGACAATAGAAAATTATTCCAGTGAAGCAAAACATTTGAAAATTCAACTACAAAATTATTTAGGAATGAAATTTCGGAAATTTCCCAATTTACTCACCCAATTTACCCGACCTGTTATCATTTCTTCCAAATGAAAATAGTTTTGGTTGTAAGTGTGATACTGGTGAATGGGATGGTGTTTGGGCAAAAACAAGCTCCAGCCTTTCATAAATGGCTGTAGTTGACTTGAAGTTTGATTATGAAGAGTTTTTACCATTAGCTATATAGCGTGAGCCTCATGAGCATCAATACTTCTACCGGGGAGTGCTCATTTTTCTGACAGCCCAGTAGCCCTCCTTCCGTGCGTAAATAGAAAATAATGAAATAAAGATGCAACACACCACTGTTGTTATGTTCTGCTACTTGCTTCATCTTTCCGGAACCTTTTTTAAGTTCGTTTGTAATTGTTTTCAGATGGAGATAATAGTAATATTTTCTGAACTCTGTACTTTGATTCTAGGACAGTCTAGGACCATAAATCATGCAGGTTCTTTAATGCCAATAGTAGCCATTTTTCATCTCCTCCAAGGAAGTTTACATTTTTGCTGGCTTTGGTTGGTTGGTCTGTCTGTCTGTCTGTTAGCAACGTAATGCAAAAAGTGATGAACAGATTTTGATGAAATTTTCAGAGGTGGTCAGAAATGACACAAGGACCAATTGATTTGATTTTGGCCTATTGATTTGATTTTGGGAGTGATCCGGGTTAAGAATTAGGGTAAAGGGTAGGGTTAGGGCCCTGGGCAGAGTGCTTTTGTTTTGGATATGGTATACATGGAAGGTCTTAACCTCAGTTTTCACATTGAAACAATGATGCTTAGATGTCCTTTTTATATATTCTCGTACTATCTATCAGGGCTGGTGCGAGAACTGAAAATTTGGGGGCAAAGATGCATCCTTTTACAACAACAACCAATCATAGCTAGATCTCAGTCTTTTTCCTTTATTAACACATTTTCCAATTACAGGAATAATCAAGGGGGCGGCACGGTTGCACAGTGGCTAGCATTGCTGCCTCACAGCAAGAAGGTCGTGGGTTCGAACCTGGCCTGGGGCCTTTCTGTGTGGAGTTTGCATGTTCTCCCCGTGTTGCGTGGGTTTTCGCCGGGTACTCCGGTTTCCTCCCACAGTCCAAAGACATGCATATCAGGCTAATTGGAGACACCAAATTGCCCATAGGTATGAGTGTGAGAGTGAATGGTGTGTGCGCCCTGCGATGGATTGGCAAGCTGTTCAGGGTGGGTCCCTGCCTTTGCTCGTAGTCAGCTGGGATAGGCTCCAGCTCGCCCCGTGACCCTAGTGAGGAATAAGCGGGTATAGAAAATGGATGGAATAATCAAGTGAATAAAGCATTTTTCTCCCCACAAAAATACAGTGAGTAGAGAATATTTTTGATACTTAAAAGTGACATAGTTCTATTGCTCTATTGTTTAACGAAATACACAAGTATGTATAAAGCACATAAGTTGTTCATTGTAATTTATTTTCTCTTTTCTGTCTTTGTTGATTTTTGTTAGTAAAGTAGTCCAAAAGTAATAATAAGGAATTAGTTACATTACTTTTTAAAAGTGGTATTTGGATTACTTTACTGATTACAATATTTTAACAGGTAATTAGTAACTGTATCGGAATACATTTTTAAAGTAACCCTCCTAATGCTAATGAGTTAGATGAAAAGCTGGCTAAGGTTTCTGGCCAATGACTAACCCTACCTAACTTGAGTAGGGGACATTCAGACTGTAACTTAAAGTAAGCTGGCTAACCAGTCTAGTAATGTTAACCACAAGGCATGAAGCAAAAGCAGGATGGATTCAACCCAGTTGAGTAGCTATTTTTTTCTGAGGCCGAATTTCCTATTATGCATGCAGATATGGAAGTTCGTAAGAATAACAAATCACAGTAAGTTTACGACTGGCGCAAAAATAGCCATTGCCAAAACAAAACAATATCAGTATCAATATCCCAATCAGGCCAGTTTCATTTATTTCACAGTCATGGATGAAATTCTGGGACAGAGATCGCTGGCAATGGCAGTTGGCCAAGAGAGAGGAGTCGATGTCAGCATTGAAGCTCTAACGGAAGGCAACCAAAGCCATGAAGATTACTTTCGAGCATTATATTTGCTGAAAACCCGATGTTGAGAAAGGGCCAAAGTGGTGGATATGCTAATTAACATGTAAACAGAAATATTCCCATCGCTCAGCACATATGCTTATGACATCATATCCACTGCCCTCCATAATTATTGGCACCCCTGGTTAAGATGTGTTCTTTAGCTTCTAATAAATTCAGTTTTTTTTCTAAATAACAGAGGACCACAATTACAAAAAGAGGAAAAACATCAGTAATGTACCAGTAATAACAACTTACTGTTGTGCGCTTTTCCAACCGCCGCCGTTGTTTGAAAAGTGTGCATATCGATAGGACGAAAGACATATTCACTGCATACCTGTATTCTAAAAATGGGTTGAATATAACCCAAATTCGGTTGTTTCTGCTACCCAGCACTGGGTCTAATATGGACAAACCTAATGCTTGGTTACTTTGACCTTTCATAATGGGTTGTACAATCAACCCAACTGCATAGGTTGATTGTACAACCCAACTTATGGGAAGTTATTACTCTACACTGGGTTAAGATGACTCAAATTTAAGTTTTGTGTTTTAAAATACAATACTGGTGTTTCTGAATTTTTTCTCCCCTGTTACAACTTGTATACATTACTACTGACCAAGTAACAGTTTTTTGCCGATTCTGACCTTTGTTTTTTCATCATAGGCAACAGCTGCTTCCCATTCAAGCAGGATTATATTGAACTTGCAAAATTTCAAAAAATACTTGAGTTAAAGGAGAAATTGGTGTGAAATTGACTTGATTTTAGATGCTTCAGGTGTCTTGACTCAGTTGAACCGTAACCTTCCTCTCTATGAAGCTGAAATCTTGAATTATTAAGCCTTAAATAAAGTAACACATAAATAGCCAGATTTTGCTTCTGTGCAAAGGGGTTAAACAATATCCAACAAGAGTGAAAAGAATTGCTTCTGATTGCCTGATGATTGAAGGTCAAGTCAGATACATGGAAGAAATCGAAATTAATTATAGATGATGACAATGTCTCTGTTGATTTTGCTGCAATCAAAAGGGTCTTTTTTTATGGCCACATAGTTTTTCCCTCAAACTGTAAATAATAATGATGACATTTCAAATGAAATGCGGGGTTGTTTTATTTGATAATGGAAGCGGGACAGATGGGTTGCAGGCACTGTACTAATGAATCAGGTCGGACTCAAAACTGATCTTTCAGATTTGCCGACAAAGGGTCATCCCATGCATGACTTATCCTAAGATCTGAAGCGCATTTTCAGTTCTTCAAATATTCGTTCTGTCACAGTTTGTGTTTTGTGTGATGGAAGGAAAATCCATGCACTGTTTTAGATGATGTGTCATGTAATGAATACATAGGCTAACCATTGTCGCCAAACAGCCACTCCTCCAGGAGAGATCTTTGGGAGAACAGGAATGAGACATCTCACCGATATCAAGAAGTCATGGCTTTTACCTGAAGAATCTGTGAACAACTACATGCATAACTCCTCATGTTGAATGGCATATTATCTGATGGAACAGGTTCACTGACAAATTAAATAACCCGCATCACCCTGATGTTCAGACATTGGTCACACTTACCACTCTGACATGAATTTTTTTAAGTTTCATGGAAAAGGAGAAAGAACTGGAGCACTCGGACACCAAAAAGCCTTTAATAGTTCAAATCAGCGAAAAGACTGATGCTTTTTAACGTTACCACATCAGAGTCAGAGAATTCACAATGAATGTCTCATTTAAAAGTTTCTGACAGATGTACCTCATAATTAATCAATTAACAATGACTAAACAAAACATTGAATATAAAACAACCAATTATGACGTCACACACGAAGATTGGCCATTCACAAGAACACTTAACAAAACAAGTGTTTGCCACTAACATGGCAATATCCCCGGCCGCCTCAATTTTATGTGTCCATATGGACGTACGGACGGACGGACGGACATGCGTACGTAAGGACGGATGGAGCCCAATGCTATATCCCCCGCTTCGCACTAATCGCGTGGTGGGGATGATTATACTCTGAAATCATAGTTTACAAAAAGCATGAAAGATTAAGTTCCTCATTGAGACCGAACGGTTCAACCGTATGAAGCGTATAAATCCAAAATGCCTCTCTGCGGAGCAAACGAGTGACAATGTCATCTCCCCTCGAAGATGGGTAGATTTTCTCAATTCCTCAAAACTGCAAAGATGCAACAGAACCATGATTAGCTTGCACATAATGACGTGCAATAGCATAATCAAGGTTTTTAGTTCCAATCGCTGTTTTATGTTCCAAACTATGAATTTTCAACGAGAGTATAGTTTGACCCACATAGATTAAACCACACGGACACTAAAGTATATAAACCACATGGGTTGTATCACAATTGAGAAAAGATTTTATTTTGTATTTTTTGCCCGA
Organism: Gymnothorax reevesii; assembly: GCA_029721435.1. Classification (NCBI taxonomy): domain Eukaryota; kingdom Metazoa; phylum Chordata; class Actinopteri; order Anguilliformes; family Muraenidae; genus Gymnothorax; species Gymnothorax reevesii. Next base: position 53,519,775 of record CM056574.1, read on the forward strand.
ACGTGGATGAGTGAATTCTTTAAGTTTAGAAGAATTTGAGCACTGAACACAATGACCACGTGGATAGAAACCATGAGGTTGACTAGGTAACCGTGAGAAACCTAAAGGTCTTTGAATCTCAGCGTGAACGAGGCAATCTCTTAGATTTGGTGAACACCTAAATGAAATGAGAGGGATATTAGAACTCATTTGCTGTAAAGCAGGGTTGCTTTTAAGTATACTCCAATGTTTTAAAATGATGGACTTGATTTGACCGGCCAATGGTGAACGACTATAAAATGAATTGAAAACTAAGGTAGACAAAGAGAATTACGACATGATCCGAAAAAAGCTTTCCCAGTCACTATCCTCCTTTCAGAAAGATTTGCAAACTTATAAATTAAAGAAATATGAAAGGGACACGAGAGACTACGCAGAAGGAACTATTTATGATTGGCATGGGGCAAAAAGGAGAAAATTTTTTCGGCAATGTGTTCCTTGGACTAAAAAGGAGAAGGAGTTGAAACTCTCCACTGCAAATGAAATGGATTCATGACCCCAGTATTGTGTGCCACACTTTCGGGTGATTTCATAGTTTCTGGGATTTCGCTCATTCCTTCCAATCTCGTTTACTTCCTTCACCTTGCTTTTCTATATTACTAACAATACTAACTTACTAATCAAGACTAACATTGTTTACAATACTAACTTACAAACAAACACTAGGGATTGTATAGCTGCACATTACTAATTGACTAACCAGCTCTCAGCACTCGCTCTGCTCTAGTCTCCACCCCTTGCCTTCACTCAATTTACTACGCTGTGCTTCAAGCAGATCTTCTGCACCTTGTTAATCATTGTTCAGCCTCTCACTCTATGCATGGTAGATCTCCCAAACCGGAGCCGTATGTTTGTCAGTAGGCTGTCTCTGTGATCCCTGTCCACGTTTTGGCTTTTGCCAATTTCTTGTAATCATGAACCTCCTCATGTTCATTCCTTTGTAATTAGTCTGATCCATATCACCTGCCTCCCCTTTTTAGCATGCGACTTCCCCTATGTGCATTTAAGCAGTCATTTCATTCACAGCTCTTGTCAGAACGTTTTCCCTGGTTTGCTTGTGCTGCGACTGTTTATGCCTTGTACTCTAGGTGTTATACTTCTGACTGGAACATCCCGGATTCTGATTTTGGCTTTACCTTCGATATTCCTGTGCCCGTGTACCATACCCGTTTTGCCCGACTCCGAGTTTTGTGTGCGCTGCCCTGTTAACGGTTTGGATTACACCCACTGGATTTGGGCTTTTGATTCTCTGACAAACCCGTGCCTGTGTACCAAACCTGTTTTACCCGACTACGAGTACTGTGATTGGTGCCCTGGTTACGACTCGGATTTCGCCCTCTGGATTTTGACTTCTGGATTGTGGACTCTGTACTGTTGCCTCCTGCTCTGCGGGGGCTCTTCCCCTTTTTTAATAAAATCCAGTTTTACTGCACTGCTTGGTTCTCGCGACTGGTTCCTGAACGATACATCACACCTTTGTCTTAATTTGTAGATTTTTTCATTAAAAGGTATTTTTCTGATCTTCCATCTTATTTGGGAAACAGAGTTGATGTGTTAAATATACTTGAGGGAATTCGCTGTATGCTTGATGATCTATTGGTAACCTTGAATGTACAGAATCTATATACATGTATTCCTCATGACCATTGGGCTACTGGGCTCTCTCCCATTACCTTGGTGCTCGTCCAGTAAATATTTTACCACCTAATGAGTTATGATTGACACTTGCTGAAATTATTCTTTCTAAGAATTTTTTTTAAGTATTGTGAAACCTACATTGTAAAGGTATGGCTATGGGTTGCGCATTTGCTCCTTCATATACATGCCTTGTTATGAGCCTCTGGGAAGCTAAATTTGTAAATGATGTTACTAATCCTTTTTATTCGAATATCTATTTAAGGAAAAGGTATATTGATGATATTTTATGCATTTGGAAAGGTACGGTGACTGAATTAAAAAACTTTCTCGAATATTTCAATGCAACAACGTCATATCTTTCGTTCACTATGGATTACAACAGTACTAGTATTAACTTTCTGGATCTCAGAGTGTATAAAGGAGTTAATAACTGGCTTGAAAGTATGATTTTTCGTAAAGCTGTAAGCAGAAACACATTGCTAAGAGCTGATAGTAAACATCCCAAACATTTAATCAGTAATATTCCAATTGGGCAATTTTTGCTAATGCGTAGGAACTGTCGTGCTGATGAAGAATTCGAGTCCAAAAGTAGTGAATTAAGTGAACGTTTTAAAATGCGGGAGTACCCTATGACGCAAATCTCTTCGGCCTATCAGAGAGCAGCACGGTCAAATCAAAGAACACTCTTAAAGGGGACCTAACATGCTGATCGTTCTTTTAATACATATTAGTAATGTTATAATATTGGTTGTCCATGCTCAACCTCTGTAAAGTTTCGAAAGGTACAGGGATTTTGCCGTAATCCAAGAACGTGATTTCAAGAGCGTGATTTCCTCTCTGAACAGCTCCTCCCGAGATCTTCACGAGATCTGGATAAAACCTGACGTCAGGTTGTGCCGTCCAATTAGTACAGACCTAGCCAGAGCCAGCCACTGCGCTGGACCTGCCCACACCGGAAACTATTCTAGCAGGCACTAACAACGGCAGATCATACTATGCCTTAAGAGCGTCTACACTTTTGGAAATACAAAAGAAGAACCGCAGATCATTTGAGGTGCAATTTTGTCAGTATCTCTCCCAAAGGTATTTGTCCGTTTACTTTTGGACGCAAGAAAAAACAAATATTTCTCGTCCAAAAGACGATGCCACCAGAAATCAGTGGGTAGCTTTTTTTGTTTGCTGGCAGCAAACAGCCATGTCCAAAGGGAACGTTAGCTGTTTGCGCTCAGCATTTCACCAAAGACAGCTTTGTCAATAAAGGATAATTCGACACAGGATAAGCGTTTCAGCAGCTTCTCAAACCTGAAGCAGTTGCATCGATCAAGCGCTTGGAGCCACAAGCTGTTAGTAACCATATAACAGCAAATAATGTAAGTGAGGCTAACGTGTTCCGGGTGGCTGGCAGGACCGCTAGCGATAGTTAGCACTAAGAACTGGCCTCAAAGGCAGGCTTTGTAAAATATCTGAAGAAAAAGCCTGTATCTGTCGAAACTGTCCATGACTCACAGACACAGAACCTGTAAGTTGCTTTTACCGCATGAGCCAACCTGACGTGATAGCCAGTTTATTGTGGCTGTAGCACAGCGGCTAACGTAGCCAAGTTACTGTTGCAAATGTCTGTGTCCTAATTATGCAAGAGTGATATCAGGGGAAATTCTACAGAAGGTGTGTGAACATAAACCTCATTTGAAGCTAACTTTTAATACTTGTTTGTAATTTGGATGCTTGGTACAACTGTTCACAGTAACAGAACTTGCTGTCTGTAAAATCTGTATTGCAAGGGTTTGTCTCTGTGGTTATGAGTCACACGAATACATGTTGACATAAGATTTTAAGTAAATCCGTCGATTTATTCTTGAGATATGTCGCTGACAAGGCTATCAGTGTGAAAATCCACAATCTCTCGATGTGACCTTGAGAATGGCGCGAAGGTCACCAAAATCGACTGGCGCCAGGGTGTCACACTAGTAAATGTTGACATAAAAGTTGAAGTAAATCCGTCAATTCGTTCTTGAGATATGTCGCTGACAAGGCTATCAGTGTGAAAATCCACAATCTCTCGGTGTGACCTTGAGAACGGCGCAAAGGTCACCAAAATCGACTGGCGCCAGGGTTTCACAGTAATTCATGTTAACATAAAATTTGAAGTAAATCCGTCGATTCGTTCTTGAGATATGTCGCTGACAAGGCTATCGGTGTGAAAATCCACAGTGTCTCAGTGTGACCTTGAGAATGGCGTGAAGGTCACCGAAATCAACTGGCGCCGGGGTGTCACCCCAATACATGTTGACATGAAATTTGAAGTAAATCCGTCAATTCGTTCTTGAGATATCTTGCTGACAAGGCTATCAGTCTGAAAGTGCACAATCTCTCGATGTGACCTTGAGAATGGCGCAAAGGTCACCGAAATCGACTGGCGCCGGGGTATCAGACTAATACATGTTGACATCAAATTTGAAGAAAATCCGCCAATTCATTCTTCAGATATCTCGCTGACAAGGATTTGGGACGAACGGACGGACGTACGAACGGACGGTTGTGAATACTATGTCCCACCACTTTGCACGTTCTGCGCAGCGGGGGACAATAATTGAATGCATTTGTCAATGAGTCCCAGAGTATGGCACCATTCCCCCAGGGGAAGTGATAGTCAAAGAATGACTATGAGGCATGCTCTGTGAAAAGATATTTAGGTGGCGTGGTTTTGACCACATCTTTCAGATGCAGAATATCCTTATTCATGGGTATACTACGGCAAAGCCTGGAAATGCATCATCACTTCTGGTGAAAGTAAACTTTAATGTAACTGCCTAAATTTCAGCTAAGTGTCAGTCAGTCAGTCAGTAAGAGACATTGCCACAAAAAGACAGCCCGATTCTTGGATCTTATTGATATTCAAATATAAAGGACTAGAAAGGTGATTCATGCTGCCCTGAAATTTAACAAAAATAAGGCTACATGAAAAAATGCAAAAGAAAAAGTGTGGATAATTGTGAAAAAATTAATCCTCTGCCATCAAGTGCTACAGAACCTCGTACAGCAACAGATTTTGCACTGGGGCACGAAGCACTAAATCTGCCAATGTTCACTCTTTTTGGTCTTGTCCTGAGTTTGAGAATTACCAAAACTCGAAATACAACCCCTCAAAAACCAAAATGCATTTTAGTGGCAGAGATGCTGGATTGTATGTTTTGTGTATTTAATGGCTAAGAGGTAGGACTACCTGTCCCTCCAGGTCTGCCTCTGCTCTTGTCGGTCTGTGAGTGCAGTGAGCAGGGTTTCGGCTACCTCCCGCCTTCTCTCCTCTGAGCTTCCCTCATCTTCTGCTGCCACCAGGGCCAGCTGAGTCTGCAAGAGAGGCAGTGTAAAGTTACTGAATGTCAAATAATGTCACCATTGACTCAGTGTAGACTTCCCTCCCCACCCATTGTCAGGGTGGAAGGTTCCTTAAACAGTCCATCAACTCTGCCCCCGAAATTGGACCTCGAACAACCTAGTTAGTCGTAACCATATTTTTTGCAAATAAATGAGTTTGTGTTTGTGCTGTGTCAGTGATTATAATGGATTACATTGTGTTTCGCTCATTTTTGGTTTTGGTAGTTGTAATCTGACTTTAAGCTCTCATCACCAAAATTAATATAAAAAAAATTCTGTACCTTTGGCCCTAGTGTACCAAACAATTGCTCTACAAAACTTATTGGTCCCTCCAAATGCAGACTTCTGGTCCCAAGTGTGCAGAAACACCTTCAACATGACCAGATGCACAAATCTACAACTGAGACAATAGAGAAAATCCTCCACAGAACACACTTAAACTGGCAAATTCATGTTCAAAATGGGGCTAACTCCCTCAAACATTGGTTCAGAATGCACAAAAAATGTCTCGGACTACTACACAAGTGTATGCTGTCCTGAGCGGTTGTTGAGCCTCTCCTTGGCTCTGTGGCACTCTTGTGTGCCATGCATAGGGCTGGCAGGGCAGCTGTTACAGTGGACTCCTGGGAAACCAGGCCTCTCAACTGAGACCAGGTGCTCCACGTCACTCCTGACGGGGGCCGCCACTCAATTGCCTCGTTCATTTTATTTGCACCATAGACACACAGGGTCAGGGGATGGGTGGATGAGGCATGTGGGAGGACCGCAAAGTTTGAAGGTCGCTTGGCCCGCTCCACTTACCCCAAGGGGGTGTCTATATCCCAAGCGTCTCAGAATTTTTCAGACCATATTTCAGCTGCCTGTGAACACACCTACAGTGCTTTCTAGTGCCGGGAAACATTTGCTGGCAGGGTGGCATCGGATGGGCGTGGCTGCCGTGTCAATGTGGTTAATTGCTGGTTGTTTTTGTTTTTACCGCGGTTATTGTTTCTGTTGTTGATTTTGTCCCTCAGAAATATGTTTATCATATGGACATTTTCAAATGTTTTTATTGTTATTAATTCTCATTATGTTTTATCTGTTGCCATTCACTGTTGTGTTGTGATTGATATTTGTCTTCTTCCCTTTCTCTTTTCTACAAATAAAAAGGGTGATAGTCAAGGTGGTGGGGTAGTAGAGGAAAAAAAAAATCAGAAACAATCCCTCTTATAGTGCAGGTGTTCAGAAATACCATGCAGTAAACCATTTCAAGGTATGAATTACCATGCGCTGATAGTAACACACATTACTGGTCTGATGTCATGGTAAAACCCAAAGTTCTTTTTGAGCCAGACTGGAAAGGTAAAGCGGCAAAAAAAAATGTAATGTATTTGAATACTCCTTTCTCCTCAAAACTGACAGAAAGCAAATTCTTTATAGCTGCTGTGGTGGCCATATTGAAAATGCAGACATGCTTTCTTCCGAAAAGAACTGTGGCGAGGACTCGAACTCAGGACCTTTCAGTCCCAAGCCAAGCACACTTTGGAGAAAAAAGGAAGTCAATAGGTGTTTTCTGACCTGAAGAATCTTCTCATAGTTCAATGAACTTAGTTCAAAGAAACCCCCTTTCTTGCTAGGGTCTAATTCTGTCTTGTTCCTTCACGTACATATTTTATGTGTATTAATTGTGTGCTTTTTTTCAGGGAAGCAGCAGACTCTATTCTCTTACTACTTCTTCTACTAATTATTCTTTTTTGTTCTTCCGCCGAAATTTGGCCGACTAACTCCTCCAACACCATTTAAACTTTAAACAATTCAGCTTGTTCTGAATTAAGTTGCAACAGATTTTTGATTTTTTTTTGTAGTTTTTGAGACATTTTTTTAAGTCAGGTTTTGAGGTTCTATTAAATCAAGCCATTTTTGTGCTGATTCAGTAGATTCAGCTATTTTTAACTCTGTCATACTTTTAGCTATAAATAACATTTTGCAGTTTAAATGACAAGTTAAGCTTGTATAATTTCTTCACCATTCAAATTTCTCGTAACTTCTATAATTATAATTTTAAAAAAATTCTGTTACATTACATTCTGGGAAATTATGGTGACGTCACTGTTCGAGTGGTGAACAGCTGTAAAATCGTCGAGAAGTCTTCCCTTAAACTTGCCCAAACTCCCACAGTTTTCACTCCACATAAATATTTTTATATTCAAGTTGTAGCAAAAGTTGTGCTGGTCACGAAAATGTAACCATGCAAGCAATCAGCCAGATGATTTTGGCAGTATGAGCTGAAAAGCGACGGGAGCACAAACCGAAACTCCATTAACTCCTATATGGGTTAGGTTACTGTCAAAAGTTACGTGTGTGTACACATTAAAATCGTGCACATAAAAAATGTGTGCGTGTTAGTCTATAGTTGTATATAAATAAGAAATTTGTAAACTCTTGTTTAAGTCAAATCGCGCATAGATTATGCAGAGTATAAATTCTCGATGAGAATACAACTCATAAAGTTACAACTTCACTAAATTACAAATACGGATTGCAGTTTACGGACGTCACTTTCTTCAGAATGAATACGATTCTGAACAGCGTGAAATAACTGTCAAAACTATGTCACAAGGTCACAGGCATTATGTATCGAGTGGAAGATAACATCGATTCTACAAACTTCACGTGTCAGAAACAGTTTGGATCAACTCAGTTTTGATATAACCGTTTCAAAGGTTTACTGGCACGTTCAGCACGCGATGGCAAGCATAGCTGAGTTCAATGATAACTAGCATGCCAGATGATATTTCAAACCATTGGAATCGATATTTATCCGCACAATACACACAACAGGACACATAAACCAATGCCAACTAGCTAGAGAACAGAACAGACACGATTACAGTCAATTCGCTCATCCACATGATGTGATGTAGCAAATGAAATCCGTGAATTTGAGTTATCCACTCGTCATTACTCAAAGCCGGCCGCTCAAAAGTTGAGTGCGAAGAGTTTAACAACACCCCCAATAACTTTATCCTCGAATGTTTATTATGCAGAGGGAGGGGAAGGGACCTTTCAAAATTGTTTAATTTTCTACCATTTCTTCATTTGCTTGGGGTTTTAATCATCCTGTGGAAATGGAGGATCTAAGTTATCAATTCAGTAATTAACTAATGTAGTCGTCATGAGTTTCAGACAGGACAGAGGACTGACAGGTGACTATCAATAAGTATCAGGTTACAGCTCAATTAGTCCCAGCATCATTTAAAGCAGCATAATGTTCAGTGTGGCATCTTAGAAAATCCACTGGTAATAATTATAATTTATCAGCTCATAATTTTTATGCACATCAGCACTAATCACTAAACACCAATACATATTGTAATGTGAATATAGGCCACTAGATGGCAGTATTTACCTTTTTTTGTTAAGCTCAGACTGGAGTCATGTTTAGACATGTCCTGGACATGTCTGGGGCAAGTCTCAGAAAATAAAAAAAAAGAGGTCTAAATGTGGGTGGGGTCTGCAAAAGAGTATATAAGGAAAAGAATTGAGACAGTAAAGTAGTAGGAGAAATTGCAAGAAGATGACCAGACCTGCCATTCTGTTCAAGACCTGTGACGTTTCTTTTGTGGATTTCTTTGCCTGTGTTTGAGCATTTTCTTCATCCAGGACATCACCAAGCCACCCCACCAAAAAGGGACTGTAATTATTTCTGTTTTTTCTTATTTATCAATCTTGGTCTTTAGTTGTAGGTTGTTATTAGTCTTTGTCTTTGTTAAAAATTAAATGTGTTTTAGTTGTTAAAACTGTGTTTGTCATCCCTTGCTGTTGCTGTTGTGTTATAAATGTAATAACAAATTGGGGCCATAACAAATTGGGGGCTCGTCCGGGATAGACCATTGTGTGAGTAATTTATTGAAAATCTAACATTCCAAATTGTGAAATTGTTTTTGTGAATTTTCCTAGATATATATTGACAACAGCAATGGATGATTTCTCGGCATCACCAACCGTAGGGGTTTTGAAGTCTTTTAAAAAGACAGAACTGCTAGAAATTTGCAGACAGTTGGAGCTGACAGAGGTAAAACCAGCCATGCGAAAAGCAAGACTGGCTAGAGAGATAGTTGAATATTACATTGATGAAAATGTGTTTGCACCAGGAGATCTGGAACAGTTTCCAGTGGAAAATCCAAATATAGAAATGGAACTTAAATTAAAAATGCTAGAGATTGAGAGGGAAGAAAAAGAAAAACAAAGGCAGTTTGAGTTAGAAAAATTAGCAAGAGAAGAAAAACAAAGAGAATTTGAGAGAGAGAAAGAGGAAAGAGCAGAAAGAGAGAGACAGAGACAGAGAGATTTTGAATTAGAGAAGTTGGATAGAGAGGAAAGACTCCAAATGGAGAAACTAAAAATTAAAATTGAAACTAAAAATAAATTTTGTGCCAGTCAGGAGGTAAAACTGGTGCCTCCATTTTCTGAAAAGGATGTTGACAACTATTTCCAGTGTTTTGAAAAGGTAGCAAAGAGTTGCCAGTGGCCAAAGGAACACTGGCCTCTGATGTTGCAAACTGTCCTCAAGGGTAAAGCTCAACAAGCCTATTCGGCTTTGTCTGCAGATGATTCCTCTGATTATGAGGTTGTCAAAAAGGTTATTTTGAGAGCTTATGAGTTGGTTCCAGAGGCTTACCGACAGAAATTCAGAGGTCTGAAGAAATCTGAAAATCAGACTTATGTTGAATTTGCTAATGAGAAGCAGGTTTGCTTTGAGCACTGGTGTACTTCTATGGAGGTCAAGGATGATTTCAACTCACTAAAAGAGATGGTGTTAGTTGAAGAATTCAAGAACTGTGTTAAGGATGATCTTAAGACCTACCTTAATGAGAAGCAAGCACTGAACTTGCAATCAGCTGCCAAATTTGCAGATGAATATGTTCTCACTCATAAGTCCAAATTTCAGTCTAGCAGTAACAATAAATGGTCCCAATTTCAGAAAAAGGGTTACGGTGATACCCAAGATTCCTCACCCAAAGACAAAGACAAATCTGGTGATGGTGCTCAGAAATCCAGTAACAGGTCTGATCAAAGTGTGAAAGCTGACAGTGACAAAAGTGGTCTAGTTTGCAGTTATTGCAAGAAATCTGGTCATGTTACAACTAACTGTTGGTTCCTTAAAGCTAAGAAAGAAAAAGAAAAGGATACCAAACCAAATGCCTTTGTGAAAACAAGGTTAGAAACCCCTGTAGTAGATAACCAATCTGCTAAATTGCCTGCTTCTTGTGGGGCTAAAAAGCCTAATACAGCTGACTTTGTGAGGGAGGAATTTCTTCCATTTGTGTCAGAGGGATTTGTGGCTCTGAATGAGCATACTACTCCTGTCCCCATATATATCCTAAGGGATACCGGAGCTTCTCAGTCACTTTTGTTGATGGACTCCTTGGAGTTACGTGATGAGACCGCTTCAGGGGATTTCATACTTGTACAAGGTATTGAAGGGAGGACTGTATCTGTACCCCTGCGCTCTATATTCTTGAAGTCAGATTTAGTTACAGGACAGGTAAAGGTGGGACTTATGTCAAGTCTACCTATAAAGGGTGTTTCTCTGTTGCTAGGCAATGACCTGGCTGGGGGCAAAGTAGTTCCCCCTGTACATCTTACTTCACAGCCGAGCACTGAAAATGGGGATGAGGACCCATCTCTGTATCCTTCTTGCGCAGTGACTCGTGCTATGGCCAAGAAGGCTAAAGAAGATGATGTTGTGGTGCCGTCCAGTACATTGAATAGTCAGGACTCAGGTGGTTCGCCTCATGACTCTGATTGGCCTACTATGGTTTCTCCGTTTGAGGACTTATCAGATACTTTTATCAGTTCTCTATTCAGCCAGCCGGATGGGTCTGGTGATTCTGATGTGTCTGGAGACTTGTCTCTGTCCAGAAAGCGGTTGATTGAGGAGCAAACTTATGATCCTGAAATTGGTGTACTAAAGAGGAGAGCCCTTCCTGAAAAAGAAATAGATGCAGTTCCAGTTGGGTATTATCTCAAGGATGGTGTGTTGATGCGGAAGTGGCGCCCTCCTGATATCCCTGCCAATGCAGATTGGGCAGTGGTCAGGCAAATTGTTGTTCCGAAGGTCTATAGGAATGAGATCTTAACAATGGCTCATAGTTTACCTTTAGGAGGTCATCTTGGTGTTAACAAGACTGTTGATAAGATCATGAAACACTTCTTTTGGCCTGGGCTTCGGAAAGACGTTTCCAACTTTTGCAAAACCTGTCACACTTGTCAGGTAGTTGGAAAACACCAGTTAGACCCGCCTGTAGCTCCATTGCAGCCTATCCCAGCATTTGGGGAGCCATTCTCTAGGGTCATTGTTGATTGCGTTGGTCCATTACCCAAGACTAGATCTGGAAATCAGTACTTGTTGACAATCATGTGTGCATCTACCAGATTCCCCGAAGCCATACCTCTACGTAACATCAAGGCAACTGCAATCTCGAAGGCTTTGATAAAGTTCTTCACGTTGTTTGGTCTTCCCAGGGAAATTCAGTCAGACCAAGGTAGCAATTTCACTTCAGGATTGTTTCAGCAGGTTGTGTATGAACTAGGTGCAAAGCAGATTCTTTCTAGTGCCTATCATCCAGAAAGTCAGGGTGCCTTAGAGCGGTTTCATTCCACTCTCAAGACAATGATGAGGACTTATTGTTATGACCATGAGAAAGACTGGGATGAAGGGGTTCATTTGCTGTTGTTTGCAGCTAGAGAAGCAGTGCAGGAGTCTACTGGATTCAGTCCATTTGAGCTAGTGTTTGGTCATGAAGTGAGAGGACCTTTGCTATTATTGAGTGAACAATGGCAAGAGGAAGAGCCGCAAATCAGTCTGTTAGACTATGTTAGCAAGTTCAAGGAAAGATTGCCTGCAGCTTGTGACCTTGCCAAAGAGAACTTGAAATCAAGTCAGGGAAAAATGAAAACTTGGTATGATCATAAGGCTAGAAGCCGTGAGTTTAAACCAGGAGACAAGGTCCTTGTGTTGTTTCCCTTGCAGTCCAATCCACTGCAGGCTAGATTTCATGGTCCTTATGAAATTCTGACAAAACTCAATGATCTCAATTACATTGTGAAGACTCCAGATAGGAGAAAACCAAAACAATTGTGTCATATTAACATGCTAAAGCCTTATCATGACAGAAATGCTAGGGTTGCAGCTGTCACTTCAAATTCTCCAATGGTCGAAACGTGTGAAGATGAGGGGGAGTTTCAAGATGATGAACCAAGAATTAAAGCTGAAGTTCTTTCATGTAAATTGTCAAACACTGAAGTGTTGCAAAATCTTGATGTAAAACTCCAGCACTTAGAACCCTCACAGAGAGATCAGTTTGAAAGGTTGATCAAGAAATATGAGGATTTGTTTCCTGATGTTCCAAAGAGAGTTACTATAGCCTCTCATGATGTAGATGTTGGTGATGCCAAACCAATAAAACAGCATCCATACCGGATGAATCCTGAAAAGAGAAAGATTGCTGAGAAAGAGGTTGAGTACATGTTAAAACATGATATTATCAGACCCTCCAACTCCGATTGGAGTTCACCCTGTGTGCTAGTTCCAAAACCTGATGGAAGTACTAGATTCTGTACAGATTATCGCAAAGTCAATGCTGTAACTAGAACTGATGTGTTTCCAATACCTAGGATTGATGATTGTATTGATAGTGTAGGGCAAGCAAAGTTTCTGACCTAGATTGATTTATTGAAGGGTTATTGGTGTGTGCCTTTAACTGAGAGGGCCAAGAGCATCTCTGCTTTTGCCACACCATCTGGATTGTACCAGTATGAAGTCCTACCCTTTGGCATGAAAAATGCCCCAGCCACGTTCCAAAGGATGATACAGTCTACAATCGCCGGATTGCCACACACGGGTGCATACATCGATGACCTGATCACATGGAGTGACTCCTGGGAAGAACATCTAAAAGATGTAGAGACGTTGTTCCAGCGCCTGACCCAGGCTAACCTGACTGTTAACCTGAGCAAGAGTGACTTTGGTTGTGCTGCTGTCACCTATCTTGGCTACGTCATAGGCCAGGGTAAGGTGGCACCCATAAATGCTAAAGTCCAAGCCATCATGGACTTTCCAGTTCCTGACAACAAAAAAGCTTTGCGCCGCTTCCTTGGAATGATCGGGTACTACCGCAAGTTCTGCAAGAACTTTGCTGAGATTGCTCTCAGTCTAACTAACCAACTGAAGAAAGGCGTAAAGTTCACCTGGGATGATGCATGCCAGAGAGCCTTCGATCGCCTGAAGTCTCTGCTGTGTCACTTCCCCGTGCTCAAATCTCCTGACTTCAACAAACCGTTCTCCATCGCGGTCGATGCTAGCGACCAAGCTTGTGGATCTGTGCTCCTACAGAGAAGTGACTCTGATGACATTGAGCATCCCGTGGCATACTTCTCCAGGAAGTTCAATCGCCACCAAAGGAACTATTCCACAATAGAGAAGGAACTGTTGGCTCTGGTCCTTTCTTTACAACACTTTGAGGTTTATGTTTGTACAGGACAAAAGCCAATGATTGTGTACACTGACCACAATCCGTTGATGTTTTTGAGTAAGATGAAAAACAAGAATCGGAGATTGTTGAATTGGAGTTTGATTTTACAGGAGTTTGACTTGGAAATTAAGCATGTGAAGGGTACAGACAATGTAATTGCTGATTGCTTATCCCGTGTTTGAATGTGTATATATACATCATGTGTTTGAATATTGTATGATATGTATATATAGACAAGTGTTCACTTAACCATTTTGTATTGAAAAGAAAAATTTTGCCTTTATGAGTCAAAATTTTTCCCTTTTGGAATGGAGGTGTAATGTGAATATAGGCCACTAGATGGCAGTATTTACCTTTTTTTGTTAAGCTCAGACTGGAGTCATGTTTAGACATGTCCTGGACATGTCTGGGGCAAGTCTCAGAAAATAAAAAAAAAGAGGTCTAAATGTGGGTGGGGTCTGCAAAAGAGTATATAAGGAAAAGAATTGAGACAGTAAAGTAGTAGGAGAAATTGCAAGAAAATGACCAGACCTGCCATTCTGTTCAAGACCTGTGACGTTTCTTTTGTGGATTTCTTTGCCTGTGTTTGAGCATTTTCATCATCCAGGACATCACCAAGCCACCCCACCAAAAAGGGACTGTAATTATTTCTGTTTTTTCTTATTTATCAATCTTGGTCTTTAGTTGTAGGTTGTTATTAGTCTTTGTCTTTGTTAAAAATTAAATGTGTTTTAGTTGTTAAAACTGTGTTTGTCATCCCTTGCTGTTGCTGTTGTGTTATAAATGTAATAACAAATTGGGGCCATAACAATATGTTCAAAACAACTTTTTGCAAGCAGAAGGTATAAATTTATCTAGGCCTGCATGTACAGTAAAATTTTTAGGAAGAGCTCATTACACACCATATATCAGGACAGAACAAGACACATTAACATACAAACTTAAATATTTCTACACATACATTTTCTGTATATCTTTTTACACTCAACAAAAATATAAACGCAACACTTTTGTTTTTGCTCCCATTTGTCATGAGATGGACTCAAAGATCTAAAATTCATTCCAGATACACAATATTACCATTTCTCTCAAACATTGTTCACAAATCTGTCTAAATGTGTGATAGTGAGCACTTTTGCTTTGCTGAGACAATCCATCCCACCTCACAGGTGTGCCACATCAAGATGCTCATCAGACACCATGATTAGTGCACAGGTGTACCTTACACTGCCCACAATAAAAGGCCACTCTGAAATGTGCAGTTTTGTCTCAGAGCAAAATGCCACAGATGGCGCAAGCATTGAGGGAGCGTGCAATTGGCATGCTGACAGCAGGAATGTCAACCAGATCTGTTGCTCGGGCATTGAATGTTCATTTCTCCACCATAAGCCGTCTCCAAAGGCGTTTCAGAGAATATGGCAGTACATCCAACCGGCCTCACAACCGCAGACCACATGTAACCACACCAGCCCAGGACCTCAACATCCAGGAGGTTCACCTCCAAGATCGTCTGAGACCAGCTACTCAGACAGCTGCTGAAACAATTGGTTTGCATAACCAAAGAATTTCTGCACAAACTGTCAGAGACCGCCTCAGGGAAGCTCAACTGCATGCTCGTCGTCCTCATCGGGGTCTTAACCTGACTCCAGATCGTCGCCGTAACAGACTTGACTGGGCAAATGCTCACATTCGATGGCGTCTGTCACGTTGGAGAGGTGTTCTCTTCACGGATGATTCACGGATGAATCTCGGTTTATATTGTTCAGGGCAGATGGCAGACAGCGTGTGTGGCGTCGTGTGGGTGAGCGCTTTGCTGATGTCAATGTTGTGGATCGAGTGGCCCATGGTGGTGGTGGGGTTATGGTATGGGCAGGCATCTGTTATGGACGAAGAACACAGGTGCATTTTATTGATGGCATTTTGAATGCACAGAGATACCGTGATGAGATCCTGAGGCCCATTGTTGTGCCATACATCCATGAACATCACCTCATATTTCAGCAAGATAATGCACGGCCCCATGTTGCAAGGATCTGTACACAATTCTTGGAAGCTGAAAATGTCCCAGTTCTTGCATGGCCAGCATACTCACTGGACATGTCACCCATTGAGCATGTTTGGGATGTGCTTGACCGGCGTATACGACAGCGCGTACCAGTTCCCACTAATATCCAGCAACTTCGCACAGCCATTGAAGAGGAGTGAACCAACATTCCACAGGCCACAATTGACAATCTGATAAACTCTATGCGAAGAAGATGTGTTGCACTGCATGAGGCAAATGGTGGTCACACCAGACACTGACTGGTTCTGAGTCCCCAGACCCCCAATAAAGCAAAAACTGCACATTTCAGGGTGGCCTTTTATTGTGGACAGTCTAAAGTACACCTGTGCACTAATCATGGTGTCTGATGAGCATCTTGATGTGGCACACCTGTGAGGTGGGATGGATTGTCTCAGCAAAGCAAAAGTGCTCACTATCACACATTTAGACAGATTTAGGAACAATGTTTGAGGAATGGTAATATTGTGTATCTGGAATGAATTTTAGATCTTTGAGTCCATCTCATGACAAATGGGAGCAAAAACAAAAGTGTTGCGTTTATATTTTTTTTGAGTGTATTTAGCTCTTATGTATGGCAATTACTTCATGAAAAAGAAATCTTGAATAAACTCAGAAACATGAATAGCATGTGAAATAGTTTATCTGTGCCCTCTCCTCCATGTTGTCGTTGTATATAATCTCGACCATGGTTTGCTGTGCTGCGTGGGGATGCTGCAATTGCTGCAAGGTTGAGTACAAATGTACAGTTTGTAGGCCCAATTCAGCAGGAGAAATCGAACAATCATTCAAAATTACAACAACAACAAATATGTGAGGTGATCATATTTAAACACTGCACATGCATTTTTTCCACAACCAAAGACCACACGATTTGGAAGCTTATTGTTCAGTTTATTGAAAGTAAGGAACGGGGAAAGGCTTGTATAGCTTAGGGAGTTAAGACTCAGGGTGCAGTGTGAGAGTGGTCTGTCTCATTGCAGGAAGTTCTCTGGCTCTTATTGATTCGCTTGCTCTTCTTCTGAGAGAGAGAGGGAGAAAAAGACAGGAGAAAGGGTTAGACACACCTATATGGGCTTGGATGGGAAATGGTGCTGACAGATGAGGCTGGTCTTTGTTTCCTAACTTAGCTTATGGAACTTAAGTAGTTGTAATCAGCTATGGTGCTGATGTTTAAGGAAGTATGGTGACTGGCATCAGTAACATGCAGCAGGAATTAGTATAAAGATGGATCATGTTCTTTGCAGTCTTTCAGACAAGTAATAGAGTACAGCTCAATATCTATACTATTCAGTATGACTCTCCACTTAGTCTTCTATGCTTAATTTTCCAAATTGTTTAGCCTATTTGGCCAATGCTTTCCATTTTCAATTTTCTATTTGGTCCTCCAGCTTCCCTCTCCCTTAACCATCAATCCAAAATTAGCAAAATGAGCAGCGACATACTATTGACAAGTAGTAGTCAATAGAATCTCAAATCCTAAAAACGCTAACTATAGGTGAAGTTTTAGCTAATTGAACAGCAGTAAAGAAATTAGCTCATACAATCAATATTAATAGCGATGTATCACAGACACGGATGGCTTTCTGCTTTAAAAAACCCCTTAAGCCCTGAGCCTCTACTTTGAAAATGGCAAGCCCAAAATGAAATGAGTATATCTCTGCGACTGCTTGGTCCATTTGAATAATCTTGGTATCGTAATAAAGGTAAGACCATTTGGGATTTCATACCTGGTGTAAAAATCACTATATATGTCACTGAGTCAAAGTTAATGGAGATGGAACACAGTGTAAATGAAAGATCTAATTTTGCACCTAACAAAGTTTTACTTCGATTTGTTAAGTTGCTGCCTGAAACCTCTAAAAAATTACAGCACAGAATGTCATTATTATCTGTGCCAAAGTTTATTCTGATAAGGTCAAAATTAGAGAGGAATGTCTAGGTGGCTTCTCCATTTTGGCAATGTAGGTACCTTGTGTTCCATTTCAGATTTCTCAGATAGTAAGCTGTAAAACCCATAAAATTTCACTCATATATCACTACAGGCATCCATTCCTTCCAAATACAAAATTTTTTAATTTTTAGAATAAAAAAAATTATTATTATTTCTGCCAGTTTTGTTGCCTATACAATTTCCCATTCAAAGATAATACATACAATGAAAATTATGTTGGACTCCACTGGAGCATATTTATTAAAAAGCAAAACAAATAAGTAAAATGATAAATACAAAGGCATTGTGAAAATATGTTAAAGAAAAGTAAGAATAACAAAAACCGCAGCGATTATTTGTAGAAGGCAACTGCGATTATTTCCAAAATAAAAAATAAAAAAATTAAAAAATAAAAAAGGGTACCCTGATCAGGAATCGTACCTTCGTACCTTCACAATTTCCTTTCAGCAGCACGGCATTTTATCCAATAGGCTGCGCCAATCGACAACAGTCTATGGTCAAATTGCCCATTCAACGAATGGGAAAGGAAAATGCATACTGTACTGTTGTAGTCTCAGTTTTTGTGCGGAATAGTGCAAAGATTCTGTCAGATAACGACTTTGAAAATGATTGTTGAATATTTAGCGGATAATTATTCGGACTATACCTCAAACAAACTAGTTATGTGTTTATATTGTCGCGCTATTCAAGAACATGCATATGTCCCATGGACTCAGCTTGACGCACTCGGAACGCAAGGCTGTAGCTCAGGCTAGGTTTCTGCCATTAAGGTGCTTTAGAGTTCGTTAGAATCATCAGGACTTATACAATCAAATTCCTACCGGCATAGTCTTACTGACAGCATCACAAGCCGAAAGCAGAGAGAAAAGTACATTGCAAGGAAGCTGATTGCTACGGAGCTGAGATATTTGAAGCAACGCCCTGGGAGAGAACATGCTAGGATCCCGGCAGATCTAGTTTCGTTATAACACGAACACATTGGACTAACAATAGCCAGCGCAGATTTACCCTCGAGCAGTTTTTTTTATTGCAAAATATCATAGGTAAGAATTTTTTTCTGCTCATCTCTGTAGACTGTAATGTGTATGCCTGCTGTTCTTTCAATGTGGTGTCGGTTTAAAATTACAGGGCTCATATCGTTGCATTCTGTGGACTTTCCTATTTTTTTTGAGGTATCGTTTTAATGTATAGCACGAATTCAGCAGAAATCCTGGCGATTCAGTGCTGATATGATTTTATCCTATGTTCTACTGCATGCTTATTTACTTGCTTGGTGCTTGAATTGTGTTCGGTTGAGGTAAAAATGGTTTACATGAGCTTTTGGCCGAGTTTCTTCGCGAAATGTGGATATGCCGCTTGACAATGTCGCGATTTAGAAAAATGCTGTATTTATAATGCGTAATACTACACCCCGGTACCAGGGCGTAGTTCTTAAGGGGTGAACATAGTGTAACGTTAACTTTATTATAATAGCTAACGTTAGATACCTTGTACTCAAAGAGAACCTCACTACACCACTTCCACCACTATAGCCAGCCTGATGTTATATTTACGTTAATTCTCTAACATTTCACTCCTCCACCCCACTCCAAAAAACATCACTTTAAGAAGCCTTTTTCTCTAATATCGCGTCATTGGATGAAATGACACCGAGAGAACGGAGTTTTCCATTATGCTGCTGCTCATGGTTAGCGCGTGTAACTGTGTCGCTAACTGTACCTAGCTAGTATCCTAGCCTATTTTTCTGCCCTTAAACGTTCAATATATCTTGAATCGTACAGGGGATAATCCAGGAAAACGCTTTACTGGATGTGTTAATTTAACTCAGATGTGCTGACGATACACAGTCTAATTCTTTAATCGTCTTACCTTTTGAAAGATCACGAATGGTCCATTCCGCTTCATTTCAGCTGCTGGACTAGTAGTCTTCGTCGCTAACTCCCGGGAACTATTGGGAGACTCCACGACCCACCATTACTGTAAAAAATTGGTCTGGAGTGAACGGAGTTGACGCGACTCTCACTCTACATGGCTCTCCTGTTCAATATCGACACTAGGCTGTGTGCCTTGTTGAGTAACATTATACCGGCTAACTGCACCTAGCACAAAGACACCGATTAAGTTACGTAACCAGAAACAATGGCTATCAACGAAAGTTAAGCCGCTTCATTTTCAACTCCTTCATATTTTGCGAATATCATGTTAGAACAAGCAAAAAGAGGTTAAAATTACCTGATTGCTTGCTGTGTCCGCATCTTCTGCCATCTTGGCGCCATGAAATCGACCCCTCGGTCGAATTTCTGACACATGCGCAGTTTGTAGAATTGATGTTATCTTCCACTTGATACATAATGCCCGTGACCTCGTGACGTAGTTTTGACAGATATTTCACGCTATTCAGGTTCGTATTCATTCTGAAGAAAGTGCGTCCGTAAACTGCAATCCGTATTTGTCAATTAGTAAAGTTGTAACTTTATGAGTTGTATTCTCACAGAGAATTTATACAATGCATAATCTACACGAGATTTGACTTAAACAAGAGTTTGCAAATTTTTTATTTATGCACAACCATAGACTAACATGCACACATTTTTAATACGTGCACGATTTTTATGTGTACACACACGAAACTTTTGACCCCATTTACCCCATTCTCCTATATTCAATTCCGGTTGGAAAGCTGAAAAACACAGTTTTATTACTTGCTCTTGTTCCCAGTTTTGGCACTACACACAATTTTGCTCAGCAGACTCTCCTCTTCAGTGTGGTACCTCCATTTCATAGATTAGATTTATGATCTTTGAGGTAGAGGCAGGAGTATGTAAGATGCCTAGGCTAAAATCTCCGTTGGACCAAATCATTTCCGCTGTCCTTGAAGTATACCTGATATCATTGGCTGTGCCTCTGAAAAATGTTCAAACCCAGTGGGGATGAAGTGTATTTGCCCCTCATGTACAAAAAACTTACACCCACCCCCCATCCCAGCATGTGTACCTGGGGACATCCCACCTGGGGCAGGGAGAGGGGCTCACCCTTTGTGTCCACATTCAATCCACTTGCCTTGGCTTCACCAGAGTCGCAACAGCTTTCCCATCATTATTAACAATGCAGTAATGCCCTCTGCTGGAGCTTGAAAAAAGCACCTGCTCTGCAAGACACTCAAGGCTCTGGCAATGAACACTCATTTGGCATGAGACCTCACTGTAACATGCTCGCAGCCAAAAAAAAAAAAAAAATACAGTTTGCTAATGGGCATGATGGAATTTGAAAGAATGATAAAGGAGCTCAGAGGTTCCCAAATAGGATTTATACAGTGTGCCAGAATTCTATTGCATTCTGCTGCTTATAAACCCAGTGAGAGAGAGCACATAGAGAGAGAGTTTACCCCCCAATAAATGTAAGACTGCAGATGCTATGGGACGTAAAGCATGTTAACTTTCTTTTTGAGAGTCACCACATTTTAATACTGCAGGGAAACAGGAGGTCATAGTTGGCCATTAAAGTTTTCCTTATCAGTATGATGAACTGAAAGGGTAAACTGAGTAGGGATAAATATCTCAATTAGATTTTTCTAGGAAGGTTCTAGGATGATTGTGGCACACATTTTTGAGACAGACCGTTTTAGATAAGATTTTTTTTTCCCTTCAAATTCAAGTTTGGATTTTTAAAAAATATATATTTTATTAAGATTGAGGGTGAAGAGCAACCACACTTTTTCTTGACATCTTTGCCTAATATTTACCAATGGTGCAAGTATTATTGGAGGGTACTGAAAAAAACATACAACCCCAATTCGAAATAGTTGGGACGAAGTGTAAATTGTGAATAAAATCAAAATGCAATGAATTTCAGATCACATGAGCCAATATGTTATTTACAATAGAACATAAATAACATTTATAATGTTGGAACTGAGGCATTTTATATTTTTATTCATTAAAATTAGCTTATTGTAAATTTTCTGGCTGTAACAGGTCTCGAAAAAGTTGGGACACAGGCAAAAAAGAGCTGAAAAAACAAATAATGAATAAGAGAATCAGCTGAAAGAACATTTAAAGTAATTACGTTACCTGGCATCAGGTGTGTAACATGATTGGCTATGAAAGGGATGTCTTAGAGAGGCTGAGTCTCTCAGAAGTAAAGATGGCCAGAGTCTCTCCAACCTGTGAAGGCTCACGTAAAAAAATTGTGGAATACTTTATAAACAATGTTCCTCAAGGGCAAATTACAAAGGCTTTGAAGGTCTCATCGTCGGCAGTGCATGATATCAGAAGATTCAGAGAAACTGGAAAAATCTCTGTGCATAAGGGACAAGGCCGCAGACCTTTCCTGGATGCCCGAGATCTTCGGGCCCTCAGACGCCACTGCATCACTCACAAGCATGATTCTGTCATTGACATAACTAAATGGGCCTAGGAATACTTCAAGGAACCACTGCCTGTAAACGTAGTCTGCCGAGCCATCCACAGATGCCATCTAATACTCGATCATGCAAAAAGGAAGCCATTGTTGAGCATGATCCAGAGGCGCCGCCGTGTTCTGTGGGTCAAGGCTCATTTAAAATGGACTGTAGCAAAGTGGCCAAGTGTTCTGTGGTCAGAGGCAAAGTGGTCTGTGGTCAGAGAAGTCCAAATTTGACATTCTTGTTGGAAATGATGTGCATCATGTCCTCCAGGCTAAAGAGAAGAAAGACCACCCCTCCTGTTATCAGCAGTCAGTTCAGAAGCCAGCTTCTCTGATGGTATGGGGATGCATTAGTGCATATGGTGTGGGACACTTGCATGTTTTAAAATGCACAATGAATGCTGAAAGGTTTATAAAAGTTTTAGAGCAACATATGCTCCCCTCCAGACGACATCTATTCCCGGGAAGGTCTTGTGTATTTCAGCAGGACAATGCTAAACCACATACTGCAGCTATTACAACAGCGTAGAAGAAGAGTCCGTGTGCTAAACTGGCCTGGATGTAGTCCTGATCTTTCACCGATTGAGAACAGTTGGTGCATAATTAAACGAATTCACCACAAAAAAAAAGGACAAATAAGATATGAAAATGTATAACAAGAGTTGTCAGAAAGACAACAAAGCTCGCCGGGGCAAGGTTAATGTTTTTCTGCACGCGGACGGACGCGGACAGGGACGGACGCGGACGCCGGGGGAACGACAATAGCTCCCCGGACACATTCGTCCCGGCGAGCTAAAAACAGGTGTGCTGGTACAAACATTATAGGAGATGGTTAAACAGAGTCATGTCATGTTGCAATTAGAGAGTCATCCCAGTGGGATTGTGGTAAACTTCTGCCTCCAATGTCATCAGCAGACCCCATGATTAAATTCTAATGACAGTGATTAACTCATCCTAGCCGAGGCCAAGAGAAAGTCTCTCAGTTTGCTGGAATCCACAATGACCTCTTTCTATTTAACTTTTGTTCCATGCCCACTGCAACTAGTAACAAGCCGACCAACAGCATCATGTCCACAAGGAGACAGCAGCCTTTCCCAATTGATGACCATGAGCAGCCCTTTTGTGAGAAGTGAGGAGGTTGGACTTGTGCTGACTGAGCTTCCAAAGTAAAATTCACTCGCAAATGCAGATTATTATATTAAACGTATGATGCTCAGAGCCGACAGCTGGAATCAACACTTGATGCAGAATTTAAGGCAACAATTTTTTATTTTTTTTAAATTGTGTGTTTTTGTTATTTGTTACAGAGCTGATCATTTCAAATCTAGTGATTCCAGCGCTCCCCTCTCCACTTCACCCTCAAATAACTGTGCCAATTTCTGCATCCAGATAGTCCTACCATGCTCTCCATCAGTGCCCAGGACTCCTCCAGCTGCTCCATAGGTTTGCTCCACCAGGTACAGAATCTGGCACAGCGCCGGCCCTGAAACCAATATTGGCGCAGCCACTCAAATTCCACCTGCAGAAAGGCAAGAGCAGACCACATCCGAGGTGCATTCATGAGCAACACAGACAGATGCGATAAAAACAACAATAATACAAACAAATACTGAATATGACCAAATAATCGCCCGCATGCAAATACACGCCAGTGTGCAAAAAGCCGCCGGGGGTCCAACCTCATTTTGCGTATTAAACGCCGGTTTAATTATTCTGGCTGTGTGTGTGTTACCTTCTTTAAGGCTTTGTAATTCTCAAAGAGCTTCTCAAAGAGGGATAAAATGGCTCACATGAAACAAAACATTTGTAACATTTAGAATCATATTGTACTTAAGTTTATCATAATTTTGGAACAGAAAAAGGGCCACAAATACAAAAAAATCTTCATGAAAATTCAGCGATGAAATTGTTAAAAAAAACAAAAAAACGTGTTAAGTCAACTGGTGGCATAATCAACCAGTGGAGGGTGCTACACATACAATCCCTGGGAAACAGTGATGGAACTCAACTTATCCATATTCTAAACCGTTTACTGGCAATGCTTCCTTGTGACTATTCAAAAACCGTTTCGGGTGTACGCACTACTGATAGGATAGAGTAACTGCGTGGATAAATAGAGCAACTCCATGTCCGCAGATGTCTACATCTACGGAAACTATTTACTAAAATGAAGTAAACAGTGTTGAAAACAGGATGTCATGTACCGTGTCTGAAACGAGCAAAATATACTGGCAGCAAATTCTGTGAAAGAATTATCGAAAATTAACCTCACACATAAAGTCCTCAAATCGGAAACGGGATAGTACAACAGAACAGTTCAAAACCTAATTAAAGAGGAAGTCTAATAGTCATTTTGTCTTCATTAAAGACGGAAAATTTGTCATTAATTATTTTGGCCTATATTACTCTTCAAAATTCAAAGCATTGCTTGTCTTTCATGAGGTGCAATTCTCCTTTCTGATCAACCATCTGTGTATGCTATACCTTCTTCAGGCAAAGGCAAGATAGGAATTCTCCTCCGGTGGCAATAATAGCAGATCGCCACTTTACTGTCGAGATAGCTGATTGCTACGAGCCTACGCGGCGGAAAAGATTTATTTAAGAAGTAGGGATGGCACATATTAATGAACATGAACATGTGCATGTGTCAGATTACAGCCAAAGGCTAGCTTACATCTATTGTCCCTATGACATTTTGAGTAACCTCACGGAAAGATTTCAAAAAAAAAAAAAAAGGATGAAGCTTCCAATCCCAGCGCTACAACAGACGCTGTACAAAAGAACTGGTAGAGGAACAGATAGTCTAAGAAGAAAAAACCGGAGATGGCCAAGAGCTGTGTATATATATCGGTGCTGCTCTCAGGTGGTTTAGAAAACAAGAAACCTCAGGGTCTAAAAAGTGATGCGCAACTAGCCAGGGAAGTTATGCAGTTTTAGTTGTCTCGGGTAGTCCTGTTGGTGGTCTTTAATCCTGCTAATGTTAGTTTATAAGTGCATTATAGTCGTTTTTGGCCGACTAGCTTGATTAGCTGTGTAGCAGCAAAACTTGGAAGCTACTAGTATTTGTTCTGACAAAGGGAGGCTGTTGTATAACTGGGCAAAGTCTTGTATTTATACGAGAAAAAAATAAAGCATGCTTGAAGAGGGATAGCAGAAAAGTGTTTTTGTATAAACAATTGTGATTTTTTTTCTGTTACAAACATCTCCTAATCATATTCATTCTGAAGTTTCTGTATGGATATAATGTATTGTTGGTCCATATTTTCTGTATGGCTTTCACACGACTATCACTGAGGTTGTTTGTTTATATGTAGGCCTACTTATATTGTAACTGAGCAGCTCTCAATCTCTGCCTCCATCAGAAAAAGGTGCGGGTTCGTGTGTGGCTTGGGGATGGGGGGCAGGGTCTGCTGGCATAGGCGAGGGGCCGGAAACCAGCTAAAAACAACCAAATCAGTTACAGCAGCTTTAACTAAAATGATCTTCACTGTTAAACTGTTTGTTAGAAAAACCAACTCCAAGATAGCTTATTATATCCATTGCATTCACCAAAGTTATGCCTGAGAGCAGCTAAAACTGTTGTTTGCAGGTGCTTCCTTGTGAACATGTCACAGTAACACTTAATAACCAGTGTTTCTTTGCAAAATTGCTTGAGTTCCTATGCATGCGTATGTTACTGTTCTCAAGAAATATATTTATGATCGCATCCAACTAAATTAGCGTAAATAAGAAATAAGGGACAAACGATTTCTGCTTCAAGTAACAACCTAGGTTTTTCCAGATCACAGGAGACCTGTACTCGCCGCATAAGGTTTGCCACCAGGAATGTGAAAGCCTTGATAGATTCAGATACTCTGCCTGAGTGTCATACAGCAGTGGTTGGACACTAACTGAAGAGACTGAGTATTATTGGTGTGGCACAGTGAGAAACCAGACTTCCTGCAGTAGGGAAGATTGGTGAAATAGGATCTGGTAACACATTTCTGGAAAGGTCCACCTCAGTATGAAAAGTGCAACCACAGTACTGGACTAGCCTTCAAGACAACTCAAAGAGCTACCAATTGAACTGAGTGAACGCTTCTTGACTGCCAGGTTTGCACTTAAGAATGATCATGATGATATAATCATTAGTAGAGCATATGAACCTACTTTGAATAGAAATGATCTTGAGGGGAAATAAATAAATAAAAACAACAAAAAAAAAAAAACCCTTTTTCGCAGGTCTTGATCAAGTGATTGTCAATACACCAGAACGCCTGGTGATACTTGGTGACATAAATGCTTGTGTTGAATCTGATCAAGAAATTGGGACACCAATTAAATGTCAAAGAATCAGAAATTTAGCCAAAATTGACTTCTACTTACCAACTGCACAAAGCACCATCTCCCAATTAATTGCACATGGTTCCAGATGAACAGATAAAGGAACATGGAAACACCCCAGATTAAAACACTGGCATCAAATTGACTTCATAATTACCAAGTCCACAGATCAAAAGGAAATCAAGAAAGTTTGGACCATCACTATTGCTGTTTTATGGACCACTAATAAGTGCAGTGTTCAGTCATGATCAAGCCCTGCAATCAAGACAGATTACAAGCCAAAGTGAAGAGATTTGATACTACCCTTCTGCAAAAACCCAGCTGCTTCTCAAAAATTTAAGACAACACTGGCCAAGTTTCTCGCACTCAGATGAAAAACCTGTGATCAAGATGTGGAAAAATCTTAAGAACTAGATTCTGAATTGACAGGAAACAGGGTCAGAACCAACATGAAGACAAAAGTCCAGTTCATAAGCTTTAGCCCATTAATAATTGCATTCAGGCAATCCAGGTCAAAAACAGGCCATTGCCCTTCAGTACAAAAGGAAGAATCCAGATTCATAACAAAAGTTTAGTTCAATAGTCAAAACCAGGAAGCTGGTTTTCAATCAAAAGACAGAATCAAATACGAAAAAAAAGACGATAGAAACCAAAATTCCGTAGCAGAAATCAAACATTGGTGAACAGAAGACACGAGGAACAGGACTGGTAATCATAAACCAGGGACAAAATCAACTGTAACCACAGGGAATTCATGAGTCAAGAAAAACAGTCATATGAAAAAGGCTTAACAAACTAGCACTGGGCTTACACCAACAGAGCGAATATAAAGAGAAGGAAAGGGCCTAATTACATTGGGCTCAGGTGTAAGGAGCTGAGGATTGTGCAGGAAGGTGGCTACAAATGAGGGGCAATCAAACAATGAGCAGGGGGCGGTGCACCTGAGGAGTGAGAACAGAAAATGCATGAGAAAGGGAAGACTAATACATAGAACTGCTCAAATAAAGAATGAGATATGAAAAATAAAAATCACAGTCACAAAATTAACGTAACTTAACTAGACAGTATTATAACCTGACAGTATACCCCCCTCCCCTTGGCCACCCCCAGGTGAAAGACCAGGACCAGGTAACAAGATAACTTGTACAGAGAGTCTTTTTTTAAATGAACTTTGTTTATTGAGTTTTACAATTATATACAATTGTTATCCAATATTTTATTTTTTTAAAAATCCAGACATGTTTTCCATCTTATAAACAGAAATTGTCAAGTGGCATTTGATATGTTACTGAACACCCAAACAACCCACAAGAACTAGAGATGGGTTTGGCAGTTCTTTTGACGGTACTGAATCACTAGAATCCGTTCATTCAAAAGATTCCTTCAAAAAATTTGTTAACCGGATCGTTCAGTGTTTAGCAGTAGTCCTGACTGCATAGTGCATAGTTCTCCAACTCCCTAAACAGCCAAACGATCCGTAATTCAGTTCATGATTCAGCCCTGAGGTTCACATTCACTCTGTAAGATGTTCACCGCACGTACTGAGGGATGATGCGTTCACGGACAATAGTCATTGGCGGGAGACACAGTGCTACTTTGAGTGGAATACATGCATTAAACTTGCAACACGGTGAACGGAGTCTCAGCTCTGTGCGCAGTACATTCACTTAACGTGCTACACAGGTGTTAGCAAGTTTACATGGGGCTAATTTTAGCAGTAGGCTATGGTTATGAACGTGAATGCGCAGTATGTGAACGTGAATCACATTGTCTGCGACAGTTCACAGTGTGCGAGTGAGTTACACAGAGCGCTACTGTCGGCAGTTCATTCTCTCAATGAGAATCACTCCCAAACCCTGACAGACTCCCCTCTCTGTGTGTAGTATACGTTCGCGAGTGACACAACACTACACTCAACAGCACATTCACTGACCGAATCAGCGGCGATTGGTGGTGCGTTCACTGTGTGTAGTGCATTCAGTGGTCTATATAGATCAGTGGGTTGAACGGATCCCACCCAAAGAGACGATCTGTCTCCACCACCCGTTTTCCTCGCGAGTGATTAATTGTTTGGTTGGACAGAATAGTTCCACTGCCGGCCTGATGGCCTCGCTGCTGAGCTCAACTGAACTGAGCAATGAACAAATCAATCCAAGAAAGTGATTTAGGTCAGTGAGCTCTCTTTAACAATTCGTTCCTTCGAACGAATCATTCGTGAACGATACAACACTAAAAAGAACCAGAATGCCAGAATTTAAAGCAGCACTATGTAGTTTTCCTCGGATTCACTCATGGTGCTCCCCTGCAGTTGATAAACTGTATTGTCTGGAACAACTGTCGTAAAATCTGTCAACACATTTGTTGACATGCCAACGACACCAGCAAACTTTCTGAAGCAGGACATGTAATGTGCAATCCGATCAACCATGTCTTCAGACCAGGTAAGGAAGACTTAAAGGTCTACTAAGTTAGAAAAAATAAACAGCGTAGACATGTGTTATTGCCTGTAATTCACAAATCCAGCATTTAACTTTTGTAATTGTATGTCATATTGGCAAAAAAATGAAGAAACTAGACACTTTGAGACCTCTCCTTAAAACTTGTGAGCTATTGGCTAATCGGCTGCCACGTATGAAAAGTAAGTTGCACCGGAGCTAGTGAGAAAATGACTTGTTTCACTCCATATTTCAACAGCCAATTTGTGACAGAAAGACAAGTTATAGTTAGCGTATTTGGGAGGAATATTCTTATCGATACATTTTCTACATACTCAATGAAATGATTTACACAAACTGTCCAGATTTTGTGGGTTTTTAACTTTTCCGCGAACAAAGCTCTGATCTCATCTGGGATTGCAAAACAAAAAGTTTGCATTGGTCGTAAATGCGTGTACAATCGTTGAACGCATTTGTGCATTGTATACTCCACAAAATGAATTCAAGTTCAAAAGCCAGCATCTGTGATGGTATGGGGGTGTATTAGTGCCCAAGGCATGGGCAACTTACACATATGTGAAGGCACCATTAATGCTGAAAGGTACATACAGGTTTTGGAGCAACATATGTTGCCATCCAAGTAACATCTTTTTCATGGACGCCCTTGCTTATTTCAGCAAGACAATGCCAAGCCACATTCTGCACGTGTTACAACAGCATGGCTCCGTAGTTTAAGAGTGCGGGTACTAGACTGGCCTGCCTGTAGTCCAGACCTGTCTCCCATTAAAAATGTGTCGCGCATTATGAAGCGTAAAATACGACAACGGAGACCCCGGACTGTTGAACAACTTAAGCTGTACATCAAGCAAGAATGGGAAAGAGTTCCACCTGAAAAGCTTCAAAAATTGGTCTCCTCAGTTCCCAAACGTTTACTGAGTGTCGTTAAAGGAAAAGAAATGTAACACAGTGGTAAAAAGGCCCCTGTGCCAACTTTTTTGCAATGTGTTGCTGCCTTTAAATTCTAAGTTAATGATTATTTGCAAAAAAATAAATAAATAAAGCTTCTCAGTTTGAACATTGAATATCTTGTCTTTGCAGTGCATTCAATTGAATGTAAGTTGAAAAGGATTTGTAAATCATTGTATTCTGTTTTTATCTACGATTTACATAACATGCCAACTTCACTGGTTTTGTGTTTTGTATTAATCCTGACCTGTTCTCAGTCATTTTCATGAGTAACAAAATGTTCACTCCAAGAGCACTCCACACTTAACAGGTGTTGCTTGTTCTCCCCGATTAGGTAAGACCACAATCATTCATTTGTACGCGTTTGCTTAATTTAAATCAACGTTACTCAAAATTACTCTCGGTATTGAGTGAATAAAGCGGCATTTGGAAGTGAAATAGGCTATAAAAAATACGCGGCTCAAACTATTTGACGTTGACTTAAATTCAGCAAATACGCATCCAGATAAAAGACCCAAAGTTTTCCAAAATTTATTAGAGGAGCCAGTCAGTGAGGGTCTAATCTTTTCCAATCTAAGAAAACACAGAATGTTTCTTATCTAGATGTTAAAAGAGGGAGATGATTATTTCCAGTTGATCACTTTTCACCTTCTAGCCAACAGGGTGGCAAAAGCCACAGCATCTATTTTGAAAGCAGAGAGGGAGGGCAGTGAGGTAGCAACTTCAAAAAGCACACTAATAGGATTGGGTGAAATTTTTTCTCCAATTATCACTGATAAGGTTCTAAAAATCCCTAAGCAATAACTATATAAGGTTGGGCAAAGCCAAAACGTCTAAAATTTGCAGGAGATCTCAGTCCGCGGCGACATGACCGAGTACAGACTGCTGAACATTGTGTACAACAAAGCCATCGCACCCGACAGAGATTTTGGAAGGAAGAAGCTGAGCACCTGGAATCAGCGGCACATAGCAACAACCTCCGCTTGGTTTACAACATGTTCCACCAAGCCCGTGCCGGACGCCGCATCAGGACCACCCTTGTGAAGGATGCACAGGGAAATCTAATCTCCTCTGAAGCCGACTGCCTCGATTGCTGGAATGAACACTTCAGCCTTCTCCTTCACCACCCTCAAACCCCCACAGACCCCAACCTGGTTACCTCTGCCAACCTCGCCACCCCAAACTCTGACTGCAGAACTGACCCAGTAATAGCCCACAAAGTAGCTGGAAAACAACAAGGCCCTAGGAATCTGTGCCATCACTACAGAGATGCTGAAAGATGATGGTGACTGCATGACTCAATGGCTCACTCATATTATTAACCATGTGTAGGTGACAGAGCAGCTTCCCAGGAACTGGACGCATGGCATCACCTTACCCTTCTGCAAGCGGAAAGGCGAGAAGCTCATCTGTAACAATCACAGGGGCATCACCCTGCTCTCCATTCCTGCCAAACTCTTCACCAGGATCCTCCTCACCCGTGCACTCCCAGCCATCAGAAGCCACGGCGCCCTCAATAAGCTGGCTTTATGCCCAACCGTTCCACCACAGACCACATCTCTGCTCTCAGGCTCATAATCGAGAAGGTCAGAGAATTTCAGAAGACCCAACATCTTTTCATCACCTTCATAAACCTCAAAGCTGCCTTTGACACAGTAGACCATGCCTCCTTCTGGAACATTCTTAAGTACCTTGGAGTACCACCCAAGATCACTGCCATGTTCCAAAGGCTCTATATCAACACAAGAGAGCTGTGTCCGAGTGAGTGGGAAGGACTCCGGCTGGTTCCCCATTAACAGCGGGGTCCGACAGGGCTTAGTTGCCACCCCCGACCTGTTTAATTGCGTCGTAGACCACCTCATGATGCAGGTTTGCAAGGAGGTCTCGGTGTGTGGCTTAGCAACTACCATCTGACCAACCTGGAGTATGCTGACAACACCACCCTGTTCAGCTCCTCCCTATGAGACCTCACCAGTGCCCTCACCATTTACAATTCTGAGGCAACAAAACTTGGCCTCGGTGTGAGCTGGCAGAAGACCAAATTAATGTATGTTGGTGACAGACCACATCCTCCCCGTCTGTATGTTGGCTGTGATGCTGAGGAGTTTGTCAGCTCCTTCACCTACCTGGGCTCCACAATCACTAACAATGGGACCTCAAGGCGGAGATTGACCGCAGGCGTAGCCTTGCAGCTGCAGCCATGCAGTCTCTCTGGAGGCCCTTCTGGCGCATCACTCTGTCTTGCATGAGACAAAACTACACACATACAAAGTACAACGCAGCCATCATCTCTGTTCTCCTATATGGAGCTGAATCCTGGCCTTTGACCACCATTCTGGCAAAAAGGATAGATAGTTTTGACAGCAGGGCTCTCAGGACAATCAAGAACATCGAATGGCATCACCACATCACCAGTACCATCATACAGGAGTGCACCCACCAGTGTTGCATCCGTTGGTAAGGGCATGTATTACGACTCCCTCTGGAACACCCACTCGTGCGGTCCTCCCATTCAATCCCACTATTGCCGGCTGGAAAAGATCGTGCGGCAGACCCTGCACCAGATGGCTGGATATAATTAAGGAGGGCCTACACCATCCAGGGATCAATATGGAAGCCGCGGAAGACCTTGCCGAAGACCCCCCCTATTGGCGTAGCCTCGTGAAACTGATCGGCTCCACGCACAGCGATGTGCCCGTTGAGGAAGACGAAGTCTTTGCAATGCAAGAGCTATGATGATGATGATGATTATGATGATGTCCTCGGGCCCACCGCTCAGAAAAATCCCAAAAATGGAATTTAAAAAATAAATTATTTTTATTTCATTTCGCCTGCCACCACCTGGAAGGCTAGTGATGCTTATTTTTTATCTTTCCTTCGCTCTGAATTGCTATTCTGAAAAATAAAGAATTAAGCCGTCCGGAATAACCATCACACGGACAATTCCCATGTTCCCACGTCAGCCATCAGTTGACAGTCGACTGGTCACGGTAACGGAACTTGTCTGTAAAGACCTGCATTTCCCGGTAATTTTTGTCTCAATGGTTGTCATGAGCACTCGTTTACTACTGCATGTTTCTTTGCATGTCATGCTACGGAAAACGCTCCTGGTTGACTTACATGCAGTAATTCTAACTGGTATGCTTGTGTAACTTCAGTGAGCAATCAAGGTGGTAGTTTCGTCATAACATTACATGATCATTGCCGCAACAGTTGAAGCTAACCGGAGAGGTATTGTATGTGTCTAAGTTGCTCTGATAAGGCTGCAGTGAGACCAGATGTAGGCTTTGGATACCATTCATTTACCAAATTAGAATGTGCGGAAGGGAGGGCAAGCTCTCTGATGCTAAAGCAGTGTCATTTGCTTCTCTCTAAATGTCTCTTACTTTGGACCAACACTTTCAGTCCCATACACTCACATAAGGAAATTTGTATCCTGGATATTTGTACCACGGATTGTTTGTATAACCAACTCCATGCATTGGACTGAGTTTTGATATCCTCGTGCATAATTTAACCATGTGCACCCCCTGTTAAAAAGTCACTTAAATGTTGATCGGAAAAAAAAAATTGTTCTGGGTAATTACAAGCTGAAAAAGTGAAAACAGGATATGGAATTTTTCCTGGACAAGATATCCATTCACGCGCTCCACACAAGCAACGCTTAACCGTTTGCGTTTCTGCTCTGAGCTCATTCAGTAGCTTGCTGTCGAAATTGTTTCGTTTTGGAAGAATTGGTTATCAGGAGCTTATAGCAACGTTTCTTCCAGAAAAGTGGGTATTTAACAGTACAGCTACAACCACATGCATGCGAGGCAAGACTGTACTAGCAAAACAATAAGCTGAGACGAAGGTGGTTCATTTCATTTTATCTAGTCGCACATACACATGCACAACGTTCGATTGCGCAATTCCTCGTCCATTCCTTACATAAGATGTCACACATTCACAAATACTCGTAGCCACAAGCTCCATTCCACTGGTGCAGTTCCTTCAATCTGTCGCCTTCAGTCTGTGTACTTATGCTCATTGATCACATCCTATCAATCAGATGTTCTTGAAAAGAGTAGTTACTGGATTGTCATTTATTCATGTGCATTCTATGACTCTGCAGCAGCTGTGTGGTAAATCTGAGATGACGACAAAAGGTGGAGAGCTCCCTTATCATTTTCAGAGACTTGGGAATCTCAGCCACCCCCCTTTAAACTGCATCTATGCAGTCTACACACATCAGTTGTGTCCTCACTACTGAGCTCTACTGAGCACTACTGTATTTCATTTCTGATCCTACTCAGTGACTGTCAACGAGTCTGGTAACAGTGATGTGATGCAGGTGAAAACTAAAAACTACAGCAGAAAGCACACCAATACGAAAAGCAAGACAAGAAAAAGGTTATGTAGGCAGAGGACAGGAAAAGCATGCACTATTGCTGAGGAGCTGGGCATAGACTACTATACAAATTAGAAGGTGGTTACGGAGTGGTTTACTACTCTCCACTTAGATTAGTTTGACAGAAATTACCAGAGAATTCATAACAAAAATGCAGGTACATACAGGCAACAACAAAAGAAATGGTACAGGTGGAAAGTCTAGGTTTCAAAAGAAAAATCCCCCCCCCAACTTTACTCCAACCACCTGTTTTACTTCTGCCATGAGATAAAGCTAATTTGAGTGATCAGCTCATTCTGTGGGAGGGAGAAAACCCTGGCTGGATTTTTACTTTCTGACCCCTGGATTTTCCACCTGTGATATATAGGCCCTACTAAAAAGAAATGACTTGCATGAGTAATGAATGCGGAGTAATGAATCCTGTGGGATGAAGTGAAGCAGCAAAAAAATGCATAATGAAAAATAAAATCTTAATTTAAGAAATGTTTATTTTTTTCTTCCTCCTCTCTCGTACCTGCCAATTACTGTTTTGAGGAAGTGGAAAATAAAATTTTATTAAATTTTTTATTTTGCCCTCCTCTCCTGTTGTCTGTGGAAATAATCCTGAGGACCAAGAAATCAAAAAAGTCTGGCCTAAAGTATAAAAAAGGCAATTCCGTTCCACTCAGTTGAACATCTTTTCAGCATCTTAAGAAATCAAAGCCTCAGGAGTATCGGAGGTGGCGACATTGTAAATCGTATTGAACATGCCCCTAAGGTTACAGACAGTGCGAATAAACCCTGTTTGTTTCAAAGAGATAATAGTTGGGAGAATGGATTCCAGGCGTAGTGCCAAAAGTTGATAATTTAAAATCAATGTTCAACACACTTATTTGGTGGTAGGAAGCGCAAGCTAAGGGGTCTCTACCTTTCTCAAGAGAAGGTAGATGGGGGCTTATTTCAGAGTTTGAGGAAGGTGACCGGGATCAAGGAGTTCATGAAGCATATCCAGTAACAGAGGGGCCAGCTTACGCCAGAACTTTTTTAAAAATTTGGAAGGATAACCATCTGGCCCTGGATGTCTCCCACTTTGTAGACACATCGGCCTTAATTTATCAAAAGAGCCTATGCCAGAAAAGAGGTAGTTCAGATTGACAGTTCAGATTGACAGATCACAAGCATTGTAAAGACTCTCCAAAATGGAACAAATAGCTGCTGAAGGGGTTAATGTAGGGGCCTGCCTGACATGCTGTGTTCAATTAATTAGGCGAGTACATAGCTGCATTGGTTGTTTATTATAAAAGCACATATATGGCCCTTGGCATATGTAAGGGATAATTAACGAGAAGGTTTAAATGCACGACGCGGAGGCAAATAACCACCCGACGCGAAACGGCCTTTCATTCCGAATAAAAGTGGAATTAAACTGTCCATGTAAATATGGCCAGTCATCACACCTTGGCAATGGCAGACCTGGCAGTATAAGAAGACATCTACGCATCCATAAGACGCAAAAGGGTTTTTCGGGACCACCAGGATTTATTCATGGAAAGTGATGAATGGCTCCAAAGTCGATTTAGTCTCCCAAGGCACCTCCTCCTCGAATTATGCAACTGCTTGGAACCCCAATTAAGGACAGAATCCCAACAATCAAACACCATACCTGCGCTAGTTCATGTGCTCTCCACCTTGGGGTTTCTGGCCACCAGGACCTTTCAGCAGGAGATCAAGGACAGGTCCAGTATTTCACCGGCCACCATCAGCAGGACGATGCCAGCAGTCTAAGTGGCTATCAAGTCTCTTTCCACACAATACATTGCTTTTGCTTGAAATAATTCTCAGCAAACAGTGCTTAAGAGAGAATTTTATTAGATTTCTGGGTTTCCAAATGTGATGGGTGCGATTGATTGCAAACATGCATCTGAAGCCACCATCAGTTAATGATTATGCATTCATCAATTGTAAAAACTATCACTTCATAAATGTCCAGGTAATTTCTGATGCCGGTCATAAACTCGGCTCCATGAGGGCGCGCTGCAGGGTCGGTGAGATTAAGTGACAAAGGCTATCCCCTCATGGAGTACCTGATTACTCCACTGACTAACCCAGCAACAGAACAGGAGTGCAGATTTAACAGTGTGCACACACATCACGAAGGAGTGCTGAATCGGGCTGCTTAAGGGCCTGCCTTGGATCAGCAGGGGGGACTACACGCCACCAAAGGTCTGTGGCATCATTTTGGCACGTGGTGTTTAAAACAACATTGCGCAAAATAACCTTGTGCCATTTGATGAACTTGTGCAGCCAGAGGAACCCATGCCTAGAAATTCATGTTCAGGAAAGCCCCATCTGAGAGCCTTACAAAGGAGGCATTAATACATTAATCGCTTCTGCAATGTAAGGTATGAACAACTTATTGTTTGGTAAGTGGGCCATTCATTCCAAGAAATGAACACTGCACAAGATGTAGTACACTTATTTATTTTTAATGTTCTCATTGATCTTCCTTAAAGGCTTGTTGAGCCCAAGAAGAGTTCGATTGATTTCAGCCATTAACTGACAACTTTCGGCTCGTCTTTCCAGGACCTGGGTGGTCCGGATCCTGGGTTGTGGTGAGGCAGCATTTGGGGCAGAGGAAGTGTGCACTCTCCCACAGCTGGGTTGCGTCTGTGATGCTGGCTCCGGGCAGGCTGGTGCAGCGGAGGACTGGGCACTGGTGCCAGTCTTTGATACATCTGAGGACATTAAATTAGAAAAAGTTAAACTACTACATGTTAACACCCGAGAGGCTGTCCTCATAAAGTCAAATTAAATTCAGCAGACGTGTTACTTTCCAAAGCTATGAATTGGGCACAGTTAAATGTGAGATACAAAATATAATGCTAATGGTGTAGGCTATTAAAAGAGGCTACTTAACCATCATCTGGCTCAGACACTGGTGGTGCGTCCATATCTCCTCCACCACGAATTCCCAAAACAAAGGGATATCCCAGAAGAGCGACCACATGCTCCTCCGTCACTGTTAGTGCCAGGTTGGGGTCCAGCTGTCTGCTTCTTGGAGGCAATCTTTAAGTCAGACCATTTGTTCCTCACCTGAATGTAAAGAATTGCGATGTAAGCTATTGGGCCTATAGCCTGTTTTTTTTTCTTTTACATTTGTGCAATTAACATGGTACATATAATGAAAGAAATATTCAGACCTCAGCTGGAGTCTGTTTATCCACACCGATGCTGGTGACCGCAGTCGTAATTTCTTTCCATACTGCAGCCCTCTGGCAGCCTTTGATGCCACTTTTCAGGCTGCCAAATAAAACCAACTTGTTCCATTGGACCTCTGATGTGAGCATTTCAATCTCTGCTTCAGAGAAGTTTTTTTTTTTTTTGCTTGGCCGTCTTCCGCATTTCCATGTCCCATGTCGTAAAATGTAAGGGTGAGGCATTGAAACTGAGAATATTTATCGGTGCGACATTCAAATGATGATTGTTTTCAGCTGTCGGATTTTTAAACACCCAATGGTGCGTACGCTGTCATTGGCTGTAATACAAACGTTTAGTGAATCACACCTGGAACCAGGCGTTACATGACTTTTACGACTGGATCTACACCTGTTTCAATGCAAGATTGATAAATGAGGGTCATCGCACCTGAATAAAGTTCCACGATAGTGATTGGCTCCACCAATTCCTCTGCAACAGACTGCTCCATGGAGGGAATAACCAATTTTTCAAAGAAGCTATCAAAATTGAGAGTTCAAGCATGATCAGATGAATAAAGAGACATATAAAACTCCCTCACCCCTCTGTGCAGAAGCCAAATATGGCTATTTAGGCGGTACCCTATTTAAGGCTTTATATTTCAAGATTATAGAGTCACAGAGAAGGAGGAAATGGCTAAAATGAAACAAGACACTTATATCATTTAGAGCTCCATCGTATTTCATTTTCATCATTTTGTTTCAGAGTAAAGGCTGATACATACTCCACAAGAACAGAGAAATTTGTTATAGTTCTCGAGGCTGCAAGAACAAAATGACGTAATTTTGTTCTCGCAGCCCTAGTTTCGGAGTTCTTGCAGCTTGTTCTCGACACACCATCCGGGCAGAACTTTTTTCTCGTGTGGTGTCCGAGAACTGTTGTGTGATTGGTCATACTGTAAAGTATGAAATGTCCTGGTCAAAACGAACTTTGTTCTTGTTCTCCCAGCCTCGAGAACAAGAACATATTTCTCTGTTCTTGTGGAGTATTTATCAAGCTTTAGGGCAACAAACACAAAATATCTTCATGAAAATCGAGCATTGAAATTATGAAAAAAATAATACTAAGAATTACTAAGAAGGTTCCTGTAGCATACAAATGGACTTCATGTATGGCTTTCTAAATGTCCCTATACAAACCTTGGCTCTGTCTGTGACCATTTTGGTGATCCAAGGCATCACTGCCGAGTTTGACCCTCAAAGGTCAATGACAGTCAAGTTGAATGTCACCGAATGAAAGTTCATATGTGACTTCTGTTGAGTCTGTGATACAAACATAGGCTCTGTCTGTGGCCTTTTTAGTGGTAGAAGTCATTGAATTTTCACTAAATTCACCAAAAGAAAGTACACATACGACTTCCGATATGACTCCAGTACAAACCTACACTCTATCTGTAACAATTTTGCTGATATAAATCATTGAAATTTCACGTTTTGAAGTTTGACCTTCGAAGATCAACGAAGTTCAAGTTAAAGGCCACCAAATAAAAGTTCATATATGACTTCTTATAAGTGTTTAATACACATATGTTCCCAATCTTCAATATTTTCAAGCGTAGAAGCCTTTCAAAAGTGTAACATTTTGCTTGACCTCAAGTTTGACCTTTCAAGGTCATCTGAGGTTAACTTTAACAGGGGCAAAATACAGGTCATATATGAGTTCCTATATGTCGATAATACAAACTTAATCTCTATCTGCAACTATTTAGCTTCCACAGGTGATTTTGCCCATTCTCCATAAGACCCAATGTTAAAGTACAGCGTTCCCACAAGACCCACTTCTGTAGATTCAATCTACATGGCACTCGCACTATACATGAAGTGTGACAAGGTGAGTTGATTGCCATATTTAGAAAAAAAGTGAGTTTTTTTAGAATTTTTTTTTTTTTGAAATATGAAGTCCTATCTTTTAAAGTTGTTAATATTTTCCTTGACCTTGAGTTATCTGTAAGTCATCTTTGGTCAAATTTAACATAATATAAATATACAGTGCTTAACAAATTTATTAGACCACCACCCAATGTAAGGTTTATGCCACAGCTGCCCTAAATTAATAGAGCTGGCAATTATGACATGGCACAGGAGGTAGAGCGGGCGGCCCAGGAATCAGAAGGTTCCCGATTCGATCCTCAGCGCCTTGCATGGCAGCCTCCGACATTAGGGTGAATGTGAGGCATAATTGTAAAGCGCTTTGGGGTCATATCATGTGACTAGAAAGCGCAATATAAATGCAGTCCATTTATCGAAATAATTTTTATGATTCCGTAAAGGCTAATCCACCAGTATGCACAGGCTCTTTCACTGAAATGATATTTTTAATGCAAATATAATTATTGTTATTATCCATGAATTTTTGAACTTGCCCTTTTACAAAAAAGCAGAAAAAAATAGTGAAGCACATTATTATTTTTTGATTAAGAGGCCAAATAAGTTTTTTTCTTGCATTTCTGAACATAAAAATTAGTTTTTGTGGTTTAATACAAGAATGCAAGCTGTTATCAAGGCGAAAGGAGGCCACGCAAAACGTTTTTTTTTTTGTTGTTGTTTTTATTGTGTGAATAAGGACTATTTAGTGGTTTCAGTTCGTTATTTGCCAAAGAAATAACCAAATATTTTTTCGTTTTAAAAAAGGTTATGACAAATTTCTTAAATAGTCGTGTTTCTGTTTTCTGTGAGGTGGTCTAATAAGTTTGTTCAGCACTGTAGGTAATATATGACTTCCTATACGATAATGCAAACTTCAACTCTATCTGCAACCATTTGGTCTCAACAGGACATCTTGTATATTCTCCATAAGATGCAGGGCTCTAAATTCGTAGACCAAGTGCAGGC
Organism: Gymnothorax reevesii; assembly: GCA_029721435.1. Taxonomy (NCBI): domain Eukaryota; kingdom Metazoa; phylum Chordata; class Actinopteri; order Anguilliformes; family Muraenidae; genus Gymnothorax; species Gymnothorax reevesii. The sequence goes on from CM056574.1 coordinate 53,559,942, forward strand.
GCGGCGAATGGGGGATGTGCTGCGCTAATGAGGTGTGTCTAGGTGTATGTTGTAATTTCGTGCCTGGTGTAGCCTGGCACAAGTACTCCTCTGTCCCGCCTCGGTCCCTCCTGCCGGCGTAAGTGGCAAATAGGGAGGAGAGAAGGCGTGTTTGGGTATAACGGAACTGAGTCAAATCTTTACCGATCAAATGAGCTCCTCTCCTCACCTTTAATGTGTTTGAATATAGAAGCCTCTGTCCTATATCCGCATGATACATTAATGTTACATTTTAGTTTGCTGCTTCAGGCATGTTTTCTGCACCATTTACGTCTATGTTAAGCATTACGAATATGAGGCATTCTCAAATTATTACCATTAGCGAACTTGAAGGGAATTTCAAAACGAAACTATGTCAGATCATTCAAACTTACGAAGTTGGAATGAAATACGATGGTTGCTTATTTATTTCTTCGGCCTGCGTCATTGGGAAGAGAAACGATGGATAGTTCCTATTATTACACCCTGTTGCTGCTTAAAATATTGGCATTAACATGGACAACAATGCAAGATACGTGACACATTTATTTTCAATTTGTGATCTTAACTCAGTTAGAGATCATAGCAATCAGGCGGTATTCTTTTCCCCCACAAAAAGCGATAAACCCTAAGTGACAATAATTGTAGCCAAGTATTAAGCCGCTTGCACACTGGATGCCAAACAAATTTTTCGCATGACAGATTGCGTTGAACCCAGTGTCTACGTGTCTGAAAGTCTGACAGGGTTTTATTATATCTTCGTGTCCGACAGTTGGATGGTTTCAATATAACTCTGTGTCCTACAGTTGATTATTGTTTTTAATTTCTTCAAATCTACTGAATGCAGATACTACGCTGCCACACCCATCTCGGCGCATGTCCGTCTACCAATTGCCAAAGTGGCTGCGCACTGTGTTGCACCGCACGAAATTACCTTTGTGCGGGCTGCACTGGATGAAATTACCACTGCGTGGGCTGTGCCACACTGCGCTGCGCCAAGAAATTAGAGTCTGTAATGTTAAAGTACAGCACCCCCACTAGACCCACATGCATCCATTCAATCAAAGTGGTGCTCGCACTGTACATTATTGGTACCAAGGTGTAAATTGATTGCCTAATCAAGAATAAAATTTCTCAGACCCATCTTTAACACTGGGGCCAAAATTTCATGGGCCCATAAAGGGACAAAAATGATTTAATCGAAAATCCGAAAAAAATACCTGGAGATAGGGTCTAGTAGATTGATATGGCAAACTTTCATCACACAAAAATTCATCGGGCCAAAAAAGAGAAAAAATGTTCCAGACAACAGATGACAGACAATGGACGCCACATCAAAACAATAGCTTATGGCTGGGAATTAAAACATTTCTGGGATCATAAACTCCTTGACCACAAGTATACTTCATCTGAGCATGAAAATATAAATCAACGCTTCAGGACCAAATAAGACAGGCCTCAGGAGGCTCCCTAAACTCTCACAGCGCTGAAAATGGCACACCATCAAATCATAAAATAATTGTATTTTTAACACAAATCAACATTTGACTCATGAAGTTCAATATGAATTAATGATTTTTTAGTGGAATTTAACGTAAGTTTAACAACAATGCCGGGGTGGCCGCTGGGAGGGCCGGGAGCTTTCCCGGTGGGCCGGGCTGCACTTTATTCACTTTGGGGCCGGCCTCCTTACGTCAAATTTTAGATCGCCAGCCATTATGCTGTGGCGGCCATACCTCTTTATGGAGACGGCATTGGCAACGGTCTATAATCATACTAAAACATATCATATCTGTAGCGCAGCAAAAACGTTGTTTATATATATACCGGATCAAAATCGTTAAATACTCACCCATGGTGACTCCAGATGCAATGTTAATCTTAATTCATGACGTGGTAGGCCTAGCTACATTGTCCTATGCATTTTAATAAATTGTTACAAAAATATATTGTTTATTAGAGCATGTAAAAAGCGATCAAAACACAGCCTATAGGCCTGCTATATATTTTGCTTGTTTTGCTCTCAGAAGTTAGGCTACAGTGGAACAAGGAATGATGGGAATGGGAGCTGGATTGTCCAATCATAGCCTTTCTGCCACTCGACGTGCATGATCAGCAAGCGTGTTCTGTGCGTGCGCGGAAGTGATTCTCAGGTTATGCGTAGTTGCACCTGAGAGGTGCGTTGTGGATGGAGGGCAAGAAGAGGCCAGGAGGGGCCGCAAAGGCCAGGATTAAAAAAAGAAAGGCACTAGAAGAAGATGCTTCCAAATGTGTGAAGCTGCCAGATCTATTTTTCCAAGGACAGAGCCAATTTGCATCTGGTGAAGAGATATGGTTAACGTTTGCAAAGCTATAAGATATGATATAGGCTAGACGTTTGGAAAGCTACAACCTGTTCTTATAAGCACAGTGCAGCCTAGGCTAAAATTCAATCTCCTTCAGTGACGGTTCGTCGGCCGTAAGAAAGGGAAGCCAAAACCTCGCCCTTCAAAGCATAATGACTTAAACCTTTCGTAGTTTACTTTCCTTGATCAGCAGGTGCTTATACCAATTGGTAGAGGGACAGTCAAATTTATTTTTGAAAGCAAATGAGGTTGCAAATTATCAAGTGCGTCTTTATTAATTAGTTTGCGAGGCTTCTTTCGCAACAAGCCACGAGAATCCATTTTCTACAATCGTAATTCAGTGGCGTAGCCAGCGGGGGTGCTGAGACACGTCCCTTTTTGACTGCAATTAGTAGTTCTCAATCATTTTCTTTTATTGACGCGTTTTCCAATTATCGTAATTGGCAACCAAAGACACGGTTTCTCTCCGTATGCGATCTAACATCGATGAAATCATGGGCTAAATTCAGTCCAGTTGCGGAATACGAACAGAGAATTGGATCGCAAAAAACTTCAGTTTAAAACAATTATTAGCCCTGACCTGTTCTCAGTCATTTTCATAATTAACAGAGGGTTCACTCCGAGAGTACTCCACATTTAACAGGTGTGGCTTGTTCTCCCCGATTAGGAACAGGTCAGGACAAATAATTGTTCTAAATGGAAGTTTTCTGCAACCCAATTCTGTGTTCTTGTTCCGCAACTGGACAACTTTGCAGTCTACTTTTAACATATTTTAGGGTTGAAAAACTCCTTTCACAGGCAACCTGTGTGCTTGAAAGTGTCAAAAGAAACTGGTATGCCATACCAATGAAATGGTAGGCATCGGTGAAGAAGTTGAACTCTGAGAGAATTAGGTAGACACAGATGGGGCAGTTTTTGCAAGAACAGGTCCTGCTTTGAAGTTCAAACTCTATCTCTGTGAGTCCACCATCCTCCTCATCTGCCTCTGTCTCCTCACTTCCTATCCTAACCACATAACCCTCCAGAGGGGCTTTCTTTAGCTGCACCCACTGAGATGCCACACTGCAGCTGTTGATGCTTTGAATCAGGTACTGTCTGATCAGGAACTGGCATAGGCCTGTTGTCCCACCCAAAAACAGAGAGAGTCTGTAAGGAACCCAAATATAGCTTTCTTTTATTTCAAATTATTTATTCAATATTTTGTAACATTTGATTTCACTGCTTATATGAAAGACTATTCTTTTATATAAGCTTTTTTTATAGTATATTTTTACTATACTTGTACATTTCTGAGTTTTGTATTAGGGAGTTTCCAGTTGGAAATGTGAACTGCGGTTTGAACTTTCCCACAAAGATTTATGTTGTTTAGGTCACTAGGCTACATTATGCACTTTTTAGTTAATTAACAAATTCAACAGAATGTTTAAGTGAAGTGGTATTCCATCAAGTGGTCAACAAAAACCCAATAAAAAGGGACAGAAAATATAAAGTTGATCAATTACGCTTCATTTAATAAAATGCCTCCACCGTAAAAAGTGGGCCGGTTTATGCATGAAATTCCCGGGATGAAAAATGATCCCACCCCGGCCCTGTTTATCAATATAGGTGTGGAAGGACATCAATGGTCACCAGTAACCTCTCAAAACCAAGAACATGCTTATCCATGATAAAGTTTAGAATTTTGTCCGTTTTTCTTTGGAGCCCAAACAGGCAGTACACATACTCAAACACAAACTGCTTATTTTACGGCAGAAAATTCACCTTGGAATGGACAGGTTGCTTTTTCCAAACTTCCAGCATCAAAGCGAAATGTGGGGATGGGGGGGGGAATGCAGTTTTCCACCGTGGGTGAATAAATAATGCAGCTTTCAGAATGTTGTTGTAGTAGGATCATGTAAATAATTCCAGGATAACTGTGTCTTTTTATTATTATTATTATTATTATTATTATTATTATACGCCCATCTTATTATACGCCCGTCTTAAGACGGGACGTATTAAGTAAGTTTTAGGAAGGCTACAATATGTGATTGTCCGAACGGCAATTATCGAACTGCACAGGTCGGTTGCTCGTGACCAATAGATGTAGCCCTCGAATGCCCACATTTTTTATTTTGGCTGATTTTTTACTCAAAATCATCTATTATACCGTGAATGATGTTACCATGGCAACCAAAATTGAAAGGCTGCGTGTCCCAACCACTGCCCATAAACATACAAAATCTAAAAGAAATTTCTTTAAATTTGTGGCTTGTCACAAGTCCATAAGGAAATCTCTACGGGCGGCGGCAGCAGTGGCAGACACGTGATGAGGCCAAAATGCCTGACTTCGTCCTACAATTAATTAATTAGAAATTAAATCTAAACATTATGTAAATACCACCTTCAGCAGCATTTACTATGCTGAATTTTACTTCAAGATGGAATTTCGAGAAATATTCTAGCTGTTCTCCACTAATTGCAATTCAACTAACTGATAGCCTATTTGCTCAGTAAATTAATTCAATTAATTTTCTGATTTTTAATCGGAGACAGGTAGTGTTAACCTGCATTATGGTAATGTCACTGGTAGCAGAAATAGTTTTATTTTTACATGAGCAAACACGCAGTCCTGAGTCAGCAAAACTGCATTTTTTGAAACATTTTCTTCAACATATCAAGCTGATCAGACCCTGACACAGAAAAAATACATAGTTTTGTGAGCCATAGGAAATGAGAAGCTTCAAAAGGCACCACAGTTTATTTCACCATTAGTTTGGATAGGAAAATGCCTGATAACTGTTGTAATGAACAATTAATGCAAGCCAAAGAGAGATGGACAGAAATTCCACAGATTGAATCTCGCAACTGAGCGAATCAACACCTAGTTGCTAATTAGAAAACACAAATGGGAACGAGTTTGGAGAAGTTAAGGCAAGGTGAGAGCAGGGCTATAATCTGTCCGACGGCAAGTCCAGGGTGAAGGAAGTGAAACTCACTAAAAGTAAATTTGCTGTGAAACAAAATTGACAAATTACTCATTTTAAAGTAAGGGTGTATTTACCCCTTTCCGCAGAATACAAATAATGCCATTTTTCTTCCTGTTATACATGAGGTTATTTAGGCTTTAAAACTCAGCATCTGTGTCACAGAGACTCTGGAAAATTACGAGGAAATTCATTTACAGAATTATTTAGAAATTACATTTCGGAATTTACCGACGCCGGCGTCTACATCTGTGCAAAGGGGTTAAGATGCTATGGGACATGATTGGAGCGTGATCAGATTTTATGATATCATATCATATTTATAAGCAGATACAGATGGAAGAAGTCCATTATCAACCAGGAAAAGATCAATACAGGTAACAGTATGATAGACATGAGGAAAAAAGGAGTATTCCCTTTTAGAAGGGATAAAAAGCACCAGGCATCAGAGACAGTAAAATCCTTCATGAAAGACCAGATGACCTTCAGTCCTCAAAGGCATACATACCGCTTTTCCACTGAGCTGGTTCCAGTGCAAGTTAGGAGCCAGAGCCTGACTTAGCACCGGTTCTTTGCTTTTCCACAACCTAAGCATGAGCTCCTGGCTCTCAAATCTGGTGCCAGAGCAAGCATCAACTTCTTGCTGGTCTAGAGCCAAGCATCAATTATGTCAGGGGCTGGAGGCAGAGTAATTGTGACCAACAAGACCAGCGCAAACTCTGTATAGTTTAATTTTCTGGCTGTGGGCCCTTGTTCCCAAAGCCATCGTAAAAATTGCAGTTTATGGTATCATTAGGTCACTTACCGAGACCCTAACGAGAGGGACAACTACAGTTAGCTGAAGCCATCGTAGAGGCATCGTTACCAAAACACAATTAACGACATTGCGGTGGCATCATTCTCGTATACCTGACACCTATATCGAATTAAATAGTGGCAGCAGCTAAATTGGGTGGGGACTAAACATCTCTTTAAAACAATTATTAGTTCCAGCTCAATCACAATCATTTTTTCTGATTAACTATACAGAAAACAGTTCGCACTATCAGGTGTTGCTTATTCAGCTCATCAAGGCAAAATGACAATCATTTGTTAAAACTATTTGCATTTTTAAGAAAAATAAATTGGCAATTAAAGACATAGCTTCTTTCCTGGTATGATCTACCGGTAACTAATCAATGGGCATCATTCAGTTCAGAAAAATAAGTTACTCATAAGTTGGCCAATATGCCACTTTTCGAGAGGTAAATTTCCGCGCCACATTTTTGACATATCAGGCGATCTAACCTGAGCTTCATGATCGAATAAATTGCTAAACTCATTCCCTACGGCAAGCCGCTGCCAACAGTGCGGCAAATTCTACCACTCCCTGCGGTAAGCCGGTGCCAGCGGCATGGATGACCATTCGCAGTCCGATGAAAACACTAAATCGGTAGACGATCGCGGTGATGGGCCACCCCATCCCCTATACTTCAATACTTTATATTGTGTAATAAAATAATAATAAATAAAAGTAAAATAATAAATAAAAATAAATAAAAAAATTAAAATACTTTTAATAATAAAAGTATTCCATACAAACCCGAAAATTTTACATAAAAGTTCTCCGTAGGGAATGAGTTAAACTGAATCTAAGACAGAGATTTGAAATACACAAAATTGCAGGTAAAAAAATGAATGAATTGGTCATTTTGCCTTAACGAGGTGAGCAAGCAACACCTGATAGTGTGAAGTATTTTCAGATTGAATGACAGTTAATTCGAAAAAATGACTGCGATTAGTGCTGGGCGGTATCCCGGTTTTATGACTTACACAGGTATATTTTACCGGTGTTTTATTATTTATTATATTATTATGTGTACGTCGCCCACTCCGCTGCTTTCCGATCAGGCGTTTTCAGACAGCTTTCACTGCTCGGGGCCTTCGAGCTCCGCCCCTTGCGTGTGCAGGTGCGCTCCCCAAGGATGTTTTATGTTTCACTGGATATATAATTGGAAAATGGCCGCTCATTCATTTCAATGGAAATTGCTCTGTGGCGCAGCAAGCCGACATGGGGGCCAACGCGGACATGCGCTGTGTGATTTTTGCTTACACATGCGTAGTGTGGGGCTTATGAACGCGCTGGTATCCGAGGTGTCCATGACAACGGCTCGGGCTCGTGGAACTCCGACCTAGGGTGCGTGTTCACGATCACTTTTCACCGGAAATGGAAGTCTGACCACTGCAGACTGCGCCCTGACGAAACATAGCCGCCGGTAAAGGTTTAATTATGGTTTTAGATACTATTTTAAAACACAAATGCAATAACAAATGTTAAAAACGACTTTGACAGGGAAGTAATACTATTGATTTCAACTCAAAAATCTCAGCAAAATAGTTGACTTGCTGTTGCGTAACTTTAATATGACATTGCTCAGGGGTGCGCTTCCCCAAATCACAGATGCTAACTTCCATAGTTGGAACCACTGACTGAATGGACGTATAAATTTCTGCAACTACGCTATTGGGAAAAGCGCCCCAGGCTCGTGTTCTTCTCTTTAGTTCAACGTCGAATAACCACATTATCGGAGTCAGATGATTTTTGCTCGTCTAAGTGCGAATTCCATTATCTCTTCCTGATTCAAGACAATAAACAGAACAGATAACACAACGCACTTTACGTGCCTTATAAAGCGATATGTTTTAAAGTCAGGAGCTTTAAACTTTTGTCAATTCTGGTAAGCTAATTTACTTTTAGCTTACGTAACTTATAACCATTCCCTGGAGTATAGTAAGATGTGGGTCTACGGTGAAATGTTTCACACGTTGTACTGCGTTATTTTTACCTTTGTTTTAAAGCTCCTTTTTCTGTCCTTCCCCAGATATCTGAGCCTCTTGGAATGCACTGAACAGTTCATCCATGAATTTCTGCATGTCAGTGAACCAGAGGCCGTGCCTTTCTATCCACCCCCAAAGCCCTTTCCAATAAAGTCTGTCTCGATTATAATTTTAATACCGTCTCTACGTTTCATTTCTAAGTGCGAGTTCACATTGATTGTATTTGTGGTAGATTTTATGATAATGGCCGGCTCAGCGAAAGTTAAGCATTAAACCCCTTTTGATTTTGAGTACTTGAGTTCATCTTCAAATGTTAAGCAATGTTTGGCAAAAAACAAAAACGGACAAAACACAAATAATTCTAATTCTTATTCTATTTGTGTGTGTGTGAGTGTGTGTGCATCAGAGCATTGCAATACCATTTACTCCTCTCCCGTGCTCTGTATTTGATTTTTTAAAAGTTATGCAGATTTTCTATCAATCTAAAATCATAAGTTGTAAACGGGACGGGACCCAATGGGATCACTTTTCTGTTCTGAATGTGCATATTTACGCTACCAACTGTTGCATTCTTTTAGGTCTCGTATTATCTTCATTCAGATGAAAATCTGCCACACCGTCGAATCTACCTGCATCACTCCGGTTGATCTCAGATGCTGCTCACGAACATTAGATGTTCGGATTTAGTATTTTCTGACGTCTCCACCTACCCAAATCTTTAATCTAATAAAGGCTGTACCACAAAAAAATGTGCATGCATGTTCAGTGCTTTCATGGATGTTCGGATCATGCACAAAAAAAAAAAAAAAACATTTTGGATGTCATCTGTCAAGTTGCTGAAAAGTTTCGTCGTCAAGTATGAAGGTCAGTAAATAATTTTAGACTGAAGAATGGTTAATAAATGGTTTGCTAAGCAGTGTTCGAACTGAATTTATGTATTGCTATAAATGCACTCATATGGACATTACGTTAGATGCTACACAGCTGACACATGATGCATGATGCATCAAAATACAAAAATGTGAATTGGTGTAATTCAAAGTAATGGAAATATACAACTCATTACAATGATAACCATAAACTATGAAAAAGTGAGGTGAGTTTTAGCTGCGTATACATGCTTCTAGGATATCACAACAGCAGCCTTAGCTTACTGTACATTTTGCGGCACTACATAATGGAGTGTGGCAATCGAGTAGGCCTATATTACGGCCATTCGTCAATTAAAATAGAATGGATAAAATATTTGCACCGTAACGTCAGCTCGCTTTATTGACTTGGCCACATATAGAATGTTCATCACATACGGACGGCAAGGAATGCGCATTGTTCCACCCACTTGGTTCGGATCATGAACAAAAAATAGTCATCATTTTGGATCTCATAAGTCAAGTTGCCGAAAAGTTTCATCATCATGTATGAAGGTCGGTAAGTAATTTAACAACGAAGAATGGTTAGGCTGATAAATGGATCGCTAAGCAGCGTTCGAAATGAATTTATATACTGCTATAAATGCACATTACGTTGTGTTAAGTGCTACTCAGCTGACATGCATAGCGCATCAAAACAGAGTGAAGCGAATTGGTGCTATTCAAAGTAATGGAGATACACAATGCAGTTAATGGATTTAACCATTTCATTTTAATTTGATTAAGTAAGGTGAGTGTTGGCTGCGTACATGGTTCTCGGATGTCACAACAGCGGCCTTAGCTTTCTGTACATTTTCTCACGCTGCATGAAGTGTAGCAATCGAGGTGCAACATATTATTACGTATTACGGCCATTCATCAATTAAAATGGCAAAAATATACTGAGCAACAAAAGAAACGCAAGTTAGCTAACTTAGTTAGTTAATGTGCTCTTATGGTTACCCAGATAGCAAGCACCTCCGCTCCAGATCTGCCCTGGCTCCAGCTGATCCGGCTCAGATCCGGGGCAAATCCTGAGCGAGGGAGCTTGCTATCTGGGTACTCGTAGTTTCCGCAAAACAAAGAAAAGTTTGATAAAAAGAGTGTAAATGCTCACACGCTAGTAATAAATTTGATTTTCAATAATTACGCGCAAACTTATTTTCCGGTTTGCCTTTAATTAACTTGCGTTTCTTTTGTCGCTCAATACATATGCTCCGTAACTTGCCAGCTCACTTCACCGACTTTACGTCTTTAACCCCTTTCTGCAGATGTAGACGCCCGCATCTATAGACCTGCAAATTTAAGCACGCTGTTACTGTACTCGATCACTAGATGGCACCCCCGGATCAGTTATTGAATGTTCACAAGCAAGCAAACCTCGAACGCGGTTCTGAATATGGGGAAGTTCACTCCACGCCCTGTTTTTAAAGAGCTGCATGAATTAAACTCCTCAGCTAAGCCTGATGTGCCCATAGTATCGATCCAGCAGTTTAAAAAAACGATATCTTGACACAGAAAAAATCGTTATCCTCTGTAGCAACCAGTTAAGCCACAGTGAGCCAACAGTATTCCAAGTAATGGTTCAGAAAAATCAGTTTTCTGAGGCAAAAAAAATCGACATGGTATTGATTCTCTCACATTCTACTGTTAATTACAGTCGTCACATACAAAAAAATTCGTAGTTCCCTACCGTGGATTTACGCGCAGATTCATTCATTGACAAATCCAGTGCTTCCTTATATCCACCCGAGTACTGGCGTTGATAGCCAATCACTCAATCATACGCTCAGACTCTTCTGCGTAATTGTTGAGTTACACTTCATGCCGTCGTGAAGTTCCCCTGGTAACAATGTATTGATTGGCTCGTTTCTTATCCAATTCCCGAGTGATTAAACATTTTAGAGTAAGTGAAACACATTGATTGGACAAACAGAGAGCATACAAACCTATGCGTATCAGCATGCTCGGTTGTTTCCTGTCTACGTTATGCACATTACGCGGCTAAAATAGACGCGATTTATAGAAAACACGTTCGCAAAACTGGCCTTGAAGTGTTCAGTTACATTTACAGGATTTAAATGAGATAAGGATATGGTCAATTGGAATTATTTCGAATGAAACAGGACCGGACGGTTCCTGCTACTGGGTACATCGGTCTCTGGAGAAGGGATTCATGAAAAAGGTGAGGCTGCCACTTTGTTTTTTTTTTTTGTTGTAGTTTTGTTTTTGGAATGTATACGTACTCAACCAAGTCGAATGTCGAGGTTTTTTTCCTGTTTAAAACGCGAACTGCCCGTGCATTTGGGTGGACCCCCTGGTACGTTCAATGCACGTTTCTTTTGAATCCAGGGAGTCAATGGATTGTTCCCTGTAAGTGGAGTGTCTGTTCTGTTAAAATAAGGTATATTTCAGAATTCAGATATTACTGAGTTAGTGAGTTGCACTTGTTCCTTATAAGTGTTGAAATGAGTTTGTGAGCTTAGAAGAGGGGACTGGTAGCTTCCATTACAGGGTGAATGTTCTAACCATTTAATAAGAAGTTTATTTAATGCGTGTTTGTGTTGGCTTGGGGGACTTTGAAGTAAAATGGCCAAAACTTTAAACTTTATTATGGAGAAAAGGCATGTTTTATGTTTGGAGAGGTTACTGGTGACCATTGATATTCAACTGCACTGAGATTGATAAATTCATACTAAACTCAACCAGAAAATCATATGTTCATATTAAATTTCATGCCTTAAAACTTTATTTGTGTTATATACATGATTTTTTTATGATTTGACAGGACTTCATTTTGAGACTTCGGGGAGACACTTGGATAGCTGTATAATTTGGCTAAAAACATGTGGGTAATCTAGAATGTAATGTTGAAGATGAATAGTACTTGTGGTCAAGGAGTTTATGATCCCAGAAATGTATAGTTTTAAGCCCCAGAAGTTTTTCAATCCTCAGAATTATTTTTTTTTGCAATTTCAATGGTGAATTCTCATGAAGATTTTTTATGTTTGCAGCTCATTTTCTCTACCATAATCATGAAAATTAACTGAAATACTATGTAATTCTAAATGCTGTAAATGTCTTTTCAGAATTGAGCCACATTTTTCCTCTTTATGAAGCTTAAATCTTGAATTATACAGCATTAAAGTGGGTAGCCCATAAATAGCCAAATTTGGCTTCTGCACAAAGGGGTTAATGTTGAACAGACAGATGGCAAGGAATGCCCATTGCTCCACCCATTCACATCCGCTGCAGTGATAAATTCGGAGGAGCGGGAACGCGCTTACATATGAGGACCCGTTGGTGTTCGCATAGCCTGAATATAAATAAAAGATTTTGTCTTTGCCGAGAAACGAGGCATTAATGATTTAAAAGAGAAAAATAAACCGTGTCGGAATCGATAATTTGTAGCTGTCAAAAAAAATTATTCACGGATTCAGCGTGTCTTTTTCAATTATTCCCTATGGAGAAATTTCTTTTTGGCCCCCATGGTATCACGTGACCTGCAATATCACATTCGCCGCTAGGACCATGGAGGATTATGTGGTTGACCCGATTTGTGCGTCCAGATCTCCTTATAGGTCCATGGCGCTCCCCCCTCACACAAAAGTTTCCATGAACATAACTGGTAACGTGCCGGTAGAGGCGAGCGACTTAGCAGGCAGTAGTATGGTGGTCGGTGATGAACAAGAGCTGGTTCCGAAGGGGGGGACGGCTCTGTAATTTGAAGGCATTTTGGATATAAGATTATTGATGAGGAGCAACAAGACGCTATCTGTAAAACCTGTCGCAAGCAAGTTGTTTCAAAGGTCGTTTCATGGATGTATGCCAATGTATAGCCTGTTCATCACGTTTGCGTGAGATGGCTTGTTGCAGTTCTCTTTAACTTTACTGGTCTCATCTTTTTTGTACACTGTTCATTAAATTGTCACTTATTTTATTAAGCGCTCTTTGTCACTTGAACTATTGGCACTTAACACGTTGACTGCCTACAACGAAAACTCGTAATGGCCGGGGCTAGACCTGAAAATTCGGGGGAAAATATCCATCCTTTTATTGACAACAGTCTGGTTTTCCTTTTTAAAACGTTTTCCAATACAAGAAAAGTCATGTGGCAATTGAAGACACGGTTTTCCCCCATGCGATCTAACGGCGACAAAATAATGGGCTACATTCAGTTCAGTACAGAAAAATAATTTAATTATAATTAGGTCTATGCTCAGCACTCGGTGACGATATTTCAGAACTCTTCAGCGAATGAAGGTAATTCTGGTGACAAGTACGTGCTTTCATCTGTTAACATTTTCCAATCAGAAAGCTGTCTTTTTTGTCTCGCCCTGAAGAGATTTGCGAGACATAGGCGCCGCTTTTTCCGTCCGCGGCATCGGCGTCCATCCACAAGGTTTTCGGGGGCAGCCGGGGCGAGACATACCCGCAGCGTTAGTGCTTGTTTTAATAGTCAATGGCGTGACCGTGCTGCAAAAACAGGCGTACGTATTTGTCACCGAAATTACCTTCATTCGCAAAAAAATTCTGAAATGCTGCTCTCCCTGGAAAAAAAAAAATCTGTAATTGAGTGCTAGTGCATAGACCTATTTATAATTAAATTATCTTTCTGTACTTAATGTAGCCAGAGCTGCCAACTCTCACGCTTCTTAGTGGCACATTCTAGTGCTGTAGTCAGCAATTATTCAATTAATGTGCATTTAAGAAATTCTCTTGCTGAATTATAGTCGTTGTGCATGAAAGTTAATCAGTTTCACGTGCATTATGGTTCATTTTCCCACTAGTGACATGGAAATCAATCATGTCTCGAATTCTTTTTTTACTCGGGAATTGGAAGCCATGGAATGGCATAAAGACATTTCAAATAGTCTTATTCTATTCAAACAATAAAAACGATCATGAAACAAACGCAGTGCTTTTAATCCCCAATTTAAAAAAGTGCAAGAGGTCCAGAGTCGTCATTGCTTTCCGTGTTGGTGAAATTCACCGTTATGCAAGGGAAACAAACTGCCACGCACAAGGACTTATTTTAAATTATTAAGAATCTCATTAATGTACGCTCTGATTGAACAGTTGCTGACTTCGTTGAATATTCCTTCTCAAAATGCGTGTGACCTACTCCATATACATGAGAATGCGCATAAAGTTGGCAGCCCTGATGTAGCCCATTATTTTGTCGCTGTTGGATCGCATGGGGGAGAGAAGCCGTGTCTTCAATTGCCACTTGATTATTCTTGAATCATTTTTTTCCCCTTATTTAAATCTGAGTTCATGCACAGCCGCAGGCCTGTGTTCTTAGCCAGGGTAGGCCTATTGAATCCTTTTACATTTTTGACTTTCACACAGCTCTACAGGAGCAGAGGTATACAATTAGGTATCAATTAACCTTTTTTGATATTTTTATTTGAATCTCTTTTCATGTGAAACATAAGGCCTAGGTTCTCATTCAGGGTTGGCCTGTCGCTACCTGAATGCTCTTTACTGTTTGTTATTTGCACAGCTCTTGAGCTCTATGAGCAGAATTATGCCTATTTGTATAAAGTATAGGCTATTGTTGTAGAGATTTGATTTTACGTAACTGTGTATCGCTTTCCATCAGATAAGATATGCTGCTTACATTTGTTTTCACAGCTGTGCCTTCTTGAGCAGAGAAAGAAAATCTGTAAGGTTTTGTATGTGGTCCAAGTCTTTAAAAAAAAAAAAGGTTTTGATATACTGATGATGTTGAGTAAAATGAATCACTTTTTTCTTGCTCTGTATAAAATATCGTTTTCATACCGTATACCGCCAGTCAGCCTAATAATACCGGGATATGAGTTTTAATCCATATCGCCCAGCTCTAACTGCGATCAAGTCAGAACTAATAATTGTTTGAAAGAGATGTTTAGAGCCCACCCAATTTTAAGTTCTGGCTTCCACTGATTCAAACGGTGGGAAAAAAATGTTTGTAATAGTGCAATGAAACAATGAAGTACCGGAGCCACAGGTATCATGCCTTTTTTCTCACTATTGCCAAGCGAGGGCCTAACGATAGTGCTAGACCTGTTGTTAAAATAACTACCTCGCTCACCACGACGAGACTTTTGGGAAAAGGGGACGGACACGTATACAGTGACATAATGACAGTGTATGGTGACGTAATCGCGTGGCTCTGAGCATTGGCACTAGCACCAGGTTCTTTTTGGTGGAAAAGGGCTAACGGACATTGGAAGAAGAACGATCCAACTGGAGATCAAGCCAGCAGTTAGTCTCTACCTAAACAAATTATGCTAAGACATGTCAGGAAGTGTCAAAAAGAGAAGTTTAAGGAAGGCACCATCATCATCATAATTGTCAGCATAAACATCAGCTAAAATAACATGGGTGTTGTGAATCTGGCCAGTGACCATGATGAATTTGCTATTTGGGTCAGAGATGAGCGTACAAAGGGAATAGATTTGTGCAGCAGGATAGCTGCACCTCTGGATTAGCCTGAAAATGCAGAACGATAAATCTGAGCAACCCGCCCCCTCTTTATTCCTATAATGCCCCCGTATCATATATGATACACCAAATTTGAAGAACTGGTGGTAAACTGGTCAAATTCAACACAACCACGACTGCTCAGTGCATCATATCTGCTACACAGTGCTGCCACCTGGAAGGAAGAAGTGAGATTACAGGAGTAGTCTCCTCCCTCGTCATTCATTTCAAGGTTGTAGCTCCCGAGTGAATGGGAATTCATGAATTTCCTTGGACTTTGGCATTGAAGTTTGGCATAGGTCGTGGACCATGACTAGAACACATCCTAGATACTCTGATCAACTTTGTAAATTCCTGTAGAAATGACAGAAATATAAAGAGTCAAAAAAGAAACTTCACACTCAAATTTGTAAATATTTTCATGTTTTTATTATCACTAGGGGTAAATGCGTTGTCAAAGACATCATGACACACATCAACTCTGACGTGCACAGGTACATAGCACGTGCGAGCGTAATTTAAGCTAAAACCAAGTTTTCTCGTGTTCCTAGTCACGTGACCATATGAGAGATGTGAAACTGAGCTCACGTTAGCACGTTAGAGTGAGATCTTGGAAAAACAAGTTTTTACAGTTAATTATTCGTTGATTTTCAATGCTATGGCTGTCAAACATCCAGCGTGAACGCGCCATTGGCATGCTGAATATGGAAACGTCCGTCACTGACGTTGCAAGGGTTATGGAATGCAGTCAACGGACTATCCATGATCTTTGGACACGTCTCCAACAAACTGGCACCACAGCTGACCGACCCACGTGAGACGTCATAGGCAGAAGACCGACAAATTGTCTTGCATAATTTGCATAATCTATTTGTCACTGCAATGTCCACTAGGAATGAATTGTTTAGAGGTCGTGCGACTGCCCAAACCATATGTAATCGCCGGCGCACTGCTCTTATTCAAGTTGTAACTTACCATTTTTACTCTTGGACATTTCCGTAGCATTTCCGGTGGAACTGGTTACAGTGTGGACATTATTTGTGATACGCCATCTTTAATGAGTATGGAATAAAATAAAATCATTATTTAAAACCTCATTTCTTGTATTTTCAACTTATGGACCTCCAAACGAGTGTGAAGTTTTTATTTTGGCTGAGTATACTTCAATACATCTATTTCCTTGGAATTGTTAGGGGTGCCAATAATTGTGTAACAGGTGATTTTAAGAAAAATAATTATTTCTTAGTCAGGGATTTTTTCCCCCCTAAAAATTCACTAGAGTTGAAGGTTACATTTTTCTACAATTTTCAGTGCTAGAGTATGCTACTGCAATAAAAATTGAATTTATTTTAAGGCTTTTAACCATCTTAACCACATCTTAACTCTCTCACTCAGCAAGAGTTGAACAGCGAGCATTTATTTTAAGCCATATATAACTGCTCCCTAGCCTTAACTCACTTGCTACTTCGCCAACTTAGCTAGCCAACAGTTTGGTGCACACGAATTCAATAGAAAATAAATGAATAAAAATGATCCATTATTTTGCCATCTCACTTTGCTAGAGTTGAACCTTGCTCATTTATGTTATACCAAATATAACTGCTCGCTAGCTAGCTCACTAATGTTAGTTCGCTTGCTTAGCTAGCTGAAAGTCATATTTAGTATAATGTAAATGCTCGCGGTTCAACTCTAGCTAAGTGAGATAGCGAAATAATGGATAATTTTTATTCATTTATTTTCTATTGACTTCCGTGCACCAAACTGTTGGCTAGCTATAGGCTGGCAAACTTGCTAGCTAAACAAGAGAACTAACATTCGCGAGCTAGGTAGCGAGCAGTTATAGTTGGTATAGGTATAACATAAATGATCGCAGTTCAACTGAAGCCAAGTGAGATAGCGAAATAATGGATAATTTTTAGTCATTTATTCTCGATTGAATTCTGTGCACCAAACTGTTGGCTAGTTAGGCTAGCGAACTAGCAAGCTAAGCAAGTGAATTAAGACTAGGGAGCAGCTATATTTGGTATAAAGTAAATGCTTGCAGTTCAACTCTAGCTGAGTGAGATAGCAAAATAATGGGTTTTTTATTCATTTATTTTCTAATGACATCTGTGCACCAAACTGTTGGCTAGCTAGGCTAGCGAACTTGGTAGCTAAGCAAGTGAACTGACATCAGGTAAGGGGAAGCCACACTGTCTTCTGCTTCCTTCTTGTGACTGATTGGCATGCTCTACTCAGAGCCCACCTCCTCTGGCTTTGTCACAGCATTGGTGGAGCAATTTGTCAATGTCGTTTGTCATGACATGTCATTGGATTATAAGCTTACTTCAGCAACTAATAGGCTGAGAAGGTTGTCACCAAATCCCGCTTCCTCTTTTCAGAGTTTCAAATATTTTTTTCATAGGGTTTTTTTTTCCCCTCCTTGAATCGCCACCTTATCGTGGTGGAGGGGTTTGAGTATCTGGATGATCCTAGGAGCTAAGTTGTCTGGGGCTTATTGCCCCTGGTAGGGTCTCCCAGGGCAAACAGGTCCTAGGTGACAGGTCAGACTAAGAGCGGTTCAAAACACCTCTAATGAATGAACCGAAACAAAGGATGTTCACGTCGCCCGGATAGGAGTCACCGGGACCCTTCTCTGGAGCCAGGCCTGGGGTTGGGACTTGCAGGCGAGCGCCTGGTGGTCGAGTCTCTGCCTACCGGACCCGGCCGGGCACAGCCCGAATGTGCGACGTGGGCCCGCCTTCCCGTAGGCCCATCACCCGCGAGAGGGTTCAAAAGGGGCAGATGCTTTGCGCTTTGGGTGGCAGTCGTAGGCGGGGGCCCCGGCGACCCAATCCCTGGATGCAGAAACTGGATCTCGGGACATGGAATGTCACTTCACTGGGTGGGAAGGAGCCTGAGCTTGTGCGGGAGGTCGAGCGATACCGGCTAGAGATAGTCGGGCTCACCTCACGCACAGTCTGGGCTGTGGAACCCAACTCCTCGAGAGAGGCTGATCTCTTTTCCTCTGGAGTTGTCCGCGGTGAGAGGCGGCAAGCTGGTGTGGGTTTGCTTATAGCCCCCCAGGTTAGCCGCCATGTGTTGGAGTTTTCCCCGTTGAACGAGAGGGTCGCTGCCCTGCGCCTTCACGTCGGGGACAAGTGCCTCACTGTCGTTTCGACTTATGGACCGAATGGCAGTGCAGAGTACCTGGCCTTCTTGAAGTCCCTGGGAGGGGTAGTGGAAAGTGCTCCAACTGGGGACTCCATCGTTCTGCTGAGGGACTTCAACGCCCACGTGGGCAGCGACAGTGTTATCTGGAGGGGCGTGATTGGGAGGAACGGCCTCCCCGATCTGAACCCGAGTGGTGTTCTGTTATTGGACTTCTGTGCTAGTCACAGTTTGTCCATAACAAACACCAAGTTCAAACATAAGGGCGTCCATAAGTGCACGTGGCATGAGGACGCCCAAGGCCGGAGGTCAATGATCGACTTTGTGGTCGTGTCATCTGATCTTCGGCCGTATGTCTTGGACACTCGGGTGAAGAGAGGGGCTGAGCTGTCCACTGATCACCACCTGGTGGTGAGTTGGATCCGCTGGCGAAGGAGGAAGCTGGACAGGCTTGGCAGGCCCAAACGTGTTGTGAGGGTCTGTTGGGAACGTCTGGCAGAGCCCTCTGTCAGAGGGGTTTTCAACTCTCACATCCGGGGGAGCTTTGACCGAATCCCAAGGGAGACTGGAGACATTGCGTCTGAATGGACCATGTTCTCCACCTCCATTGTTGATGCGGCCGTTCGGAGCTGTGGCCATAAGGTCTCCGGCGCCTGTCTGGGCGGCAATCCCCGAACCAGGTGGTGGACACCGGAAGTAAGGGATGCCATCAAGCTGAAGAAGGAGTCCTATCGAACTTGGTTAGCTCATGGGACTCCTGAGGCAGCTGACAGGTACCGGTAGGCTAAGCGTGCTGCGGCCCGGGCGGTGGCAGAAGCAAAAACTTGGGTATGGGAAAAGTTCGGGGAGGCCATGGAGGAGGATTATCGGTCGGCCCCGAAGAGGTTCTGGCCAACCGTCTGGCGCCTCAGGAGGGGAAAGCAGTGCCCTGCCAACACTGCTTACAGTGGAGGTGGGGAGTTGTTAACTTCGACTGGGGATATTGTCGGCCGGTGGAAGGAATACTTCAAGGATCTCCTCAATCCCACTGACACGCCTGCCATAGAGGAAGCAGAGGCTGGGGACCCAGAGGCTGATTCATCCATCACTCAGGCTGAAGTCACTGAGGTAGTTCAGAAGCTCCTTGGTGGCAAGGCACCGGGGTGGATGAGATCCGCCCTGAGTACCTCAAGTCTCTGGATGTTGTAGGGCTGTCTTGGTTGTCAGGCCTTTGCAACATCGTGTGGCAGTCGGGGACTGAGCCTCTGGACTGGCAGATCGGGGTGGTGGTCCCTCTTTTTAAGAAGGGGGACCGGAGGGTGTGTTCCAACTATAGGGGGATCACACTCCGCAGCCTCACGGGTAAAGTCTATTCCAGGGTGCTGGAGAGCAGAATTCGGCTAATAGTCGAACCTCGGATTCAGGAGGAACAATGCGGTTTCCGTCCTGGTCGTGGAACACTGGACCAGCTCTATACCCTCCGCAGGGTGCTTAAGGGTTCATGGGAGTTTGCCCAACCAGTTCACGTGTGTTTTGTGGACTTGGAGAAGGCATTCGACCGTGTCCCTCGTGGCATTCTGTGAGAGGTGCTTCGGGAGTATGGAGTCCGGGGCCCTCTACTAAGGTCTGTACGGTCTCTGTATGACCGGAGCAGGAGCTTGGTTCGCATTGCCGGCAGTAAGTCAAACCTGTTTCCAGTGCATGTTGGACTCCGGCAGGGCTGCCCTTTGTCACCGGTTCTGTTCATTATTTTTATGGACAGGATTTCTAGGCGAAGCTAAGGCCCGAAGGGAGTCCGATTCGGGGACGAGCGGATCTCATCTCTGCTTTTTGCAGATGATGGTGTCCTGTTGGCTCCTTCAAACCTTCAGCATGTACTGGGGCGGTTTGCAGCCCAGTGCGAAGTGGCTGGGATGAAAATCAGCACCTCCAAGTCCGAGGCCATGGTTCTTCTCCGGAAAAAAGTGGCTAGCCCCCTCCGAGTTGGAGGAGAGCTCCTGCCTCAAGTGGAGGAGTTTAAGTATCTTGGGGTCTTGTTCACGAGTGAGGGAAGGATGGAGCGTGAGATTGACAGACGGATCAGTGCAGCGGCAGCAGTAATGCGGTCGTTGTACCGATCTGTTGTGGTGAAGAAGGAGCTGAGCCGAAAGGCAAAGCTCTCAATTTACCAGTCAATCTACGTTCCCACCCTCACCTATGGTCAGGAACTTTGGGTCATGACCGAAAGAACGAGATCTAGGATACAAGCGGCTGAAATGGGTTTCCTCCGCAGGGTAGCGGGGCGCTCCCTTAGAGATAGGGTGAGAAGCTCTGTCACCCGGGAGGAGCTCAGAGTAGAGCCGCTGCTCCTCCACGTCGAGAGGAGTCAGTTGAGGTGCCTCGGGCATCTATATCGGATGTCCCCTGGACGCCTTCCTGGGAAGGTGTTCCGGGCATGCCACACCGGGAGGAGGCCCCGAGGAAGACCCAGGACACGCTGGAGGGACTAAGTCGCTCAGCTGGCCTGGGAACGCCTCGGGATACCCCCGGGAAAACTGGAGGAAGTGTCCAGGGAGAGGGAAGTCTGGGCATCTTTGCTTAGACTGCTCCAATTCAAATACAAAATAACGTTTTCAGAGATTTGAAATTTTTTTCAGCTTGTCAAAACGCTATATACACCTTCAAAACTTAGTTCCAAAGTTTCAAATTTTTTGCCTGCTTTCAAACGAGGGGTTTCAAACTTTCAAGTTTTTTCTTTCAGTTTCACGTCATGGCAGTGTTTTAGCTCCATAGGTATATTGCAAGCATGTTACTTTTTATGGAGTATTGGCAAGGTTTTAATTGCTGTGTTTGCTAATATAAATTATAATACTATACTGCGTGTCTACATTGTCGGCACGGATTCTAATCACAATACCCAAGTAGATGCAGTATAAAGCGCATTAGCAAAACAAACAACAAAAGTCAAAGGAACTTTTGAAAGATGAGAAAAACAAATGTAGTCATACATTGTATTACTTTTGATCACTTTCAATGCCAAAAAGGTTGTGGATGCAACTGTTAATTGTTATTGCTTTATCAAGTTTTGTAGGAAGTAGATTAGTAGAACAAACACATTGGATAGTTGTCAACATTTTTATTCAACATAAGAAATGCATACATGAGTTCCATTATTCCGGTGTCTCACAATTAAAAAAAAAAAAGATTTTAATTTGATGTTCACTGTGACCGATCACCTGTGTTCCCTTCTCTTTTTCTGAAATGTGCATAAATACCACTGCTTACCTATTACTGAATTAGTGAATGACAAGAGCTGAAAACAGAACTGAAGGGAAGGGATACATTTTGGAAAATGTTTAACTAGTATCTGAACATGTTCTGGTGGTTTAAAGGAAAGGAATTTCCATACATCACTAAAAGATGTTCAGAAACCGAAACCGCAACCGTGGTTTTTACTGTGGAAAAAACCGCATCCGAAACCGCAAGTCAAATTCAACAACCTCCCATCACTACTGGCGACCCAGCAGTCAGTGGCTCTCTTCATCCCGAGTGTATTTGAGGAGGGCTGCTCGGGTTCTTTGACACTGTCGGATGAACTGTTCAGGTTAAGCAATCCCCACCTCCTCTTCTTGGGCAGGGAACCCTTGTGGTTGATAGCCTAAGCAGCACTGGAAGTGAGAGTCATGTTGATGAGGATTGGAGAGAGTTAACTGCATACCCTACACAGACCTGAAACTGGCTCCAGGAAGTGGGGTAGAGAGAGCGATTGGTTGGCTGTAAGGCCTCTGATAACTTGTTAGGACTCATTGTGTACTGATTTCCATCAAGTACCCCCAGAAATGAAATTGTAATGAAAAAACATTGGGCCTTAAAAATGTTTGGAACATTAAATCATGCAAAGGCTTTCTGGGACCCAGTATTTAACCCCTTTCTGCAGATGTAGATGCCCGCGTCTATAGACCTGCAAATTGGAAGCACGCTGTTACTGTACTCAATCACTAGATGGCACCCCCAGATCAGTTATTGAATGTTCACAAGCAAGCAGACCTCGAACGCGGTTCTGAATACGGTGAAGTTCACTCCACTCCCTGTTTTTCGAGAGCTGCATGAATTAAACTCCTCAGCTAAGCCTGATGTGCAAACTGGTCAGTATCCTTGCCCATAGTGTCGATTCAGCAGTTTAAAAAAACGATATCTTGACACAGAAAAAATCGTTATCCTTTGTAGCAACCAGTTTAGCCACAGTGAGCTAACAGTATTCCAATTAGTGGTTCAGAAAAATCAGTTTTCTGAGGCAAAAAAATCGACATGGTATTGATTCTCTCACATTCTATTGCCTATTACAGTTGTCCCATACAAAAAAAATTTGTAGTTCCCTACCGTGGATTTACGCGTAGATTCCTTCATTGATAAATCCAGCGCTTCCTTATATCCACCCGAGTACTGGCGTTGATAGCCAATCACTCAACCATACACTCAAGCTCTTCTGC
Organism: Gymnothorax reevesii; assembly: GCA_029721435.1. Lineage (NCBI taxonomy): Eukaryota > Metazoa > Chordata > Actinopteri > Anguilliformes > Muraenidae > Gymnothorax > Gymnothorax reevesii. The sequence continues at coordinate 53,583,062 of CM056574.1, forward strand.
GTAATTGTAGAGTTACACTTCATGGTCTCGTGAAGTTTCCCTGGTAACAATGTATTGATTGGCTCGTTTCTTATCCAATTCCCAAGTGTTTAACCATTTTAGAGTAAGTGAAACACATTGATTGGACAAACACAGAGCATACAAACCAATGCGTATCAGCAGGCTCGGTTGTATCCTGTCTACGTTATGCACATTACGCGGCTAAAATAGACGGGATTTATAGAAAATCGGTTCGCAAAACTGGCCTTGAAGTGTTCAGTTACATTACAGGATTTAAATGAGAACGATATGCTCTATTGGAATTATTCCGAATGAAACAGGACCGGAGAGTTCCTGCTACTGGATACATCGGTCTCTATGTTATACAGTCAATGTCTCTGGAGGAGGGATTCACGAAAAAGGTCAGGCTGCTATTTTTGTTTGTTTGTTTTTTTCTGTTTCGGAATGTATATGTACTCAACAAAGTCGAATGTCGAGGTTTTTTTCTTGTTTAAAACGCGAACTGCCCGTGCATTTTGGTGTGGACCCCCGGTACGTTCATCGCACGTTTCTTTTGAATCGGGAGAGGCAATGGATTTGATATTCCCTGAAAGTGGAGTGTCTGTTCAGTTAAAATGAGGTATATTTCAGAATTCAGATATTACTGAGTTAGTGGGGTGTACTTGCTCCTTATAAGTGTTGAAATGGGTTCGTGAGCTTTGAAGAGGGGACTGGTAGCTTTCATTACAGGGTGAATGTTCTGACCGTTTAATTAGCAGTTTATTTAATGCGAGTTTGTGCTGGCTTTGAAGAAAAATGGCCAAAACTCTAAACTTTATTATGGAGAAAAGGCATGTTTCGTATTTGGAGAGGTTTACTGGTGACCACTGATATTCAACTGCACTGATATTGATAAATTCATACTAAACTCAACCAGAAAATCATTCGTAAATATAAAATTTCATGCCTTAAAGCTTTAATTGTGTTAAATACATGATTTTTTTAATGATTTGACAGCAAATCATTTTGAGACTTTGGGGAGACACTTGGGTAGCTGTATAATTTGGCTAATAGCATGTAGATAATCTAGAATGTAATGTTGAAGATGAATTCTACTTGTGCTCAAGGAGTTTATGATACCAGAAATGTATAGTTTTAAGGCCCCAGCAGTTTTTCAATCATCAGAATTATTTTTTTTGCAATTTCAATGGTGAATTCTCATGAAGATTTTTTATGTTTGCTGCTCATTTTCTCTAACAAAATCATGAAAATAAACTGAAATACAATGTAATTCTAAATGCTGTAAGTGTCTTTCCTGAATTGAGCCACAGTTTTCCTCTTTGTGAAGCTTAAATCTTGAATTATACAGCATTAAAGTGGGTAACCCATAAATAGCCAAATTTGGCTTCGCACAAAGGGGTTAAGAAACGGGACTATTTGGAGGGTATTTGAATGTCCGCAGTATGGTATCTAAACAAGAACAGCTGGAACACCTGGTATATAATTCGAACATAGATTTTTTTTAGGCTTATCTGAAACATGGTTAACTAGCTCCTCTCCTGAAGCAGCTATTTGATTGCCCGGTTACAACCCCTTTTGGAAAGATGGGGATCAGGATAAAGGAGGTGGAGTTTTAATATAAATTACAAATAAATGTACATGTTATCAGATTGTATGGCCTAATGATATCAAATTAGAATGTGTTAGTGTAAATATCTCCCTCCCTGTAATAATGTCTTTAACTGTTGTCTCTATCATATAGCTTCAGCTAAAAATGATTTTTACGATCACCTTAAAGGATCAATGCGTAAAATGGGGGGAAACCGTGACATCCAGCATTCAGATTCTAGACTGCAGCACTCACTCACTCACTCACGCTCACCCCTCCCATCAGCAAAGTGACGGTGGCCTCCGAGGACCAAAACACTTTTGCAGAAATAGCGTCTTCCACGACTGGGACGACTGGGAGTAAATCAGGAATTCTCTAGCAGGCTGGATTGTCCGTTCGGGCTGCCATACCAAGATGGCTGCATCTCGAAAGCAAGGTCCTTGCTATGTGTATATATAAACGCATAATTATAAGGCTATGAAAACCAAACAAATTTTATTTTATGTGATTATACATTTATATAAAAGATATTAATGGGTAGTATATTCAGATTTTGCCAATAAACCATAGCAAATATTACACACTGGCCCTTTAAAGCACTTCTCAATAGGTGTAATTATAAAAAAGCAATAATTTTGATGGGAGATTTCAACATAAACTGGGATGATAAGGACAGAAAAATTCTCTGATTACTGACCATTTTAATTTTACCAAGTTAGTACAGCAGCCCACTAGAGTCACAAATCGTTCAGAATCTAGAATTGACTTGCTGTTTGCAAATAAACCTGAAAGAATTACAGACATTTTTAATCTGTTGACGGGTCTTTCCGACCACAATGCAATGCAAGAAAATTAACTAAACAACGTTTGAAAACTGTTTTTCTAATTCCTTTGGCAGTCGGTCAAAAATACTGAGAATTCCAAAAAAATCTACAAAAAATAATTAGAAAGTGCCCAAGGAAATAAATTGGGATATCTTACTGTCATGTGATGACACAGATACTGGCACAGATTAATTTGTAAAAAAAAATCCAAGAGGTCTTTCTGTCTTTCTCCAAGACACTGGCGGGTGAAGAAAACTCAACTTTCTCCTATGGCTCAACTCAGATTGCCTGAAATTAATGAAAATGAGGGACTAATGGCTTAAAAAATTTGTGAAGTTTGGTTTAGCTATAGATAGACAAAATTACACATCTGCATGAAATAAAGTCACATGAGAAATGCGAAGGGTAAAAGCAAATTATTTTGTTCCAATCATTGAAAGTTCAAAAGAAAATGGGAAAAAATACAGCAGAACATTAACAAATTAACTGCTTGGCAAAGCAAACAAGGCATCAATGAATTAGAAATAAAGGTTAATGACCAGTTGGTGAAAGACCCTGTTATTTTGGTGACTGAGTTGACCTCCTTTTTAAGGTCTAAATAAGAAATATCCAAACTTTTTAAGCCACCTGAAATTACTTAAAGACCAGTGAACAGTGTTTAACCAATTTGTAATCTAAAAGAAATATCTGAAATAGAATTTATCAACATTCTTAATGGTGCGAATAACTCAAAAGCTAAGAATACCTACATTTTGACAACGGCTTTTTAAAAGGACACAAAGAGGCCCTAGTACGCCAAATTACTCACCTAGTTCACTTATCTATTAAATACTCGGTAGTTCCAAAGGCATGGAAGTTGGCTACATTCACCCTAATATTTAAGACAGGCAGTAGATCGGATATGAACAACTATCGACCTACAGTTAGTATTTTGCCAGTTTTCTCCAAATACTTGAACAATGGGTTGTTAAACAATTGAACATCTTAATAATGGACAAGCCCTTCTGCATCCGATGCAATTTGGATTTCGGTAACATCATTCTCCGGAGTCAGCATTAATTGTGTTCCTAGAGAAAGTAAAATGTTATTTGGATAAAAAGAGGATGTAGATGCTGTATTCCTAGACTTAAAAAAGGTGTCTGACACCGTCAACCACCTAGTGCTTTTATCTAAACTACCACTCTTTAATTTTTCAAACCAAGCTATTGCATGGATTGAATCATACTTATCAAATTGAGAACAGTGCACTGTGTCAAAACACCTAACCTACACTGTCGACAAGGGTTTCTCCAAGGATCCATACTGGGGCCCAATTTTTAATTTTCTTGTATATATATTTTGACACTACTGGTCAAAAGTTTTAGGATGCCCCAATTTTTCCAGTTTTTTAATAGAAAATTATGCCATTTAATGTCTCATTGTACTCTGGAATAAAAGCATAGACATGATAGAACAAATTACCAGTCGAAGTTAAATAGGAAATCATGGAATCAATTTATAAACCAAAATGTACTTTAAACTTTTCACTCGAAGTAGCCACCTTTGGCAGATATAACGGCCGAAAACACTCGTGAAATTCTTTCAAGAATGGAAATAAAATATTCTTCAGAAAGTTCTTCCCAACTTTGTTGCAGAAGTTCCCATAAATGTGTGGCACTTGTAGGTTGCTTTGCTTTTACTCTTCTGTCCAGTTCATCCCAAACCATCTCAAATGGGGTTTAAGTCTGGAGACTGTCCTGGCCACTCCATTTTTCAAGCTTATCATCTTGTTCTTGTCTCAAAAGGAAGTTCTGGCAGAGCTTGGACTTCTGTTCTGGGTCAGTATCTTGCTGTAGTTTTAATCCCTGACCAACTAGGCGCATACCAGAGGGTACTGCATGGCGCTGCAGAATGCTGTGGCAGCCGTTTTGGTTCATGGTGCCTTTCACTCTATAAGTCACTAACCCTGGATATAGCAAAACAATCCCAGACCATCACGCTTCCTCCTCCATGTTTGACAGTTGATGTCACACACTGAGCAACCATCCTTTCACGTGCTCGACAGCGTAAAACAGACCTCGGTAACCTTACCTTCTGTCTAAAACTTCTGACAGTTCACCATTTACCTTTGTACCATTTCAAGCTATTTGTTGGACTTGAACTGCGTAATTTTCAATAAAAAACTGGAAAAATTGGGGTGTCCTAAAACTTTTGACCGGCAGTGTAAATGATCTTCCTGATGTTTGTAAATATGTTGATATACAATTATGCGCAGATGACGCTGTGATCTTTACAAGGGCTAAAAATCCTGAAGAGGCTGCTCAAATACGTTCATCTGCTTTGACTCACACTCAAAGTTGGCTCAATAGGTCCTGTCTTTTGTTAAATACACAAAAGACTGTGCGTATATTTTTTCTAAACAAACTGCAAACATTCCCCAATCTTACATATATTTGGGAGATCAAGAACTAAAATTAGTGAAGGAGTTCAAATATCTGGGTGTGATGTTGGACTCTGCACTCTCTTTTAAGAGTCATGTAAAAAACGGTGTTGAAGACGGTTAAATACAATTCAAACAATTTCAAACAATTAAGGAGGTCTCTTACTGATGAAGCTGACATGTTGTTCCTTCATTCCATGAGTTTTTCACATTTAGGTTATTGTCGAACCAGCTGGTCTTTGGCAGGAGTAACAACTCTGAAATCAATGGAGTCACTCTATAAAAAGGCGTTGAAAGTACGAGGTAAAAAGCCTCTCTCATATCACCATTGTTACATTCTCTTAAGATACAACATGTTAAGCTTTGAGAATTTTAAATAAAAAATTTTAAACTGCCAGCCAGATGTATAAAATCCTAAATGGGCTAGCTCCCCCTCTGCTAAATGTCTATGTAAAGTACAGAATAACCAGTAATTCAATGACTAGGACCACTAGGTCCAAAGCCAGGGGTGACTGTGAGGTACCTGTTAGAAGAACTTCTTTTGGTCAAAATGTTTTCTCTTTCAAGGGTAGCATATTGTGGAACAGTTTGCCACCCTCCGTAAGAGTGTGTTCCAGTTTTGTAGCCTTTAAAGGTAATCTAAAAGGTGAGGCTCAGATCAAATCAGATTTGTGACCATGATCAATAGTGAGGTATTTTTTGTTAAGTGCAATAGGGCAGCGTGCAATATACTGATGAAAATGCGGGTAATTAAGTGCAATAGGGCAACATGCAATATACTCACTATACTCACATGCAGGCGTTAATATGCTGTCGGACAACGTGCAATACACTGACCAAAATTCAGACATTAATCTGCAATAGGGTAACGTGTAATATATTGATCAAAATGTAATATTATTAGCACTTTAACTTGTTCTTCTTTCTTGAGATTTATTCCTCCTTTCATTGGACCTAGAGAAAAATATCACAGTACAATAACACGGCTTTGTTCAATATGCTATAGCACTTTAGAATTATGGGCTTAGTACAATTTATTTCTGGACTTTGTGACAAATTAGGGCAGTGTGCAATTTTTCAGTACTTGCCTCTTCTTGTTGGCACTGTTATCCAATGGCCGCATTCAGATTTTTCCTGAGCTACAAGCCTGAATCACCCCTGTGTTTTATTGTTTTGTAAAATTGTTCTGATTATTGGTTTGTGTATTATTGTTTATGTATTATTATATGTTTGTATTGTTGTTTCTTTGTGTAATCTTTCGGTGAGGTTACTCAAAACATCAACCTGCATAGGGACAACAGATGTAAATTAGCCTTTGGCTATTATCTGACATATTTACATGGTTATGATCATCAATATGTACCGTCCCTACTTATCAAATAAATAAATAAATAAATAACTTTAAAACCTCACTGCCTCCACCAGAAAGCAGACCAAAAAAATCAAGGTTTGACTCAGCCATACCAGTCCTCTGACCTAAAAACAATAGAAAATCTGAGAGAGGAGCTGAACAATCAAGTCCATTTATGAGGACCAAGGCCTTTGAAGGACCAGGAAAGATTTCGTTTGCACGAATGGTCCCAGATGCCCTGCAATGTCTTGTCTAACCTGATTACACACAACAAGAGATGACTCACAGCTCTCATTGTAGGAAAAGGGACATAGCATAAAGCATTGAATGGATCCCATTATTATGGCAACATTTTTGATAAACTAATTCTTTCATGAAAATAAGAACTACGTTCTTTCAATCATCAAATTTCATCTAAAGCCATATTTTTGATTGTAGTTTTAATTTAATATCAAGAGCATAAACAAAAAGGCATCAATTAATGATTAAATAGCCCAGTTCAGCCATTTCCAGCATTAAATTGCCTATATGAAAGAAAGGCGAGCATTTGTATAGATAATAATGGCTGTCCCGAAAATCTGCGCAGTCGATTTGACTTTAATTCTTTAGAGAACAGAAGTGCCGAAGGTCAGGTGCAAAATGGGGCTCAAACATAAACTCTTTAACATATGACCAATCTGCACACTTTTGTCTTATTTTTTATGCATGGCGCCATGGCACTTCTAAAAGAGTTGAATAAAGTTGTTTTTGAGGTAGGTCAGCAATTGTATAGATAACGTAGATGTCCAAGAGCATCTTCTTCACTGTTATGTCAGTGTTTCCCCTAGAATTTTTTTCAGCCGCGATGCTACTGTGTCCGTCTCCATGAGGATGTGACGTCAACCCATATTCATGCGCGTGAAAATAGTTTCAAATGAAATGACCTTGGAATACTTATAGACAAGATTATAACATGTTTGTATTTTGTCTCAATTTACAGCTTTTGACATTTATCTGAAGAAAATAAAAATAATTAATGTCACAACACAGAAATTTACTCACTACTTTTATTTATTTACAAATCAGAAGACTACACCCAGCCTGTGAACATAAAATTTTGTAAAAAAGCTCCAGAGCTTGTCGATAGTTGAACTCAGCAGTAGGGGGGCCATTGATGCTCACACTCATCATTGCTCTTGCAATGCTGCAACCTGATCTTAAACAGCCTCAACACAGGAGCAGCCAATAATTGCAATTTTATGTTATCCTTCAGAAACATCAAAAACAGCACTCATCATCATGACTTCCAGCAATTATGACAACCAACCCCAGGCAACGTTGCCATAAAAACAATATTTATTGTCAGTGTATTTGTGACAAAACTACTCATAGCTTTTGGCTTTTAAGCAGAAAAAACATCAATTTCAATACCTGGTTATTACAAATCAGATCTCTCAAATGTAAGGCCTCGATTAGCAAAGGCTTATGCACTGGGATAAAATTAAACTTCATATAACACTGTAAATCTATTTGCTTGTCTCGCAAAGTTTTATTAGACATACTCTGTTTATTGACACAGAATGACTCAGGCAGTGAATTCATTTGGCAATAACTTTTATCTCGCAAATGGAATAGTGCAGTTACAATAAGCTATGGTTAAAATGAGAGAGCAAAACAGAAGACTTCACTTCTGAATGACAGACGCCTCTCGCAGTTTACCTCCCCGATTAGAAACAGTTGCTCAGACTGATTGGTGGAACCGACGAGGATCTAATTTATTTTTGAAAGCCTTGTGATACATTGCAGTATGACGTTTACTTCCGCATATCAATAACTATGGAAAATATCAATCGCCTACGTCTTTAGAATTTCTGGATTCGCGTAAATTAGTTCGCGAGGTTCATTGACCAATAGCCATGAGAATCCGCTCTATAGTCTGGATGTTGTGACAGCTAAACTGCATTGTTAGGTAGGATGCACAGCTGAGTGATAACGAAAATGACTGCTGCGAGGTCAGCGAAAGTTTCGGATTTTTTGCAGATTGTCATCCTTGCGGAATCACATCAATTATATCAACATAGCCAACAGGCAATCGCTTTGTAATTAGCATTTCTTAATCATTGCTAGACCATGTGGTCATGTGCTAGATACGCTCGAATACGGCACGTCTTACTTTAATTTTCGGTAGCAGTCGCCGTGCGTATAGCCTGTTAGTACTGTGTGCACGGCCGCCGTGCGTATAGCCATCTTATATGTTGGCCACACGGCCGCCGTGCATATAGTCACTCCCATCGCGGACAGTTTAAGAGCAATTATGCGGGATGTTATTGAAGGCCTTCCTGACATCTGACGGCTCGCCACTGCTAATATGGCATGAGATTGTTGGCTTGAGAAGCTGATGCATTTATTAACTGACAAACAGTAAATTTTATGTCCGCTTACTGTTACTCTTTCTGAATCGCTGCTGCTCCGTTCGCTATCACCGTCAATTTCTCTTCCCGCTAACTGCCCTTTGGAGCTACGCTGTTACGTTCACGTGACGTTACCTGCGCTGCTCGCAATATAAACCGCGTATAAGCTTGAACGTTACCTGTTACGTTGATGTCCTAAGAGGTCCGACAGGATTTGATGCATTCGTTGATGACTCAAAACAATGACCCAAAATAACGTCGCGTGTTGTTGCGCTCACACAGTGCGAGTAAACATCATACGTAGCGCATTTATATTAATGATCATGAGAAATTTCAGCAGCGGCGCTCGTAATCCAGGAGGAATGAATGTAGTGGAAACACTGAATGTGATTCGAAACGCTCTTCCCTGCACTGATCATTTGTTAGATTAAATGCGTCTTTCAAAGCCCCTTCAAGTAGTTTTTATTCGTACTGGTGCATGAACATTGGCAATATAAACTTGTGTATCAGCAATCGGGAATTTGAGTAAATGTAGCCTGAAGGAAATACATGTTCATGTATTACGGTAATCGTGGCTCCGCTTATTTATTTTAGAATCATATCGGCAGCTTTCTGCGCTTATATGTTCAACAGTCACCAGATTCATCCTAAGCCGATCCCCTCGATGAGGCGGAAGACGAATCATTTCTTTCTTGGTTCTCTATTGAAATCAGAGCTCACAGGACATAAAATTCTATTTAATGGAGAAATGTTTCATACAAGTGGTAGAATTGGGTGAATATTCCTTTTAATAATTAATTTGAAATGACAATATTAACCCATTAACACTTCGCCAGACCGATACTGCATGAAACTTCTGTTCCCTGGACCACCTCAAACCGCCTGTGTCAAATGATTGCCGAGGGTTACATATTGGATGAAGCAGTCCAATGTGTAACCTAGGAAATCATGTGACACGGGTGGTTTGAGGCGGTCTACAGAGCAGAAGTTTCAGGCAGTATCAGTCGGTCCAAATGAGATGAGATTCTACTGCAGCTGATATAAACTACGTGTAAAAGCAAACAGGTCTGCCCCGTCAAAACTGCTTGTCTCTTGACCACGTAGATGGCGATTCCCAACAATTATTTTAATCATATTAATAGTGTTCTGAAATTGCGATGCGAGCTACGAAACGTAGATTTCTGCGATACAGCCCAGACATCAAAAAGGCTTCCAGGTGCAAGTTGCGTTATTCCAAGTTTCTATATATGTGGCTCTGACAGGAGAAATGATTGGCCATATTATGTTATGTTATATTTCAGCTCAGAACCGGAGTGTGGGGGGGACCTTGCAGGCCGGTGTTCTGTCAAATTTTGCTCCCTTGTCAAAAAATGCTACTGTAATGCAAAGCGATTGTAAAGTCTTTGTTTTCACATTGATATTGCAATATGAATCAGTTTACAGTAGTAACGTTGTTATTTGTTAGCCTATTATTACATAAGCAGATTTTATAACGAGTTGGATAAGTTTGTTCAAAGATATTTGCCCATATACGCCATTGTCATCTAATTTCTGCATTTTCAGGAAAACCCAGCCTGTACATGCAAATAAACGTACGCTTAAAGGTCAAAATGCGCACTGAAAATAAATCTATTTTATGATTTTTGAAGATGCTTAAGATATGCGCGAGGATACAGCCCGGGATTTCAGGTTTGCGCAAGCGCAGAACCGCGAGGTAGCATATTTTGATTGGTGGCAAAATTTGTCAGAACACCGGGCTATAGCTATTCTGCACTGAGAGATCGCCACGGACAATGATTCCCACTGAGCTGGCGCCTCACGGACGGACTGGCCATGCTGGGAACCCTGGCTGAGAGAAATTCCATTGCTTCATTCAATGACATAATGTCGAATAACGGCTATTTCCAGCACTGTTGTTTGCCAGCTGTCTATAAATGTTAAAGAATAAGTGTGCATTCTAAAATTAATTTATACTCTTAAGAAAACAAGTGTCTGCCACTAACATGGCAATATTCCCCGCCGCCTCAATTTTATGTGTCCGTACGGACGGACATACGTATGGACGGAGCCCAATACTATATCCCCTGCTTTGCGCTAATCGCCCGGCGGGGTATAATAATCTAAAAATGTTTCACTGTTCAGTAATTAACTTTGACATGACCACCGTATGTATTTGTAATGGCTGACTGCCACTCGATCACAGAGACATTTCATAAAAATAACAAAGTCAGACAGTCAACACATTAGGTCAGCAACATTTAATATGCTTTATTATGACTTTTGCGGATCTTTTTCATTGTTATTTCTACAATTAGAATATGCAATGTTTAATTTTCCAATTGAAAAGCTGATGAAGTATCAACATGGCGATGTTTATTTTGACAACATGAAAACAATCCAGTCAACAGTTCTTAAGATTTTAGAATTTATGCTTTGTGACCTTGAAATAAATGTGAAGGTCACCAAAACAGCATGGTACCTTCCCGACACTGGGATGAACCTAGGTACCAAATACAAGAAGAATCTAGTCAAAAGTTCTGAAGATATACAAATTTATGATTCATGACCTTGAAATGAAGGTCAGGGTCACCAAAACAGCATGGTACGTTTCCCCCACTCGGATGAACCTAGTTACCAAATACGAGAAGAATCTAGTCAAGGATTCTTAAGATATTCAAGTTTATGTGTTCGTACGGACGGACCAAGATACTCAAATTTAAGTTTTGTGACCTTGACATGAAGGTGAAGGTCACCAAAACTGCATGGTACCTTTCCCCCACTGAGATAAACCTAGATATCAAATATGAAAAGAATCTAGTCAACGGTTCTTAAAATATCCACATTTATATGTTTGTACAGATGTACGGTCACCAAAACAGCATGGTATCTTTCCCACACTGGGATGAACCTAGGTACCAAATATGAAAAGAATCTAGTCAATGGTTCTTAAAATATCCACACTACCATGTTCATACAGATGTACAGTCACCAAAACAGCATGGTACCATTCCCTCACTGGGATGAACCTAGGTTCCAAATACGAGAAGAATCTAGTCAAGGATTCTTAAGATATTCAAGTTTAGTGTTTGTACGGACGGACCAAGATACTCAAATTTAAGTTTTGTGACCTTGACATGAAGGTGAAGGTCACCAAAACTGCATGGTACCTTCCCCCACTGAGATAAACCTAGATATCAAATATGAAAAGAATCTAGTCAACGGTTCTTAAAATATCCACATTTATATGTTTGTACGGATGTACGGTCACCAAAACAGCATGGTATCCTTCCCACACTGGGATGAACCTAGGTACCAAATACGAGAGGAATCTAGTCAATAGTTCTTAAGATATACAAATTTATGATTTGTGACCTTGAAATGAAGGTCAAGGTCACCAAAACAGCATGGTTCCTTTCCCCTACAGGGATAAACCTAGGTACCAAATATGAGAAGAATCTAGTCAAGGATTCTTAAGATATTCAAGTTTATGTGTTCATACGGACAGACCAAGATACTCAAATTAAAGTTTTGTGACCTTGAAATGAAGGTGAAGGTCACCAAAACTGCATGGTACCTTTCCCCCAGTGAGATTAACCTAGATATCAAATATGAAAAGAATCTAGTCAACGGTTCTTAAAATATCCACATTTATATGTTTGTACAGATGTACGGTCACCAAAACAGCATGGTATCTTTCCCACACTGGGATGAACCTAGGTACCAAATATGAAAAGAATCTAGTCAATGGTTTTTAAAACATCCACACTACCATGTTCATACAGATGTACGGTCACCAAAACAGCATGGTACCATTCCCTCACTGGGATGAACCTAGGTTCCAAATACGAGAAGAATCTAGTCAAGGATTCTTAAGATATTCAAGTTTAGTGTTTGTACGGACGGACCAAGATACTCAAATTTAAGTTTTGTGACCTTGACATGAAGGTGAAGGTCACCAAAACTGCATGGTACCTTTCCCCCACTGAGATAAACCTAGATATCAAATATGAAAAGAATCTAGTCAACGGTTCTTAAAATATCCACATTTATATGTTTGTACGGATGTACGGTCACCAAAACAGCATGGTATCCTTCCCACACTGGGATGAACCTAGGTACCAAATACGAGAGGAATCTAGTCAATAGTTCTTAAGATATACAAATTTATGATTTGTGACCTTGAAATGAAGGTCAAGGTCACCAAAACATCATGGTACCTTTCCCCTACAGGGATAAACCTAGGTACCAAATATGAGAAGAATCTAGTCAAGGATTCTTAAGATATTCAAGTTTATGTGTTCATACGGACGGACCAAGATACTCAAATTTAAGTTTTGTGACCTTGAAATGAAGGTGAAGGACACCAAAACTGCATGGTACCTTTCCCCCAGTGAGATAAACCTAAATATCAAATATGAAAAGAATCTAGTCAACGGTTCTTAAAATATCCACATTTATATGTTTGTACAGATGTACAGTCACCAAAACAGCATGGTATCTTTCCCACACTGGGATGAACCTAGGTACCAAATACGAGAGGAATCTAGTCAATAGTTCTTAAGATATACAAATTTAAGTTTTGTGACCTTGAAATGAAGGTGAAGGTCACCAAAACTGCATGGTACCTTTCCTCCACTGAGATAAACCTAGATATCAAATATGAAAAGAATCTAGGCAACGGTTCTTAAAATATCCACATTTATATGTTTGTACAGATGTACGGTCACCAAAACAGCATGGTGCCTTTCCCCCACTAGGATGAACCTAGGTACCAAATACGACAAGTATCTAGTCAATAGTTCTTGATATATACAAATTTATGATTTGTGACCTTGAAATAAAGGTCAAGGTTACCAAAACAGCATGGTGCCTTTCTTCCACTAGGATGAACCTAGGTACCAAATACGAGAAGATTCTAGTCAAGGATTCTTAAGATATTCAAGTTTATGTGTTCGTTCGGACGGACCAAGATACTCAAATTTAAGCTTTGTGACCTTGAAATGAAGGTGAAGGTCACAAAAACTGCATGGTACTTTTCCCCCACTGAGATGAACCTTGATTTCAAATATGAAAAGAATCTAGTCAACGGTTCTTAAAATATCCACATTTATATGTTCGTACGTACGTACGGACGAGAAGGAGCCCAATACTATATCCCCCGCTTCGCCCAAATCGTGCGGCGGGGGATAAATATTAGGTGCTGTAACACTGAGAAATGACAGAAAAAACTGATATGGTAGATCGGCTGATGGAGCGCAGACCTGGATCTCCATACACGATCTTCTAACCGAATGAATACTGATGTCGGGGAGACGGCCAGTCTTTCCACTGGAGCCCATTCTTGGAGACTCTTTGTTGTAACCAAACTAAATAACTTGCGGCAACACCGATTGTAGTTGTAATAAATAAAAGTACTGTCCTTAGGCTTGTATCGAGTCTAAGACATTTGGCATTTAAGACATTCTTAGGTTGTTCCCAGTATTCTTCGGGATATTTCAAATCAAGGCTGTCCGCACTTGGCACATGCGTATCGTCTAAGATCACTTAACTACACCACTGAATTCATTTAGGCTTGAGGTTTCAATAATGCCATGATTTTCTTTTACAAACAGTTCCCTTAAGTGAACCAAATACACTAATGCACTTGTGTTTTGATGCAAGTACAGCTGTGTATTTAAGACGAGTTTCATGCATAATTAGATGTGGTGTTTTGAATTGAAGTGGTGTCTTTGACTCTTCCTTCTGGGTTAATGGCACAGAATACCCATCAGTTATTTCTTTTGTTTGCAACAAGCTGGTTCCGTGGGATGAACCACTACCGTAGGTGGTTTCGTCTTGGCCAGGTTGGCCTGGTCACAGGGGTGAGACACCCTGAGATTCCATTCTGGCTAACACTATGGGCTGAATGCAATTAAAAGCTGAGGAGTCAATAAAAACAAGGTGTACAAGCGACTTTGCATTTTCAAGATGAGAAAATCAGATTCACTGAAGTGCTAGGTGCGTTGTTAACTCCTCTGCCTGTCCTATAGGCAAACTGGAGAGGATCCAAGTGATGCTGAACAATGTTTAACAGTACAATCTTTATCCTCATACTCTGCAGGCCTTAACGTCAACGCAACAGAAATCATTAATACACCAGGGCATTTTTGTCACCATCATCGTGCCGTCTAAAGAGGAGGATTATGTATAGAATGAGAGGTGTAATCTACACAAGATGAAATCAAATTACATATTAAAAATACCCTTCAAAAATCTGAGAATACGTACTGAACTACAGGCTTACTTTTTTTATTTTGTTTTTATTGCAATTCTATAATTGTGGGGCACAAAACAAATTCAGAAAAAAAGTTTTTGACAAAAATATGAGCTCAGCTTAGACATGATTTAGTGATGAATCACAACCTGGTTTTCCAGACAGAGGTGCCAATTCAACTCATCACTGAACCTTAAAGTGACACGACCCAAATACACAGCGTAACAAATTAGAAGTTTTTCTTTGTTTATTGCACGACCCTACCTCATTGTGTATCTCCTCAGAAAGCTGGAGTGTGGAGGGCTGTAAGGAGCACAAGGTCTTGGAGCCGGTGTCTGGGTCCGTGTGCAAGTTCTCTAAAGCCTCGCTGCAACGTCTTTGGATGTAGTCCAGAGTACCAGTGGAGCACTGCATAGACCCCACAGAAGAGAAGACTGCACATTAGAAACATCTAGTTGTGCAGTCTTCAAGAGGAGGGAAACTAAACTGACTTCTGGAATGTTTTAAAGCTCTTCTTTTTCAAATTTATTCAATTAAAGAATATCCCTTTTAAGAGGGAGGTTAAGTCAGTACTTTACAGCTCCACTACCTTCACTACCATACACATTTTCACAGAAGCATTAAAATAAAAATGGTCAGATAATAGCAGCTTTGATCCTATACATGACTGGCTTAAACTACTCTCTGGGTTGTGCCTTTTTGATTGCAAAAGGTTGAACAGTTACATTGTAATATCATTATTGTAGGTACATTTAAGGTTTTTATGTGAAATATGCAGCTCCTACAGGTCAGTATTAGCTCTCATTTGACTTGAGAACACTTTTGAATGTTTCCCACTGGAAGAATGTACATAGGAGGTGAAGCATTCCAATGAATTCTGAGACTTAGTTAGCAACTATACCTGCAATTTCTACAGTGCTGTGAAAAAGTTTTTCCCCCCTTTCTGATTTCTTATTGTTTTGCACATTTGTCACACTTAATTTGTTTGATGAGCTGAAACATTTTTAATTTTAGACAAAGATAACGTGAGTAAATACGAAATGCAGCTTCTAAAAGATTATTTCATGTAATACGGGGAAAAAAGATATACAAACCTACGTGGTCCTTTCTGAAAAAGTAATTGCCCCCCCCCCCCCGTTAAATCATGAATTAACTGTGATTAACCACATTTTTTTTTGTTCAATTTCACTAGCCACACCCAGACCTGATTACTGCCAGGCCTGTTAAATCAAGAAATCATTAAAATGGGTTAAAAGTTCTTAAAAAGCAACACATCATGCCGTGATCTAGAGAAATTCAAGAACAGATGACAAACAATGTTATTGACATCTATCAGTCTGGATAGGGTTACAAAGCCATTTCTAAGGCTTTAGGACTCCAGTGAACTCCAGTGACTCACAGTGAGAGCCATTATCTGCAAATGGAGAAAACTTGGAACAGTTAGGAACCTTCCCAGGCTTATATGTCTATCAAAATTATTCCAAGAGTGCATCGAAGACTCACCCAGGAGGTCACAAAAGAACCCAGAACATTTCCTCTTTCGTAGATCATTTTCTTAAACCACAGGTCTTTACGTTGCCCTCTTTTGTGAGAGATGCGAGTGACTTTATTCAAGTCTTACTTTCTTTGGATACAGTGGAAAATGATTCATCGCTGGTTACCTTTGTTGTGGAGAGTTTGTATACAAATATTCCACATCTTGGTGGATTAGAGGTGATTACTTATTTTCTTGATCAGAGGCATGATGGTCGTCCTAGCACCATTAGTTTAAAAGATCTTACTGAAATTGTACTTACGAAAAAATTTTTTCTATTTGAAAATCAATTTTATTTGCAAAAATCTGGAACAGCCATGTGGAGCAAAATGACTCCAAATTATGCCAAACTTTATGATGGTTTTCAGGAGAGTCATATCATACTTAATTCCGTCTGTAACCCTTTTTTACCATATATCCAAATTTGGAAACGTTACATTGATTATATTTTTGTTCTTTGGACTGGGTCTGCTGCTCAATTTGCTGAATTTCACACCTTTTTGAATAACAATTGCCAACCTTTAAACTTCACCATCTCCTATGATGATTCACAACTAAATTTTCTTGATATTCTGATTATTAAGGACAACAATAGACTCATTATGGATTTATATAGGAAACCCACAGATGCTAATTCTTTACTTCATGGTGATAGTTATCACCCTACTTCACTGAAGAAGGGAATTCCTTTTGGTCAGTTTAAACGCATTCGTAGAATTTGTACTGATGAATATTTTAATACTCATTCTGAAGATCTTGCAGGACCTTTTCAGCAACGTAGTTATCCTGAAGAGTGGATTAAACCGGCTTTTGATAAGTTTCGCGGCATGACACAGTCTGATTGTCTCTCTCCTCAAGAGAAAAAAGATTGAGATCAATGTCTTAATTGTTTTATTCAATATTCTCCTTTAAGCAGACAATTTTTGAAAATAATTAAGAAATATAGGTACCTTTTGAGTTCTGATCCAGTTCTTGGTAAACTATTTTCAGACACCCCCCCCTCCCCCCCGCATTGTATACAAGAGGCCTCCCAATTTGGAGAATCTTTTGGTCAGGTCATGTCTATGTAGGCCAACACCTTCTAGTTTTTTAAATGATATTCCTGATGGTAACTATAAATGTGGTAGATGTGCACAGTGCAACTTTACGCGTAAATGCCATACATTTAACCATCCTTTTTCAGGGAAACGTTTTCAAATTAAGGGTGTTATTACCTGTACTACACCTAATATTATTTACTTGATTAAGTGTGTTTGCGAGTTGGCCTATGTGAGTAAGACTACCAGATCTATAATGATCAGAATTTCAGAACATAGAAGCGATATAAGGACCAAGGATTTTAGGAATCCTGTAGCACTGCACTTTTTTCAAGCGCAACATTGTATTTCATCTTTAAAATACATAGTTAGTTCAAGGGGAGGCCTTTCGAATTTCTACTCTTGATACAGTGGCTAGGGGTCTGAATGAATCTTTTGAGATGAGGCCATTCTTGTAATTTTTGCATTATTTGATTGTTCCCTTTTATTTGTTTGTGTATGTGTACATACCGAGGGGATGGAAGCAGTTGCACACTACTTTGTTATATTTCTTATAAATCTTCCTTAGTTAGTTTAATTAAGTTTATCTGTAGGTACTCAGCTCCTTGGTGCACAATAGATTGTTTTTTTTTTGTGTCCAGGTTGGTATTGATTGTTTTAAACAAAACTATATGTACTTGTTTAGGGATTGTATGTTTTATGTACTTTTTGTCAGCATACTCACCTTTACTTGCACATTCTGTGGATTACATCTGTGCCCTGCTGACTGATCTTAGTAATTGTTCACACCTGATTTCAATGACTATGTTCAATTGTGAATTTGAGTGAGTGCTTATAGAGATGTGTGTGTGCTGCTTTCTTTTATCCTGATGAAGATCACTTTTTGATCGAAACGTTGACAAAATAAATTTTTGGGGATGTAGAATCTGAATGTTTGGTTGATTTAACTCACAACATATGTCAAATGTCAAAAATAATATTGTTGAGCTGCCGGGTGGCTCACACGGTTAAGGCACTGCTCTGCAGTGCAGAGGTGATCATCATGTCGCGGGTTCGAGCCTCGGCGTACCCACCGGCAGGGGTCGGCAGCCTTTTCGGAGTAGCGCACAATTGGCTATCGCGCTACAGGGTTTCAAATTGGGAAGGGACTGCCAGATTTGGGTGTTCAGCGACAGCTTTGTTCGTTGCTCCAGCGCCTCCTGTTGGCCAGACGGGCGCTCGTCAGGAAGACTCTGAGTTTGTTCACGTCCGGGTATCCTCCGCCCTCGTTCGTAACTTACGAAGATTCGACCAATGAGTGTATAAGAATCAGTGGCTGACGGACACGTGCTTCGGAGGAGAGTTGTGAACTGTCTTCACTATCCTGAGTTGGCAGCAAGGGGTCGCATACGAGCAAGCTTTGTACATAGTTCACTAATTGGGCATTCCAGATTCGGGTGGGATTGGAGATGCCAAATTTAAAAAAAATAAAATAATTTAAAAAAAATAATAATAATAATAATAATATTGTTGGAACACATGCTCATTACGCTTGTAGAATCTGAATATTTGGTTGATTTAGCTCAAGCCAGAGCCAGCAGTAAAACTTTTGTAACCCAGGATAATCCTGCAGCCTGTCTGTGGGGGTAGCCTCTCTGGCTTTCCTCAGCGGGGGGCCGGAGCCACAAAGCCCTGCGGGTCCCAAGTCTCCTGTAAAAGTCAAATCACTGTCCCCACTGAAGTTAAAGTCCAGTTACATTAATCTGTTTAAAATAATCTAAATCTCAGGGAAATTCATAATGTTTTTGTTCAATATCCCGTGAAGAAATCACTTATATACTTATAACTCAAACTATATAATACTCAATTTTAAGGCTTTTCCATGACAACTGCATCATATTAGTACATATTCCTATCATGTTTGGTCTTGTTATTCTCGGGGGAATCCAAGGAGTTGAATGGAGCACATTCAACATAGAATGGTACATTCTTTCTAGCAATAGGTAACGATATGTTTAACGTTGGATTGTAGATTGCGTTCTACCCCTAGGGGTTTTTGTATTACTGGTCCTGGAGATTGTATCTTAAAGGATACCCTTTGGCTGAGAAGCTGGTATTTGACCAATCTTCTTAAGGGGCCCTTTGGGGTACATAAACCTGGGTTTGTGATATGTTTATGTTCAGTGCTATTTTGCTGATGCCTAGATGCTACTATCATGGTAATTTCCTCCATCCTCTAGAAATGTCACTGAAATAAGATCCGGCAGCTGCGTTTTTTACCCTGGGGGTGTATTGCTGAGCGAGAATGGTTTTCGCAGACGAGTCTCTGACGGCGTAACTGCCTCGAGTTCACACATGCTGTCTCCAAACTATAAAATTCTAATTCTAATTTGGAGTCAGATATTTCACGAGGATATAACTAAATTTGGTATTCTAAATGTATTATGGAGTCAGATTGATTGCAACCGTTGTGTTTTTATGCCCCGTCTTTTGACGGAGAAAAATATCCATTATATTGTGGTTCACACCAGCCAGGAAGTTGCTCGAATTAATGCCAGCCAAAAAGAACACGTGAAACCTTCAGCCCTCTGCAATGTCCGTACTTGGTATTGTTTTGTGGGGTTTTACAGGGAGCATTGTCTTTCAGTGTGCGGACTTACCATTTTATTTTTGCCAATTCTTATTTTGTCCTGCACCTGTATTTGAGTGGATGTTCATGCTTTATTCTCTTAATTTTATGCATTAGGCAGCTTTCACACCAGACGCAAAACCAATTTTTCGCGCGACAGGTTACATTCAAAGTCAATGAAAAGAAGCGAATACACACATTATATGCGCGTTAAGCAGCTTTCACTCCGGACGCGAAACGAATTTTTCACGCGACGGATTACTTTCAAAGTCATGACTGCTTATCAGCTACTGCATGTTAGTTCGCGTGCTCGCTGATTAAAAATGCTCCTGGTTAACTAAAATGCGGCAATTATGATCGGTATGCTTGTGTTACTTCGGTAAGCATCAATGAGACAGTTTCATCATAACGTTGCCTGATTGTAGCCACTACAGTTGAAGCTAACCAGAGAGGTGCTGTATGTGTCTGCCGAGTTGGGCTGCAGTTAGACCAGACGTAGGTTTTGCAGAGCTTGGGGTGCGTTTTTGGGTGCTTGTGAGGCGATCACTTTACTTATCCATGACCTAGGTCAGCCTGATACATCTCCAATGTCTGGGCAAGCTCTCTGATGCTACCGGTGAAAGCAATAGGGAAGCACACAGGCTATAATGTGTCCGGTATAACAAACAATTTCTCTGCATTGCCATCAATTGAATATTACATTTTTTCCTGTCAAAGTGATTGATTCGCTAGCTCCCCATGAGCAACGGTTCACACAAACGGAACTTAGCCTGTATTATGTTCATGACATAACCGACACTATCCATAACGCACCCATTTTCCGCGAGGAAAGCAATGAGTAAACCATTACCACGGGCAATTTCCGAAAAGGCCGTCATATACCAGGACAGAAGCTGTTCGTTTCTCCACGCTAACAACACAGCACAGCTATGCACACGAACCAGCGGGTCCTTATACACAACAAAGCAGTCCATAAGCTGTTGGTCCACTTTTAGCTGCTCCTCACTGTCCATGTTTCCCTCTAAACTCAGACCCACCGGACTTCTACGGTCTCCGGTCTACACTTGGGCATGTCGACCCGTTCTACAAATGTGTCTATACGGGGTGGATTCTAGCTTCCCCTGCATCCTAGCTAAAGAGCAGAAAAACCGCTGTACTCACCACTGTTGCCGTGGCAAACTATAGTCGATAACAAATTCGTGGCTTGAGCTGCCAGACTTTCGCACTGTGTCCTCCACTTTTGCTGCTGCCTTTATTAGAACAAGTTCATTTCATTAGATCTATACACATGTACTGCGCTGATTGCAGAATTTGCCCACCGCTTCCTTATCAGATGGCAGCCGTGTCTCACATTTCACTCTGGGGAGGAGGACCCAGAAAACTGCGTTCTGCTGCCACGTCCCGCCAACTCCACCCTCCACAGAGCTAGCCAGTCACAAGAAAGTGGGCACAAAGGGAGTGTGGGCTATAGCAGAAGAGCCTCTCCCAATGAGGCATTTCAGGCAGAGACTACAATAGACTACAAGTGGGGTTTTTTTTGAGGATGGCAGTATGAGCTAAATAAGGACCCTGTTTTGGACTTTGAACGATCGAGAGTACTCTCATGGAGTCCAAGATCTAAATATAAATTTGGAAATGTAGCAAAATAGGTCTCCTTTAAGAAATCTTTTTAATGATATGCAAAAATTCTACAAGAGGTGGAATTCAGAGGTCTGTTATTTATTCAGATTATTATCTAACACGGCAGCCTGGTTAGGTCTGTCTGCTTCTAATTATCTCTTCTTTATCATTATAGGCCACATTTTGGTCAGTTGGGTGAATAAATGGTTTGATTGCGAGTTAGGCAAAGTACGCGGGAATTGATATAAGGTAAGCTAATTATACCAAGGCGATGGAGGCTGTCCAATCTCACTGGTAATTAGCAGAGTCGTAATCGGTATGCGTTGTAAATTAAAACTGGCCACACTTGCGAATGTTAACAGCTGGCCCGCGTGGAGTCGATGTCGTCGTGAAAAAAGAGTTAAATTTTATTTTCCAAGGCATGGTAGAATGCCTAGATGGGCCAGATAAGTGCATTTATGCCCTTAATTTAATAGTAAAACTGTTTTGTGTAGGTGGGAGTGATATGCTGAGGCGGACTTTAAAATATGTTGTCAGAGGTAAAACGAGAGTGATGAACAAGAGGTTTTCCGAGGGCCAATACAGGGCCTGACTGAGCTGTTTCGGTAATGTGTGGATGGTAACTGTTTTGTATAACAGACACACTGTAGGCAAAGAACTGTGATTCTGAGGAGTATCTGAGCAGTTTTGAGGAAATGAGGATGAGGTAAAGACTGAGAGGAAATTTTTTCCAACTTTTATCTTTGGCGCTATATATTCCACGATGCATAATTCTAAAAGTTTTCAACCCTGGTTTTTGATTTTTGGTACACTTAAACATATTGTAGTAGTTTCTAAACAAAATTCGGTGTGGATATAACAATTATTAATTGTACTTCTGATGTTGTATTTAATTTCATCACTCGCGTTTCACGTGTTTCGAAAGATTTTACAGCACGTGCGATAAAAACTGACCCGTTAGGAGTTGGCGACTTGAATGAACCATTCCATAAAGCCAAGAAAAAGGGCTAACAATAAAATAAATTGTTAAGTCATACTGAGTTTGTTATTTTCATCCCCCTGAGTATCATTTCTTGGATTGACCTATATATATATATATATATATATATATATATATATACACACAGTTGGGGAAATAAGTATTTGACCCCTCGCTGATTTTGCAGGTTTGCCCACTTACAAAGAATTTTATAATTTTATAATTTTAATCGTATATACATTCTAACAGTGAGAGACAGAATCACAAAGAAAATTCCAGAAAATCACATCATATGAATTTATAAAAATAGATAACCATCTGATGAGGAAAAATAAGTATTTGACCCCCTACCAAACAGCAAGTATTCTGAGTCCCACAAGCCAGTTATTCTTTCTTTAAGACACACCCCCAATCCCAACCAACTATTTACATCTAATACACCTGCCTCACCTCATTACCTGTAAAAAAAGACACCTGTCCACTCCCAAATAACCAGATTCCAACATCTCTACCATGGGCAAGAGCTGTCTAAGGACATCAGGGACAAGATTGTTGACCTACACAAGGCTGGGATGGGCTACAAGAGAATCGGAAAGCAACTTTGAGAGAAAAGATCAACTGTCGGTGCAGTTATCAGGAAGAAGTACCAAACCCCTGCCAACCTCCCTCGATCTGGGCCTCTATGCAAGGTCTCGCCTCGTGAGATGTCCCAGATCATGCGAACGGTGAGGAATCACAAGGGGGGGAACTGGTTAATGAACTGAAGCAGCTGGGACCACAGATACAAAAGAAACAGATGGTAACACACTACGTGGTCATGGATTGAAATCCTACAGCGCAGGCAAGGTCCCCCTGCTCAAGAAGGCACATGTACAGGCCCGCCTGAAGTTCGCCATTGACCACTTGGATGAATCAGAAGACGCCTGGAAGAAGGTGATGTGGTCAGATGAGACCAAAATAGAACTTTTTGGGCTCAACTCAACTCGCCGTGTTTGGAGGGCAAAGAACACAGAGTACAACCCAAAGAACACCATCCCCACCGTCAAGCACAGTGGTGCTTTTCAGCCAAGGGGACGGCACAACTCCATTGCATTGAGGGGAGGATGGACGGGGCCATATACCGTGGAATTCCGGACCAACAGCTCCTTCCCTCAGTGAGAGAGCTGAACATGGGTCGAGGATGGGTGTTTCAGCACGACAACTACCCAAAGCACACCGCCAAAGCAACTAAAGAGTGGCTGAAGAAGTACATCAAGGGTCTGGAGTGGCTTAGCCAGTCTCCAGACCTGAATCCAATTGAACATCTCTGGAGGGAGCTTAAAATTCGGGTTGCAAGGCGACAGCCTCGGGACCTGAATGATTTAGAGGCTGTCTGCGGGGAGGAGGGGGCCAACATCCCTGCCAAAATGTGCACAAACCTTGTCAACAACTATAAAAATTGTTTGACATCTGAGCTGGCCAATAATGGCTTTTCTACAAAATATGAACATGATGTTAGTCCAGGGGGTCAAATACTTATTTTTGACCAAAAATATGCAAATAAATTCTTAAAATGCATACAATGTCTTATTCCACTTTTTTGGTGATATTCTGTCTCTCATTGCTAAAATAAACCTATCATTAAAATTATAGACCGTTGCACTCTTTGTTAGTGGGCAAACCTGCAAAATCAGCAAGGGGTCAAATACTTATTTCCCCCACTGTATATGCACACATGTAGACACTCATGCACACAGTCCTACCAACTCAAACATTTACCTCTGCCACTCTGTGCGTGGAGCTGAATCGAGCCGTATCCCCCGCCAAGACACAATGCTGGTGGGTCCTGTTCAGGTCATCTACAGGCACATTAAGAAAAGCCCCCACAATTATCTTCAATCAACCAATAGAATAAGATCACAAATTTGAAACCAAACTTCCCTATACAGCTCATTGAACCCTGGACATATAACCAGCACAGATACTATTTGTTTCCATTATGTGAAACTTCATAGTACCCAAGCTGCTAGTTGGTCCTCCTGAATGTTGCTTGATAATACCTTGGTACACAGTTATGCAGGTTGAATATTTTGAAAGAAGCCAGTCAATTTGAGATTGAACCAAAAAGATGGTATCAATATTAATGCAGCTAAATAGCAGACTACAACCAACTGCCACTGCGTTAAATATTGTTTTTTAAATATCGTTCAGCTTCCATAAATCTTTCCAGTTCCACATGACATTAATCAATTTTGCAATAAACTTAACTCCCTTAATAAATATCTCTCTTTTTTCCCCCAACTTCATATCCCCTGAAGTGCTCAGAAAAGCAGCCTGTAAAGCACTTTACAGTCAGGTCTTCTGATTCCTGACATCTCTGGCGTGCTTCTCTAAAAAAATAATATGATACAGAGACTGGGAGTTTGCAGTTTTCAACCAGAGGAATTCCATTAACTACAAATCCTAAGTTTCAGTTTGTTACTATGTCCCTTGTAATTTCCAAAGGCTTTGACAAACAATGCCAAAGAGAAAACATATGAAGGCAGAATTTAGAGTAAATGAAAATGAAAAATAAGGCTTTATCACCGTACTGTACATTGCATAATATGTCTTGCACTTTATTATTATTATCATTACTAATATGTAAACCTTTTTACAACAAGTCGACATAGTCAGCAACATCCCCCGCCAATCGTGTGCTTCTTATTTTCAAACTCCATCAAGGCCTTTATGGTCTGAAGCTACACACCAAATTTGCAAATTTGGTTATCCTATCTGTAATAGTTTCTGAGAAAAGTTGTCCCCTTTCTCTCGGACGGACGGACGGACGCATACACGTACGCACGGACGGACGGAGGTCAAACCTATATCCCCCTCACACTTCGTGTTGGCGGGGGATAATAAACCTTTTTTCAGCAGCTGAGACAAATTGAGATTCAGAATCTGTTTTTCAAGTGAGACCTGGACAGGAGGCAGCAGCACAAGACAAGTGAACACGAGATTACAAAAAACAATAAAGACGACACTTAACAATACAAAAATTACACAGTCAATTCCGATGTATTCTTAAAATATAAAGATAATAGAGGGTGAAGGCAGTATGAAAGTGTACGTTAAAAATACAGACCATTACAAGTGAACCAGATAATAACAATTATGAGAAGCAAGAGCAGACCTTGAGGGAGTGTTTCCATACTCCTGATAACGGCCTTAAATTCTCCCAAAGAGACAGGTTTCTAAAGTTGACTTCTTCTAAAGCAAGTTCTAACAGAAAGGGGTATAGAACCCAAAAGCCTTTTTGCCTATCTCAGTTCGTACCTTGGGTACTTCCAGTAAGACAATGGCCCGTATTCAGAAATGACACTCACCCTCACCCTCCACGCACCATATAGTGAGTACGATTGAAATGTAACTGGAGTGTGAGAAAGATATCGACCTACCACTAACCGAGTGAGCGGCCCCACTCCTCGCCAAATGCCATTCAATAACGCCACTCGAGCATAACTGACAGTAGTTGGAACTGGGTACCACAGGCGGGACGTCGACTGCTGCAAAGGGACGCTCAGTCCTCACCCTTCAGTGCTGAATGACCTAAACCTGTCGCGGTTTACTTTTCCAGATTAGAAAGTTTCCCAGACAAATTGGTGAAACGACAATCAAATTTATTATAATAGCGTTATTATACATTGCTTCACAAAATTGAGGCGTTTCTTTCGCACAGAAATGATGACGTAAATATCAGCATATCTTCATAAATTCTGTGGTCGAGTGGCTCGCGAAAGGTGCAGGACAGCCCGCGAGGCTCACTAAGCAACAAGCTGCGAAACGTGCCAGACATTTCCTTCTACAGTCAACGGTTAAGAATGTAGAAAAGAATGGAGTCTCGTGACTTACAGCTACATGAGCCTTGCAGACCGATCCACACGGCGCCCCACGAGCCGCTCAGCGCAGAATTTTCCAACCCATGATGAAGCGCTAGAAATCCGAATCCGTGAGAGTTGACAGGTATGCGACATTAATGAAAATGGCCACACCTGATAATGATGAGAGTTTTCGGAGTTTCTGCAATGGAAATTTAAATGAGTTGAAAACAGGTCATGTCCAATCATTATTTTTAAGGGATAGTTTTAAACTTTCCCTATCGCCAGTTCACCTGTAGCTACTAGTGGGTACACAAATGCTAACCTTGAGTTCACTACAATGCAGTTCGTAAACACTGAAACCAGGTGGTCAGTTAGTAAGTTACCGGCATCGTTATCATCATTATAGTTAAAATTTGCATAGTTGCGATTGCGTCGAACAGGTGGCCGTAAATGATTCAGAGTTTCCAATGTTTGTAACCACCTGAAAGCCATGACAACGAAATACCGGCGCAGGTTAGTGCGGCTCAAGGGAGGTGTTCCATGCACTCAACCTTCACTCAGAAAGAGGCGCTATTTTCAGTGTGAGTGAGCTCTCTGAAAGCAAATGAGTGGTAGGACAACCTATGACTCATTTAGTATAACATGACACTGACTAAGTTTTAGTACTCACTAGCACTCAATTAGTGCGAGTGTCGTTTCTGAATACGGGCCCAAGTCTTGGAGTATAGAGAGTATTTTGCAGCATTTTTTCAATAGATGAAAAAAAGTGAAACAGAAGGTTAAGTACACCTACGAGAACCTTGTAAATAAAAATGTACCAGTGGCTCAGTCTCTGAGCTGATGAGAAAGGCCAGCCAACATGGGTATTGAGGGAACAATAGTGAGTAAGAGCGTTGCAGTTTAAAATAAATCTCCATGATAGACCAGGGTTATATCTAGGGCATTTGGCCAAGGTGCTGCGCCTCTTGCCGTGCTTGATGATCACTGTAGCTGATCTCTCTATTCAACCTCGCTCTTAGAAAATTATAATATGAAGACTTGACGTAAGTTTTGATAGCCCATGGAGTCAAGCCTGCTAACAGAGGAGCAGCTTCTACCTGAGTGCACATGACTGTCATCTGACCTAGCTGCCTGATTGCTTGGTTGGTAGAATGCTACTCTGCTTAAGCTCGCCATCGGGAAGCTGCTCCTCAGTGCGCACGGTCAACAAAGGTGCGTGGTATTTATTATCGCTGCAGACTTCTATAACAATGTTTATATGGGCTACCGCGCTTTGGTGGGGTTCATGTTGCTCTGGTGTACGATGTCATGTTTACCCAAGTTATTCTACTACGCTGGGAGTACTCGGTTATGAAGGCCAGCACGCACAGGCTTTTTTGTCTTAAAATGTGGCTTGTTTCGAGACATTGCCCTGTGTGTTAGGGGAAGGAATCTTTGGTGTAATTGGTGTCATTTGTCAAACCATAAATTTAGAGTAGCACATGCTAATCCGGATGCAGCCACGAATGCTCGTCAATTCCAGTTCTCGCTTGGCAAGGCAACATGACACATTGTTGGTCGCTAAATAATTTCCCTATGGCAACAATTGCAATCTGCTCGCCTATTGCGAATCGCCACAGTTCGAAGGGGTCTTTTCCGGGTATCGTAAGCATGTGGTCGCTTTTAAAATGCAGAAAGCATACTGCGGTATTGTCCTAAATTGGCAACTTGTTAATTGAACCTGTATGTCTTGCAAACAAGTGTCTGCAGGAGTACAAACATTTCTTGGCAGTGCTTGTGCTTCAGTGCAGTAATATTGCATTTCCTGAAGTTACCCGAGCTACATGTTCTCCTCGTTTTTACTCCTGGATAAGTGAAGCTTAGGAAAGAGTTTTTGTGATGAGACTTGAGTGTCATGCACCAATCAATTTGCTATTAGCACGACCACGGCCAGTAAGATGAAGATGATTGTGGCATGGATGACCCGTCCCTAATACACAACGGCTTATCGAGGAGTTTGATTTCCTTTATGTATAGGTTGCTCGCTAGTTCCTTCGCATGGTCAGCGTAAGTTGCAAGCATAACAAAACGCATCATGAACGTTATCTTACCGCAGCGCTGATCCTGCTTATGGCTTCTATCGGAATGCTTATATCGAGTCCTGTTTATGCCTTTTATTCCCATTGAAATATTCAATGACTGTACTTTGTGCGTTGTTTTATATATTTTTGCATGGCTTTGGTTTACTTCATGCTTTTAAATATCAGCAACTGTATGTTTGGCACAGGAAATTGTTAACATTGTAATATTCATAATTTGAATAGCCTTGGCTGAAAATGGATTAAGCATTATTAAGATGATGGTTGCCTTACTGCTGTTAAATGATTGGACCAATTGTGATCGCCATGAATGCTTAAATCAATTACTGCTATGCTGCTTGAATTATACTCGTTTCCAGTAGTCATGCCGTAACTTCTCTTTTGTTAGTCGACCCCAAGCAGGTGCTGCCATTGGAAGCAGAGTTGAGTTAAAGTAACAGTTTTCAAATTGCATCGCATACACCTTGTGAACAACGTACAACAAATGCTAGCAACTGAAGCGCTCAGCAATTGTTTAAAAAGAAATTTTAAAAATAAATCAAGTGGGCGTGGCTCCAACCAAAAATTTTACCTAATGCTGTGGAAAGATCAGGACTCGAAGTAGTCATTCCAGTTGGCACTGGAATTTCTGTTATCAAGCTGGTCATACTCAGCAACTCATTTACAAACAAGGATATCATATTTGCATTACCTTTCCTTTTGCCAAAGTTCTGTTTTCCCCATAATTTGGCAGTAATGTTTTTGCATCATTGTAAAGGCACTTGTACCCGAGTGCGTAGAATTATGATTGCTGTGCAAGTCATCACTTGCTTGGGAAGTAAGCCTTGGGTTGCTTGACAATATCAAGCTCATGTCCTCAGATGTGGCTGATCTTGCGCACGCTCAGCAATGCCATGGTGCGGTGATATTTTGCTGATACTTGCGCTTTGGTCATCTTGCCAATCATTTCACTCACAATAGCTGTTTCTGTCTGCTCAGAATGTACTTTAGCCTTTAAGTTTGCTGGTTAACCAAAAGCTATAAAGACCACATGGTCTCAGGCTATAAAGGCATGATGTTATTTGATTCTAGTCTTTGGGTTATGCCTGTTATTAGCTTCTGGTCTTTGGTCTAACCCAGCATCATTGGCTTTTTTTGCGGGGGGGATGTTAGCAGCTTTCAGATTCATGAATGATCTGCATATTTTCCAATCACGGTATTTTATTTTTATATCACCTTTGAGTACACAACATTATTTCATGGTATATCCCTAGCACTGCTTCCACCTCCTGCTCTCCACAAATTGCCTAGTTTTGTGTTCCCTCCATGTCTGCGTGAGGCCCTGCCCTGAGCATGCTGCTGGTGGTCTTCGCAATCATCGCCATCTGACCCTCTGGCAAGTGCTACCCAGTCTCCACCATTGGAGCAGTCTGGTCCATGGAGTATATCCAGCGAACTACAACTGTTTCTCATGGAAGCTGGAAGACCCATCTCTTGGTCCTGGTTTGCTGCACGACTTCACCTAGTTTACTAGCTGTAACCTCTCTCCTCAACTCCACACTCTCCACTCCTTCCGTATTGGAACAGCACAACCGTTGCGTCTGTCTCGACACTGAAGGCCATGGGACGTTGGTCGTCTTTGGTGTATAATCGATACCTTTGCCCTGGATTCAAGGACCTGCAAAAATTTTGTAAGATATGTCTGGTAATTAACTATTGCAATGTTTACACACTAATCTCCACTCCTACAGACATTCTGCTCACGTGTCGTCTAGCATTCAGTCACACAGTCAGGGTATCAGCGTCACAACACTATTCTATGCCATCTCATTCATCACCACTCTCACCCTCATTAATGTGTTTTTAAAAAAAAGCTCATCTTGTTTCATCATACTTGTACAAGCTTGCTGACATACTAGATCATATTGGAGCATATTTCTCTTGAAATGGCTTCAAGAGAAATTGAGGTACCCGTCAGGCTATCTCTACACATAGTATACTTCATATTGCATTTTTCTCTTGTATTGGCATCAAGAGAAATCGTGCCAGCCGCCAGGCTGTCACCACACATAATACACTGCATATAGAATTTCTCTTATATCGGCATAAAGAGAAATTGTGCCAGCAGCCGGGCTGCCACGACACATAATACACTTCATGTAGAATTTCTCTTGTATCTGCATCAAGAGAAATCATGTTAGCCGCCAGGCTGTCACTACACATAATTCAATTCATATGGAATATTTCTCTTGTATCGGCTTCAGGAGAAATGAGTACCAGCCGCCGGGCTGTCACTCTTAGAACATTCGTATTGCAAATTTCTCTTCTATCAGCATTAAGAGAAATCGTGCCAGCCGCCAGGCTGTCATGACACATCGTACTCTCATATAGTATAGTTCTCTTGTATTGGCATCAAGAGAATCGTGGCGATCGCCGGGCTGTCACAACACATTGTACTCATATAGTATATTTCTCTTGTATTGGCATCAAGAGAAATTGCGGCATCCGCCGGGCTGTCACGACACAGAACACACTCATGTAGCGCATTTCTCTTGTATTGGCTTCAAGAGAAATTGTCAGCCGCCAGGCGACCACTATGCATCTACTGCTTAACTTTTTGCCATTTCAGCTGGTCTTGCTGGCATGTTACTATTGGGAGATTACTAGCAGCTCCCTGCCTTCGGTTCCTCTTTCGGACGGGCAGGGATCTCTCATAACAGAGCCATGTCGCCAAACTCAATGTATGATTGTATGCCTGTAAACTGCAATATTTTCTTTTTTGACGAAGTGGTCCTATTAGAAATACAGAAATCCAGTACTGTGAATGTGTTGTGTATTCAGATTGATCTGAGTTCGATTTGCCGCCACGCATAGGCGCTTCTGTCGTTTCCTGGAATTCTTTGTGTTTTTAGCCAAACAATCATCAGATCATCATGACAACTCGTAAAGGCTGTATCAGCGATGTGAAGTCACTATTATTGACAGTTGAAACGTTCTCAAAACACGACAGAGCCACTCGAAAATAAAATAAATAAATTAATAAAATTAGGCTTATGCCGTCGGTGGCGACGGCTGGGGGTATATCCCCGAACATCCCCAATTCCTCCAATTCCCAAATCCTTGAATAGACCTAGGATAGACTTTCATTTGAACTTAATTTCAGGTCAATCAGACAAATGGTTTTGAAGATATGGCCAAAATGGTCATTTTCCATCACAAAGCACCACCTGGTGGCGAAATATTGAACCATACAGGTATGATGTCATCATGTGACACGTTGTGAGGTCATGACCTTACAGTTGCACATAGTTTCATGTCAATTGGACAAATAGTTCCAAAGATATGGCAAAAATGGTGACTTTTATGTGACAAAGCTCCACCTTGTGTCAAAATTTTTAACCAAACGAGCATAATGTAATCGTGGGACACATCCTCAGGTCATGACCTTTCATTTGCACTTGATTTGAGGTCAATCGGACAAATATTTCCAGTTTTTGGCCCCTAGTGGCCAATCTAGAAATCGTAAATTGTCCAAAATCGAATCAGTTCTTCCTCTTTATGATACTTACTTATGTGCAAAACTTGAAATTTCCAATTGAAATATTACTGAAGTTATCGCGTTAACACTTAGTGCGGCAGTCGGACCAAAAACATAATATCCCCGGAACGCCATTCGGCGTTCGGGCATATAAAAAGCAAGGCTCTCGACAGTGCAGATTTGAAAGTGGGCAAACTGTTTGGTGCCATCATAGTCTGTAGAAGCTAATGATAGCTTGCTGACAGTTCCCTCTTATGTCAGTTTTCTACAGCACTGAAGTCTAAGAAATATACAATGGTAAGTAAGGTGTGTCGTAATGTAGCCTACTGTTTATTCATGGCAGTTCTGGAACTGGTAGTCGAGGGAGAGGCAGAAGAAGAGGTCGGGGTAATTGTTGTTACAATCAATACTGAAACTTCGGAGCTTGTGTCAAAAATGTGAAGCGCTTCCAAACCGAGCTACGTGTCGAGACTTGTATCGTCTTGGTGAAATAACAGCACCCATTAAGTTTGAAGCCGTGTTTAGGAGGATGCTGCTTCGAGAGCAGGTTCACTTTTGATAGGCGATTCAACTACGTATAAAATGTCCCAGTTCTTTTCTGAAGCTTGTGACTTGCGATTTTGTGCACTGCAATGGGCCCAGCATGAAAGAGAAAGTTTTACTTTTTACCCGTTTGGGAATACTTTGATTACTCCTAATAAGGTTGCTTAGGTTACATATGAAACTAGGCTTATGCCGTCGGAGGCGACGGCTGGGGGTATATCCCCGAACGCCCCCAATCCTCCAATTCCCCAATCTTTGAATAAACCTTGAATAGACTTTCATTTGAACTTAATTTCAGGTCAATCGGTCAAATGGTTCTGAAGATATGGCCAAAATGGTAATTTTCCATCACAAAGCACCACCTGGTGGCAAAATATTGAACCATACAGGTATGATGTCATCATGTGACGCATTGTGAGGCCATGACCTTGCAGTTGCACATAGTCTCATGTCAATTGGAGAAATAGTTCCAAAGATGGTGAATTTTATGTGACAAAGCTCCACCTTGTGTTAAAATTTTGAACCAAACAGGTATAATATCATCGTGGGCCACATCCTCAGGTCATGACCTTTCATTTGCACTTGATTTGAAGTCAATCGGACAAATATTTCCAGAGATATGATAAAAACTGTGATTTTTCCAGTTTTTGGCCCCTGGTGGCCAATCTAGAACTTGTAAATTGTCCAAAATCGAATCAGTTATTCCTCTTTATGATACTTACTTATATGCAAAACTTGGAATTTCTAATTGAAATATTACTGCAGTTATCGCCTTAACATGTAAATCAGTTTTTGGCCCCAGGTTGCCAATCTAGAGATCATAAATTGTCCAAAATCGAATCAGTTCTTCCTCTTTATGATACTTACTTATGTGCAAAACTTGAAATTTGTAATAGAAATATTACTGAAGTTATCGCAGAACAGTGATTTTTTTCAGTTTTTGGCCCCTGGTGGCCAATCTAGAAATAGTAAATTGTCCGAAATCAAATCAGTTCTTCCTCTTTATGATACTTACTTCTATGCAAAACTTGGAATTTCTAATTGAAATATTACTGCAGTTAGCACGTTAACAGTGAAATCAGTTTTTGGCCCCTGGTGGCCAATCTAAACATCGTAAATTGTCCAAAATCGAATCAGTTCTTCCTCTTTGAGATACTTACTTATGTGCAAAATTTGGAATTTGTAATTGAAATATGACTGAAGTTATCGCGTTAACACTTAGTACGGCGGCGGCGGCGGCGGCGGCGGCGGCCGGACCAAAAACATAATATCCCCCGGAACGCCATTTGGCGTTCGGGATATAATCATATATGGACTATAGAAATGGCTGCGTACAGCTCGTTGTGTACAGCTCACCCGGTAGCAACAAAGACAACTATTGCCAGATGATAAATTTACACCATTAGTGCTGGCTACAACAAGGTATCTGACAAGTTGCTCAGCTGGGCATTACAAAATGAACATTGACAACGTCACATAGATCACCACTTTTAGCTAAACTTATCACGCGGTTATACATCGACGAATTTCAACTCTGAGTACTAACCAGAGAAAAAATATCATTACACGAACACAAACTCTGGTTTGATCAGGCAGAATCAGTAAACACTCTAACTTGCCTACCAAGAGTTAGCAAAGGTTGCTAGCTCGCGCCAAAGAGGAAATATTTATCTCTCTACCGTTTGATTCATTCTGACCAGCATTCTCAATGCAAGATAGCCTTACAAAAACAATAGACCAGCTTTCCTCAATTTTGCTCTGAATGACAATTTTCAATTCACATCCAGTTAGCACCAGCTCGACTCACCTGTCCTGTAGAAATAAGGCGAGCTGGGCGGCAGAATTATAACCGTTCAACTTCTGGAATTCTCTCCAAAGTTGGTATATTTTCCCTATGTTTATTCGGGACTTTGGATAGCTGCGACCACGTTTCTTATTTCTTGACATGCACTAGTCCGAGCATCTCTTCTTCGGTTTAGCTTCCGACCTGCCGCATCAGTAGTGCCTCTGACAGTTTGTTTCGTTGCCCACTCAGTCCCACCCACTTGTCATGCACGAGCATGGAACTGGCGCAGAAGACCCACCCCTGCCCTCCGATTCATCGGAACACTTTTGTTGATGTTTGGGGGAAGCGCCTACATGGCTGTAGGTGTTTTTCACTGCCCACTCATGAGACGAGCTGCAATCAGTTTGTGAGGAAAGATCTCCTGTACGCAGAGGTGTATAGTAGGGAAGTACGTGTACTTTGTTACAGTACTTAAGTAGTTTTTTTGAGGATTTGTACTTTACTTGAGTTTTTTTTTTTTTTAAACTGGGACTTTTACTCTACTACATTTAAAACAGAAAAAGTATACTTTAACTTTGTTACCTTGACACTGGCCACTTCTTTACTGAGTACAAATTAAAATATGAATGTAATGACCAAAATAAATGAATAAATAAATAAATGACCAAAAGTGTGTTTCAACTTGAATACGGCTTTTATTAAGCAAATTGCTATTGTCTGGCGAGAAGTCTGTTGTCATTATGACACATGAATGAGTTGGACACGGCCCAGTCATTCACTATGAGTAGACAATATATTTGTTCACGTCATGTTGTCGAAGCTAATTGTGGCATGCAGTCGAAATAAAGAGATTTAGTCCTATTTCGTGGTTACTCTGTCCTATATCAAATAGGATCATGCCTATTACAACAGGTTAAAGGAAAAGAAAACCCTTTTTTCAGCTTTTACCCAATAAAATACACTGCCCCGACTATTCAAAAAAGTTCTTGGGTATTTTTGAAAAACGTTTTTAACAACTAAATCAGCTTGAGAAGGTCAGATTTATATGTTGTGTGAGGTGCGCAATGTTTGTTGGAATCGGGGTAGCTTGCTGCGTCACCCGGGCACCTGAACTCCTGAGCGTGTCGAAGTCATAAATTTAATAAAACCAGAGGCGTAGCGAGAACTGAAAATCTGGTGGGGCACAGGACACCCCTTTAAAATTGTTATTATTTATGTCTTGTTCTCAATCATTTTCATAATTATCAATATTTCACACCAAGAACACTCCACACTATCAGGTGTTGCGAATTCTCCCTGTTGACGATGATCATTCAAGTGGACACATATTTTGGTGCATTTAAAGCTATTCTTACCTTTCTGGCATGCGGCACAGCACAGAAGAAATTAAAACATGAACAACTCCGCCTCCCTCCAAAGTCCCACCCTCCTCCGCCTGCCTGACCTCTGAGGCTCCCCTCCTCCCCTGACGCATGCTGTGAGAAAGTGAGCAGAGTGAATGAAGCTGCTTTCACACCAGATGTGAAACGAACTTTCCGTACAACAGATTACATTCAAAGTCAATGCAAAGACGCAAATCTTGCGCGTATTCACGTCTTTGCATTGATTTTGAATGTAATCTGTCGTATGAAAAATTTGTTTCGCGTCCGGTGTGAAAGCATCTTGAAACGGGGCAATGGAGTCAGATTCAGAGGCACCGGTAAGTGAAAACTTACCAACAGTAATTACAAACCCAAAAAAACCAGTGAAGTTGGCACGTTGTGTAAATTGTAAATAAAAACAGAATACAATGATTTGCAAATCCTTTTCAACCTACATTCAATTGAATAAACTGCAGAGACAAGTTACTTAATGTTCGAACAGGTAAACTTTGTCATTTTTTTGCAAATATTAGCTCATTTGGAATTTGATGCCTGCAACATGTTTCAAAAAAGCTGGCACAAGTGGCAAACAAGAAGAGCACCGCCAACGGTGCATAATACGCCCGTCAAGAACATGGATCAGGAATTGGACAGACAACATGATATCAATATCCAACAGACAACAGCCCCATGTGAGCTTTGACCTTTGTCCGTGACCTTGACCTTGGAGGGAGGGCCGTAAACATGGTACATGACACTCCGCTCAGTGATGGTACACGTGTGTGAAATATCATGGATGTATCTGAAGCGGTGACCATGTGACCTTTGACCTTTGCCAGTGACCTTGACCTTGACCGGGTGAACGAAATCATGGTGCGCGACACAGCGCCTAGTGATGGTGCACGTGTATGTGAAGAATCACGAATGTAGCTCAAGCGGCTCAGGAGTTATGCCCCGGACAAGAAATTGCTAACAGACAACAGACAGACGGATGGACGGACGGGGGTGATGACCTAATACATCCCGTCTTAAGACGAGCGTATAATAATAATAAAAAGACTGAGAGAGTTGAGGAATGCTCATCAAACACTTATTTAGAACATCCCACAGGTGAACGGGCTAATTGGGAACAAGTGCGTGCCATGATTGGGCATGAAAGCAGCTTCCCTGAAATGCTCAGTCATTCACAAAAAAGGATGGGGCGAGGGTCACCACTTGGTGAACGAATGCGTGAGCTGATTGTCGAACGGTTTAAAAACAACATTCCTCAACGAGCTATTGCAAGAAATTTAGGGATTTCATCATCTACGTTCCGTAAAATTGTCAAAAGGTTCAGAGAATCTGGAGAAATCACTGCACGTAAGCGACAAGGCCGAAAACCAACATTGAATGCCCGTGACCTTCCATCCCTCAGGCTGTACTGCATCAAAAACCGACATCCGTGTGTAAAGGACATCACCACATGGGCTCAGGAACACTTCAGAAAACCACTGTCAGTAACTACAGTTCGTCTCCTCATCTGCAAGTGCAAGTTAAAACTCTACAATGCAAAACGAAAGCCATTTATCAACAGCACCCAGAAACGCCGCCGGCTTCGCTGGGCCCAAGCTCATCTAAGATGGACTGATGCAAAGTGGAAAAGTGTTCTGTGGTCTGACGAGTCCACATTTCAAATTGTTTTTGGAAACTGTGGAAGTTGTGTCCTCCGGACCAAAGAGGAAAAGAACCATCCGGACTGTTATAGGCGCAAAGTTCAAATGCCAGCATCTGTGATGGTATGGGGGTGTAAGTGCCCAAGGCATGGGCAACTTATACATATGCGAAGGCACCATTAATGCTGAAAGATACATACAGGTTTTGGAGCAACATATGTTGCCATCCAAGCAATGTCTTTTTCATGGACGCCCCTGCTTATTTCAGCAAGACAATGCCAAGCCACATTCTACACGTGTAACAGCATGGCTCTGTAGTAAAAGAGTGCGGGTACTAGACTGGCCTGCCTGTAGTCCCGACCTGTCTCCCATTGAAAATGTGTGGCGCATTATGAAGCGTAAAATACGACAACGGAGACCCCGGACTGTTGAACAACTTAAGCTGTACATCAAGC
The DNA here is from genome assembly GCA_029721435.1 of Gymnothorax reevesii. NCBI lineage: Eukaryota > Metazoa > Chordata > Actinopteri > Anguilliformes > Muraenidae > Gymnothorax > Gymnothorax reevesii. Next base: position 53,620,899 of record CM056574.1, read on the forward strand.
AAGAATGGGAAAGAGTTCCACCTGAAAAGCTTTAAAACTTGGTCTCCTCAGTTCCCAAACGTTTACGGAGAGTCGTTAAAAGGAAAGGCGATGTAACACAGTGGTAAAAAGGCCCCTGTGCCAACTTTTTTGCTGCCTTAAAATTATAAGTTCATGATTATTTGCAAAAAAAAAAGAAATTTCTCAATTTGAACATTAGACATCTTGTCTTTGCAGTGTATTCAATTGAATATAAGTTGAAAAGGATTTGCAAATCATTGTATTCTGTTTTTATCTACGATTTACATAATGTGCCAACTTTACTGGTTTTGGGTTTTGTACATAATATTCAATTCTTTATGTGGTATAAAATAAAATGCCCTTGTAACGTCTGACGAACCACCATTAACGTTTGAAATTATAGCATTTCAGCGCCTGTTTGTTTCCAGTCAGATGATTTGTGTGTCGGCAGAATTCATACATATTTTCTAGTAAAACTGCAGTCATAACGTCTTACCTCACCAGAATTGTCCCGGTAACGTTAGTCATTAAATCAAGAGCAGTTGCAGCTGCTTTGTTTGTAGGCTAACTTCGTTCAATAGCTACCTGCTTTGTCTCTACTGCTCTGCTGCTCTGCCAGAGAGGCGCGCAACTCGCAAGCAGTGACAGCGGTAGGCCACTGGAAGGGGCACAGCAACGGATGACAAACAGGAAGCTCGGCAAATCATTTTATTCGGACCTAAGAAAATGATTGGTCAGACTTTTATCAGAAATATATGAGAATTGATTATCGACGAGTTTCAAGACCTGGTGGATTTCTTTTACATTTTAGTGAGCCATACACTTATTAGGAGCATTTTAAGCTTACTTTTACACTTTTAGCTTCATTCAAAATTGCATTCCTGTCAACGCTCACACATGTGGCTCGAGTCTCACGCTTTTAAGTGGCATATATTGTTCTCACACCGTAGTCAGCAATCTCACACTTCATAATTTTATTACGAAAAACAAAATAATATTTAGTGGCCGAGTCCCACTTATTAATCAACCTACGCTTTACCGAGAATGAAAGGCGATATTTCATTGGAATCCGACACAGATCAGTCATTATTCAATCTACATGTATTAAAGAAATGATCAATTGGAACTGAAGTCCTTGTGCATGGAAGTTTTCATTTTCTGTCAAGAAGTGGTTTGGGTGACACCAGATGCAGGAACAATGAGTTTATTAATGAACACCAACACACAAAGGGAGAAAGGTATGCATGCAGGGCAGAAATAAAACACTGTGCCAATGCTCTGAACAACAAGGAAAACTAAGATACACTGCCCAAGGCAGGGGGAAACAGAAATACTCACTCAAAAAGTGGCAAAAACAGATCTAAACTAGAAAATAATAACTTAACCTGATAACTGACAGAACAAGAAACACTGAGAGACTTAGACTAGGGAAGAACAAGACGTGGACACAGCAAATACAGGACTCGGGAATGGCTCAAAGGAAATACTCGGGAAGGCACAGGAGCTGAGATTTCACAACGTAGCGCAATGCAGACAAAGTTCCGTCTGAAGATCTCTCCACTCCCGCCCACTGAAATACACACGGAAGGAGGCGGGGACTCGGAAGGCAATCTCAAGGTAAAAAGAAACACATGGGATTAAGAGACATTCACAAGAACTGGGTTAACAATACTGACTCGAGACAAGACGCTGAGACAATCAATCGAACTTGACGGTTTGGATCAAGGTAATCTAAACGTGACAAGTATACAGACATCATGAGAGAACCGAAGGAAAGCATTGCGTAAACGTAGTTAAACAGGGAAACCTTTTGAAGAAATGACAAAAGCAAGAAATGCTCTCACGCTAATGAGTTAAGGTTTATACTAAGTGACAAAAATATTCAATCACCCCCAATAAGTGCTGGTTACACGGAGAGTGGGGGCCATAGCGAAAGAGCCACCCCAATGAGGCGTTTCATGCAGAGACTACTATGGACTACAAATGGGGTTTTTCGAGGATGGCAGTACGAGCGAAATAAGTACCCTTTTTTACATTGCGCGATCAGGAGTACTCTAGGGGAGTCAAAGACCAAAATATAAACTTGGAGAAATAGCATATTAGGTTCCCTTTAACTTTCGTGTGCGCTCCCGCGTAAGAGCTTCTTCAGGAAATGCACGTTAAAAACGAGGGACTTTTGTAAGATCGCTTGTAGCAAACACTATTCGATCCGATCGTTATTGGGAAACGAGGCTCTGGTTAGGATGTTAACACTCGCTCTGCAGTGAATCGAAGCAGTGTTTGGTTCAAATAATTGTTGAATTGTATTATATTGTAACACAATACAATCACAGGTGTCTTGTAACATACGCCTGAAACACCGCCCCCCCCCCCCAGGCTGTAAACCAAGGGGAAACATTTATTTGACGTAGTCCTTTCAGTTCCATTTGCGGCAGGTTCTGTGGCTTCCTCATAAGTGAGTCCTTCAAACTGTCCATGAATGAATAAAATTTCTCACTCTTTTCTTCTCATTGACTCACGTTATTTTTACGCTGTCCTCTTCTGTTTGATTGCCTTTGCTCCGTTTTCCATGTGCTTGTAAACCCAAACTTGCAGAGGTCCATTGTTTCATTTACGTCCGCAGCCTATGTTTGAAAAACGTGATAGTCAATGTCATTGTAGTGCTCGATATCACAGGTAGTGAATAGCAGAAAGTTTTAAGTGCTCTGATGATTGTGATCACAACCATCATTACTACTTAAGAGTTTGCCTTTTGTTCACAAAATTGTGACCATTTTCATGTCAATAGGACAGTATCTTGATGAATGAAGACACCTTTTGTAATTTGTGCAGTAAAGGGAAAAAAAAAAAAACCAAATACGACCGCGAGCCATAACAAGAGCAATCCGAGATTTCTGATCTCCGCCAAATTTCATGACGATCCGTCGAGTAGATTCCGAGATATGTCACTAAATTTGTAGATCCAGATCCCGATCCGGATCCAGAATCCAGATCCGGATCTGGATCATCACCAAAACCTTACAGAGTCGTCCCTGGACCAAGATCTATCTCTGGTGAAAATTTCATGAAGATCCGTCCAGTAGTTTCCGAGAAATCCTGTCCACAGACAGACAAATAAATCAATAAATAAATTAATAAACCGACTCGGTCGCATAATCTCTTTGGCGGAGATAACAATGAGGTCCAAGCAACATGAAGTAATCATCAGTTTTGAAGCAGAGAGGACACAGGTGACATATGGGCTACTGTAATTTGATTGACTGATGTTGGCCTGTGGTTTCATTTATCACTTTGTTCTCATTTTTATAGCAACCATGACTAACATGAAGCAAGCAAAATTGCAAGTTGATCGGACAAATGGTTTAGGAGTTATGGCCATTTGGGCCCAATCCCATTTCTCTTTTTTTCTCCCTACCCCTTCCCCTACCCCTAGCCCCTTGCCCCTTGAAACGGAGCTAAAAGGGGAAGGGGTTCAAAGCCAACCCCTATGAATTGGTACACCCCTTCGACAATCACATACGCCATCAGTAGTCTCTTCTAGCTTTTACGGAAGCAGGTGCGACAATCTTTTGCCAGGAATCCAACGTCGTCTACAGCTGTGGTGACTACGTTACGAGCCAGTGGCGTAGCCAGCGGGGGTGCGAAGACATGTCCCTTTTTGACTACAATTAGTAGTTCTCAATCATTTTCCTTTATTGACACGTTTTCAAATTATCGTAATTGGCAACCGAAGACACGGTTTCTCTCCATATGCGATCTAACAGCGATTAAATCATGGGCTAAATTCAGTACAGTTGCAGAAGAACAACAGAGAATTGGGTTGCACAAAACTTCCATTTAAAACAATTATTAGTCCTGACCTATTCTCAGTCTACCTAATAGTCTACGGTGATAGCGTTATCAGTAAAATCAATCTTGCTGCTGGTCTTCAGTTAAATTGAGGGCATCAAGGGATACAACTTATGTGGGAATGCCAAACACAAATCGGATGCAATGTTAACGCTAGATGGCTAACATTACTGAAGCCTCAACGTGGCACAAGTGACTTTTTTCGTGTGCTTTTTATGAAGGAAATTACCATAACACATTGAAATGCAACGGCTAAATCTTAATGAATTGACAACATTTGTGCATTTCTTTGGTGCCTTCCTTTGCGCAGGCAGTATCTTAGCGGTGATTCGCAAGGCATTCTGAGAAATTTGTCATACCCCTCCGCTTGAAGTGTGCCACTGAAAAATCTTAGTTTGAGGGGGTATTTGGCCCTACCACTTCCCCCTACCCCTCTGTCCTAACGGGAATCGGGACACCCCTACCCCTACAAACGAACATGAAAAACGGAGGGGTTGGCTTGCAGTCGGCTCAGGCCCTAATAAACAGCGCGATTTCAATAGGGACCTCGGATGACTTGCAGTCGGCTCGGGCCCTAAATATTAAAGAACTCGTCTGCTTAGATTTTATTGATCTCTGATCAGTTTTTAATGGAAATTAGCCACCTTGAAAACAAACGCGTGCTTCAAACCTTTCATCGAAACGGATAACATGCACATATTTCTAAAATTAGAAGTTACGGCTATCAGGTAAAATTGCCGGTGCGGACCTGTTTGATTTTTGCGTATCTGTTATCAGTGCATAACATTAATGTATCACATTGTGTTATAACATAAGCCAAATGTACTTTGAGCGAAAAAACATGCTCCTTAATTCACATGACATCGCAAATGAATTAAAACATTAATACGGAGAACGCGTCGACAAAGTGTAGATGGTTTTGTATACATTATCATAGCTATGGGAAAGGCAGCCTCATTCTATGACAAAGCTGAGGGATACTGCAGCACCTAGTGTTGTGTAATGTTTATAAATGGGCCAATGCAAATTTGAATTTGCACTGGCAATACGAGTCATCTAGTGCTTCGAAACCTAGTCCACTCAAAAGACATTAAAGTATATTGGTGAGATGTCCAAGTTTTAATTACATCCAAATTTTACCGTATCATTATCCCAGTGATTGTTGTAGAGGTATCCCGTAACCCCATCCCCTCAGAGGACAACAAAGAATAAGGGTCTGGCTATATATTCGCAGTGTACAGCGTGTGTCAATGCCGCGTGAATAGCCGCGGAAAACGCTTGGAGGATATCCTTCGTAATATGCAGCAGTGAACTGCCCACACGTTGGCAGAAAAAGTGGGCGTACACCAGTGGCAGTTCTTGAACCGGGAATTGGGGGGGCGCAGACACGTCCCTTTATGACAATTAGCCCTGGCTAGTTGTGAATCATTTTCCTTCACCGACACATTTTCCAATTATCGTAATTGGCAACCGAAGACATGTTTCTCTCCACATGCGATGGAACAGCGATAAAATCATGGGCTAAATTCAGTACAGTGGGGGAACCAGAATTGAGAATTATGACAAAACATCCATTTAAAACAGTTATTAGTCCTGACCTGTTCCCAGTCATTTTCATGATTAACAAAAGGTTCAGTCCGAGAGCACTCCACAGTTAACAGGTGCTCCTTGTTCTCCCCGATTACGTAAGAAGACAATCATTCATCTGGACGCGTATTTGCTGTATTTAAAATCAACTTTATTCAAATTTGTATACCTGTCGACTCTCACGCAAACAGCTTGAGCAGCACGCTGCCTATTTAACTGCCGAGTGCCACTTTTTTTTTTTTTTTAAATCAATTCACGCAATAACAAGAGTGAACGGCCATATTTCATTGGAACGCGGACCTGATCAATCAACGCGTAGCACTGGCCTATTACTAAGAAAATTATTTTTCTGTACTGAATTTCGCCCATGATTTCATCGCTGTTTGATGACATATTTAGAGAAACCGTGTCTTCAGTTGCCAATTACGATAATTGGAAAACGCATCATTAACGGAAAATGATTGAGAACTAGCCAGGACTAATTGTCATAAAGGGACGTGTCTGCCTCCCCCCAATTCCCGATTCTAGAACCGCCACTGGTGTACACGCTTTGTCCTCCGAGTTAGCATGGAAACTCCTCCCCTAATGTGGTAAAATCAAATCACTCACTTTTTCATGAGACTGAGAAAACTGAAAACTTGCTGGAATCAAAAGAAAAGAGAATGGGTATTCAAAGTGACTTCTGTTGGTACTTTATTTGGTGCTCATTAACCTAGAAGAGTTAGACAAGAGATAATTAGCCAATTAAAAAAAAAAAAAGTGTCAGGGCTGCAGATCATCAAATGGTATAGTTTCCTGAATTTCTATTGGCTGACAATGGAACACGCTTGACTAAATGCGTCAAGTGATATGCTCAGAAACCCCTTCGGAAGTTTCTGGAATTTCTTGCGGCGGTGACAGCGCATTCTTTTTTCCGGTCCTTTCCGATGTGTAGACCCAATCATTATAAATCAATCACGCCAATCAAAGCCTTCTAACGCCATGTTTCACGCAGCTGTAACACGTGCTGTAATCCGCGAATGTGTAGCCAGACCCTAAAAGCTCTTCGCGCTATTTGCATTTAAATCTCAGGCACTTTTAGGGAAGCAACTTTTCTTAAATTTCTAATTCAGTGACACAAAGTACACAAAGATGTCCGCAGTTTTCAATGCAGCAAGCTTGTTGGGGTGAGATGCACACTATTTTGAGAAATTTATCATATTTACACATGCATGTATTTTACTGCCAATAACTTAATAAATCAGCACAAATAAACATCAACTTTCAGCTAGTCACTGGATCAGCTAAGGTGTGAGCTTTCACCTAGCAAAATGATGTTTCATAGGGCTCCACATTTGCTTTTGAAACTAGTCCCCAGATGCTTAAGGCCGCCACTGATCACCTTGCATTTCAATCAAGTGAATATGCAGTTGCAGATGAAGAGGTCAAACTGCATCAGATCTCTGTGCATAAACATACACATTTCAGCGTAAATTACCCGTGTTCAAAAAAGGCTTTTCATAGGATCATCCAAATTTAGCACACTCTCCAGCTTGTGAAGAAATGCGCATTCTCCCAGATGTAAGTGAACATTACTCATGTACAGAACCAATATAGAAACACTGCAGCAGTTCAAAGAACACTTTCAAGATTTACATACCATACTGCCACGAATTGCGCAATTCACTAACCCCCCTCTTTTCTGCTGCCAGCGAGCAACCCTTGGAGTTGTAGCTTACAGCTTCAACTTTGCAGGCTATAATCAGACCCCTTCTTTCAAGCAAAGCAAAATGAGGAGAATTTATTTCAAAAATAGTGGCAAAGTTAATGCGCCTGCTTTCCCAAACGTGGCTAAAGTGGAACAACCCCCTATTGGCGAAAGTATTGGTACAATTGGGTTCAAAATCAAACTTGGCGACTTCGCTGACGAAGGTAATGTTTTGATCCCCGTGTATTTATTACCTTCGCCAGCGACTTCGCTGACGAAGGTAATGTTTTGATCCCCGTGTATTTATTTGTTTGTGTGTCTGTCTGTCTGTCTGTGTGTATGTGTATCGAATAACTCAAAAGGTACCAAACGGAATTTCATAAAATTTGGTGGGTTGATTTGGCATGACCTGAGGATCAATCGATTAGATTTTGGGAGTGATCGGGTCAAAGGTCAAGGTCAAGGCCACGAAAAGGTCAAAACCGACTTTCGGCCATATCTCGGTCAATTTTTATCCGATCGGCATGAATCCAACGCCAAAATGTGCAGAATTATATACCCGATCCTGTGGCGAGAGATTCAGTGGCGTCGGCGAAGGTATGCGCTCTACCGAGTGCCCGTTCTAGTTTGTTTGTGTGTCTGTCTGTGTGTATGTATGTGTATCGAATAACTCAAAAAGTACCAAACGGAATTTCATAAAATTTGGTGGGTTGATTTGGCATGACCTGAGGATCAATCGATTAGATTTTGGGAGTGATTGGGTCAAAGGTCAAGGTCAAGGCCACGAAAAGGTCAAAACCGACTTTCGGCCATATCTCGGTCAATTTTTATCCGATCGGCATGAAACCAACGCCAGTGGCGAGGGATTCAGTGGCGTCGGCGAAGGTATGCGCTCTACCAAGTGCCCGTTCTAGTTTCCCTTGCATAACGGTGAATTTCACCGACACAGAAAGCAATGACGACTCTGGACCTCTTGCACTTTTTTAAATTGGGGATTAAAAGCAATGCGCTTGTTTCATGATCGCTTTTATTGTTTGAATGGAATAAGACTATTTGAAATGTCTTTATGCCATTCCGTGGCTTCCAATTCCCGATTAAAAAAAGAATTCGAGACATGATTGATTTCCATGTCACTAGTGGGAAAATGAACCATAATGCACGTGAAACTGATTAACTTTCATGCACAACGACTATAATTCAGCAAGAGAATTTCTTAAATGCACATTAATTGAATAATTGCTGACTACAGCACTAGAATGTGCCACTAAGAAGCGTGAGGGTTGGCAGCTCTGGCTACATTAAGTACAGAAAGATAATTTAATTATAAATAGGTCTATGCACTAGCACTCAATTACGGATTTTTTTTTTTCCAGCGAGAGCAGCATTTCAGAATTCTTTTGCGAATGAAGGTAATTTCGGTGACAAATACGTACGCCTGTTTTTGCAGCACGGTCACGCCATTGACTATTAAAACAAGCACTAACGCTGCGGGTATGTCTCACCCCGGCTGCCCCCGAAAACCTTAACCAAAAACTATAACCTTGGTTAAAGTTTTTGTGGACGGACGCCGACGCAGCGGACGGAAAAAGCGGCGCCTATGTCTCGCAAATCCCTTCAGGGCGAGACAAAAAAGACAGCTGTCCGATTGGAAAACGTTAACGGATGAAAGCACGTACTTGTCACCAGAATTGCCTTCATTCGCAGAAGAGTTCTGAAATATCGTCACAGAGTGCTGAGCATAGACCTAATTATAATTAAATTAATTTTCTGTACTGAACTGAATGTAGCCCATTATTTTGTCGCCGTTAGATCGCATGGGGGAAAACCGTGTCTTCAATTGCCACGTGACTTTTCTTGTATTGGAAAACGTTTTAAAAAGGAAAACCAGACTGTTGTCAATAAAAGGATGGATATTTTCCCCCGAATTTTCAGGTCTAGCCCCGGCCATTACGAGTTCTCGTAGTAGGCAGTCAACGTGTTAAGTGCCAATAGTTCAAGTGACAAAGAGCGCTTAATAAGATAAGTGACAATTTAATGAACAGTGTACAAAAAAGATGAGACCAGTAAAGTTAAAGAGAACTGCAACAAGCCATCTCACGCAAACGTGATGGACAGGCTATACATTGGCATACATCCATGAAACGACTTTTGAAACAACTTGCTTGCGACAGGTTTTACAGATAGCGTCTTGTTGCTCCTCATCAATAATCTTAAATCCAAAATGCCTCCAAATTACAGAGCCGTTCCCCCCCTTCGGAACCAGCTCTTGTTCATCACCGACCACCATACTACTGCCTGCTACGTCGCTCGCCTCTACCGGCACGTTGCCAGTTATTTTCATGGAAAGTTTGTTGTGTGAGGGGGGAGCGCACCTGCACACGCAAGGGGCGGAGCTCGAAGGCCCCGAGCAGTGAAAGCTGTCTGAAAACGCCTGATCGGAACGCAGCGGAGTGGGCGACGTACACATAATAAATAATAAAACACTGGTATGGGGGTATGGTCTCTCATTCATATCTCCTTCAAAAATATACACTCCTGAACAAAATCTTAAGACCGAGGAAAAAATGACAAGAATTCATATTTTGCACTGGTGAATCATAACCAGCTTGTAAGTTGTGCTTCAAAGTGCAAAAAGAATAAACTGGAGCAAGAGACAAAGAATAGAAAGTAGGCAATTTATTGAAAACTGTATTTAAACTGAAACTGGCTGTTCATCAGCTGATCAAAAGTTTAAGACCATGGCCTTAAAAAGTCAAAATCTGTGCAAAAATCTGGCCTCCATGTCATTTTCTTTCATGCATTTGCACTGTCATGACCTCCTGATGGCAAAGGCAAAAAAGCTTTCTGACTTTGAAAGTGGCAGGATTGTTGTGCTGCACAAGCAAGGCCTCTCGCAACGTGTCATCGCGGCCAAGGTTGGATGCAGTGAAACAGTGATTTTAAATTTCTTAAAAGATCCTGAGGATTATGGGACAAAAAAGTCAAGCGGTAGACCCAAAAAAATTTCACCTGCGCTGAGCAGGAGGATCCTACGGGCTGTCCGTGAAGACGCAGGCCCATCTTCTACCCAGATTAAGGCCCTTACTGATGCTGACCGCAGCCCAAAAACCATAAGACGGCATCTGCGACAGAAAGGCTTTAAGAACAAAAAACGGCTTCACAGGCCACACCTCTTCCCACGCCACAAACTTGCACATTTGGACGTTTGCAAGGGAGCACCAAACGTGGGCATTGAGAGGTGGAAGAAGGTTTTATTCTCTGATGAGAAAAAATGTAACCTGAATGGTCCTGATGGATTACAACATTACTGGCAGGACAAGGAGATCCCACCAGAGATGTTCTCTACACGGCACAGTGGAGGAGGTTCCATCATGATCTGGGGTGCTTTTTCCTTTAGTGGAACAATGGAGCTTCAGGTTGTGCATGGGCGTCAAACAGCGGCTGGCTATGTGAAAATGTTGCAGCGGGCATCCCTCTAGACTGATGGCCCACGTCTGTGTGGTAATGATTGGGTCTTTCAACGGGACAACGCTACAGTTCACAACGCCCGCCTGACGAAGAACTTCCTCCAGGAGAATAACATCTCTCTTTTGGACTATCCTACTTGTTTCCTGATCTAAATCCCATTGAGAATGTTTGGGGATGGATGGCAAGGGAAGTTTACAAAAATGGGCGTCAGTTCCAGATGATGGATGCGCTTCGTGAAGCCATCTTCACCACATGGAGAAATGTTCCCACCAGCCTTCTGGAAACACTTGCATCAAGCATGCCTAAATGAGTTTTTGAAGTGATCAACAAGAATGGTGGGGCTACTCACTACTGAATCCTTTTTTGCTCTTTTAGTTCTTTGTTTTTTTGTTTTTTGGGGCCATGGTCTTAAACTTTTGATCAGCTGATGAACAGCCTGTTTCAGCTTAAATACAGTTTTCAATAAATTGCCTAATTTATGTTCTTTGTCTCTTGCTCCAGTTTCTTCTTTTTGCACTTTGAAGCACAACTTACAACCTGGCTATGATTCACCAGTGCAAAATGTGAATTCTTGTCATTTTTTCCCCGGTCTTAAGATTTTGTTCAGGAGTGTACCGGTGTAAGTCATAAAACCGGGATATTGCCCAGCCCTAGCTAGAGGTGTTTGAAGTTTTGCAGAAAAAGCACCCTAGTGGCCAAACCGAGAATTGCAGCAGGCCCAAAATCCAACTAGAATGGTTTTTCCACGTAAAAACAGATGTCCCCCCCTTCCCCCATTTCACATTTTACAGTTATGGTCCGGAAACGAGTCCCACCCTTCAATATGCCCAAGTCCAAATTGTTGCCGTGGAAACAGAAAAAATAAAATTCAAAAGCAGTTCAAAACCCAGCAAAACCCTCAAAAGGCACATCTACATGATATGGAGAGACACTTTATCAAACTTAGTGAGAATCGGTCGAACAGTTTCTGAGTTATGCTCCGGAAACAAATGGGAACGCCGAGGCCAACGCCAACGGGAATTCAGGCAAAAACAATATGTCTCTCTCTCCTCCCCCCCCCCGGAAGGGGGAAACATAACTGAGGCTAGATCTTGGGCTCATATACATGTATAGAAAATATGACAAGGATCCGTTGAAAACAGAAGGCACTATATTGCAGTGAAACAAAATCTGTGCGTTTTACGACCTTTGAGCTACATGACCTTTAAATTTTGGTCAAATCAAAAACCCATTACATATCGAGGGCTGACTGCAATAAACAGTTATGTCCAGATGTTATATATTGGACATAACTGTTTATTGCAGTCAGCCCTCGATATATAATGAACCCTCAGAAGAACAACCTACATTAAAAATTTGAGCATCTCTCCTCGTGGAATAAGGGTGCAGCTGTTTGAATTTTTTCAGAAAAAGCCCCCTGGTGGCCGAACCAAGACTCAAAGCATACCCAAAATGGAACTCGGGCTAGTTCTTAGGCCCATATACAGTGGCGCTTGAAGTCTGATCTTCACAACACATGTTTGTGGAAGTGTATCATGGCACGAACAATGAAGATTTCTGAGGACCTCAGGAAAAGCGTTGTTGATGCTCATCAGGCTGGAAAAGGTTACAAAACTATCTCTAAAGAGTTTGGACTCCACCAATCCTCAGTCAGACAGACTGTGTACATATGGAGGAAATTCAAGACCACTGTTACCCTCCGCAGGAGTGGTCGACCAACAAAGATCACTCCAAGAGCAAGGCGTGTAATAGTCGGCGGGGTCACAAAGGACCCCAGGGTAACTTTTAAGCAACGAAAGGCCTCTCTCACATTGGCTAATGTTAATGTTCATGAGTCCACCATCAGGAGAACACTGAACAACAATGGTGTGCATGGCAGGGTTGCAAGGAGAGAGCCACTGCTCTTCAAAAAGAACATTGCTGCTCATCTGCAGTTAGCTAAAGATCACATGGACAAGCCAGAAGGCTGTTGGAAAAATGTTTTGGGGACGGATGAGACCAAGATGGAACTTTTTGGTTTAAATGAGAAGCATTATGTTTGGAGAAAGGAAAACACTGCAATCCAGCATAAGAACCTTATCCAATCTGTGAAAACTGGTGGTGGTGGTGGTGGTTATCAAGGTTTGGGCCTGATTTGCTGCATCTGGGCCAGGACGGCTTGCCATCATTGATGGAACAATGAATTCTGAATTATACCAGCGAATTCTAAAGGAAAATGTCTAGAAATCTGTCCATGAACTGAATCTCAAGAGAAGGTGGGTCATGCAACAAGACAAAGACCCTAAGCACACAAGTTGTTCTTACAAAGAATCGTTAAAGACAAATAAAGTTAATGTTTTGGAATGGCTAAGTCAAAGTCCTGACCTTAATGCATTCGAAATGTTGTGGAAAGACCTGAAGCAAGCAGGTCATGTGAGGAAACCCAGCAACATCCCAGAGTTGAAGTTGTTCTGTATGGAGGAATGGGCTAAAATTCTTCCAAGCCGATGTGCAGGACTGATCAACAATTATCGGAAACATTTACTTGCAGTTATTGCAGCACAAGGGGGTCACACCAGATACTGAAAGCAAAGGTTCACATACTCTTGCCACTCACAGATATGTAATATTGGATCATTTTCCTCAATAAATAAATTACCAAGTATAATATTTTTGTCTTATTTGTTTAACTGGGTTCTCTTTATCTACTTTTAGGACTTGTGTGAAAATCTGATGATATTTTAGGTCATATTGATGCCGAAATCTAGAAAATTCTAAAGGGTTCACAAACTTTCAAGCACTACTGTACATGCATGTAAAATATGTAAAGGATCCATTGAAAACCGAAGGCACTATTGCACTGACCTACATAACCTTGAAATTTAGGTCAAATCAAAAAGCCATTTTATATATGATGAACCCTTGGCAGACCAACCTTCAGTAAAAATCTGAGCATCTTTGCTCATAGAATACGGGAGGTAGAGATGTCGGAAATTTTGCCAAGAATTGCAGCACAACCAAAATTGAACTTGGGCAAGATCTTGGACCAATATACATGCATATAAATAGGAAAAGGATCTGTTGAGAACTGAGGGCGCTATGGCGCTGAAATGAAATCGGCACATTTTATGACCTTTGACCTATATAACCTTTAAAATTGCGTCAAATCAAAGACCCATTAAATATATGATGAACCCTTGGCAGAACATTCTACAGTGGAAATTAGAGCATTTTAGCTTGTAGAATATGGGAGTTAGAGCTGTTTGAAGTTTTGCAGAAAAAGCTGCCTGGTGACCAAACCAAGAATTGCAGCAGGCCCAAAATGGAAATAGGGCTAGATCTTGGACCCATATAAATGCATATAAAATATGAACAGGATCTGTTGAGAACTGAGGGTGCTATGGTGTTGAAACAAAATCAGCACATTTTATGATCTTTGACCTAAATAACCTTTAAAATTGGGTCAAATCAAAAATCCATCACATATATGATGAACCCTTGGCATAACAACCTACAGAAAAAATTTGAGCATATTAGCTTGTAGAATAAGGGAGCTAGAGCTGTTTTGCAGAAAAAAAAAAGTTTTGCAGAAAAAGCCGCCTGGTGGCCAAACCAAGAATCGCAGCAAGACCAAAATCAAACTAGTGCTAGATCTTGGGCCCATATACATGCACATAAAATATGAAAAGGATTTGTGGAAAAGTGAAAGCTGTATCACGCTGAAACGACAATCGTGGACGCACACACGTACGACAGACCGCCACTAATGACCCTAAGCACAAAATAAGCCCGATTGGGCCATGGGCCTGTCGGCCAAGTGGGCTAAAAACCAGACCAGAGTGCAGTTTCCCTCTCCTCAGGGTTTCTGCACTGTCAATGGCCAGTATGTTTGGAACTAGATATATCTGAGAGAGCAACTTCTTAACAGTGAGGCACATCAAGTCAAAAGAGACAAACAGGCTCACAGATGAAACTCAGTTCCAGCTCATGGAAATCAGATTCACAAGCACTGACATTGACATTTCTTGTTTGCCAGAAAGAGAGGTCACAAGTATCTCACTAAACCAGAACTTATACTGATGGTGAGTTTCAATGAGTTTTGAGATAAATTCATGCTTATTTGAAACATGTCATGTAATGGGAGTGAAGAGTTGCAATTAAAACCATTTCATGCAACACCAAACTCAAAGGAATTCATTAAGAAAATGTTTTATATTTTAACTGCAGAGTAAGGGATTTCCAAGAAACCCTGCCACTGATTTCTCCAGTGTGTATACAAGACCAGTCTTTGGGGACAGTACCTCGCATGTAGTAACAGTCTCCAGACTGTAGAGGAAGTGCCAGGCCTGGGGTATGGATGTCCCAGGCCACTTTCAGCCCGACGCGCCAGCTGGTACCGTCCACCTCTTTGTCCCCAGAAAAGCCACCTGACCACACAACGAAAGTTATTTTTCAGGCAATCAGCCCTCCTAAAGCTTAATCAAATTATTATTATCATTTCCAGGAAATTAAATAAACTCAGACACTTTGAAATTGACAATTTTAACATTTCACTGACTTTTGAGAGTCAATTACCGATGGTTCAGTTATAAGGATTCTTTTTTTTTTGACATGTTATTCACTAAACTTTCACAAAAAATGCTACAATGTACAAAAGTAAAAAGACAATGATAAGCAAAATGCTCCCTTCAGGCATTATATTCAAAGGCAATTTTACAATAAATCTACACTCATTCCACAGAGGCCAGTCCTGGCAACCCTAAGACATTATTTCCATCAAAATGTTAAAAAAAAGCAGTCAGTTGAGATGTGAATTTTATTAAGGCTGCTGAGAGTGTAGCATTATAAAGCTGTTGTGAAAAGGACAAAACCAGCTAATAAAAGCTTATGGGCCTTTTTCATGGGCTCTTACCACACTCTACCAGCCGTTGTCCCAACAAGAATATGATATCAATATCGATCTGCCAATTGATCTATATCAAACTCTTCCCGCAGCCTCCTCACTCTCTGTCCTTTCCCTTAATTCAGGAAAGATAAAGTGTAGTTTCATGATGAGGCTGGACCTCATACTTCACAGTAGACCTCACACTATATAGATTGGTGAATCACCAACACGTACGTGTTTCGTACATCTCCCGTACTTGAATCGTGCATGCCACGCATGTGACTCTTGCATTACCAGCGTGTCACTTGCGACCATAAATTGTCCATGACCGTCACGGGAGCCGTAGCTATCGCAAGGCAATCGAACGAAGCACGTATTGAACAAGTACTTCACACTTTCAACCAGTTAGGAAAACCACGAGCCAAAAGATCGGTCTACGGTCTTCGATCGTAGCCACAAACTGATCGCAGGGCACGTAGAACCCGTATGATCGTACGGGCGAATGTAAACGAGTTATAAGATGACATAAATGCTCTTCAGTGGTTTTGTAAAACGCAGTAAAATGCTTAACAGAGGCGAAAATACTTCTTCGGGGAGTTCAAAGATTTTGTACATTAATGCTTCGGTGATTACTTTGGAGTTTATACATTTTTATTTTATCGTGTAAGGCACTTTTGTGAAGCATGCTAATTTACCTATCGTAAGTCCAGGCTAAGGGAGCATTGGGTGGTTTCTCGTGCGATTCGCCGTTTCTTCCATCTCTAATATAAAGGTCTGCTTATAGAAACGAGACATGCCAGGCTGCTGTTCTGAGATTAATGTATTGCACGTGGGTACGTGAACTTCCCGTTTCAAAATTACCTGCGCCATCAAAGGTGAAAGGAAGTTGTGTCTTCAGTCCCGTTAGCTGGAAAATGTTATGATATGCTGTATACTCAGTATTAAGCTCTGCTGTGGATAGCTATCAATGTAGAAACGTGACATGCGAAGTTGCTCTACTGATATTAATGCATTGCACACAGAATAAAAATCTGTTGGCTGGCAAGAGAGGAGTGGTCTTCGCCTTATTATTCATTACATGCAACACAACGCTGAACTATAAGACCGGCTATAGCCTATATCAAATCATATACGTCATAAAGAATGACATTACTTTTCAAATTTACAATGTTATTAATGTGATTTATTTACGTTTTATTACCATCTCATCTCATTTATTACCTCTCATCTCAATATAGCTGAAGAAAATGGTTTTCTAGAGTCCTCTCTTAACATTATGGTTATTTTAGACTTAATACATTTTGGGACTGTGTGAGGATGGATGGATATTGGCTTGGAAGCAGTAGTTACAGCAAACCTGCCTTTTTAAGTTTGGTATTTGAACTGGTAACCATGGTAACTGAGACAGTTGTGAGGTTATCAAAATAAAATACATGTATGGACAATAGGCTATATTCTTTGCAACACACAAAAGGCAGTCTATAAGCCAAGGACTGGACAGATCACCAGGGCAGGTGAAGAATGGAGTAGGTGACTTAGTGGTAGCAGATATCAGTGTTTCCCACACATATACCATTGTGCGACGGGCTGCCACAGAATGAACTCAGAGCGCCACAAACTCATTCCGCCCCAACAAGATTTTCTATATCGTAGTGTCATCTCCGTGCTCGCGCAAAACAAAAAAAAAACTAGAAAAATAAAAGTACTGGAAGATGCGCAATATAAGTGCCAGGCTCCCCCGCTCAAGGAAAGGGAAGGCAACTCTCTCTCCTCCCCTCACCCCCCAACTGTGAAATTGGACTAAAAAAATGTGGTTGATCACAGTTAATTCATGATTTAATCAGGGGGGGCAATTACCTTTTCACACAAGGCCAGGTAGGTTTGGATAGCTTTTTCCCCTTAATAAATGAAATCATCATTTAAAAACTGCATTTTGTACTTAGGTTATCTTTGTCGTATCTAAAAAAATGTATTTGATGATCTGAAACATTTAAGTGTGAAAAACATGCAAAAAAGTTAGCAATCAGGAATACCTTTTCACAGCACTGTAGTCCTTTGGCTAACCCTTACCCTCCTCTTGCAACTGTAATCTATCATAATGGCCAGCTGCCAAAAATCAGGTGCACAGAAAAGACAAGAGAAAAGATAAAGAGAAAATGAAAAGAGAGCCACAAGGGATTTTATCACCAAATTTTTTTAAATGATATGAAATGGACGATCACTACAAAGTGACCGACAAGAATAATCTACATCTCGGCACTAACATATCCGCTAGATGGCAGGCCTAAGTTTATCTCTTGCTTATGATAAGTGATAGTAGTTGACCGCCGCAGTAAAGTAGCTGCACGGAGCATCCTATACGCAAATAATGCCAAATGGCGCATGAGTAGCTGCCGGATAGCTCACTCGGTAAAGGCATAGCATTGCGAAGCAGAGGTGGCGTGGGTTCGAGCCCCGGTCGTACCAACCGGCAGTGGTCAGCATCTTTTTCAGAGTAACACACAATTGGCCATTGCGCTACAGGGATGCAAATTGGGAAGGGTCTGCCGGGGAGGGAATATAAAACTAGAGTGTTCAGGTGAACACGTGTCGCCTGCGAAGCACTTATGTGAAAGTGTGACTACCAACTGAAAGTGTGACTACCGGACAGACAGACAGACGGCCAGACAGACACCGGACAAAGTGATCCCTATGAGCCGCTATGCTTCGCAGGTGACACAAAAAGGTCGCTTCGTTCGTTGCTTAAGGGCCTCCTGCTGGCCAGCTGGGCGCTTGTCAGGAAGATTCTAAGCTTGTTCATGTTCCGGTATTCTCCGCCCTTGTTCTGAACTTGCGAGGATTCAACCAATGAGTATATTAAGCAGCAGGTTGACAGGCATGTGCTTAGGAGGAACTCTCAGCCCGTTTCAAAATAAGAATAGGACTATTAATTTAATTAATTCACAAAGCAAATCGGCAACCAAAAAGCTGCGAAGCCAATAATTAGACATATCCAAGCATCGAACAATATGAAATTGCATGGACCACAATTAATTTTAAAAGAATTTGTTTCTGGTAACATGCTCAAAAAAATTTTGGGACGGAAGGAAGGGAAAAAATTAATTTTATGAAAAAATTATATCTTTTAAATACTGAAATTCAATCCAATTTTCTAGCGAAAAAAATGTTATAAACAGTATGACTCCAGTGTTACAAAAACTCCTCCCATATTTACAAAGTATAAGTCATTCAGCAACCTCTGTCATTCACTGCACTACTAGCACCTATAAACCGAGAAAGTGCATCTTTTTCCGAGAAATTCCGAAAAAACTTAGAATACACCCAGGTTTCCTGAAGATTTGAGGCCAACTCGGTAAACCTCGGCAAAATTTTAAATAGTTTGGACAACACCTTAGTAAACCCCAGTTAAATTTTCCCAAGACACGCCAAACATTGTCTGGCCCACTGAAGTTCAGAGACAACATTGGTAATCCTCTGGAAAATTTCACAGAGGTAGACCGAAGTCTGTCTGCTAGGCCTATGCTCACACCACAACAAAGGGGAGGTGAGAAGACAGTCAAAACATATGCCTCATTCACCCATTAAGACCTGATGTCACATCTGCGTCACACTCGCTTTAAAAATGGAAGGGAATTGAATATCATGCACACATTACATAGTTCTAGCCAGGCCATTTTAGTGTATCGGGCCGGTACGCTAACTAACGCAAAAGTCGCATGCCAATACGCTGGAAAAATCCGCCGGTACGCAAAAAATTGCTGCAGGTACGTTACGGAAAGGTCACCAGTTCCAGTATCAGCAACAACACGGATGGCTTCAGACTGTACCGATCAACCTAGTTGATTATTTGGGAAAAAATGATGCATTGCTGAGATGGTGAAGTAGATTAACCGGTAATACAGCACGATGCTTTTACTCAAATTAACTTTTTCAGGGGAAACGGAATGAAACTTTTAGCCTCTGAAATTATTTTTGTGACCTCACAGATGCATAAGAATACAGCGTTAATTATTCATTAATTAGATCCTCCTGACTCTTTTGACGTGCAATACTTTTTGTTTACAAACACTGATGTCATATTCAGCCATACGCATTAGCGTGGTTGGCAAGAACAAGTCTAAATCAATACAACAAAACAGGGGAAGTATGGCATCTTGCAGTTGTGGAACCGATTCGGCGGTCTCTGTATATGTACAAAACCTTGACAGTACCGCGAAGGCAAGATATTTTGTAACAGTTCATGTATTTGGGCCTGTCCACAGAAATGGGGTACCTAAGGGGCATGGTACATTAACGGTTAAATAACACGTTACAGTGTTCGACAATTCACTGAATTTTATGTTTATTGTGTTATACATATGACAAAGATATAATAAGAACATTTTTGAAGAAATGCTTTGCCTAGTTTTATTTTTACTTGCAGAAAGAAGAAAATGTCCACACTGGTTTTTGACATTGTTTGTGACATAGTAGATGTAGTTCATTTCAGGGCGGTTTCAGTCCATCAAAGGGCACCCATATTTTGAGCAAAGTTGTCAGCTTGAAAAAATAACTTGGTTTCTCTTCGTTTTCTAAAAAAAAATTAATGACAGGTAATTTAATGACACCCTATTTGAAAAGCTTACGTTCGTAACCATCGTCTGTCCTTGCAGTTACGAACATAAAAATGTGTAAGACTGGGATATATTTGCGGAAATAACCACCCATACATGTACGAAAAGTAAGAGTCCATTTGTTGTCATACGATGGAATTATTGATTTCGGTTTTCTTTCCTTCTGATTTCTTTCAATGATTGTTAAAAAATTTGCATTGCGAGTCTGTCCAAAAATATTACGTTCGTAACCCGACCTAAACAAGAAAAATTCATGCGAATCTACGACTGTGAACTCAGTCACAGCTGAATACTAAATATGCGTGTGCGCCTCGACGTTGACGCCATTGCTTGAAGGTCATGCAAGCTTAGTCTGCAAAGCTGGAATGATTTTCTCTGAATCTGTCACGAATATTACTTGCGTTAGTACTGTTACGAACGTGATAGAAAATGAGCAATGATCACATCATATATTTGACATAACCAAATAGTTTGGGCGAATAATGCACTTTGAAGTCTCAGATTGGACTGCAAACATGGAGCAAATTCGCCGGCTTTTTATATAGATTACACCTACGGAGCATAAAATATCACCAAATCTACCTATTTCTGCCATTAGCGGTCTCACTGACTGTACAGTTTTGCGGCTATAATTTTTTTCGAAAAATGTATAGCCTACGTTATACCTTTCAGCTAGTTTTGGAAAACGAACATTGTTAGTTGTGGTGTTGATTTATGTAAGGTTTTATTATTGATTGATGTTACTGATGTTCAATGGAGTTCATTTAGCTCAATTTTTAACTTTGCAAGGTGTTTGCTTTGAGTGTTGAAAAACACTATGTGCCAGAATTTGCAAGCGGGAAATCCACAAATTGCAAATCTGGAAGAAAATGTGATTTTTAATACTACTCAATGTATTTTTTATCAGTGTTATTGTTTTTATGACTTTTAGAATAAATTCATGTTTTCACCTACTTCTAATAAGCATTTCTTTGGTTTATTTTAGGTTGAAATATCTGTCTTGTTACATGCGTAAATCTATGTTGCCATGACCATTTCAACTGTGTGTTCCAATGTCATCTTTGCTGATATTATCCTTACGACTGCAGAAAGTTATTCAAGGTCCCTTTAGTGACTTATTAGGTTGAATCTTTTTCTCTCCTTTATTGGTTTATTTTTCGTCTTGTGTGTCACACTTATGTACCCCATTTCTGTGGACAGGCCCACTTGTTGGTAGTGGTGCTCATGGCATTGTATACAGTTAATGTTGATGGGCAGTGAGTCATCTTTGGTTGTACTTTTATTTTGGAAATGTGGAATCCGGAATGGGCATTACTGGCCAATGGGGGTGGAGACGGGTATTATGGGATGGGGAAGAAAAAAAAGGAAGGAAAAAAGTAGCCAGCAACAAAGTGAGTCGTTAATGATTAAGTTGAAATAAATGATATTATTATTTTTCCGAAGTGCTCGCGAATTGTGAAATCGAAGAATAAATGCCGATACTTTAGGAAGTGGCGAAGACTGTCCTCAGGAACGACCACGTAGCTGCCTCAACAGGTAGCCTTGCTAGGTGGCTAAGTTATGGGGAGCTGCCCGCACGTGTTAGTGGAGGACTACTAGCATCTTTCATCGCACCGGGCTACGGATTTCCTGGACCACTGCCGTGCTGCTGCTGGCTTGCAAGGAGCCCGCCTTCCCTGAACACCGAGGCCGTCATCTGCACCTTCGCTGTTTCTTTCCTAAACGAGGACTGCGCCGGAGCGTCCATACAGCGGACAATTGAGCCAACGAACTGGCGACTATATGCAGACTGTAACCGGAATGGTAAACTGAGATTTGGATATGTCAGTAAAAGAACGACCCGCCCAATTAATATTGAGTCTTTGTGTTATGTAAGGTATATTGGTAGCATTAGTAGAAATACTTTACAATTTCTCAGCTGAAGTACAACGACGGTCTGTAGGCTTCCGGATCCTTACGAGCTGAAAGGTTGTAGGAACGAGCCTTTGGGTCTGGGTCAGCTGGATTATCACTTGATTTTCCTACATCGAGCAGAAATTCAGCATTTGCTGATCATCATTGATCAGTGAAAGTAATTCACAGTCGTACGTTTACCAGAACGATTTAAAAAGGGGCGCGAATATATTTTGGGTGGTTTGGGGGGTATTGTTCGTGATAAAGGGGTTTAAGATTAATGATTAATTTTTAATATCGCAAATGCATATACTGCGCATTCCCTAGCCACCTGGTGTGTCATCAGTAACCAGGCTGCCGCCGTTACAGCTGCAGTAGACATTTAACTCTAAATTTACTTGACTGGATGTACGATGGTCGTTTATACACGCTCGAATGCTTCTTTGGGTACCCAAAATTCAAGCCGAAAAAGTACTGATCTTAGTCGATACTGATGAATGATGAAAACCGAATTCTTTCCAATACTAATATGCGAACTTAACCCCTTTGCGCACTAGCCAAATCTGGCTATTTAGGTGTTACCTGATTTAAGGCTTCGTTATTCAAGATTGCAGCTTTACAGGCAGAAAAACTTTGGCTCAATTGAGTCTAGACACTTGAAGCATTTAGACTCCAACCGCGTTTCAGTTTATTTTTATGATTTTGGTGGAGATAAGGGGCTGCAAACACAAAAAATCTTCATGAAAATTCAACTTTGAATTAGCAAAAAAAAATAATCCTGACAATTGAAAAACTGCTGGGGCTTAAAACTATACATTTCTGGAATCATAAACCTCTTGACCACAAGTACAATTCATCTTGAACACTGCATTCTAGATTACCCACTTGCTATGAGCCAAATTTGACAGCTATTCAGGTGTCTCCCCAAAGGGAATCTCCCCCAAGAGATTTGACAGTGAACCATCAAAATGGTTTACTGTCAAATCAAACATTAATCATTTATTTAACATAAATTAACTTTTGGGGCATGAAAATTCAGCATGAACTAATGATTTTCTGGTTGTGTTTAGCATGAATTTATCAATATCAGTGCAGTTGAACATCATTGGTCACCAGTAACCTCTCCAAACACAAAACATGCCTTTTCTCCATAATAAAGTTAACAACATTGTCCATTTTTCTTTGAAGTCCCCCAAGCATTAAATAAAGTGCTGATTAAACAGCTATAACATTCGCGCTGCAACGCTAAGCTAACCGCTCTCACATCCGAGCTCATAACCTTACACCTTATATGAGTAAAAACTCACTAAGTCAGTAATATCTGAATTCTGACATATAACGTTACCTTATTTTACCAAAACAGAAAAATCAAACGACATATGTTTCCATATTCAACAGAATGGTGTAATGAACGTACCGAGGGATCTACCAACGTGCGTGGGATGCCTGCATTTGGAGAAACGAAAACCTCGACATTCGATGTCTTTAAACGTGGTATAAATTCTACAGCAAAAAGCCATATTAGAGCAAAATGCAAACAGAGTAGAAGTATAACCTGTTTTCTTCATTGATGCCCTCCTCCAGAGGCAGATGTATCGGGTATAAGTACGGTTCTACGGTTTCTCCAGTACGGTTTCATTCGGAATAATTCCCATTGACCGCGTCCATACAACATTTATCTCGTAAATGAGACTGAACACTTCAGGCCGGTTTCGGGTGACTTTGTTTCTTTGACATCTCATCATTTTCAGCTGTGCAACCGTGGCCAACATTCGAAGAATACAACTGACCTTACTTTTACGCTTAGCTTTGTATCCTATTTTTATTGTCCGATCAATGTAACGTTATTTCAGTTATTGAGGAAAGTTTAAACACTCGGGAATTAGATAAGAAACGAGTCTATCAATACATCGTTACCAGGGAAGCTTCACGAGGGCGTGAAATATTACTGTAGTTACGCAGATGAATCTGAGTATATAATTGAATGACTGGCTATCGACACCAGTACTTGGGTGGATAGAAGGGAGCAGCGAATTTGTCAATGGAGGAATCTACGCGTTAATCCATGGGAGGGAACTACGCATATTTTGCGTGTGATGATTGTAATTGACAGTAGAATGTGAGAGAATCAAGACAATGTCGGATTTTTTGCTCCACGAAACGTTTTTTTTTAACCACTAATTGGAATACTGTCGGCTCACAGTAGCTAAAATGGTTGCTACCGAGTACTACGTTTTTTCTGTCGCAAGTGATAATTTTTAAACTACTGGATCGATACAATGGGCAAGGATTTAGACCAGTTTGCACATCAGGCTTAGCTGAGGAGTTTAATTCATGCAACTCTTGAAAAACAGGGATTGGAGGGAAGTTCTCCATACTCCAAATCGCGTTTCAGCTCTGCCTGCTTGGGAAAATTCAATAGCTGGTCCAGGGGTGCCATCTCGTGGTCAAGTACTGTAACTAAGTGCTTAAATTTGCAGGTCTATAAACGCGAGCGTCTACATCTGCAGAAAGGGGTTATAATTAGGATCCGCACGTCTAATGGAACTTTTATGTTCACTGATCCTCTGCTTTAAACTCTGTGTGGTTTTACCAACATACACCATATCACAGGGACATTTTAGTGAGTAAATCACATTTTAGTGTTACATGCAATAAAATACATGCAATTTCTTTACCCGTTTAACATATGTATTATTTTGTCTTAAGCATGCATGCATTTTTTCTGAAACTTCTTTTCTTTTGTTTCATTGTTTTTGTTTGTGTATGGCTCATGTGGTAAATCTTGTTTTCTCCCTCTGATAGTGGTATCCATTGCAGTGCAGAGAAGACACCACTATGCTTTTCTCCATCTGAGCAGGATTGGTCCAGCACAGCTGTCACCGATTCATTGATTGGCAGTTGGAACACATAAGATTGTTCATTGTACTCAAGTGCTGATAGTTACACTGATGAAGGTCCTTTGACCGAAAGCTTAGTGTCTTAAAGAGTCTTGCATTGATCCAAGTGTGCAGATACTCTTTTTTTACTATTTGTTATTTGGTTTGGTTACCTAGGCAATTTTTGGTCATGAGTGCGGTGATTTGCTCTCAGGTCTCTACCATTTACCATCTCACAGGAATTTGTGAAAACATTTCTGAAGAAGAAATGTGATAATAATAATAATAACTAGGCATATGCTGTTGGAGGTGACGGCTTGGGGTATATCCCCGAATGCCCCCAGTCCTCCAATTCCCCAATCCTTGAATAGACCTTGAATAGACTTTCATTTGAACTTAATTTCAGGTCAATTAGACAAATGGTTCTGAAGATATGGCCAAAATGGAAATTTTCCATCACAAAGCGCCACCTGGTGGCAAATAATGGAACCATACAGGTATGATGTCATCATGTGACACGTTGTGAGGTCATGACCTAGCAGTTGCACATAGTTTCATGTCAATTGAACAAATGGTTCTGAAGATATGGCAAAAATGGTGAATTTTGTGTGACAAAGCTCCACATTCTTTCAAAACTTTGAACCAAACAGGTATAATGTCATCGTGGATGCCTTCTGAAGTTAGGTGAGAGTAGCCACAAACTATTTTATGCAACTGTTAGGAAAAAAATAATAAAATAATAAGTTGATGCATCAGTCAAACTTATGGTTGTAGAGTGCGGTGGTTTAATTATCTCGGGTTTACAGTGTGATATAGCCTACTTCCTAACAATTCGGGTACAAAGTAAAAATGCAAAGACCTCTATCACGATCATTATGCGGGCTACTGTGACTTGCTTTAACATAAATTGAGATAATGGTGTTCAAATACTATGAGGAAAATAAATAATTTCTTCATTGATGTTTCGACGGTGGAAAATGATATGTATTTTTTTTTTAATCGCTTTGAATAGCTACACATCTATTATCAAAGTCAAAATATGCTTTGGTTACCCTTTCTTGGGTAAGGAAGAAAGCTGCTGTTATTAAGGTCAGACTGGATAACATGAAACTTGATCATTTTGTTCATTCCAATTCATGAAACAATCGCGCTTAAAGAATAGTCTACCATTGATGGATACCGTAGTGCAGGATAGCCAACCCTGATTCAATATCGGAACCCTTACATGTGCTTACATAATGATTGATGTCCTATAAAAGAAAATGATGAATATATGTATAGGATGATGTAGGTATGTGCTGTTTTTTTCCTTTTGAAGTATTAAGGTAATGGCCCCATTACCCATCACTGAGAATTATGTGAAACTGCTGTTGGAGGTACTCTCTTTTTGTTACCTGTGTGGGTGTGTGTGGGTAGGGGTAAGAATCATGTGAGCTCACCTGACCCGTACCTGAGAGGAGGAGGTTATTTGAGGGAGTAGGGGTAAGGCCAGGAGAGAGACAAGCTGTGTGACTGAGGTTATGATTGTTTGATGGGGAAACAATAGCTGCAATTTTCTGGATCATTCTCCTTTGTGTGGACCCTGGGGCGTAAAGTGGAATAACGTTTCTCCCACTGAACGGAGTTGCTGGGGAGGAACTGAAGAAGCAGCGGGATATTTCCTGATATCGGGCTTTCGGTGTGGTGAGACCGCAATGTTTTTTCTCTCTCTCTTTATGCTGTGGGCCTACAGTGCATATTTCGTGGATTACAGTTTATTTTTTTGGACTGCTGGGTTTTTCCTGATTTTTGATGTAGCTGGACTTTGCGATCAAGCAGCGCTGAATGGAACTTTTGTTTTTTTTTTTTTTTTTTGAATGGGCGTTGACTTTTGAGTCAATCTGATCGGATAGAGATTTTTTTTTTGTTGAGAAAAGGGGATTATTTTATTGATTTGTGGGTTTCGCTGGTGCTACAAAAAGCCTTGCTGCAGTGAAAATAAAATGTCTAACCAATGTCAGTAAACTAACAATCCTACATAAAAATGCAACTACTGGTGTCTGAATTCTTCCCTCTGATTTTAGTAGTATTCTTCCCTTGTAATAATCATAGGTTTGAATTGTTACAATATCATTTAACATATCCGTGCACGTAGGAAGCTTACTTTTTCAGTTGAGCTGTTTATTATGCATAATTTCACTCAAAAGGTAGCCTATTCAATTCATACGGTTAAAGACATTCTGTTATGATCCTGTCCTGCCTGACCATGTTTTGATTATGAATTCTGCTTTGTCTGACCTTGCTCTGTATTTTGTATTGTGATTTAGATCCCTTGCCATATTTTGTTTTTGCTTTATCTGTGTATGTCTTCCATATTCCACTCCTGCAGTTATATTACGGTCCATGTTTTGTGTCATACGATGCAATGCACTTTGTCTACCCCTGTCTGGTCTTTTGTCATGTGATCGCTCACTGCCCCAGTATTGTGAGCCACACTTTCGGGTGATTCCATGGTTTCTGGAATTTCAACCATTCCTTCCAACCTCATTTACTTCCTTCACCTTGCTTTTCTATATTACTAACAATACTAACAGTTTGTTATTTTAGTTAACTTACTAACTTACTAAGACTAACATTGTTAATAGTACAAACTTACTAACGAGCACAAGATATTGTATAGCTGCACTTTACTAATTGACTAACGATCTCTCAGCATTCGCCCTATTCTAGTCTCCGCCCCTTGCCTTCACTCAATTTACTTACTTACTCACTCTGTGCACGGTAGAACTCCATAACCGAAGCCGTATGTTTGTCAGTAGGCTGTCTCCGTGATCCCTGTCCGCGTTTTGGCTTTTGCCAAGTTCATGTAGTCAGGAACTTCCTCATGTTCATTCCTTTGTAATTAGTCTGATCCAACTCACCTGGTCCCTATCATAGCATGTGACTTCCCCTACATGTATTTAAGCAGTCATTTCACTCAGACCTCTTGTCAGAACGCTTTCCCTGGTTTGCTAGTGCTGTGATTTTGATGCCTTGTACTAGTGTTATACTTCTGACTGGAACGTCCCAGATTCTGATTTTGGCTTTTTATTTGATACTTATCTGCCAGTGTACCGTACCTGTTTTGCCCGACTCGGAGTTTTGTGTTTGCTGCCCTGTTAGCAGTTCGGATTACGCCCACTGGATTTCGGCTTTGGACTCACAGACAAACCCGTGCCCGTGACTGAGTTTAGTGTTTGCTGCCCTGTGTACTGTTTGGATTACGTCCCTGGGATTCGGATTTTGGATTGTGGACTTTGTACCGTTGCCTCCTGCCCTATCGGGGTTTTATAGACCCCCCCCCCCCCAACTTCAATAAAACCCTCTTTTTCTGAAACTTCCTGGTCTCGCATTTGGTTCCAGAACAGTACCTCACACATTCATTCATCTCGAACAAATAAACAGTTACGTTGGTGATTTACCTTTTTGAAGTCAAGGAGCTTCAAAACGGACCATTTAAATTTAAAATGGGCATTTAATTTTATTTTTCCGATGAAATACGTTTGCCAATGGTTGGGCGGACACATCTTGCAATATACCCCGGTAGTGAACACGTTTGGTGCCACCTTTTGAAATTGGTCTGGGAAATAAAAAGCAAATAAAGAGGTTGGCCACGGAATTCTTTCCATGTTGACAATATTTTATTTGACACTCGTACTAGTTTGAAGACAAGTTTACGAGTCCACCTTAAATTTTACTTTAGTGTGCACTAGCAGACTACTGCGAATTTCGAACCCTGTTATTATGTTGTAAGTGAAACACTGAATCTCACCTTAAAAATCTGTCAATTGGTCCCGGATTCTTCCGTTGGCCATCTCTCCGCTAGCCATCTGCACGTCAACTGCACTCGTGTCAAAGCAATAATTGGAGTGGCTATTCGGACAGCCGCTGTGCCAATAGTGGGTCAAGTCATATCATTCGCTCCGCTGCTGGAGTAGCTATTCGCACTGCCGCTGTGCCAATAGTGGGTCAAGTTATTTTATTCACACAGCTGTGCCAATGCACAGTGCAGAGCAGCTGTGCCAATAAGAATGGGCCGTAACATTATTCGCACAGTGGCTGTGCGAATCAAGGTGCGAAGAGCCGCGTCCAAGCAGAATGCATGTACAATAGGCGGATTGCTATGACAACCACCGCAGCCGATTCCCTCGAATTGGCTATGTCAGGGAGCGGGTCGAAAATGAAAGTTCGCTATTCTGACAGGAACATAAGGCGGGGAGTAGACATATTTAGGGTCATTTATGTTTTGTTTTTTGCAGTTTTATTGGACACTGGATGAATTCGTTTTAATAAATCTTTGAAAAAATAGTGCCCTGCGGAAAAAGCACTTTCTGTTCTGATTGGTGGTAATATGGCTTATTAATGAGATTCTCATTAATTGCATTCTCAATGCAAATCCTTGTGCATTGAAGTTACAGTTTCGCTTGCGTAAAGGTGGACCTCACCACAAGTGACATGGAAAGCGATTATGACTCCGGACTTCTCGTGCTTCTCTTTACTCAGGGATTGGAAACAATGCATGTCTTTCATGATCGTTTAAATTGTGTAAATGAAATAAGACCATTTGAAACATCTTAATGCAATTCCATTGCTTTCAAACCCTCAGAGAAGGCAAGCCTGAGAATTCCCGAGTCATAATAGATTTCCATGTCACTTGTGGGGATATCCACCGTGATGCACGTGAAACTGATTAACTTAATGCACAATGACTTAAATTCTGCGAGTATATTTCTTCAGTGCGCGTTGATAGAATAATTGCTGACTACGGCGCAGGAACGTGAATGTCACTAAAAGGAGAGACTCACACCAAATGCGTCAGACTTGGCATCTCTGAGTTTAAACTGTGTTGACCCAGTAACAAGTTCAGAGTTGCCTGCAACAGACGGGCCACACTGTCAATAAACTGACAATAAACACACAACAGTGTTATGGCCCCAATTTGTTATTACATACAGTGCTGTGAAAAAGTATTTGCCCCCTTCCTGATTTCTTACTTTTTTGCTCATTTTTCACACTTAAATGTTTCAGGTCATCAAACAAATTTTAATATAAGACAAAGATAACCCAAGTAAATACAAAACACAGTTTCGAAATGATGATTTCATTTATTAAGGGGAAAAAGCTATCCAAACCTACCTAGCCCTATGTGAAACAGTAATTGCCCCCCTTGTTAAATCATGAATTAACTGTGATTAACCACATTTTTTTTGTCCAATTTCACTAGCCACACCCAGGCCTGATTTCTGCCAGGCCTGTTGAATCAAGAAATCAGTTAAATAGAACCTGTTTGACAAAGTGAAGTAGGCTAAAAGGTCTCAAAAAGTAACATGCCATGCTGCAAACTGAAGAAATTCAAGAACAGATGAGAAACAGTGAATTTGACATCTGTCAGTCTGGAAAGGGTGGCAAAGCCATTTCTAAGGCTTTTGGACGCCGACAAATCAGGGTGAAAGCCATTATCCACAAAGGGAGAGAACTTGGAACAGTGGTGAACCTTCCAGGAGTGGCCGGCCTACCAAAATTACTCTATAAGCGCATCAACTACTTATCCAGGAGGTTACAAAATAACCCAGAACAACATCTAAAGAACTGCAGACATCACTTGCCTTATTTAAAGTTGGTGTTCATGATTCAATAATAGCAAAAAAGACTGGGCAAAAATGGCATCCATGGGAGGGTTCCAAGGCGAAAACTACTGCTGACCAAAAAGCAGGGATGCAAACAGAGGTATGGTCAAAAAGGAGTGAGATTATCAAAGCCCACGCCCCCCCAGCAAATATCATATAATTACATTGCCACCAACCTCACCCTGTACACACACAGTTTTTTTTTTATATGAAAATACACTTTCCCAGCTCCTTAGAAATTCTTAAAAGTAAAGAACACCGAGACAACGCTGGAAAATTGAATGTAAATTTTATTCAAAATTAGAACTTAAGACTTTTGTGCCAGTCCCTTCAGTACAGTACACTTCTTCCAGCTCTCCAGCTCTCTACTGTTTCTTCTTCTTCCTTGCTATCTCCAATGTCTCCAGGGCCTTGCGTCTAGCTGCATTTTCCTGCTTTGCCACATGTCTCAGCCGTGCCTGCATTTCTTCTGCTTGAGCAGTGGTCTTGGTTTGATACTCTCGTTTTCAAAGGTGCATGGTAACTTAAGTACATGTACTTCGTTACAGCACTTCAGTTGTTTTTTTTTTTTTTTTTGAGGATTTGTGCATTACTATGCATTCATTTTTTGAACAGGGACTTTTACTTTTCACTCTACTTCATTTAAAAGATAAAAAGTATATTTTCACTTCGTTATTTTGACACTGGCAACTTAGTTACTCGTTTAACATTAAAATATTAATTCAATTCATCATTTACGGATTATCCGGATTTGGCGCGTTCGCGAAGAACAAAGGTGTATCTTTGTACAGATGTGTCCGCCAGTGGACATGGAGCTGCAAACTTAGGCACGCAGTTACAATATTCTACGACTAGATGGCGCACCAGGATCGGTCGCGGACGATTGTGCACGTTGTAGGCCATTAGCAGAATGAATGCTGACCGGGTTATCCGTCGCATCTTGTTGTCAGAAGTGGTAGCTCAAGTAGGCGAGCAATTAAACTTTGCGATATACCGCTATCTATCTTATATCTGCATGTTGCGTGTATATTTCCTTTTACTTTGCACCATCAAGCATACAACAGCGTCCCGAATATGAGTTAGTTGGGACAGCTACGGCATTCTCGAACGCTATTTGACGAGCTTAAAAATTTTATTTCAACTTGCTAGCGTTTACCCTTGGAATAATTGTTAGATTTTGAACAAGATAATGTTTAGCCATACCTGCACTTTTTTTATTTCAGTGGGACTTCCCAATATAATAAAGGCTAAATTAAATAATTATTTTGTGTATTTGTATCTTTTTGTCTGTTTCCACAAGAGATGTTGCGGTACCACCTGCGACACCGGATCGGAGCAGGGTTTGTTTCCTGCCAAAATACACTACATGGAGGCCAGAGAGCCCCCACTTTCCCCGTAACAAGTTACAAGTCAATTCATGTAACTATAACCGTCCAAAGCTGTTAAATGGAGGCAAATAATGATCCGTAAAGCAACTGTCCTGCATAGTTCCTCGACTTTAATAAGCAGCCATTGTAAAAAAAAGTGAAGAGATGACCTGATTTTGGGCTTCCTCTTCCAGCTCTTCTCTGTCGCGTGCACACAATAGCATTCGCGCGCGTGTGGAATACGTGATTATTGCGCTGCTATTTCACCTAGCAACAAGAAATACTATTTCTGTTTGGCTGATAGGTTGCTGGTTCATGCAGAGCAGTCTGCCGTCGCCTCATCCATTCTAGATTACTCATCTCTATATACAGTCTATGTTACCAATGTGCGGCGATTTTATCACTTCTCAGCATGAGAAATGTCATGTGTGGCGTGAGAGCGTGCGAACTTATTGAAATGCGTGAGACTTGAGAGCCCTGATAATTATAATCAGACACTCCAACGGACCCCCCCCCCAAAAAAAAAAAAACTCATCGGATCTGCACGATTCACACAAGTCCCCCAGACAGCCGTGAAAAAGGCGGCAAGAACACAAGGGCTCGTCTCACATTTGCCAAAGTACATCTTGATGATCCCCAAGACTTTTGGGAAAATATTCTGTGGACTGACGAGACAAAAGTTGAACTTTTTGGAAGGTGGGCATCCCGTTACATCAGGCGAAAAACTAACATATCATTTCATAAGAAGAAGATCATACAAAAGGTTCAACATAGAGCTGGTAGTGTGATGGTTTGGGGCTGCTTTGCTGCTTCAGGACCTTGAGGACTTGTTACTGATGGAATTATGAATTCTGCTCTCTAACGGAAAATCCTGAAGGAGAATGTCCAACCATCAGTTGGTGATCTCAAGCTCAAGCGCACTTTGGTTATGCAGCAGGACAATGATCCGAAACACACTAGCAAGTCCACCTCTGAATGGTTTAAAAAAAAAAAAACTGAAAGTTTTGGAGTGGCCTAAGCAAAGTCCGGACTTCAATCCGATTGTGATACTGTGGCATGACCTTAAACAGGCCATTCATGCTCAAAAAGCCCTCCAATGTGGCTGAATTAAAACATTCTGCAAAGAAGAGTGGGCCACAATTCCTCCACAGCAATGTGAAAGACTCATTGGCAGTTATCGCAAACACTTGACTCCAAGGAGTTCATCAACAAAAGTGACTGAGAAGCTCCAGTATCCCTTAGGATATATATGGGGACAGGAGGAGAATGCTCATTCAGAGCCACAAATCCCTCTGACACAAATGGAAGAAATTCCTCCCTCACAAAGTCAGCTGTATCAGGCTTTTAGCCCCACAAGGAGCAGGCAATTTAGCAGATCGGTTATCTACTCCTGGGGTTTCTAACCTTGTCTTCACAAAGGCATTTGGTTTGGTATCCTTTTCTTTTCTTTTCTTTACTAAGCCTTAAGGAACCAACAGTTAGTTGTAACATGATCAGATTTCTTGCAATAACTGCAAACTAGACCACTTTTGTCACTGTCAGCTTTCACACTTTGATCAGACCTGTTACTGAATCTCTGAGCACCATCACCAGATTTGTATTTTTCTTTGGGTGAGGAATCTTGGGTATCACCGTTACCTTTTTTTCTGAAATTGAAACCATCTATTGTTACTGCTAGACTGAAATTTAGACTTATGTGTGAGAACATATTCATCTGCAAATTTAGCAGCTGATTGCAAATTCAGCGCTTGCTTCTCATTAAGGTAGGTCTTAATATCATCCTTGACACAGTTCTTGAATTCTTCAACTAACACCATCTCTTTTAGTGAGTTGAAATCAGCCTTGACCTCCATAGAAGTACACCAGCGCTCAAAGCAAACCTGCTTCTCGTTAGCAAATTCCACATAAGTCTGATTGTCAGATTTCTTCAGACCTCTGAATTTCTGTCGGTAAGCCTCTGGAACCAACTCATCAGCTCTCAAAATAACCTTTTTGACAACCTCATAATCAGAGGAATCATCTGCAGACAAAGCCGAATAGGCTTGTTGAGCTTTACCCTTGAGGACAGTTTGCAACAACAGAGGCCAGTGTTCCTTTGGCCACTGGCAACTCTTTGCCACCCTTTCAAAACACTGGAAATAGTTGTCAACATCCTTTTCTGCGAATGGAGGCACCAGTTATACCTCCTGGCTAGCCCAAAATTTATTTTCAGTTGCTATTTTTATTTTTAGCTGCTCCATTTGGAGCCTTTCTTCTCTATCGAATCTCTGTAAATCGAAATCTCTCTGTCTTGCTAATTTTTCTAACTCAAACTGTCTTTGTTTTCTTTTTCTTCCCTTCCTTCCTCTCTTTCTTCCCTCTCATTCTCTTTGTTTTTCTCTTTCCTCCCTTTCTTTCTCTCTTTCTTCCCTTTCAATCTCTAGCAGTTTTAATTTAAGTTCAATTTCTACATTTGGATTTTGCAATGGAAACTGTTCCAGATCTCCTGGTGCAAACACACTTTCATCAATGTAATATTGAACAATCTCTCTAGCCAGTCTTGCTTTTCGCATGGCTGGTTTTACCTCTGTCAGCTCTAAATGTCTGCATATTTCTAGCAGTTCTGTCTTTTTAAAAGACTTCAAAACCTCTACGGTTGGTGATGCCAAGAAATCATCCACTGCTGTTGATCTGTCTATATATATAAAATATATATACACAGTACAGCCGCCATTAAAACCAAAGAAAAAGTCGTTAATCCGCCAGTACGGGGGCGTTAAACTCTCAGTAGGACTGTGAAATCTCGTCGTCAGCCCTGCAGTAGGACCGGCGTGTTGACGCGCATGAAGACGAAAGAAGACCTCCCGCCGCCTACCGCGCAAGGGGTAGCTGGGCGATTATAACTGAGTCAGGAGGGCTGTTGGGACGGTCGTTTTGACAGTAGTCCGTACATGTAGATAATGGCACAGCTTGTTGGCAATTTATTTCCAGATATGATTGCAAAAGTAACATAAGCCTACATAAAATATTAATTTGCTTTGGCGGGGGTGATGTTGCCGGTCATCATTTCTGCAAACCTTTTTATATTTGACAAACCTTTTTATATTTGACGAAACAGTTTGCTCAACCTGTGCCACTATTTAAAACTTTAGTACGGTATAATACGCGATTGGATTATTAAATATCATGCTATTTTTCGTGAGGATTTTATTTGTCAGGTATCATTTCTGCAATAGGCTATTATATGGTCGGAGATAGGCTAATACATGCTTTTATGTACTATTAGGCCTATTTTACACTCAAGTGCCAAAATAGATTATTTTTCCTGTTGCAAACCTGGCATTTAGTATAGCCTACTCATTCCTACAGCACGTTGACCGGTTCCGCAAATGGAAATTGTCTGAAGTGTCTGGTAGGGCTATCGATACAGAAAGTTATCT
The DNA here is from genome assembly GCA_029721435.1 of Gymnothorax reevesii. Lineage (NCBI taxonomy): Eukaryota > Metazoa > Chordata > Actinopteri > Anguilliformes > Muraenidae > Gymnothorax > Gymnothorax reevesii. Next base: position 53,656,170 of record CM056574.1, read on the forward strand.
GTTTACGAATTTGCGGAAATTACTCACGCTTTTTTGGGTCAGTTAGTTTTCTTCAGTCATAAGGAATAAAGCCTTGCACAGTCATTTTTCAGTGGCACGTCCTTTGATTGGTTCCGCAAATAATTTCCAGTTTCGCAGACAGCGCCCTTTGTCAGGCCGAACTTATGATATTCTTTGTTTATTGGCATTATTGCCTGCCCCTGGCCACAACGAAACAGACACATGTATTTTCCACCAATTTTAGCCAGCATTACTGTATAGGGGACATCACAATAATTGGTCAAATTTATGGCTGTTCCGTGTGTCGACATTGTGTCAGCTAGAATCCACGTGCGCGGGCCTCAGTTCACGATGATTTGTGCATCCATCGATATTCAACTGCTATCAGCGACTACGGATGATTCTTTCTACTCTTTCCAATTCAAGTTGGCCTAGTAAATGCCAAGTATACGTTAAAATGATCAGGCTGAGACTACAAATTCAGAATAACACAGGACATGAGTCATGATCAGCCCTTTGAGCCACTGAAAAACAGTTATGGTGGGAGGGAAAATGTTTAATTTCACACTGACTACAATAAACTTTCAAAAAATTATTTCAGAAAAAATAAACAAGAATAAACAAGTTTGAAAACCTACAAAATGGCGTTTGTGGAACTAGTCAAATGACAAGCAGTCACTCCAATGGGTGTTGATGAAAAAGTATCAATAGTATGAAATTGGGATTTTACAAGGTCAATTATACGATAATTTCCGATCATAATGACACTAATAACGTGATGAATCCCAAGAATACACGTGTTTAACGGCCACACACTGCACAGTGCGCCTTATCACAAGCGTTGATTTGGTAGCCTACTGCAGCAACGGCAAGCAACAGTTATCGGGCATTTATTTCTCTATTAAACCGAATATCTGGAAACGATAGTTAAGAGTTAAATCCACAATAATTTACCGTTCTTGCGGTATCAAACTCAAGGCTGACAGCGAAGTCGTTTTCCCGCAAAAAAAGATTTCTACAAATTGCGGAATCGGTCAAATTGCGGAACCGGTCAACCCACTGTATATCAAAGATTAGGCCTACTCGCACCCCGTCTCAGTAAAATTCATTTAGGGAAAGAACTTGAATGTTTTTAGATTTATATATTGTTTCATTTTAAAATGCTCATTGGCAATTTTTAACCAATTTTTCAAAACGTTTTGCATCGTCTGTATTTGTTTTAATGACTTCTCATAACAATTCAGATAACCATTCAGATGTTCGAACATAATGTTCGCAAAGCTTGCAACTATAAAATAATTGCGTACAATATGAATTTAGTTCGACCATAACGACTCTTGAATGCACTAAAAAAAAGCAAAATAAACTATTTGCGGAACCTTACACAGGATGTTTAGTAAGCTCATTCTATATCTATCAATAAGGAAACGGAATTTAAAAAAAGATCTGCTCAATATCTTTTCTCTAAAGGACAATGTCACTTAAAACGGAATGGCTCTTTCGTAAACTGAAGTCATGGAATTAAAAGCGGATACACTTGGCACTGATTCAATACAGCTCAGTTTGTGTCATCTCTATTTATTACTCATTGTCACCCTAATATTCCCTCTAAGCTCATTGTAGCCTATTAAAGAATTCATGAACTGGTCAGCGCGTGGCAGAAATTTTCTATAAAATGCCCAACCATAAATTGACATCACATTCACAACTATGGAACCTGTCACGATACGACGAATTTCCCCAAAGTTTAGGACAAAGATCGACTCCTTGGCGAGAGAGAACCTCACACCTCTGCAGGTCCAAAAAGGCATAATTTCGGTGAATAACGTGACCATAAGGTCACAGGCTATTAAGTTGTATATTGCCAATTTGTGTATTTATATTGCGGCTGGCTTTTCAAAACCAATAAATCAACTGCGGCAAACTTCGCTGAAGATCTACCCACACACTGTCAGAATCACAGTTTCTGCAATAAAAAGACATATTTAAAATACCAAAAAAATTTCCTTCAAGAACACAATTTCTTATATTTCGCTGTCAAATTTTTCATAATAGGCTTTTTTTTTCTTGTTCATGCTAGGCTTTTTAAACAGAGGATCAGCCATGCGCTTTCCTGAGGTCACATTAGCTCTCACTTGCACTTTCGCTGCAAGGGAAAATAAAAAGATGTTAAAATACATAACGGCAAATACACGTAATTCTAACAGTCAAAATGCCCTCTCTTCTATAACTTACACGCGGTACTACATTCAGTTCCGCGGAGCCACATGTGGTTATTACTGGCGGTAAATTGTCCTGTGATACGGCTCATTGGTTAGATCGTGGTTAGAAATTGGTAAGAAGTGCGAAATGTTGGAGATAACGGGGCGTGAAATAACGCTGTCTCTTTGGTTTTAACGGCGGCTGTACTGGATATATATATATATATATATATATATATATATATATATATATATATATATACAGTATCTCACTAAAGTGAATACACCCTTCACATTTCGACTATTAATTTAGTATATCTTTTTAAGGGACAACGTTACAGAAATGAAAACTGAATATATTCTAGAGTAGTCATTGCACAATAGGTGTAGCAGTGTAGATTTACTGCACTGTCCAAAAACTGAACAAACAGTCACTATTTCCAAAATGGGTGGCAACAAAAGTGAGTACACCTCACCGTCAACATGGCAAATTGTGTCCATAGTGTCAATATTTAGTGTGACCGCCATTGTTGTCCAGCACTGCCTTGATTCACTGAGGCATGGAATTCACCAGAGCTGCACAGGTTGTTGCTGGGATCCTCCACTCCTCCATGACAACATCACGGAGCTGGTGGATGTTGGATACCTGCTGCTCCTCCACCTTCCACTTGAGGATGCCCCACCGGTGCTCAATGGGATTCAGGTCTGGAGACATACTTGGCCATACCATCACTTTCAGCTTCTTCAGGAAGGCAGTTGTCATCTTGGAGGTGTGTTTCGGGTCGTTATCATGTTGGAAAACAGCCGTGTGGCCCAGTTTCTGAAGAGTCATGTTCTGCTTCAGAATCTCACTGTACATGTTGGATCCATTATTCCATTAATGAAGTGCAGCTCCCCAGGACCAGAAGCACTCATGCAGCCCTAGATCATGATGCTGTCAGCACCATGTTTGACTGTAGGCAGTACACACTTGTTTTGGTACTTCTCACCAGGGCGCTGCCACACATGCTGGACACCATCTGAGCCAAACAAGTTTATCTTGGTCTCGTCAGACCACAGAACATGGTTCTAGTAGTTCATGTTCTTGAACTGGTTGTCTTCAACAAACTGTTTCCGGGCTTTCTTTTGGGCTAGCTTCAGAAGAGGCTTCCATCTTGGCAGACGCCCATGCAGACCAACTTTGCGCAGAGCATGGCGTATGATCTGAGCACTGACAGGCTGTTATCCCACTGCTACAACCTAGTTAGCAATGCTGCTAGCACTCCTGGGTCTGTTTTCTGAAGCGAACTTGTGCACCTGGCACAGAGCACGAGGACTCAACCTCTTCGGTCGACCCTGACGAGGCCTTTTCTGAGCAGAACTCGTCTTGGAAAACCGCTGGATAACCTTGGCCACTGTGCTGTAGCTCAGATTCATGGTTTCACAGATGTTCTTGTAGCTTAGACCATCTTTGTGGAGAGCAACAATCCTCTTTTTCAGATCCTCAGAGAGTTCTTTCCCATGAGGTGCCATGTTGACCCTACAGTGACCAGAATGAGAGCACTGCACCGAAAGCACTACAATTTAACCCTTCAACATGTTACACAACCTCATATGGCCCTGTCGAACAGACAAAAGCATGAACATGATGAACAAGTCGCGTTTTATTGCTTGGTTGACCATTATCAATTGGGGTGTGTACTCACTTTTGTTGCCATCCATTTTGGAAATAGTGACTGTTTGATCAGGTATTTGGACAGTGCAGTAAATCTACACTGCGACACATATTGTACCATGACTACTCTAGAATATATAGAAGTTTCACTTCTGTAGCATTGTCCCTAGAAAAGATATAATAAATTAATTGTCAAAATGTGAGGGGTGTACTCACTTTTGTGAGATAATGTATATGTGTATATATATATATATATATATATATATATATATATATAGGAAAATTTGAAATGTTAGATTTTCAATAAATGACTCACACAATGGTCTATCCCGGACGAGCCTCCAATTTGTTATGGCCCCAATTTGTTATTACATATGTGACAGCAAAGGATGACAGACACAATTTTAAAACTTAAACAAATGTAATCAAATAGAGACTTTTAACTAATCTACTATCTACTCTACTGACCAAGATTGATATATAAAACAAAAAAAATATTTACAGTCCCTTTTGTTGGGTTGCTTGGTGATGTTCCGGGTGAGGAAAATGCTCCAACACAGGCAAAAATCCACTAAAAGCTTCACATGTCTTGAAAAGAGTGGCAGGTCTGGTCAAATGTATCCTTCTGCTTGCAATTTCTCCTACTACTCCACTCCCTCAATTTTCCTCCTTATATACTCTTTTGCAGACCCCTCCCACATTTAGACCTCTTTTTTTTTCCTCTGGGACTTGTCCCAGACATGCCCAAGACATGCCCAAACCTAGCTCCATTCTGGGCTCAACACAAAAAAGGTCAATACTGCCATCTAGTGGCTTCTATTCGCATTACATAGCTTTCCCCTCATACCGCAACCACGGACCGTAAGCCATTCAGGTTGAAAGCAGTACATTTTTTTTCTTCACCTGCTGCTCGGCCGGTGTCTCCCTGTCCTTTTCATCATCAGTACAGTCCGATTTGGCACCTTTTGCTGGCTCTCCCTCACCACCAGCTTACTCCTCTCTCTCCTCATTTCGTTTTTTTTTTTTAAATAATCAGTGATAGACCGCTTCATTTGTGGAAATAGCGAAATGCTTGTTGTCGTGAAATTCTGTCCGTCTTTGGTGTGTGCTGCACATAATATGAGTTGCGCAAGTATGCGACGACGCTCTCTCTTCAGAACAGGAGAGAATGCAGGTGGAGGAGACTGACTAAGCCAGTGAGAAAGAGGGCGACTTTCAAAAACAATGTCTTATACAGTACCTGTGTTAGAGGGATTATTAAAACATATGCACTCGCACGATCGCCACCAGATGAAATTCTTACTCGCATATGCTGTCTTTCCTCATTATATCATCAATACACTAGATAACTTGGTCGCCACAGGGGCAGAGTCGTGCATCTCCCCGATCCCCAAATTTCAGATAAAATGGTCGCCGGCAGCCATATTGGACGTCCAAAATACGCTAAAACCAGTCTTGAGCATTGTCCAATCAATTTCTTCACCTGTGTGAAATTTGGAGAAATTCCTGACATAATTGTGGCTTTCAGAGCCCGGAACAGAAAATCGGAACTAAACTATAGTATCTCCTATCGTCGTTAGGGAGATACAGTAAACACATCAAAGGTCTGGAGTCCATTTCAAGTTAGGAATTTGTTCAGCGTATTTGGAATCTGTTGCTGTGAACGCTCAAAATGAAGTCCAAAAAGCTGTGACTTCCATTGAAGCAGTCATCACTAGGCTGAAAATGAACCCCTCAGAGATAACAAAATAGTGAGCGGCCGAATGTTACGACCCGGTCTAGGGCAGGCAGCAACAGGTAAAGACAGTAAGGGAAGGATGGGCGGGGAGAACTGTAAAAGGCACGAATAGCACGCTGCTCAGTTACTCTGGTCCCCATCTGCCTTAACAAAGCTAAACTATTCCTACGGCTAATCTTCGAAGGTTCGCCGGGCTCGGGGCGGCTTTTAAACACTGAGCTCCCGAACTCTCAGTCCGCAAATAAAGACTGAGGGAACGAATAGTGTACCCCCTATGGAAACAAGTTTCCGCCCGGAATCACCTTTAAAAATAATAAAGGAAAAATAACAAAGCAAAATAACAAAGAAGTGCCCCGATGGAAGGACTGTGAGATCCAGCTGGCAACAAGCTGACTAACCAGAGTAGACCTAACAGCGTACCGGAAAGGGCAAGACGAGAGGGGTAGTCAGATACAGAAGCCGAGGTCAAATACCGGGAATTCACTAAGCAACCAAACCAAAACGCAAGGGCTAGAATTCTAGTCAAATGGGAAAAGCAAAGGGTCAGCAACCACAATTCAAACAAACCAATTAAAGGGAACAGCAAGAATCGTAAATCCAGAGGCAATCCGAGTCAAAGAAGGCAGAAAAAAAGTCTCACAAATCGTCAACGCTATTAATAGATCGGAAGAGCTAGTCTCCGCGGTTGACACTAGACCGCGCCTTTTTCAAGGGGTAAACCGGAAACGGAAGTATCAGACCTTAGGCGAACCAAAAAAAAAAGATAACAGATTTCAAGCACAGATTCACAAATGCACGACAGGGGTCGTAACACCGAATCAACTGCTTGGTTCATGGTTAAAAAGAAAGAATGCATATGTGAATTTAGAAAAAGCAAAAGGCCCAAAATACTATGGATAACAACTGTGATGAATGAAGAAAAGAGGTCTGCTGGTGAAGAAAACCCTTTTCACCACTGAAGCACTGATTACTAAAACCCCACAAGTCAAGTCAAGTGTGACTTATGGGGTTTTAGTAATAGGTGCTTCAACTATGCTTACAAAAGTGATTAACAATCAACAAATAAACCATCGATTCAGCGATTTTGAGCATTTTCTCAGTGTTAGAAAATGATGTAAATTTTGAGTAAATGTACATAAAATCTGCCACCACTGTATTTCCAGTGGCTAAGTCACAGTAGGGGAGGTTGAGGAGGCTGCCATTACCAATCCTGCTGCATAATCTTAAATTTTGGAAACCTGTTAACATCACGTCTCTGGGTTGCAGTGCTGAAGCACAACACTTATAAGGCATAATAATCCAAAAAGGTTCATACTGTTTGTAGTAACTAGATTACGTTGACGTTCTTATATTTCAAACAGAAAAGGTTTTATCCTACCTTGACATGTTTCGACGGGATACTCCCGTCTTCTCTAGAGGAGTCACCGATGTTACGAGTGACGCGTCTTATCAGCTGATGTTAGCGAGGCGTGGCCGCCCTGTCAGATTTGACAGGGCGGCCACGCCTCGTGCTGTCCGGCCGCTCCTCCAAGATGGTACTCCAGGTGTGGGAAAGCGTGTATGCCCCCTCGTCCCGGTTCATGGTCCTGTGGGCCCGCTTCCTGATTTCAGAGTTCCGCTACCTCGAACACCTGATATTAAAACGGGCGCGCCAGAAGAACCATCTCCGCTTCAATTTGCGCTGCCGAGATGAAAGTGTTACACCTGCCAGCCTTAATGTAAAGAATCCCATTCGAACTAAGAATGCAGATCGAATGATGGAGAGAGTGCGGATGAGTTTGGTCAAGGAAAGAATACGATTAACAGCAAACAATATTAGGAATTTAGAATCTGAATTAAAACACAAAATGGAGGAGTTTAAACACCGGTACCCCTTAAGCAAGGAAATAGAACGAATGGTAGACAAAAACTTTCACAAACAGTATGAGAACGAGTTCTTAAAAACGAAAGAAAGGCACATAAAGAAACTTAACAAATTAATGGCAAATAAGCATACAGTAAGAAACCAACACCCAATTAATGAAAAATGGATATGTAACATGTCTAAACATCGTCTAACAGATGCAGAACATAGCGTGTTATCCCGAGGGTTAAACTTTGCGGTTACACCTAAACGCATCCCCCTCGAAGAGTTTATCCTCGCTACAGAATTGGCATGCGAAAAAATACCAGACCCCGGGCAAAAAGCAGCTCTACGCAATAATATAGCAGGCATCCTCAAATCAACCAAACTCCCACCGAGCAATATTACAAAATCAGAAGCACAAGCCATTAACACTCTATCTAAAAACAAAGAAATCACTATTCTCCCAGCAGACAAAGGCAGGACTACAGTCATCTTGGACACAGAACATTAAGAAAAACAAATGAGGAAAATGCTGGAAGATACAGACACATACGAAGTGTTAAAAAAGGATCCAACAGAGGAGAAGAAAAATAGGCTCAGGACAACGAAGTGAAAAGAAAATAGACAAACAGACGTACAATCATCTTATACCCACAGCAAGTGTAACCCCCCGAATATACGGTACACCAAAAATCCACAAGCAGGGAGCTCCGCTGCGACCCATAGTAGACAGCATAGGATCAGTAACGTACAACCTATCCAAATACCTCACAGAAATATTACAACCCCTTTTGGGACAAACTAACAAGCATTGCTAAAACTCAAAACAGTTAGCCAAAGAACTCAAACACACCAAAGTAGAGGCAGACGAAATCTTCATATCACATGACATGGTTTCTTTATTCACTCGCACGCCTGTAGACGCCACTTTAAACAAAGTGGAAAACAGATTGGAGACGGACAGATCATTAAAAAAGCGCACAAATCTCTCGGTACACGACATATCAGAACTGCTTAGGTTCGTCACCACATCCACCTACTTCAAATTCCGCAACACAATATTTAGACAAAAAGAAGGATTCCCCATGGGTGACCCGCTGTCTGCAATCATGTGTGGTTTTTTCATGGAGGACCTAGAAACGAGGGCCCTCGCATCGGCACCCGAAAGTAATCGTCCCACGCTCTGGAAAAGATACGTGGACGACATCTTAGAAAAATTAAAATCAGGACATACGCAACAACTCACAGATCATTTAAACAGTATGGATCGCACTGGGAAAATACAATTCACACACGAAGAAGAGACCGACAAAACCATAGCGTTTCTGGACATAAATATACATCACACAAATGAAGGAGACATTAAAATTAAAATATACAGGAAGCCCACCCACACTGATCAATACCTGCTTTGGTCATCTGAACACCCCATAAATCACAAACTTTCCGTGGTAAGAACACTGTTTTATCGCGCATCCATCATTACAGAAGACACAGACAAGAAAAAGGAAGAGGAACATATAACTAACGCACTGAATAAATGCCAGTACCCACTATGGGCCATAAACACAGGCAAACTACAGGTACAGCAGAAACAAAACCCCGGGGCATTCATAAAGAAAAGTAAAAATGATACCGAAACCAAAGGAGTCGTTACGTTACCATACATAAGAGGCGTCACAGAGCGGATTCAACGGGCCATGAGAAAATTCCACATCAACACCCCGGTAAAACCATACATAAAATTACGACAACTACTGGTACATCCGAAAGACGAAATTGACAACTGCAACAAATGTGACGTCATTTACGAAATCCCATGCCGGTCTTGCCATAAAACATACATTGGGGAAACAGGTAGACCTTTTCATACACGTAAAAAAGAACACCAAAAAGAATGCGAGAAAGAGACAACAGTAAGACAGACACGCTCAGTTAAGGAACAAGCACTACAGGTAAACCTTAAATCAGCAATCACAGACCATTGCAAGAGGGAAAATCATATTATGGACTGGGACAAGGCCAAAGTCATCCGCACTCAGAACAATCGACATGAACACTGGATCATGGAGGCAATTGAAATCAGGAAGCGGGCCCACAGGACCATGAACCGGGACGAGGGGGCATACACGCTTTCCCACACATGGAGTACCATCTTGGAGGAGCGGCCGGACAGCACGAGGCGTGGCCGCCCTGTCAAATCTGACAGGGCGGCCACGCCTCGCTAACATCAGCTGATAAGACGCGTCACTCGTAACATCGGTGACTCTTCTGAAGACGGGAGTATCCCGTCGAAACATGTCAAGGTAGGATAAAACCTTTTCTGTTTGAAAAATAAGAACGTCAACGTAAACTTATTAGGCATGCTTGTGACAAGGACCCTACCTTTCTCATCTGGGCAGCTGTAATTGTACACTGCCACAGGGGAAAGTGGCACCAGATTCTCATCGTGGTGCCAGCTCACCGCCATCTTCCCCATGCCATAATACGGCTCCTCTTTCAGGTCGTTCATTGTAGCAGGGTCCATGTAGTTCAGCAGTGTAATGTTGAACTGGGGGGATGTGGGCGTTGGTTTCAATGATTTCTTCTTAGAGCTCCCCTGGCCCCCCGGTGGGTCCTCGTCACCCTCTTCATGGTCCTTGCACTCCAAATCCTGGCAGAAGTACTCATTGAGCTCCCAGAGTGCTCTGCAGGCCTCTCTCAGCTCACGATCGCAGCAGGTCTCCTTGCCCCCTTCCTGCCCCATTTGGCTGTGCCATGGCAGGGCAAAGAGGCGGGTCCCCAAGTAGCGGTAGGTGTCCCCTGGCCTGCCCAGAAGTGAACGGGACACAGCAGTGAAGACATCTCGGCCCCGGATGCGCACCAGGTCCCGAAAGAGGCAGCCGCGGCGCTGGAGAGTATGCAGGGCTGCACGTACTTGCTCATGCAGGTCATAGGGCAGGGAGTCAGCTGGCCGCAGGGCGAGACCAGAGTAACTGGACTCCCACTGCCAGGGAAAACAAAATACACACTTTATTGCATTCTGCTGATGCAGCACTGCCAAGACTGTCAGTATGGCAAGCCCTTTAAACATTTAATCAGTTGGGTTGACAAGTCATTCGGTGTTCTCTAGTTATAATGACATTTCAGCATGTTAAAATGCCATTTTAACTAGTTTCAATGTTAATTCAAGATATTTCTGAAAATAATTGTGACCCGTTACAAATAAATTTCCACATGTAGAAATTACATTTTGTCTTAATATACATAACATGCCATCACGTGACTGACACGCCCGACACCCGACTCCGCCATTGGGGCAGTCTAAGAATTTGAGTATTTTGAGAATGATTCAGAAGAATTCAGTTTGCATTTATTACAATGTCAACCAGGAAATCATTGAAAAAGCACATGTGTTGTGCTGTTGGGATCAACAATAGCGTTGAAGTGTTGATGTACAGCATTTCACCATTCTTCACTGGTGTACAAGTACTCGTATGACCACGGTCGTGTCTGTGGCTTAGTGAGCTGCAGCTTACTTATTTTTACAAAGTTAGATTACTGACATTTATCATTTTTATTCTTGCTGACTGACATGTGATATACACACTGACATGAATATTTTTACTCGCAAAGTTGCATCAACCTTAGCTCTTACATGAAGACCGACACGCCAGCAGCTTCTCACTGCCCAGTAATGTAAAACAAACGTGTAAGTTCGGCATGCAGCAATGAGATGGTAGTTTCAGGCCATAATCTTTGCAGTAAGCAAGCATGTAATGGCTACCTTTTATGCTCTAAAAAAAAAAAAAGAAATCTAAATCTAGATGCACTTTTTCGATATGCTGACTTTACAGCACTGTTATGGCCCCGCTCTGAAGCAAAAACAAAAGAGGAAGTGCACAAGAGGGATTAAGCAAAGCAAAAGAATTTACCAAATGATAACTGTAAATTTACAACACAACGAAATATTCAAACTAACAAAGGAAATTAACAAACACAGAATCAAGAACCTCGGACTGTCATGGTGCCAAGGGAAGAGGGGAGACGCCGACAGCAGAAGGCGCAGGTTTTTAAGGAGAAACTGAAAGCAGTGGCCAGCTGCACCCAATCTCCCAATAAGCTCCAAACCAATCAATGAGATCACTGCACAGAGAAAAGATACTGCACAGCATCACACAGCAATGAACCGTGACAAAGGCCCTGGGGCCGTAACAGCACCAATAAACTTCCATTCCTGAGATGACGTATGCGGTCACAGAAATCACATTCGTAGTAAGTGAACTTTTTTAAGGGGCAGGGCTGAGGAAGTTATAAAGTACACACAAATTTCCACTCATTTCTCAAAGTAGTGATTTCACAAATGAAACGAACATATTTACATGTCACGAGTGCGAAGTCACTGGACCTGCGTTGCTGCAGGGGTGTTATATAGAAGTATGCTTTGGTGAATAAAATTTGCATTGATTGAGTGATTCTGAATTATGATGGTGATGATGATGACGACGATGATGATGATGATAGATAGATGCAGCCATATGGAAAAGATAAACTGGAAAGGATTTTGACGCAGCAAACTCATCTTCAATAGTGATCTGCCTTGGGTCAGCCACTTATTTTGCGAGTTATCTTGATAACGTTGTTTGGTGGCCATCTTGGCCTTTGATGTTGTGATATCATTTTCAACTATAGCACTCGGCAACCGAGCACATGTATCCCCCGAAGGCCACCCAGTTGGGCCCAGATGGTTCCAGAGTACCCAAAATCAATAGGTGTCGTGAACTTACCATAATACATGTCGCTGCAAAATTTGAAAAGAATCGGTGCATGTGGGCTGTAAAGCGTTCACAAGAAAATCTCTGCGGACGCGTGACGAGGCCAAATCCATAGTATCCTCGAACTTCGTTCGGGGGATACAATAAGAACATGCGATAGGTGAAGATGCACCACCATACCAAATTAAAAGTTCCTAGGCCACTTATGTTTGGAGTTATTGCGATGACGCTGTTCCAGCACATCCATGGCAGTGGCCATCTGCTGACGTAGCTAGGAGCTGTTGACGTAGTTGTAGGCTAATATGTAGCCTACAGATGTTAGGAACATCGCTTTAAGGATTACGGAATGTCAATTTTGTCAATTCAGTTCCATGGTGTTTTGTAAATAAAGTCGGTATCAAAAGTTACTGAAACTGAGAATCATGACGGTGATTCGGATGAACGGGCGGCAAAATCAGTTGATTATTTTTGCAGAGTTGCATCAAAATTTTGATTGGCTGAGGTTATAAGAAGGTGAAGTGCACCGTGTTCATTGTAAAGATAATGGCCCGAATCTCGCTGGTAACAGCGCGTCATCTACTAAGTCCAAACACTTTAAACGTGAAAGTCCTTCCAAACATGGAGAAAGAATGAAACACAGAAAATACAGTGACAAATGTGCGTAAACGAGTAGGGTCGGTGTTCTGATGATAGTTGCAATTTATGCTGCCTTGCGGCTCGGCGCTTGCGCAGCCCTAAAATCTCTGTCTTGGTTTCTTCGCTCATATCTTCAGTGTCCGATCTACAAAAATCTTTAACGTACATTTTTTTTACTGCGTGTCTTTAGACCAGTAAATGTTTTTATACTTCCACGTACTCGCAAAGTTTTCCTGAAAATTGAGAAATTAGATGACAATGGCGTGTGCAGTGGCGTCTCTGGAAGTGATAATTGGTGGAGCCCAGACCATGCCTTTGCGTCAATGATTATTGCGTCAATTACTCAGTTATTTTCCGTTATTAACACGTTTTCAAATTTTGACAATAATCCTCTGGAAGTCGAAGTTACGGTTTCTCTCTCCATGAGATCTATTGACGACTACATAATGCTATAAATTCAGATCACAAAAATTATTTAGGCCACTCAAAAATTGTTCAACGCTTTATGAAAGACAAACTGCCCTCAAACGTCAGCGCTACCTTTTCCACACATCCAGTGATTTAACTGGCGCTTCATGATCATTTTGTTTAAATAAAATAAAAGACCATTTGAAACGTCTGTGTGCAATTCTAAGTAACACTGATTTAAATGCACAAAATTACACTTCCAGATTAATGATTGTCGCCGTAGCGAAATGTACCATACCATACCGTTCCGGCGTGTTCTCGGAGTGAATCTATTGTTCAGTCCCTCAAGGAAGTTGCATGTCGCGATTGCAACTATTAAAGCAAATGCGACCAATCCACGCAAATTTCTCGAGGACAAAAAATAAATCGTCATTGCAACTTTCATTGCCACTTTTTGGAAACAGTTACCGCAAAAAAAACTATGGAAAATCATAGAAGGAATGTTTGTAAATTATGCGAATGATTGCGTGCAAGTCAGGGTTAGTAATTGTTTTAAAGGGGAACTCTGGGCCCCACAAATCTTTAGTCCTAGAGACGCCCCTGGGCGTGTGGCATAGGCTGCTATATCTTAAAACAAACATATCCAACTCATTAAAAAGTCGGCTTATGTTATAATAAGCCAACAAATAGCAAAGTTACTGCTGTGGACTGATTCATATTGCAATATTGAGGCGAAAAAAAGGACTTTACGACTTTACGTCAGATCTGCATTTAACCCTAACATAGTTGAAGATTTGATTCGGATATGTGTGGAGAGTCCTCCTCTGGACATATTTGATGCCTCGCAGGCAGCGAGGAGATGGATAGAAGAGAGAGACCCAATTTTTGATCCTGGCCTCCAGGTAAGGCATAAAGCCAATGTTGTGGAAACCTTTGTTAATCATTGAACTCAAGACTCTCATCCTGTTTAATAATTGTCTTTTGTTGGAGACAGTTGTATTGTTAACGTGGAGTATTTTATTGTAGTTTCTTTAAATATAAAAAAATATATTTATTGGTGTTTCTTTGATTTCGGTGTGTGCACTCCTAAATTTTGGCTCGCGATCCTAACTTTTTGAACTTGGGAGCGCAGCGCTACCAAGCAAAAACAGTCTATTTCGAGCCCTGATGTGTGTGTGTGTGTGTGTGTGTGTGTGTGTGTGTGTGCGCGCATGTGTGTGTGCTCTCTCCCTCAGAGCCGAGTGGCGCAGCCGTGTCTGCTATCGGAGAGGTCTTTAGCGTGCACTAGAAGAACGTAAATGATGAGAGAAATGTTTTGTACTACTAAATTGTGTCTGTGTTTCGTGAAAACGTGTTTAGAGCCGTTTGCTGCCGTGATCAATCCAGCGGTAGTGGAGTTTTTCAGTCAGCGTCTGCTCAGCTGATGTGTGTGTGTGTGTGTTTGTGTGTGTGTGTGTGTGTGGGGGGGGGGGGGGGGGGGGGGTGTGGTGTGCGTCTCACTCGGTCTATCCCTAATCTCGATAATGTAATTTTTACATAAACAGCAGTGGCCATCTTGGATTTTGATGCAGCGCGCCCATTTTCATTAGCGACATACCTTAGATCAAGATACATCAGCATACCAAATCAGAACTTCCTTCGACACTTATTTTTCGCGTTACCTCGATAACGTAGTTTTTACAAAAATGGTGGCGGCAATCTTGGATTTTGACGCAGTGCGCCCATTTTCAATAGCAAACTGCTTTAACCCCTTTGCGCAGAAGCCAAATTTGGCTATTTATGGGTTACCCAATTTAATACTTTATAATTCAAGATTTAGGCTTCATAAAGAGGAGAAAATGTGGCTCAACTCAGAAAAGACACTTACAGCATTTAAAGTTACATCGTATTTCAGTTTATTTTTATGATTTTGGTAGAGAAAATGGCCTGCAAACATAAAAAATCTTCATGACAATTAACCATTGAAATTGCAAAAAAAAAAACTGAGAAATGAAAAACTGCTGGGGCTTAAATCTTAACATTTCTGGGATCATAAACTCCTTGACCACAATTAGAATTTATCTTCAACATTACATTCCAGATTACCTACATGCTATTAGCCAAATTATACAGCTATCCAACTGGCTCCCCAAAGTCTGAGATCCATCAAAATGGTACACTGTCAAATCATATACGAATCACGTATTTAACACAAATAAAGTTTAGAGGCATGAAATTTAATATGAACTAATAACTAATTTTTTGGTTGAGTTTAGCATGAATTTATCAATATCAGTGCAGTTGAACATCAGTGGTCACCAGTAACCTCTCCAAACACAAACCATGCCTTTTCTCTATGATAAAGTTTAGAGTTTTGTCCATTTTTCTTCAAAGTCCCCCAAGCCAGCACACATAATTAAATAAACAGCTGATTAAACAGTCATGTTATGGCCCCAATTTGTTATTACATTTACAACATCCACAACAGCAAGGGATGACAGACACAATTTTTTTAACTTAAACACATTTAATTAATAAAAACAACTAACAACTAACTAATCTACTGACTCATCTAATGACCAAGATTGATTAACAAGAAAAACAGAAATATTTACAGTCCCTTTTGGTTGGATTCCTTGGTGATGTCCTGGGTGAGGAAAATGCTCTGACACAGGCAAAAATCCACTATAAGCTTCACAGGTCTTGAACAGAATGATAGGTCTGGTCACATGTATCCTTCTCCTTGCAATTTCTCCTACTACTTTACTGTCTCAATTCTACTCCTTATATACTCTTTTGCAGACCCCACCCACATTTAGACCTCTTTTTTTTTATTTTCTGGGACTTGCCCAGACATGCCCAGAACATGTCCAAACATAGCTCCAGTCTGGGCTTAACAAAAAAAAAGGTAAATACTGCCATCTCGTGGCCTATATTCACATCACAGTCAGAACATTCACCCTGCAATGATTTTAGCTTCCAGTTCAACACTCATCATTTCAACACTTATAAGGAACAAGTACAACTCGTTAACCCAGTAATATCTAAATTCTGTAATATACCTTATTTTATCAGAAGAGACATTCCACTTTCAGGGAAGATCAAACCTTAGTTGCCTCCTTTGATTCAACAGAACGGTGCAATGAACGTACCAGGGCGTCCACCCAAATGCATAGGCAGTTCATGTTTTTAAGAGGAAAAAAACCTCGGCATTCGACTTTGTTGAATATGGTATACATTCCAAAACAAAAAGCAAAAGTAGCAGCCTCACCAATTTCATGGAATCCCTTCTCCAGAGACCAATGCGTCCAGTAGAAGGAACCATCCGGTCCTGTTTCATTCAAAATAAATCCCATTGACCATGTCCTAATCTAATTTAAATCCCGTAAATGTAACTGAACTCTTCAAGGCCAGTTTTGCAAGTCTTTTTTTCTATAAATCGTGTCAATTTCAGCCGCGCAATGTGCGCAATGTAGACAGGATACAACCTAGCCTGCTGATACGCATAGGCTTGTGATCTGTGTTTGTCCAATCAATGTGTTTCACTTACTCTGGAACGTTTAAGCACTCGGGAATTGGATATGAGCAAATCAATACATTGTTTCCGGGGAAGTTTCACGAGGGCGTGAAGTACAACTGTGCAGTTACGCAGAAGAGCCAGAGTGTGTGATTGAGTGACTGGCTATCAACACCACTACTTGGGTGGATATATGAAAGCGCTGAATTTGTCAATGAGGGAATCTACACGTAAATCCACAGAAAGGAACTACGCATTTTTTTGTACGTGATGACAGTAATTGACAGTAGAATGTGAGAGAATCAATACCATGTCAAATTTTTTGCTCAAGAAAACTGATTTTTCGGAACCACTAATTGGAATCCCGTCGGCTCACTGTAGCTAAAGTGGTTGCTACACAGGACAACGATTTTTTCTGTCGCAAGAGATCATTTTTTTTAAACTGCTGGATCAATGCTATGGGAAAAGGATATTGACCAGTTTGCACATCAGGGGTTAACTGAAGATACATCAGCCTGCCAAATTATAACTTCCAATGACACTTCTTTTTCATGTTTCATGTCATCTTGATCACATTGTTTTTACAAAAAGGGCGGCAGCCATGCGCCAATTTTCAATAGCGACCTGCCTTGGGATAGATACATCATACCAAATTACAACTTCCTGGGTCAATTATTTTTGAGTCATCTAGATAACGTTGTTACTTCGGACAGACGGACGGCCGGCCAGAAGGAATCATGAACGGACAATGGACGACAAAATTTCACTCGCTCCATTTGATGAGTTTGGCGCTCTCCCAAGAGATTTTTTTCCTCTGAGCATTTTTCAGAGTTTGGGTCCAGAAGTGAAAAAGCCATTCTTAGTATGGCTTAGGGGTGTCAACATCTACACGTGTAAATGGGTACAGGGATAACAAATCATAACCGTTTAGAAAAATCAATAACCGTGCACACCTCATTTTTTCCTCCTCTTCCTCCTCCTCCTTCATTTCTCATCAATACATACAGAAGCCTACTTTTAGGGGTGATAATGTTGCCTGAAAGCTTCAGATAATAACATTAACTAACTATACACTTAAATGTTCCCACTAGTGCAGTTATCCGCATGCAGATGCATGGGGCGCAATGTTACCTTGATATAAAAAAATTTTTAAAAACCCCGCAGCCACAGACAGTGTCGTGTCACTTCAAGAATAGGCTGCGGAGGACTTGAGAAGAGCGCGGCGCTCATCTTCTCCATGTGCAAATGTCGTGCAGCTGAAAACAAAAACTTGATGGCTTGTTATTTTAGCCTATATTGCTGCGTGTTGTAGTACATTATATTGTTGGTTGGAGTTCTGTTGGCTTACATATCCATATCCTCGTGGCTAAAGAGAGGGAGGAAAACATTTTTTTCGCCAATTTTAGTGAATAATTGTGAGAGTCCCCCTCTACTTTTCTAACTTTATGGATATAAAGGTGAAGTTTTTTCCTCTCACTTCATCTTACTTCGGCTTCTTTTTGAGTTGCTTTCTCTCGCCAATTCCAGATTACTTTTACTATGAGACGTTTACTAAATTTCAGACGCAGCTCCCGTTGCAAGAGAGGGATGCAGTTTGCACTTTAAGTTTAAACAAGATGTGTTTGTGAAACACTGATGCCCCCGTGCATAACATGCACATGCTAACCACTGAAGGCCTATTATGAGTCAAAGGTTAAAGGTCAAGGTCTCAAGGTCGACATTCATTACATCATCAGAAAGGCCATATCCTAAGGAATACATATGCCAGGTATCAAATGCCTATTACTTGCTAATGAAAAGTTATGGCTCATGTTAAAGTTTTTGTCACCAAACGTCATGCTCCACGGTTAAGGTCACAAGGTCAAAAGTCATGACCCCATCTGAAATGCCTTCTCACATGCAATGCATATGCCAAGTATCAAAGTCCTATAATGAGCCAATCCAAAGTTATAGCCATGGCAAAGTGAGGACAGACAGACAGACGGACGGACAGACGGACCGGTGAAAAACTACATGCCCCCGAAATCTGAAATGCCTTCTAACAAGCAATGCAAATGCCAAGTATCAAAGACCTATCATGAGCCGATCAAACGTTATAGCCATGTTAAAGTGCGGACAGACAGACGGACGGACAGACGAAAAACTATATGCCCCCCAAACTTAGTTTACGGGGGCATAAAAAAATGTTGAACAAAAGTGAGCAACAGTTAAAACAATGATTATAAAAGGAGGTTAAACCTTTTTCAGCTTTGACTTATACGTCTTATCTGTCAAAATGATAGATGATTTTATTTTCAACTCATTTTACTTTCTGCGGTTAAATAGTGCAGCTGCGATAGAAAAAGATCATAAATCGACGCATAACCGGGTACACGTCTGTTAGAAGTCCCGTTTACACATGTAGAAAAAATTGTAGACGTTGACACCCCTAATTCTGCTGCATTCGGCGACGCAGGTAAAAATGAGCAAAATGATGATGATAACATAGGACTTTTTAATATGGCCTTTCCCAGCAGTTCCCATACTCAGCCGGGAGACAGCACACTGAATTTTTATTTTATTTTGTAATTTTATCTTCTTCATTCTGGCCTTTTCGGCCCCTCCTTTCTTCTTTCTCTTCTTGCCTTCCATCTTCGAGTGTAAATAAAATCTGCGACTTCAACCTGCCTGCTTTCCATCTGACGGCCGCTCATTCATCCCCCTACGTTCATTGGATAAACGCAGAGCGAAAAGCAGTTTCAATTTCCCATGAAGCTTTGCTCTGACCATTCTACATGTTGAGGTACACCAATTGCATGATTCAGTGTTTCTGTGTGCTGATGTTGTGTTTGGTCTGCCATAACTGTAGTTATGTTGATTGTCCACCAGTAGGCAGTGTTGCGCTTGCATGCGCGTATTGATGATGCCGCAGTTAAACGTTGTTCTATTGTCACTTGAACTCACTTCACCATCTGACTTATTAAAAGGAGGCTGCGTTTCTTTTCTCCAACAGAAGATCGGGTTACAGTACGATTCTTTTCATTTCATCTCTTTTAATAATCCAAGTCCTCTGTACAGATAGAAAAAGTCTACTCTGCTAACAGGTTATGGGCCCAGATAACCTTGGATTATTAGTAGTTTGATGAAAAGAAGTACAAGTGCGATAACTTCGTATGGCGGAAAGCACGCGAGTTAGCACATCAAAGGAGTAGCCAGTTAGCCAGTGTGGAGCTAGTTGGCATCGCGAAGCGAACAGAAGCTAACGGAAAGATAAAATAAGCTAACGGTACGTTACTGAGAAAGATGGAGAGAAAGAAACGCAGGTGGCCCACATTCAACGGACAGGCTGATGACTACGAGCTGTGGGAAGAGCGGATGCTCTGTTGCATGCATGGGGTGGGATTGAAAGCCACCACTACTACCAAGCCTACAGGACCGTTGACAGAGGATGAACAGGCTGTAGATGACCAATTGAATGCGGACGCCTACTGTGCGTTGGCGCCATTGCTAGACAACACCAGCTAGGGACTCATCTTCCGAGAGACGAAGAATAAAGGTAGAGAAAGGTGTTACGCGAACATTACATCGGCAAGGGTAGGCCGCGAATTGTCACTTTGTATGTAACTTTTACAGGACTTAAAATGGCTGATAATGAGACGGTAACTGAGTACATTATCCGAGCCAAACAAATCATTACGGCACTCCGGGGAGCGGGTGAGGCACCGAGTGAAGGGTTAATGATGGCCATGGTGATGAGGGGTTTACCCGAGCGATATAAACCTTTCACTTCAATGGTGACACATAGTGATAGTGAATTAACTTTGGGACAGTTCAAGGCCAAGCTAAGAAACTTTGAGGCAACTACACCATCGGACGAGATGTCAGAGAAGGTGATGAAAGCCCACACAGTGCCTAAGAAAAAGCCCGCGAAACACAGTGAGGTGGTAGATGATGGGCAGATGGTGTGCTGGCGGTGCGGAGACAAAGTCCACCGGAAATCGGACTGTTCACGCAGCGTGTGGTGTGGTTACTGTCGGACCAAGGGACACACGCAAAAGGTGTGCAAGAATAAGGACCGCGGTGATGGAGCCAGGTGTGCGTGCGGACGAGATGGTGGCGGTGGTGGTCACAAAACAGGTCAAGGTCAAGGATCGGAGGACACTGCAGAAAAGGATGACTACAGCTTCAGAGTGCGGGCTGGAGAGACCAGCTCGCCAGGACGACGGCAACAGTTCGGACCGGGACTGATAGTGGACTGGGAGGGCTCCCTCCCATATTTTCAAGGACAAGACCAAGTTCAAGAACTTTGATAGCTCATTTGAGCCAGAGAAACACTGCATGGAGCTGGCGGACGGTAAACGCACTTTTGGTGTGGTACAGGGCAGAGGAGATGCTTCGGTATGTCTGATCGACAGTGAGGGGCGGCGGTGTAGAGTGTCATTGCGGAACGCATTAAATATTCCATCGTATCCCCAAGAGCTCTTTTCTGTGAAGTCTGCGACAGCACACGGCGCCAGTGTGTTCTTCGAGGAGGGCCGAGATGCCCTGATGTTACCGGATGGTACCACGTTTGACATTTATGTGCAGGGAAAAATGTACTATTTGCAAACTGAATGTGTTGTGGAGAAGTGTCATGTTAGCCATGATATAGAAACTTTGCATCAGATAATGGGGCACTGCAACTATGATGACATCATTAAGCTGCAGGGTGTTACTGATGGTATGCATGTTAAGGGTAAAGTGTGTAGACCTGAGAAAGAATGTGCAGTATGCATAGAAGGAAAGTTTACCCAAAACAGGAACAGGAACCCACTGAAAAAGCAAAGACACCTCTTGAGATGGTAAACACTGATTTAGCCGGTCCTGTCACAAACAAGTCCATTAATGGTTACAGGTATATGCAATCATTTACTGATGTATGCACAGGGGCAGTGTTTGTGTATTTCTTAAAGGCAAAGAGTGACTCAGTGCAAGCAACTGAGAGGTTTCTGGCAGATGTGGCTCCCTATGGGACAGTGAAATGCATAAGGTCCGATAATGGAACTGAGTTTACGGGCAAGGAGTTTAAGACCCTGTTGAGAAGGAATAAAATAAGACACAAAATTTCCTGCCCATACTCTCCCCATCAAAATGGGGTCGCGGAGAGAGAAGGGCGCACACTATTCGAGATGGCAAGGTGTATGCTGATAGATAGTGGCCTACCAAAGAGCCTCTGGCATTATGCCGTACAGGCGGCTGCCCACACCAGAAACAGGCGCTTTAACAAGCACACAGGTACTACGCCATACACAGCGATGACAGGGAAAAGGTGCAACATGGTGAGGATCAAAAGTTTGGGACAGAATGCTATGTTTACCAGCAGGACAAGGGAAAGTTAGTCTAGATGTGAGAAGGGGCGTTTTGTAGGACACGACAAGAACAGCCCGGCCTATCTAGCTTACTACCCTGACCAAGAGAAAGTACAGAAACACAGGCTAGTTAAGTTTATAAACAAGACAACAAGTGAAATTGAGACCCAGACACCAGGTCTGCATTCAGAAGACTGGACAAGAGAGAGAAAGTCTGTTGAGAGAGGGGAAACTCAACATGGGGTTAAGGAGAGAAAGACCCCACTGCTTAGTGTACAGACTGACTGTACACAGTCAGCACCCAGGGGGGATGATGAGAAGCACCAAATGGTGATGTCACAAGCCGCAGCTAGTGGGAGGTACCCCCAAAGGGAACGCAACCCTCCAACATACTTGAGACTATAATCAGGGCGACAGTGATGATAGCTCACTCACTACTATAGATTATGCTTATAGGGCGTTGTGCGGCGTCCCTCTGACCTTTAAAGAGGCCATGGAATCGCCTGAGTCAGGAAAGTGGTCCAAGGCAATGGACGAGGAGATGGAGTCTTTAAGAGACAACAAGACATTCACCCTCACAAAATTGCCAGAGAGCAAGAAAACAGTGGGAGGAAAGTGGGTGTATGCAATCAAGACGGACATAAATGGACATGACAAGTACAAAGCTAGATTTGTGGCAAAAGGATATAGCCAAAGAGCAGGGGTGGATTATGGGGGAACATTTTCACCGACAGCCAACCTAACAAGTGTTCGAGTGCTATTACAGAAGGCAGCGCAGGATGACTTGATTTTACATCAAATGGATGTAAAACCGGCCTATCTTCATGCCCCCATTGACTATGACATATATATGGAACAACCGGAAGGTTATGCTGAAAAAGGAGACAAACTTGTGTGCAAACTGGAAAAGTCAACATACGGCCTCAAGCAGTCTGGCCGCAATTGGAACTTATTGTTGCATGAGTGTTTGACAGGTGATGGTTTTATACAAAACCAATCAGACCACTGTGTGTACTCCAAGGAGTGTAAAGAGGGGAAAACAATCATTATCACCTGGGTAGATGATCTCATCATTGCATCAAGCAGCACAGACGTGCTGGGTAAAGTGAAAAACATGCTGTCTACCAAATTCAGGATGAAAGATCTGGGCAGGTTAAAATCTTTTCTCGGGATGGACTTCACTCAGTCTACTAACTGTGTAACAGTGTCACAACAAAGGTATGCTGAGAAGATACTGGAGCGTTTTGAGATGCAGGAGTGCAGGGTGAGAGAGACCCCATGTGAGCAGAAATTAGACTACTCAGAAAATGCACCTAAAATGCTAGATGTTACAAAGTACAGAGAGGTTGTAGGGAGTCTAATATACTTAGCTACATATACACGCCCAGATCTATGTTTTGTTGTGAGTAAGTTGTCTCAGCATTTTGCAGAGCCGACTGACGAGCAATGGGTAACAGTAAAACATGTGCTTCGCTACCTAAGGGGCACCACAGACAAACAGCTCTGTTACAGGAAGAGTGAAGAGAAACTTGGTTTAGAGGTGTATAGTGATGCTGACTGGGCTTCAGACACAGACGACAGGCGCAGCACACCAGGTTACTGTGTGAGTATGAGTGGAGGAAGTGCACTTATGTCTTGGAAAGCCAAGAAACAGGCTACTGTAGCACTTTCCACATGCGAGGCCGAGTATATGGCTCTGGCTCTTGCCATCCAGGAGTGTATATATATTGAACAATTACTGGAAGGCATTGACGCATATGAATACAAACAAACAGTGGTTCATGAGGACAACCAAGGGACCATAGCTTTAGCGAAGAACCCTGTGTGTAGACAACGCTGTAAGCATGGGGATATCAAATACCACTTCATACGGTCTACAATAAGAGAGGGGAGGATATTACTGGTGTATTGCCCAACAAGTGAAATGGTTGCGGATGTAATGACAAAGCCCGCATCCAAGGTTAAACTGAAGGTATTTGCTAAAGCAATGTTTGGAGTGTAAAATGTGATACTAATGAGTATACATTGGAGTATACCAAATTTCATTTGTTTTTATTTGAATGAAAAAAAGGGGTATACAGTAAGCACATGATTCATAAGTGGGAGAGTTGAGGTACACCAATTGTACGATTCAGCGTTACTGTGTGCTGATGTTGCGTTTGGTCTGCCATAACTGTAGTTATGTTGATTGTCCACCAGTAGGCAGTGTTGCGCTTGGATGCGCGTATTGATGATGCCTCAGTTAAACGTTGTTCTATTGTCGCTTGAACTCACTTCACCATCTGACTTATTAAAAGGAGGCTGCGTTTCTTTTCTCCAACAGAAGATCGGGTTACAGTACGATTCTTTTCATTTCATCTCTTCTAATAATCCAAGTCCTCTGTACAGATAGAAAAAGTCGACTCTGCTAACACTACATAAATTTTTGAACAAACAAACAAATTTTAAAGCAGTAAATTTTATATTTGTGGTCATGAAAGTAATGTAATGTCTGAATAAAAAGAATTAAATCAAGATAGGAGGCTAAACAAAAATCAGTAGGCTGGATTGATGAGATTGAGTCTGACACTCGAGCAACCAAGAGTGAGATGTAGAGAGACTCTAAGTCTTATGTATATTGGTTGCAGCAAGCTACATTATGGTCAAAAACGTCTTCTACACTTCCAGGGAATCATGCTGGGTAAATAGTAGTTATATATCAGTGGGCCAACCATAAACATTACACGGCTGCACAGGACAGTCTGCAGGCCGATACACTTCAGCTCATAGACCCATTGACCACCGACTTCATCAAAAAGATGCGTGAGCAGCTGGGCAACGGAAATAACTATCTCCCCAATTCAGTCTGACGAGTTACGAATCTGCAAACATTGAATTAGATATTTTACCAGCACCGAAATGTCTGGCTGTTGCGTGTACAGCTGTCAGAATTGATATTTAATTGGTGGACTCAAGTTTTATAGGATTCCGAGAGGATCACATCCGTATAATGCCCACTGGCCGCAAGCAGAGCATTAAGTCAAACTCCGAACGCTGCCTTAATGCTTTTAAACGCCCACTGAAAGCGTTAGCCGCATCAACATTGACAGCTGTCAACACGAACGAGAGGCCATGGGTGTCACTCTCAAAATATTTATCAAGATAACGTTTAATTTTGAAAACACAAACCGATAAAGCTTATTTTAAGTGATGAAAAAGTGCGACGTTCAGGTTACTGCGCACTATATGTTATACAGGCATATATTTTTTTAATTTAGCTGTCAAGTAAATTAAGATTATGATTCACTTTACTTCACCC
Source organism: Gymnothorax reevesii (assembly GCA_029721435.1). Lineage (NCBI taxonomy): Eukaryota > Metazoa > Chordata > Actinopteri > Anguilliformes > Muraenidae > Gymnothorax > Gymnothorax reevesii. The sequence goes on from CM056574.1 coordinate 53,681,528, forward strand.
AGCAGCAAATTAGCTAGCTAACTTGGCAGTGTAAAATTCTTACCAGTGTACCTTGAGTTAGGTTCTGTCTAACTGTAGATCGCTTGATAACTTAAATGCGCCCAAAACTGCGACTTGGTGAAAAAGTAGGTCGGTTTCGACAATTGCATGTGAGGTTTCCGTGTGTGCCACCAACCATGACAAGGCGAAATAGTTAAATATACTCAGCAACAAAAGTTTCTGTGACACCATTTATGTGTATGTTATAAATGACACGCAAAGATCTCAATGCAATCAATATGTTTATTTAACAGGAGAAACACTGACTTTTCAGTGCCAACGTCACTCAAAATGAAAAATGTCATTTTCATGCGTCATGAAGCACTTGTCTGACGTCTAACCAATTGTGACCTTCACACTTCAATACCGGGTGTGACTTCCTCGTGCCATGATGCAAGCAACGCATCTCCGGCACAAGGACCGAATCAGATGTGCCAGAAATTGCTGTGGGATGTCATTCCAAATCTGACGTAGACGTTGTCGCAATTCCTGGAGTGTAGCTGTCGGGTTATCCAACCGCCGCAAACGTCGATCCATCTCGTCCCAAAGATGCTCGATTGGGGACATGTCTGGGGATCTGGCTGGCCATGGCAGGACATTGACATGTTGTTGCATCAGATACTGCTGTACAATCCTTGCAACGTGTGGTCTGGCGTTATCATGTTGCAGCGTTATTCCGGGACCATGTTGCATCAAAAACGGTACCACCAATGGCCGTAGCACTTCATCGCGATATCTTTGACCTGTCAGATTTCCATCAATAACAAGCAAATCTGTTCTGTTTCTAGCCGTGATCCCTCCCCAAATCATGACACTACCACCTCTAAAACGATCAAATTCCTGAACACAGTTGTTGGCATAACGTTCTCCACGTCGACGGCATACACGTAAACGACCATCACATCGGTTAAGCATGAATCTTGATTCATCAGTGAAGAGTACAAGATCCCACTGACGTTGGATCCACCGTCGATGTTGTTGTGCCCACTGTAGACGCAGTCGTCGGTGTTGTACTGTGAGTATTGGACGTCTTGCTGGCCGACGTGGGACAATGCCAAAATGACGGAGACGGCGACGGATTGTCTGTGCAGACAGTCGCCTCAAACCAGGTATCGTTCTTGCAGTTATGGTTGCAGGTTGGAATCGATTTCGGAGATGGGTTGTTCGAATCCAGTTGTCCTGTCTGGGAGTGGTTACTCGTGGACGGCCGCTGCGAGGACGGTCTCTGACATGTCTTGTCTGCTGATGACGCTGCCATAAGTTCCAAATGGTGTTTCGGTGGACATTCAGGCGATGAGCAACTTCCCTCTGCGAGGTTCCGGATTCAATCATCCCAATGGCCCTCCACCGATCATTTTCAGACAGTCTTGGCATTTAGAGGGTAGAGTTCCTGATCCGAAATGGCTGTGTTTTCGATAAGTGATGCTTCCGTCGTTCATCAGGCACAATGTGAACATTCCAAAAATTCTCCTCTTTTATTGCCATCCACAAGCATGATTTACGCACATTTTCACGTGCAAAGTCATTTTCTCGCATTTTCATGATTTCCATTTCAATGTTGTGTTTACGTGTTCTGTTTCAGTCTGATATCACCATGTATGACAATTTCATAATTGCGTGATGAAAAATAATTAACAATATTGGTGTCACAGAAACTTTTGTTGCTGAGTATAGCTAACCTCAAAGACAAATGCGTTTCGTTTGAGTTGACGCTCAAGAAATTGAGCAATAGCAAAAAGTAAAAATCTGAAGCGTGTCACACGCTGCCAGTGGCCTTTGCTCCATTGAAATTAATGTAACCAAATTTTTGACGTGCGTCTCACGGTTACAGACATTGAATGTTAGAATAATGGTAAACCGAAGCAGATTTCATGTTTGCATGACAACTACGCAGTCAAACTCGCTAGCTTGCAAGCCAACAATACAAAATAATACTTAGCCTGCCATGCAGGTACAATTTGCTGTCAGGACATAGTTTTCGGTTTATTTATTTTTTATTATAACCCATGCGTCATACACAAGCACGTCATATACGTGCTTAGTCTAAACATTATTGCTGGAGAAAGCGAATATACCTTGCTCTTTTTTTTTTCTTTATGCGGGATCGGGGGTCGAATCCGAGTAGAATCAAATACTTCTCATGTGTCATATTGTCGCCAGACACATTGGAGTGGAATTGTTCTCGTTTTAAGTGTGTTCGAAACATGCCAGGAACTGCTAGCAAAATGATGACTCCGTTTGAGATTTGACTGCTGACCCGCATAAATTCTTACTTTACAACAAAGATTTTACTGTCCAAGTTTTATGACAATTCTCTGATGCCATAATTTGTTAATAACGCACCGGTTCCTGCTTCTCACTCGAGTCATTTCCAGAATTGACAATTTTTTATTCAAACTGTCGTTATAGCCTCATAAAATGATAGCCTATCTCTTAAGGTTTCAAGAAAAAAAGGAGGAAAACAATTTTTTTAGGCTGCAAGAAAGAACAGGCAGCCGATATCGGAATTTGGCAATAAATAAATAAATAAATAAATAATAACCACGGCAATTATGCTGAGTGGCTTACGAAATAATGCTCAGGACAGATGCAATGCCAGGTCATATGCACAACTCCGCGTTGGTTCACAGTGAAGATAAATGTTGAGCTTTCAGTCCCACTTTTTGATTAATACGCAGATTAGCAGTCACTATTGAGGCATAAAGCTTGGGCATTGAGTGAATACGTTTTTGTAGTTGTCAAGCTGTCTAATCATGGTTTATGGTCATTTCTGATTAAAGAAACGGAGCAAGGTATATTTGCTTGATCGCGGAGAGTCAGAAAGCGTAATTATGCGCGAATGACACGCAACGTTATGGCCCAGTCACACAGCCGATCACGCACGAATCACACACAAATCACGCACAGATTGGGTTTGTACGTGCTTGTGCGTTGAGAAATTGACCTATTTTTCGGGGTGTCAGGGGGTAGAAATCTCTGACGAATCACGCATGAACCACGCATGTATCACTTACAATCACTTACGAATCACTGACATATCGCGCACGTCGACGCATACTGGCAAATACAGTGCAGTATTCCACGAACATTCGACGCACGCCCGACGCATGAATCACCGATGGAGCACGTCCAAACACGAACGCTTCATGTATTGTCAGTGAATGTCAGTGGAATGAACGTGATACATGCGCGTTACATGCGTCATATGAACGTGGGGCATCAGTGGATGGACGTGGACGTGCGCGGATTCAAACCAGTTCTGACGCAAAAGCACTGACGGCCGACGAGTGTCCCGCGCATAGTTACGCATACTCGACGCATAAACTACGCATGCCGACTCATGAATTACGCACACCAACGCACAGTTGTGCGTCGGAAAAATTTTGAACCGTTCAAAACTCAAAATCACGCACAAACCGCCTTCGACGCACATCCACTTACAATCACTGACAGTCCACGTTCGTTCCACCTACGAATTACGCATACGACGTACGCTCCGCGCAGAAACGAAAATCTGTGCGTAATTCGTGCGTAATTCATGCGTTTTCGCTGTGTGACTGGGCCATTACTGGTTTCCCTCGCTTACATAGTCCATCATTGCCTGTCTAAACTTAAAGCGAAGCATTTCATTACTTTGGTTAGACTTATATGCCTTGACTTGATGTGCAGGGTAACCAATCAGGTGTTAGGATCCGCCCACCAACTTTCATGGACGAGGTTGACAGATAAAATTAATTCATGAAGCACTGCAACACAGGGCCATTAAATAATTAAATAGTGAAATAATTATATACTTTTTTACATAATATGAATTGGTATTTTAATTAATTAATGACACATTTAATAACATGCATGTTTTTAAATGCAATTGTAATTAATTAATGACACATTTAATTAATTATTTAATGGGGAGTGTATTTATTTAAACCAATTAATGACACATCTAATTAATTATTTAATGGTGAATTTTTTAATTTAATTTTGGCACATTTAGTCCTCCATAGGGAATTGGTTGCCATTTGTCAAAGTTAATTTGTTTAGGTTGAATTCGTGATCTTTGATGGCTAATGCCGTCGCATAGCTTGACAAGTTATTATGGTCGGCCATTAGTGATGCGCGGGTAGGCCCGGAACCTGTGGGTCCCGCGGGTCGGGTCAATATTTTAATAACATTTAGCGGGTGCGGGCGGGTTGGGCCATACAGTGGCGACATCTAATTCCCAAATTGGGAATAAAAAGTATAATAGGCTATCGGCCACTTGAGGGCTCTGGACATACAGCCTAGATAATATGCAGATTGTCAAACTATGTAACGCTACCTTAAGCAGAATTGAATGCCAATTGTACCTCTCCCTCTTCCTACTCTCGATGTACACGCAGTCACTGGTGCGCGGCTTAATCCTCCACGGTTAGACTGAGGATCTAAAGGTTGAATGATAGCTGATCTTATAAATCGTTCTGCAGTCAGCACCAAAATATTATATAGTAGTAATAATTTTATTGACCTGTGGGTCCAAACAACACATAGTCAAAACATTTTTTCGACACTTCACAGTGAAAGGCATATGACGATTCGAATTCAAAAATAAAATAAACATTAACTTAGGTAACTTATTACTGAAGCTTGTATGGTCATAAGCTTAGCCTTGCTCTCATTACCATACCATGAGACAAAGAATAATCGTGTAAAACTCCATGGTGGCCAAAGCAGTTCTCTGTGTCCCAGCAACGAGTGCAACAAGCGAGCAAACCTTCAGTTCGGCAGAACGTGTCTTGGAAGCGCGCCGTAATCGCCTAAACCCTGGCGCTGTTGACGCGATTTTGTTTTTGCCTAGTTGGAGAATGAAATACGCCTAGGCCGATATTATAAGCCGTGTTGAAAAAATCGCCTAAAGCCCCCCCCCCAAACAATCTTGAAATAAATATACGAGGAAAAAAGACAGAATATCGCAACACTGTATGGGAGAGTAGGCGATAGCGCCAGTGCGTCACTATCATGTTACTTTTGTTCCAATAAAACAGCCTGTTTGCAATATTTTGCCTAATGGCATTTCGTTTGGTTGCAAAGATCAGAAATCACGGTAAGGTTCAATTAATAGACAGCGCCTAAACTTTGTATTAAGAATTACAGCCAAAAGCCAATGGTAGGCCTATGTTGTGCTCCATTCAAATCCATAGCGTAACAGAGGAATCGTTTTTTTCCATTGCAAATCATGTCACACAGACCCACAGTATTCTTTTTCTCTTGCCTCCTTTTTGTGTCGGGTCGGGTTGGGTTCGGGTTGAAAATCAGTGCGAGTTGTAGCCGGGCGGGTTTGCTGTCACGTCGGGTCGGGTTGGTGCGGGTGTTAAAAAACCTCGACCCGCGCATCACTATCGGCCATACTTCCGTTGCCAAGATGCGCACGCAGCCTGTTTTGTTTGTAAACAGAATGGGTCCATTGGCCAGCAGGCCGACCAGGAAATCTCCTGGTCATCTCGATGGTCACTTCGGCCCTGATTTTACGGAAGCATGTGTTGAGATATTTGAGAGCATTATTGCCTCAGGCTGTTCAAAAATAAAATTAAAAAAAAGTTTACTGTAAGACATACTCTTTGTGTGTGAAAAAAATATTTCCAAAATTAGCTCCTACTAAACTGGGCCTCCTTTCCCAAAAGCATATCCAGGCTAAGATTATCCCAGTCTAAAGATTTACAAAGGGACTAAGATCATCTGAGCCTTAAGATACTTTCAGGAAATGGGGCTTTGGTCTGTACTCACACTCTCAAGACCAATCATGCAAGTAATACTTACCAAGAAAGTGAATATCAGTTTTACACTTTTGCGTACAGTGAATGAAGTGAAGTTTTTCTACTTTAACTTGTTACAATATAGATTAAAATCTCCTTTTGAATTGCAGAAGAGGATGAAAGAAAAGGCATGTGGCTGGTGGGATTCCATTCTTTTGACTGGCAAAAGCCTACACAGAATCACAGGAAATGTTCGCCAAGCACTCAATCTTCACCAAAGAAAATTAAGATAAATCTGAAATTTATACTGCAATGTCTTCTGCTGAGTTTCCACCAAACGCAAAACCAGACTGCATTCAAAGTCAATGCAAAGATGCAAATACACATGAAAAAAACGCTTTTTCACGCCGGGTGAGGCAAATCACGAAGGAGACGCAGTGCAACGCGACGTCAATGGCTCACATGAACGGCGCGAATGCACAAAAAATCATTTTTTTGCTCCTCGTCAGAAAATGCTTTCACAAAAAATTCTCATGAGTAGCGCAGTGTTCTAAATAAGTAGCAACACTGGCTAGCTAGGCTACCCAGCTTCATATTCAAACCATAGTTAACAGCATTTCTTGATATGATGGCAATTCTAGCTACCTAGCTATCGTGCTTGCTGTATCAAATAACCTAAGCATCACAATTTCGCAACAAATAATGGTCTTGTTCAACATCGGGTATGACAACACCATTAGTTTTGTGAATATCTTTATTCTCAAGTTGGCATATGGTTCACAAAGTAAAATGTTTGTGACATTAGCAAAGCAACATCAACGTAGCTATCTTCTTGATTTTTGCAGGAAGTACCGTCTGCCCCTTGAGTGTTAAACAAGGCTCAACTTGCATTGCTATTGATCGGCAGTGTGAATTCACATGTCAATCCTCTGCCAGGTTGTTCTCCCATAGAACTGAATGGGATCTTGGAGCAAACAAGGCTGCAAATCTTCAAAGCAAAAAAATAAAAATGATCCCGCGGTCATTTCACTTTGTGTTGAGTGGATACGCTGCATTACAGAAGCAGTAGCATAAGTTTTGATTCACTGACTCATTGACAGAGGTCTAAAAGGCAAAGGATTGGTTACCTTCGCAGTTATGTCTAACTAAAATTCATTCATTACTGGTTGCATGATGGACAAATTCATATGCACTCTTTTTGCCATTGACTCCCCCATCCCTTTCTCCATTATGACTAAAAATGACCACCCGAAGTGAAGTCATTGTAGGGAAAAAAGAGTTAAAACATGTTGATAAAGACATTTGTAAAAGCTGAATCTTTGTCGCGGAGGGCTGCTGAAAAAAGATGACATATGAGAATCAGTGAGGAGCAGCTACCAGCCAGGGGGCAGAATGACCGCAGCATCTCTACAGGAAACATGTCAAGGAAACAAGTGATTTCAATTCCACAGCTCAGGCCATATATCACTGAGCCGCAGGAGCATTTAAACAGAAACATTTAGACATGTATCGCTGAGGGGTGTACTAAGAGGTGACATCATTACAGGAATGAGCCGTCATGGTAGGCAGGGTAGGCACTGCCTACCCCAGGCTATCATCAAAAATAAAGTTGTTAACAATTATTGATCACTTTAATCAAATTTCATTCAAATTGTTTTTGGAAACTGTGGACGTCGTGTCCTCCGGACCAAAGAGAAAAAGAACTATCCGGACTGTTATAGGCGCAAAGTTCAAAAGCCAGCATCTGTGATGGTATGAGGGTGTATTAGTGCCCTAGGCATGGGCAACTTACACATATGTGAAGGCACCATTAATGCTGAAAGGTACATACAGGTTTTGGAGCAACATATGTTGCCATCCAAGCAACTTCTTTTTCATGGATGCCCCTGCTTATTTCAGCAAGACAATGCCAAGCCACAATCTGCACATGTTACAACAGCATGGCTCCGTAGTAAGAGAGTGCGGGTACTAGACTGGCCTGCCTGTAGTCCAGACCTGTCTCCCATTGAAAATGTGTGGCCCATTATGAAGCGTAAAATACGACAACAGAGACCCCGGACTGTTGAACAACTTAAGCTGTACATCAAGCAAGAATGGGAAAGAGTTCCACCTGAAAAGCTTCAAAAATTGGTCTCCTCAGTTCCCAAACATTTACTGAGTGTCGTTAAAAGGAAAGGCGATGTAACACGGGTAAAAAGGCTCCTGTGCCAACTTTTTTGCAATGTGTTGCTGCCTTTAAATTCTAAGTTAAAGATTATTTGCAAAAAAAATAATGAAGTTTCTCAGTTTGAACATTAAACATCTTGTCTTTGCAGTGTATTCAATTGAATATAAGTTGAAAAGGATTTGCAAATCATTGTATTCTGCTTTTATTTACGATTTACACAACGTGCCAACTACACTGGTTTTGGGTTTTGTAGTATACTCAATTGAATAATGGTCAAAAGGGATTTGCAAATCATTGTATTCTGTTTTTATTCAGGTTTGACACAATGTCCCAACTTCACTGGAATTGAGGTTTGTACAAGACAGAAGGCAATTTTAGATATAGTGCTCTTGAATGACCCTGTTAGAATTAGCAAAGTGGAGATATTGGAGACACTAGGGACTAGTGATCATTGTACTGCTGGTTTTGATGTTTCATGGCAAGTTAAATGGCTATCTTCGAAAACTAAAATTTCCCATTTTAGGCGAGCAAACTTCGACAGGATGCGTCCATATCTAGGCGAAATAAAATGGGAGACGCTCCTTGATTTTAAGTCTGTAAATGAGATGTAGGATAGATTCAAGGGGTTTTAATTTGATGCACAATGCAAATTCATTCCACAGGTGTCCAAAAGTAAGCTGAAAAAGCAGAATTCTCTGTGGATGACCACAGCCATTTATAAGAGTTTGAGTGAAAGGATGAATCTTTATAAGATGCACATAAACGACAGTAATGAGAATACTAAGGCTGAATACTATAAAATGCAGGCTATGGTCAAGAAAAAAAAAAAGAGCTGAGGAATGCTAGAAGACTGTACGAAAGGCAAATTGCGGTGGGGGCGAAAACGAATCCTAATCACCATTTTCAGTACTGTAGTAGAAAAGGAAAGTCAAAGAGGAGGTTATGTGTATAAAGAATAAAAATGGATTGCTGCTGTATGAGAATAGTGATATTGCTGATACCCTGACAGGGTTCGACATTCCCTTTGATCTGATGGCCCGGTGACGTTTTTTAGGCCTTCCGGGTGGACCACCACACTTGGGATTTCACTGGTCCGGTTGGGCCACTAACGAATAAAATTTATTCATCTTACTGCAGTATAAACACGCAAAACGCAGCTCAAACTTGACATTACTTCGTCCATCTCAGCTCAAGAAATTAAAATTGGGTTAAGATTATTCCACGAAAGATCTTGTGCGCACGACATCTTGTGCATGAAGATCATTGAGTGTTTATTGCGAGGAACTGGACGAGCGGTAACAACTTCCATATCGGCAATGCGCATGATAACTCCTTTAAAGGGATAGTTCAGATTTTTAGACATGAAGTTGTATGACATCCTCATTAGCAGTGTCGTGCCTAAACAGTGACTTTCCCCCCTATTGCATCCCATGAGCAGAGTTCTGGCCTGGTTTTGGTGTCGTCGGAAGTAGTTCTGGCTAGTTTGCTGCGGTCACGAAAAAAAAGGTTTTGATTCCAAAAACAATATGCGTTCAAAAGAGTAATACATTTGCATCACAAAAACCAACCCCTGAAAAAATTCAGACCTCACTATCACTCGGCGCTATTTTATCTTCCTTCGTATCACTGCGCGCTGCCGCCAGTTGACATCCGCACACCCTTCCATCAACAGTTCCACTGTGTTTACAGTCGAATAGTTTCACGGTTTTACAGGCTTGAATAGTTCTCGTAAAAATGTCCGAATATGACACAAGTGATGAAGACATTACTTTTACCGCAGAACCAAAGGGATTCCTTCATGAACCAGCATATACTGATGCCGAACTTCGTCAGATGGATTTAGAACAGGCAGAGAGGGAGAGGATCTTTCTGCATCACTAATCATCAAGACTTGTCCGCAATTGAATCATGGAGTTACAAAAGGGCCCTACTCCACCAAGTTATTTTTTTCAGGGGAGCATTTTTTCTGTTTGCTGTTAATGCTATAAAAGGACATTTCAAACAGCGAAGTGTAACATGTTAAGGCCAAACAGAGGTATATTTAGGCTGAACATGAAGTATACTGCCTGTCACATAAAATCATGGTAGCACTTGAACTACAACATTGCTTCTGCATAGGGTATGATACACTCCATCTGCAGTGGGTAGGTTAACTCCATCTACCCACTGCACGCTTTTGTACTCTTTCATAATAATTGCCTCTAGGTCACATGATCACAACCATCCAATCAGCGCACTCATCCTGCTTTAAGCTGAGAATCGATAACATCGTTTGTCATTGGCTCCGGGTGACCCACGTGATGTCACACATCGTCTTCCACGGTAAGCACTCGTTCACATAGCTCAAAAGGACCTCATTAAAATGCAAACCACGTGATTTCAATGAACTGGTATATTCGGCGTAGGTCTTACGCATTGTTCAGGCTTATTCACCGTAGTCCGCCTCATCACAAGTAACATTGGAAAGAGATTATGACTCCGGACTTCCCGTGCTTCTCTTTACTCAGGGATTAGAAACATGTGAAAAATGTGTTTCATGATCGTTTAAATTGTTTTAATGAAATAAGACCATTTGAAACGTTTTTATGCAGTTCCATTGCTTTTAATCCCTCGGTAAAGACAAGCCTGATACTTCCGGTGTTATAATCGATTTCCATGTCATTAGTGGGGAAATCCACCGTAATGCATGTGAAACTGATTAACTTGATGCACGATGACTTAAATTCCGAGAGTGAATTTCCTCGGTGTGCTTTGATTGAATAATTGCTGACTACGGCACAAAGACGTGAATATCACTGAGAGGAGAAACACGCATAGGACGTAAGACTTGGCATCTCTAAACATCGTCCAAGACATCAAAGTTCAAGGTTTTCAAGTTGCCAAATTCTATCTTTGTGGATGCCTACCACATAAATCAAACTTGCAGTGGATTTTTATATGAGAACTTCGATTTTAAATTCGATTTCCGCAACTGGAATTCGACTGCAGCCTGCCTTATGTCCCACTCGTTGATGGAGGCATCATTTGTGGCTGTTTTACCGAGATGGAATGCACTATAGATGTTCAAGTCGACAGCATCTTTTTGGGGCCTTTACAGCCATGTGAACTCCAAGGAACGTGCTAGAAATAACTGTTCTCATAAGAAATGTTTGGAATTTAAAAATACAGTTGCAATTTAACAAAGGCAAGTGTCCGACAAGAAAGGGAATTTAGAATTGTAGGTTAAATTTTTGATGAATAATAAATGCATGCAGCCATGTTATGAAATTTTATTACTTTTATCCTTGCAAGTATCCCCCTCCCCCAGAAAAAAAATAGCTGCCTCCAAATTAACCAACCAAAAGCTTTATAACTTGAAAATCTGCAAGGTTTTTTTTTTTTTTAAATAATAATAATAATAATAATAATAATAATAAAAATGAAAGGTTTAATATGGCTCTTTACCTGTTATACACTCGATACACTCTAATACTAGAGAATCCTTAGAATGTGTAGAAACTGCTTTTAAATGTGAACAGCTCGGAAAAGTGTCACATGGAGTTCATTTACCACATTTTTGTTATTTAATGATATTCTTTTGTTATTCAATGAGAATCTCCAAGGCAATTTTATAGACTGTAGGGCTGTCTAGAAAACCATTTCAGCGTTTCCACCTGTACATGCGTGATCTTATGAATAGACTTACTGTATCACATATGGACAAACTAAATCGCTGTTTGGGACCTGTTCCCTCTTGTTCCTCTAGAAAAATATATAAAATGTTCTTCAATGTAATACCAAGTCTGACTGGGATTTAGAAATATTCATCAGTGTGGGACGCATTAATTTTAAAACGACTATTAAGTCTGTACAAAGGTAATAAGTCTAATCTAAATCGCTGTTTTAAAATCAATGCATCCCACACTGATGAATATTTCTAAATCCCAGTCAGACTTGGTTTTATATTAGAAAAAATATACAATATGTTTATCAGAGGAACAAGAGGGAACAGGTCTCAAACAGTGATTTACAGCGCCCTCCATAATCATTGGCACCCCTCGTTAATATGTGTTAAAAGCCTTCCAATAAATTCAATTTCATTGCAGAAGCATACTTTCACACTGAAGATTGTAGAAAAATGTAACCTTCATCTCAAGTGAATTTTAAGGGGGAAAAAAATCCCTGATTAAGAACTAATTATTTTTCATAAAATCACCTGTCCCACAATTATTGGTATCCCTAACAATTCCTGGGAATTAAAAGTAATTGAAGTATTTCTGTCATTTCTACGGTAGTTTACGAAGTTGATCACAGTATCTAGGAACATTTAATTAGTAATTCATCACTACCTGTTTCCCTGGGGTATAAATATGATGTGACAGAGAGGCCATTTCTCCTATCCACTCTTCATAAAGGAACACACATACAAGTAAGGCAGATGTGTGTCGACCTTCACAAGTCAGGCAATGGCTACAAGAAAATAGCCACTCACCTGCACCTGCCCATATCTACTGTCAGAGGAATCATTAAGAAATTTAAAACAACTTAAATAGTGGTAAACAAGCCTGGACGAGGACACAATGTTATTTTGCCACCACGCACAGTGAGTAAGATGGTAAGAGAAATAAACAGTTCTCCAAAGCTCACTGTTAAAGAATTGCAACAAGTGGTAGCATCTTGGGGTCACAAAGTCTCCAAAACAACCATCAGGCGCTATCTACATGCCAACAAGCTGTTTGGGAGGCATGTACGGAAAAAACCTTTTCTCACTTACAATCATAAACGCAAACGTCTGGAGTTTGCTAAGCGGTACTAGGACTTCAGCTGGGACCGTGTGCTTTGGTCAGATGAGACCAAGATAGAGTTTTTTGGCAACAAACACTCTAAGTGGGTCTGGCGGAACACGAAAGAGGAGTATGCAGAAAAGCACGTCATGCCCACTGTGAAGTATGGGGGAGGATCGGTGATGCTGTGGGCCTGTTCCTCTTCCAGAGGCCCTGGGAACCTTGTTAGGGTGCATGGCATCATGAACGCTTTGAAATACCAGGACATTTTAAATCAAAATCTGGTGGCCTCTGCCCGAAAGCTGAAAATGGGTCATCACTGGGTCTTTCAGCAAGATATTGACCCTAAACATGTGGCCAAATCTTCACAGAAATGGTTCACCAGACACAGAATCAAGCTCCCCCCATGGCCGTCTCAGTCCCCAGACCTCAACCCCATTGTAAACCTGTGGAGTGAGCTGAAGAGGAGAGTGCAGAGGAGAGGACTCAGGTCGCTGGATGATTTAGAGAGATTGTGCAAAGAGGAATGGTCAAAGATCCCTCTTTCTGTATTCTCCCATCTTGTGAAACATTATAGGAGAAGCTTAGGTGCTGTTTTGTTGGCAAAAGGGGGTTGTACAAAGTATTAACATCAGGGATGCTAATAATTGTGGCGCACATGATTTGATGTTAAAGAATTATTTCTTAATGTGGGATTTTTCTCCCACTGATTCATTTTTTTTCTAAATAATATAGGACCACTCATTGTGGTCCTATATTATTTAGAAAATAACTGAATTTATTAGAAGCTAAAGAACACATCTTAACCAGGGGTGCCAATAATTATGGAGGGCGCTGTAGTTTTCCATATGTGATACAGTAAGTTTATTCATAAGATCATACATGAACAGGTGAAACACTGAAATGCTTCTGGACAGCACTACAGTCTATAAAATTCCCTTTGAGAGTCTCATTGAATAACAAATGTGGTAAAATGAACTGCATGGGACACTTTTCCGAACTGTTAACATTTAAAAGCAGTTTCTACACATCCCAAGGATTCTCTAGTATTAGAGTGTATAACAAGTAAATAGCCATATTAAATCTTTTATTATCACTAAAAAAAAAAAAAACAAGATGTGTTTTGTGAAGCACTGATGCCTCCGTGGCCCATGTTAAAGTTTTTGTAACCAAGCGTCATGCTCCAAGGTCAAGGTCACGAGGTCAAAAGTCATGACCCCATCTGAAACGGACAGGTGAAAAACGATATGCCCCCGAAACTTCGTTTACGGGGGCATAAAAAACCCTTGCGGATTTTCAAGTTATAAAGCTTTGGGTTGGCTATTTTTCCTCTTTTTTTCTGGGGGGGATACTTACAAGGATAAAAGCTATGCATTATGCAGAATTCTTGGTGTGTTCACCCTGGATTTTCTCCCTGCTAGAGTACCCACCCCGGAATTCTTAAGTTGATTATTTCGCTGGGGTGTGGGGCACTTCCTCTTTCCAAAATCGTGGTATCCCTGGGGTATTGCCTGTGCATCTTGGCCACAACCCCTTAACGATCTTGCAAATTCGCCTTCCCCCATTCTAATCCCATACAAGTAAACATTTGTGTAGCTTAGTTCTGGTCGGTAATGTAATACAGCCTTTTAACTTTGGGATCCCCTTTCGAAAATTTCTGGATCCACCTGTACCAACACAAAGAGTAATGAATAATACATTTCAAAATATAGCTGCATGCATTTATTATTCATCGAAAATTTAACCTACAATTCTAAATTCCCTTTCTTGTCGGACACTTGCCTTTGTTAAATTGCAACTGTATTTTTAAATTCCAAACATTTCTTATGAGAATAATTATTTCTAGCATGTTCCTTGGAGTTCACATGTAAAGGCCCCAAAAAGATGCTGTCGACTTGAACATCTATAGTGCATTTCATCTCGGTAAAACAGCCACACAAACAATGCCTCCATCAACGAGTGGGACAAAAGAAGGCAGGCTGCAGTCAATTCCAGTTGCGGAAATCAAATGTAAAATCGAAATTCTCATATAAAATATTGATAATCACGTCTTGTGCCGTAGTCAGCAATAATTCAATCAAAGCGCACCGAGGAAATTCACTCTCGGAATTTAAGTCATCGTGCATCAAGTTAATCAGTTTCACGTGCATTACGGTGGATTTCCCCACTAATGACACGGAAATCGATTATGACACAGGAATTATCAGGCTTGTCTTTACTGAGGGATTAAAAGCGATGGAACTGCATAAAAACGTTTCAAATGGTCTTATTTCATCAAAACAATTTAAACGATCATGAAACACATGCATTGTTTCTAAGCCCAGAGTAAAGAGAAGCACGGGAAGTCCGGTGTCCTAATCGCTTTCCAATGTTACTTGTGATGAGGCGGACTACGGTGAATAAGACTAAACAATGCGTAAAACCTACGCCGAATATATCACGTGGTTTGCATGTTAATGAGGTCCTTTTGACCTATGTGAACGAGTGCTTACCGTCTTCCACGTGCGAACGTATTTCCTAATCTTATATCGCACTGACATACCACGCACAAGCATGAAAGCCCTTCGGCACAACGGTATACCCTTTTTTTTGGGAGTATTTTCTGCCATGATCATCGCGGATTGTTCACCGTTTACATGTTGTTTCCGCTATTCCGTCTGCTGCTGGCGACGCATTTGTAAGCTCGGCGCTGATTGGTCCTCAGTCCTCGTCGACTTGCGGTTGCCACCTGGTGGCCATTATTATGAAAGAGTACGAAAGCGTGCAATGGGTAGACGGAGTTAACCTACCCACTGCAGATGGAGTGTAAGAGTATGACAGTAGGTCTGCTTTACTTCCAAAACTCTGCCAGTGGGTGCTTGTTCATTGGGTTGTTCAACTCAGAATCGGAAATGTGTTGTTCTGTGAGCGCTTCCATGTTTGAACTGGTGCTGTCATCTAGCGGCCACCAGTAAAATTCGTTGAAGAGGGGCCCAACTCCTGGATTTGGGCCATTCCTCAACTCAAAGCTAAAGAACTCACCTCAGTGAACAGCTTTATGCACTGGCGTTGGGCCCTTCGTCAATTCATTTTCTTAGGTCTTAACCCAGTATACAAGATAGGCAGGTAACCTGGATTTCTCAAAAATCATGGAGTTGGGCCCTTTTGTAACTCCATGATTCAATTTTCTTGCAGACCTTTTTCAACATTCCAAAAATCAACTGGAAGTAGCGACCCAGGCCAGCTGGACCTGATGATCAGCTGTCCTCAGAGGAAGTGTTGACCATCTCTTTTAATCGGTACTTTGAAATTTTATTCTGAAGTTGCCCTGAGGTGAGCTTCTGACACCAGGTAAACAATGAAAAAATTGCCGGGCATTGTTAATTCATGCGTGGGCGCATTGTTCGCAATCTAAAGGTGATTTCTCCCAAGATTTATGCTGATTGACAATCCACCTTGGGGTGCATTCAAAGGAGGATGTTACCCAAAGTTTTTGCATGTTGAATGATATGTTTGCTCGTGATGCTACAACATCAAATTGGCGGAGAAAAAAAAATTCCAAGTACCTACTTCAGTGCAACTTTATGTGGTTGTCGTATTTATTTATCATGGGTCAAAGTGGA
Source organism: Gymnothorax reevesii (assembly GCA_029721435.1). Lineage (NCBI taxonomy): Eukaryota > Metazoa > Chordata > Actinopteri > Anguilliformes > Muraenidae > Gymnothorax > Gymnothorax reevesii. Next base: position 53,697,828 of record CM056574.1, read on the forward strand.
AAAAATCTTTTTGACAGAACATTTTTTGGCATGGGTGAAGTGACAAGCGCTGAAGGCGTGATGTCCCTAGAGGGGTCCTGAGGCATGCCCCACCAGCAAATTTTTGAAAAATCGTCAAATTTGGTGCATTCTCAGGGCAGTTTGGCCAAGAATGAGAGATTATAAAAGGCCCTAAATTGTGCCAATGTTTAATACTTACCTTAAAAAAAAGGAAGGGTATTGAGGCAAACGGTGTCTTGCGGGAAGACACAATGAACTCTGATCAGGTTACATGAATAAAAAGATAACATTTTTTAAATATACATTATATTACAATACAGAGCTACAACAGAAACAAAGTAATGCAAGGAATCAGTATATATACATTTACCTCACTTTGCTCTCCAGTTTTGATTTTTTCATTTTATCTGAAAGAATATTCTTTAAGATATTCCAGTCACTTGAGTTCATTCATGTACAAAATTTAACTGTACTGTATGTGCAAGTGTGATTAACCTATACTCTAGAAAAGCTCTGACAAGTTCTTAGGTAAATGGCCCTCTGTTTAGATCATGCAACAAATAATCTTCCACAATGATAATAATATGCCATCAGATTATGATGATGGAAGTATCACTTTAACAACAGCCAAGACGGAATAATTAGTAGAGTCTTAGGACAATTTGAGACCAATTGCACACTGCTCATCTTTGCAAGTGTCTGTTATGGGAACAGTCGGATCACTTCTTGAAATATTTAGGATGCTGCCCATTTCACTGGTGGTTGTCAGTTGATGTAGTTCCATTATTTTTGGAAATTCTATAGGGCAGCTGCACACTGTCGGCTCAGCGCCAGTCGATATTAAATGAATATTAATATGATCTCAGTGGAAAACATGAGGCTAAAAATGATTTAACAGTCTGCAACCAGCTTTTAATTCTTGTTTAAATTCATTGAGGGGACCAGTTGGAGCATGCAGTGCACTGCAGCTGGTTTAATTAAAGGTTCCCTGACACTACATAGGCCGAAATTGACATTTAGAATTTGCCATTGTATTTTTTCCATGATGCAAACGAAGATGCAAACGTTTTCCATGAAAATTTATTTTATTTTATTTTTTTAACTATTTCAGGTTAATTCAACTAATCAGGAACCCCCCTTCGAAATGTCCGGAACTGGATTTATATGGCAACTGATGTCACGCAAGGCAGCCAGATCAGATCTTGCTCGGTTGACAACGAAATGTACACACACTACGCTTTATTTACCATTGCCAGCTGACAGACCCTTACAAAAAACCACTGTTCGAATACCATAAAATTTACCACCAAAAAACTATATTATTTCTGTGGTAATTGTATGTTTTTTTGTTTTTTTTTTGGAATGCACAAAATAGATTTGAGTGTTACTTTTGAAATATTGCAGGACTACTATAGCTAATGAAATAACAGTACAGGAAAAAGCTTGTAATTCTATAAACTTCAGGATTTTTCGCCAGGGCGCTTGCCAGAATAGGTGGTGTGATCCGCTTTCACACCGGATGCGAGGCGGGTTTTTGCACGACAGATTACTTTCAAAGACGTGCATTCGCGTCTTTGCATTGACCTTGGGTGTGATCTGTCGCGCGAAAGGTTTGTTTCGCGTCCGGCGTGAAAGCAGCTTTAGACACGCACGCAAGCTAGATGGCTAGCTGACGTTAATTTCCTGCAGTACTTAGCCAGCTAACTAAAGTTCGAGATAATGTTAGATTTTCATGAATTTCGATAATGAAATTATACATCAATCGTTCAGTCCAGTGTTGAGAGAACTGCCAAGTTACACACTAACTATCTACCTGCCAGTTTACCAAACCACCTTACCCATTTAGCAAGCTTGAATTAGTTAGTGACAGTTGCGTGTATTTCCCTCTATCCAATCGCCCCGGTCTCAGTTCAGGCAGTTAGCGAGCTTTATGAGCAGAGCATTTCACGTGTATTCTTGTTTTTGAATTGACTTTGAATTGTAATCTGTCATGCGTAAAATTTGTTTGGCGTCCGGTGTGAAGGCAGTTTGGCGCCACCCATTCTAGCTGGCGAATAATCCTGAAGTCTAATGCCATAGGTGGTTAACTTTGATAAATTAGCAGGCGAGGGTAACTGCCGTAGCTGGAGAGTAACTGGATTATTGACAGCTGCCATCACATTATGAGCCAGGTGAACTCGGGAGGCTATTTCGTGATCAAGGGCGTAGGTTTAATGTGAGAATTGGTAGGGACACGTATATGATGCGAGCGCGCAAAAATTTTTGTAAATCTGAGTGCAGATAGCCTACTGCCTTTACTGTACACAGGGATTATCCAAATGAGTGTTTCTCAGTTTTTTAATTATGCTACGCAAGGTGCCTCCAAAATTTTCATACAAAGATGCGTAAACTTGTCACAACCTTAACTAACAGCTGCAAACCATCTCAGCGCACTCATGAAACCCGCTCAGATCTTGTTACCTGGACATTGATACCAAGTGAGTGGATATATAACCACCTTAGCAAGCCAGCTGGCAATCCTCCCTATTAAGCGTCTTAATATGCGGTAATGTAACTGCAACCACGATAAACACCTCAAAATGGACCACAGACTATGAATTGGACAAGCCGCAAACCAAGATAGCCGCGCCCTTTCAACCAAAGAAATGCAAATGACATAAATAGGTTGCCTTGGAGACATAGCCTCCACAGTTGGGTCTGATATGGCTTGTCTGGAAAGACGATAAGAACAAGTTTGCTGAAATATTGGTAGGGACAATCTGGCTTCCCAAAATATTGGTAGGAACATGTCCCGACCTTCCATATACAAACCTACGCCCTTGTTCTTGATAGCTGATCGCCGGCTGTGCTGTAGGAGGTGAGCCTCCATGATCACTGTGGAACTAACGCTGGCTTACAGGCTTGTAACATCAGTCACAACGTGCATATACTATTTTTATGAATCGGCGAGTTATCTTGATGCCTTGTTGTACACTCGTCATTAGATTTATACCTGAGTTTGGATAGTCGTCCTCGTGTCCACTATGTATACAGCCATCTGGCTACGTTAGCCTACGTAACACAGTTTGTTGAGTGTAAGAATTCGATAGAAATACCGATATCTTGATTGCAGGCTCATACACGAAACAAACACACTAGAAAATGTGTGTAAACAAGCATGTAAATGGACCGCAGAGATTGCTATGGCAGAGGTGCTTTCCTTTGATGATGTCATAGGGAGATGTGACTTCCGTCTCGGAAACTTCCTACTTCTACAGGGGGCGGGGCGTAAAAGTGCAAAAAAATCACTTTTATTCCTTGAAATTGATGGCTTTTTCAGCCATTTCAGAACTTTTATAGAGATATAAATAATCAAATAGAACAAAATAAACCAACAATTTCAGGTGGTGTGCCTCATGTCAGGGAACCTTTAATCTAGAGATACTGTGAACACCATCTCAGTCTATGTTAAGTCCATTAAATTTATTGTAATTGCAGTGTTTTGGCATTGATGTAGAGCAGGGGTCCCCAACCTTTTTTGAGCCAAGATTTACTTTTAAATTTGGCTATGAATCGAGATCTACTGATCTGAGTCAGCTGTTTTCATGCAAGTTTCTGTGTACTTTGGTATGGAAGGTTGTCATAGATAAAACATTGGGCTAATATCCATATATTATATTTATATAATATATTTTATATATTTTTTCAATTTATTTTTATTTGGCCTAATAAATTATTTGCGGTCATTTACCCAAAAGTCTTGCTAGACTTGCCATGCTTAGTATGGAAAAAACACAACACTAATTTAGAAAAGTGGCATTGCCCCTTTAAGGAACTTGCCCCTTTAAGATTCAGGACTTTTTATACATTTTTTATTTTGCACAAACACGTTGCCAAACCTCACTAAAATGGGCCTCACTGAAGCAGGCAATACCCCTCAGCGCCGAAGGTCACTGCTGCAAGGTCAAAGGTCAAACTGGGACGAAACCTCGAAAAGGCACACCTACCCCCCAATGGGGAGTCCACATATGCAATATGAACTTCCAAACCCAAGTGGTTACAGAGAAATAGCACGGACAAAGTTTAGAAAGTCAAGGTCACTGCTGCAAGGTCAAAGATCAAACTGGGACGAAACCTTGAAAAGGCACACCTACCCCCATGGGGAGTCCACAAATGCAATATGAACTTCCTAACCCAAGTGGTTACAGAGAAATAGCCCGGACAAAATTAGCAGCCGCCCGCCCGCCAGCCTGCTGAAGGGTCGACAATACACCTCGTGCCCTTTACGGGCTAAGGGGTAAAAACTACTTAGGTTTTCGAACATGTTGTTCTGCGGTAGAGGGTTAACATGTTGTTAACCCTCTACTGCAGGGATACTCATGCTTTTCCAGAATGAGCCACAGTGGGTGCAGGCTTTCGCTCTATCCAACCTGTCCCACACCTGATTCTACTAATGAACCCTTAAAGCTTTTGCCATAGACCCTTGATAAGTAGAATCAGGTGTGTGGTTAGAATGAAAGCCTGCACCCACTGCGGCTCATTCTGGAAAAGAGTGAGTATCCCTGCTCTACCGCATTCAAATTTCGATCCAGAATAAATATTACACTAATATTCATGTACAGGAGCACTTTTCATAAACGCGGGTCTTTCTAAAAATAAACGGTTGGGGAGATTTTCGATCGGACGCTTTGCGTGACGTTAACATTACAGTTACACACCAATGCATAGCAACAATTTTGCAACGTTATCAAAAATACTCGTACATATAAACGTTATGGCGATATGTGTCACTATTTTTCACGGTTCTGCACATTTTTACTGACCTAAATGCGTCTTCGTTTTCTGCTTCCTCATTATTGTCCAGAATGAAGTAGCACTTCTAGCCTCGTAATACTGCCCCTAGTGGCGGCAACATAAATTAAGGTGTTCCATAGGGAAATCTGGGAGGTCCCATGGTGAGACGATGCTTCATGAGCACGAGCAGGTCATTATTTTTCTTCCATCACTACTGCACACCTGCGCAGCCCTGTATAACGGACTTTAACGGAACTAAGAATTCATTATTGACGGAAATCCGTCTATGGACGGAGGTCTTGTACCCATGATTTATTTATTTGTTTGTCTGTTTGCACTCTACAGGCCACAATTCTGCACGGATTGTCTTTGACTTTGGTAGGGACAATCCTTAGGCGGAAGGGAAGAAATGATTAGTTTTTGGTGAAGATCTGGATCAAATCCTGGATTCTGGATAAGTTTGAAGATTGCGTTAACACAATTTACTGGCACCGTGACCATGACCTTCAAGTACCCTTGAAAGGTCAAAATGGCCAACCTTCATATTTTGCGGCTCTGTAACTAGGAAACCGGCAGAAATAGGCCCTATGTTTTGCTGAATCACAAACAGGAAACCATATATAGGGAAACCAATTACAACATGACATTGACCATCATGTCACTGGCCTTGGCAAGGTGACGTGGCCTTCCACACACACCCTCTAGTTATCCCCGTGTGGTTGTCACGTTTATTCACCCCACCCGCAACAAATGTTGCGGAAGGGTGTATGTGGTTGTTGTCTTTATTTATTCACCCCATTGCGGAAAGATGTATGCGGTTGTTGCGTTTATTTATTTATTTATTTATTTGTGTGTCTGTTTGCACTCTACGGGCCACAATTCTGCACGGTTTGCACGGTTTCAAATGTGGTAGGAACAATCCTTTGGCGGAAGGGAAGAAATGATTCGTTTTTGGTGAATATCGGGCAGGGTGATGTGGCCTTCCAGACAAATCCTCTAGTAAATCAGTGAGTGTGTGCGCGCACGCGCGTGTGTGTGTGTGTGTGTGTGTGCAAGTGTATGTGTGTGTGAGTGTGTTTGCACTCTACAGGCCACAATTCTGGACAGATTGTGTTCTATTTTGGGAGGGACAATCCTAAGGCCGAAGGGAAGAACTAATTAGTTTTTGGTGAAGATCTGGATCAGTTTGAAGATTTTTTTTTTTTTAACACTGGGAGATGGGGCAGACTTTCCAATGCTTATTACGACAAATTGGAGGGAAATAGGCATGTACTTACTATTAATCACTAATAGGAAGTTGGGTATGGAGATTCTTTTACCACTAAATGTTATGACCTTCAGGGACCTTGAAAGGTCAAACTCCAGGTCACCCATTTCTCAGGCTTTTCTAGGGGCGAAACAGTGAGAGATAGTGACATGGTAACTATTAAGCACAAACAGGAAATCATATATGGGAAGCTAATCACACCATAACCTTGACCTTCGAGTGACCTTGAAAGGTCAAACTCCAGGTCACCCATTTCTCAGGCTTCTCTAGGGGCGAAACAGTGAGAGATAGTGACATGGTAACTATTAAGCACAAACAGGAAATCATATATGGGAAGCTAATCGCACCATAACCTTGACCTTCGAGTGACCTTGAAAGGTCAAATTCCGCATCACCACTTTTCCCAGTGCTCTAGCAGCCAAACGGTGCAAGATAGAGCCATAGTTACGATTAAAGACGAATAGGAAGTCATATATGGGGAATTTAATTGCACCGTGACCTTCAACTGACCCTAAAAGGCCAACATGACTGACCTTCATATTTTCAGGCTCTGTAACTGGGAGACCGACAGAGATAGGCCCTATGTAATGCTCAATCACAAATAGGAAACCATAGATGAGGACACCAATTGCACCATGACATTGACCTACACCTGGCGTCAGGACGCAGGCGGGGTGATGTAGCCTTCTGGACATACTCTAGTTTATCTGTCTGTCTTTTTGCACTCTTCAGGCCACAATTCTGGACTACTCACTTTCAATTCACTACTTTTATGAGTGCTCTAGAAGCCAAACGCTGCAAGATAGACCCATAGTTACTATTGAAGACTAATAGGAAGTCATATTCAGGGACTCCAATAAAATTGTGACCTTGACCTTCAAGTGACCTTGAAAGGTCAAAATAGCCGACATTCATATTTTCAGGCTCTGTAACTGGGAAACTGGCAGAAATAGGCCCTATGTTAAGCGCAATCAAAAATAGGGAACCATATATAGGGACACCAACTCTACCATGATATTGACCTTCACGTGGCGTTGAGGGCGAGGGTGGGGTGATGTGGCCTTCCGGACACACCCTCTAGTTATAAATGTTTTCTTCACTTCAAGAAAAAGATATACAACTCCCCTAATTACCCCACTTGCTTAAGCACTTCATAATTGTTTAATTGACAAAAAGAAAACAATTCAACAACATCAATTGAAAGGCCACTTAATATCAAAATAATGAATTTTATTTTTCGTCTTACCTCAACGAGGATGGCCGCAGCTAATGATATTGAATTATGTTTTCCTAGTTCACTTGATGTTAATTTGAATGAATGATTGTATATGGGTCAAAACCAGTCACTAGTTTGAAGGTATGTTCTCTGATCTGCTGCCATGAAACACACAGAATTAATTCTGTTAATACAACAGGCCATTTGAGAGAGAGTGCTGGATAATTACCAAGCTAATATGTTTAATTAATTTCACTCCATTCCGCTGGTGAGAAAATATGTGTCAGTGAATGTGTGAGAAAATAATGTTCCGTTAGTTAAAAGATCATATTCGCAAGAAAATCTGAAAAGTGCTTTAGCTGCAACTTTCAAAACAGTAAATGGTGCTATAGCTCTGTATCCCAGTCTCATTAGAGAAGAAATGGCTCCACAGCGTGGTTGCCAGTTTCCCGTTTCCACACCAAATTGGCCGATGTTTTATGATATAGATTTCAACAAACCCTCCAAGAAATCAAGAAATAGAAGTACTATAAATTATTTATTAAAAATGATTAGTGAAATGAACTGATCGATTAGAAATGTTCTCCTTGACGTATAAGGTCCTCAATAGAATGTGAGGGACCAGTTTCTCTACATCAAGAGTGGGTGATGCACACTCCTGCAGAAATTAAGGACACATTTTGCAACTTTCATGGCACAGTCTCAGGTAACAAAGCAAGTTACCACACATTGGTCCAATAAATAGTTACAAATTACTAGCATGCAGTGGGTAATGGCTCAGTCAGCACCAAGTGATGACATAGCCTTAGCTACGCAAATAGCTCAGTCAGTGCAGGTAAATATGCAGCCTATAGCAGCTGTTGGCAAATTCTGGTGACAATCAGTTGCAGATTACCACAGTCTGAGGTGGGTGGGGACAGGCATGCAGCAGGGAGAAGATGCAGTCCTTAGCAAATGGTGACGACGGAGCATGATAGGTGATGGATGGCTTGTAACAAGTAAATCTGAGCTTTAACTGATTATGACCCAGAACCTGAAGTGAACCCACTCACCAGCTGCTGGAATCCAGGGTCTGACGGAGAGAGGAAGGGAATTTTCTGCCCTCCCAGCTCCTGGAGAAGCTTTTGTTTCTGTAGAAGACATGAATGTGTCAGTTAACAATGTCTTCTCCAGAAGGCATGCGACCTCTTTCCCATGTTACAAAAGAGGAAATTTATAGAAAAATGCAGCCTATCTGGGGATAAAAGGTACTTTCTCAGGTTGCCTTCTACTTAACCGGTCAGTTTAATTAACTTCAAAAAAAGCTTAAAATGTTCCCAAATGAATTTCACATTCAAACCATTTCCTCCCACACCCCCATCCCCCAATTACCATCCTTCCATTGCACTGAGGCCTTTTCACACAAGTACATTAATGACAAGAAACCCTGAAATTTGCAGCAGAAGGTGTAGTCATTGAAATGGTAAGCAATTCCAACCATTGTATCCCCTTTATACTGCGGTGAGAATGGATTCCCATTTTTATAACAGTCTACATTGCACTCTGAAGACAGCATGGCTGGTATACAAGAAAGAAAACTTGTCAGAACCTGAGATTTCCTCATCTTGGCCAATGGCACCCAGCTTAGAAAAAGACAAGCTTTGAAAAAATAATTAAATATGTCATTAATGAGATAAGTGGTCAAAAAGAAATGACAAAGGGCTTTGCCCATCCGTGAAGCCTGTGGTTGGGTGTTCAAATCCCAGCCACGCCATAACCAGCTATGGCCGAAGGTCCATCTGGGCAAGGCAACAACTGACCCAACCTTGTCGGGGGTAATAGTAGTTAAGCCGGTTAAAATTTGGTAGTTCATCGCTCTGTGGCGACCACTTCTGCACAGCAAGGCGCATGTAGCTGTATGAACTAAATTGTATGCTGACTACACAACCCTCCTACGACATTGGCAGTGTGTAAATAAGCTAGGAAAAAAAAAACCGCATACATTTTTATCTTTACACCAAGTGCAAAGGCTAAACAGCTTTTTAAAAAATGAAAAAAGGAAATTAATTCTGATGGTAAATTAAGCTGAACAAATATCCAAAAGAATTTTTCAAAGGGTGAGAAATATCCTTGTGGACTTCCATAAAACAAGGCAATGAGGGCAAAATTCATGATTCATTTGGGAGCCTTGTGGTCGGGTTTTCAAATTCCAATCACGCCACTGATGGAGGTTTGCAAGAACAAGACAAAAACTGAATGCTTGGCGGGGCTAGGGCTGTGACTGTCTGCATTTTTTCTTACCGCAGTGAAAAAGCGATGCATTCCTACGCTTGGGTGGTTCATCACGAATGCCTAATAAAGGCACGCCCCCGATAAAAAAAGGAAAAAAAAATCAATTCTGTTTTTTTAATTGGAATTTACACATTTTTGTCGTTTAATAACATGCACAACAGCACAGGATGATGCAGCTTCAATGAGCACTGATAAGTAACAAACCAAAAAGTGCAGTCCAGGAAAACAGAGCCTTCACCTTTATAAGCTAATTATTCTTGCCCTGTTCCCAATAAAGAGTAATAGTAATAGTAATATTAATAATAATTAATTTTCTGAATAATAAATAGGAGGTAATACCTTGCCAATGATGTAATGAGGCTACAATACAAGATTGTATTGAAAGAAATCAGCTTAATGAGAATGAATTGGAAAAAATTTTTTTCTCAGAATACCATTGTAGAGTTTCTTCGATTCAGCATTGAAGTCAACAATGGCTACTGTTTTTACAACAGTCAGCCATGCAGAAATAAATGTGTACCATTTCTTCAGAATCTCATGAATGCAATAATGCGAAGAAAACATAACTTGCCAGGTCATCGAACTGATTTCTTTTTTTCTAAGAGAATCATGCCCAACATATTGCCGTCCAATGCGACACGTCTCTCCAGTAGCCTAAAAAAAACTGTCTCAAGAAAATAATCATAATTCGTCAAACTGCAAATGAAAGGCTTTGCGTTCAGCTAAGTAAAAGCAATAATGAAAGGTCGTTCTTAATACGACGACTTGCCAAAATCGAAATTTTAAAAAGTGGAAAGATATACCATACTGTCTAAAGAACAGAATAAAAAAAATCATTTTGGCAAAAGTCTGAAAAATGACGGCACGTAATTAGGTCAGAGTGACGTCATCGTGACCTCTAACCCCAGGAGCCGCATTGCCACCCCTACCAAAAAAACGGCCAAGCTCTGATAAAAGTTTATCAGATGTCTACCTTTTTCAAAGAACCAGCAACACACAATTGAAAACTCATTTGGTTGGCCTCTGGGTTTCTTACAGGCTATGCGATTTTTTAAGTTTTGTTCTGGTGATAATGTATCGATTTCAAAGAGTTGTGGTACAAAGTTTAGCAGGAATGTGGCATGTTTTCAATTTTGTGTTGCTTGTTATTTGAAAAAGGTAGACATCTGACAAACTTTTGTTACAGCTTGGCCCTTTTCTTTGGCCAGCTTGATTGTGTTGATGAAAAGAATAGCATTACTTTCAAGTGTCTAGCTTAATTAGAAACTAAGTATTGGATCAAAATGTGTTTTTGATCTTTTGTGTGACCTTGAACCTGACCAATGAGATTGAAACTGGAAAACCAATGGGTCTGTGGTGAGTAACCTATTCTATCAGGTCTTGAAGTTTTGTGAAGATTGGTTCAGGATAAATGGCAAAAGGGTGCTTAACTAACAAACTGACAAACAGATGTCTAACGTAAACGACTGATAAACTCGCAAAATTGCAAGATTTCAGCAACTAATAATAATAACAATAAAAATAATATCAAGGCTTTAGTAAAAAACAGAAAATAAAGTGGCACAATAAAGTACACAAGAGCCATCAGAAGATGGCATATCCCCCCGGCCCCACAAAATCAGGGAGGCCTCAGGTACCTTGTACTAATAAATATCTTCTCAAAGTTTCATGAAAATACTTTCAAGTTCTGCTACGGGAATGTAACTTTCCACATCTCTCTGAGCCTGTTCCATTTGTTTTCATGGAGCAGAAAATCCCAAATAACAAAAGACACCCTTTTTAATTCACAGGTATGTTGAAAGTTTTGTGACTGAGTTATGCCTCAGAAATGAGGTACATCCTAACCAGAAACTGAGTGTAATCTGTGGCTATAGAAAGACACAAAAAAAATCAAAATCTCAGCAATGCCTAAATAGGAAAAGGCGCATCTACAGGGTACATTTGATCAACATGCCAATTTCATAGATAAACATTAGTTATGATTAGTCATGACCTGTTCCTAATCGGGGAGAACCAGCCGCACCTGTTAACTGTGTTGTGCACTCGGAGTGAACCTTCTGTTAATTATGAAAATGACTGAGAACAGGTCAGGACTAATAATTGTTTTAAACGGAAGTTTTGTGCAACCCAGTTCTCTGTTCGTGTTCCGCACCTGGACTGAATTAAGGCCATGATTTAATCGCTGTTAGATCGCATACGGAGAGAAACCGTGTCTCCGGTTGCCAATTACGATAATTGGAAAACGTGTCAACAAATGAAAATGATTGAGAACTACTAATTGTTGTCAAAAAGGGACGTGTCTCAGCATCCCGGCTGGCTACGCCACTGCTGATCACAAATCCTCGTGTCTAAAGAGGAGGAAGAAAACATTTTTTTTCACCAATTTTAGTGAATAATTGTGAGATATTAACTTTGTGGAGATGAAGATGACGTTTTCTCCTCTCACTTCTGCTTACTTTGGCTTCTTTGTGAGTTGCTTTCTCTCCCCAAATTCCACATTACTTTTACTATGAGACGTATATTAAAATTCAGACGCAGCTCCCGTTGCGAGAGAGGGATGCAGTTTGCACTTTAAGTTAAAAAAAAAAGTACAAAAGTGAGCAATAGTTAAAACAATGATTAAAAAAGGTTAACCCTTTTTAAGCTCTCACTTGTACGTTATCTGTCAAAACGATAGAGGATTATTGTTACTCATTATACTTTCTGTGGTTATATAGCACAACTGCGATAGAAAAAGCTCAGAAATCTCCAACATGTAACCGGGTACATGTCGGTTAGAAGTCCCGTGTACACGTGTAGAAAAAATTGTAAACGTTGACACCCCTAGAACCCAGTATTCATCCTCGTGGGATGCTGCTTGCCAAGATGTTCTTGATTCCTTTTTGAAAAAAAGTCAAAAAACAATTTAAAATGATGTTTCCCATATACCCATTGGAATCATATATGTAAGCTACATACTTGCCCATTTGACAGTCATCCCAGTCAGTATTTGATAGTCTAGCTATGATATGGACGGTACTGATATGGCACTAGCGTATGATATGGACTGCACTAGCCTGGCATATCAATTCAGATGGGCATGCCCCGGTGGCTCCATAGCGCCTCCAAAGACGTGGCCATTTTGCCATCAAGATGCTCGGATCTTCATGAAGTATGATGGGGGTGATAGAATGAAAATTTATGGAATTTTTTTGGAAATGTTTTTGCCAAACAGGAAGTGAGCTATGAGCCATTTCCTATGACTTTCCAAATTTTATGAAAGCATTCCTGAGGGCCTTTGCTTGCTCAAAAACTTGCAAAACTTTTCAGACAAGTTTAAATTGTGATGATCTAACAGTCTATAAGATGTGTCTAAATGCTGGAATGCTCCTCAAGGTAGCAGACTCCCCTTTTTTTTTTTTTGTTATTATTGCTATTCTTGTTATTGTTTTTGTCGTTATTCATTTACTCTTCTCTGGCTATATTACTATTTCAATGTCCTTTGTTTTATTTATCGAATTTTATTCGATATTTAAATTATTATTGTTATTATTATTATTGTTGTTGTTATTTTTATTACTATTATTATTATATCAAACTCAATATTGTATAGTATGTGTTATGTGTACTTGTGGGTGGGTGGGATATGGGTTTGTTTATTTGTGTGTATAATTGTGAAAACTCATAAATAAAGTTACAAAAAAAAAAAAATTGTGATGATCTTCAGTCTGATATCCCAACTGGGCCTGGGCATGGCACACTGGCTCTAGAGGAGCCCCTAATCAACATTTTTGAGGGCTTCAACATGCTTAAAAACTCAACAAATTTGGCACATACATAGAGCCCGGCATGCATTTTATAACAGTACAGGTTTGCATATGGGCGTGGCAAAATGGCATCTGAGCGCCCCCTTGAAAATTTCAACAAAGCAGGCCTCACAGCCCCTTTAACCAGTCTACCATGGTCCAATTGTGAATGCACACCTACACCTGTCAGGATCTTGCCACCATCCCGAATGTGCACAAGGTTGCGAGGGCCCGTTCAATGTTGCTTGCAGCATTAATCATCTTATAAACCAACTACTCTTCCTTGATTAGTCACACATGGTTTCTATTAGTTAATTATCATTCCCCTTTCAACAACACAAAATTCTGAAATAGTTGGGACAAAGCATGAATTGTGAATAAAATCAAAACGCTATGACTTTCAAATCACACCAGCCAGTATTTTATTCACAATAGAACAGAGATAACATAGCAAATGTTGAAACTGAGAAATTTTACAATTTTATCCACAAAATGAGCTCAATTCAAATTTGATGGCTGCTACAGGCCTCAAAAAAGTTGGGACAGGTGCCTGATTACAATGGTGTAGCATCTCCTCTTTTTAAAACCGAGTGAAGGCGTCTGGGCATTGAGGAGACAGGTTTCTTGAGTTTATTCATTAGAATTTGACCCCACTCTTGTCTAATACAGGTTTCCAGCTGCTGGAGAGTTTTGGGTCTCCTTTGATGGACTTTTCGTTTAATTACGCGCCAAATGTTCTCAATCGGTGAAAAATCGGGACTAGTAGAGGAGCCAGCACACGGACTCCTCTACTATGAAGCCATGCTGTTGTAATAGCTGCATTATGTGATTTTGCATTGTCCTGCTGAAATATACAAGGCCTTCCCTGGGATAGACGTCGTCTAGAGGGGAGCACATGTTGCTCTAAAACCTTTATACCTTTCAGTATTCATGGTGCTTTTTAAAACATGCAAGTGTCCAGCTCCATATGCACTACTGCATCCCCACACCATCACAGATGCTGGCTTTTGAGCAGGACACTTTGCTTCAGTCCATCTTAAATGAGTCTTGGCCCACAGAACACGGCGGCACTTCTGGATGATGCTCAACAATGGCTTCCTTTTTGCACGATACTTTTAGGTGACATCTGTGGATGGCACAGCGGACTGAGTTTATAGACAGTGGTCTCTCTTAATATCGTCCTGATCGGCCTCTGCCACCGCACTATGGATAACCTAACGGCGCGACTCTGAAACCATGGTAGTGAGTTGAATGAACCCATAATTTTCATATCTCTGTGCCAGTCCCACCCACAGTGCTAAAGAAAACATCAGAGTGGACAACATCATTGGCTGAACTAACTGCAAAATGTGAGACGCGTCTGCCATCTTGTGTAAGGAATCGGCGGGGGAACTGTGTAATCAAATTTGTACATGTGTATACGCAAATAGATTAAAGGAAATGAAAATCAGTGGACTGGTGTAACACATCAGCCTAAAAGCACTACCATTATTGAACAAGTGTTGTCACTAAGGTTACATCATCTCCCGCCATAAATTATCAATTCAAAATTAAAGAGGTATGAAGTGATGGTGATTGGTTCAGATGAGGCTAAATGTCAACAGAAGCATGATCCAGTCGACATCCGTTGATATTTTGCACTGTGGTTGTTAAAACGCAAAAATGTTTTCAAGACTTACTGAAACCATGACATGAATGTCACAGAGTATGAATAGTAAAAATAGTAGTAAAGAAACTGCTTATCAATAAACAAACATTCAACAGAAATCAGATGAAGCCTGGTGTCAAAGATGAAGAAAATCCAGTGAACCTTTCTTGAGATATCTTGCTGGCAAGGGTAAAATGTCGAAAACATATTGAAGTCACCTTGTGAAATATTCAATGTGTTGCTATGACCTTGCAAATTACGCCAAGGTCACCAAAATGGACTGGGCCCGAAGGCCCAAAATCAACTGACGGACGGAGCCTAATAATATATGGCTGTGCTGTAGCGCTGTTCGTAGGTGATCATTCTGCTGGAGTTGAGAGAGGAAGAGAAGAGAGGAAGTCGTGTGGGATTGAAGCTGAGAATCTACATTTGTATTAACGGGGTTTTCTTAAAATAATTTGTGTGTTAAGACTCAAACAATAATAGAGATTAGACGATTTGCTCCCAAGATATAACTTTTGTCGCAATAGAGACAGGGAGAATCTTCCCCCCGTATTACCCCCTGAAACAACTCGGTGAGCAAACAGCCAAATTAAGTCGCTAATCTGGTCAAATAAAGGCGACGGGGTTTTTTGGGGGGGTTTCAGTCTCCTGGGAGCAAAGCAAAGTAAGGTGAAGTAAAATAAATTTAAACGCTAAATTTAGAGAATAAATTTAATGTTAAATAATTGTTGAACTAAGTGAATTGTGCGATATACAAAGTAAAACAGGTGTCGGGGACTGTGGTACTCGCCTGTTTTTTTCTGTAGCTGATTTAGCAAACGAACCCTTGCAAGCTCTCAGCGCCAAGAATATAATCGAATTACCTGATATCTAACTATAGCCCGGCGTGGTTCATACTTGGTTGCTGCCATTCATACAGTCTTCTAGCCAATAAATATTGACGTTCACCTGGGTTTTTAGTCCCCTTCATTCTCTACCCTGACTGCATTACCGCATAAACGCATTGCCAAGCGAAATGTTAACGCGAACCAGGGTTTTCGTCTTTCTCGCATTTTTATGATCACGAAAGGATTAAACACATCGTAAATACCCTATCTTTGTATTTTCCTCCGGTTGCTGTGCCTTGATCAGCTTAAAGTTTAGCTGCTTGTTCGAATGCTCGTTTTAATTAAAGGGAACCGGGGCTTTACTCTTTTCTCGGTTACCCTTGGTTGCATTTGTGGCTTGCTATCTAGATTAGTACTGTTTGCATTCTTGGCTGGGACTCTGAGATTTAGTATTTAGTTAGTAGTGCAGCAGTCACTGACTCGTTCGTTAGGTTAGTTTGGAATTTGAAAGGTAAGTTTTTATTGGATTGCTCTGTCTCCTCCAGTTTTTCCTGGGCGCTGAAGCCAGTCTGTTTTTTCTGGGTTCTCAGCTAAGCCCTGTGATATTTTTAGTTTAGTATATTAATAGTACTGGGACTATATAAACTCAAGCCGGCTTATTAGGAGTGCTTATTACATATAGAGTTTGGCTCAGTTTGGTATTTTATTTCTGTTAACTGAAACTAAGCCCCTGTTAAAAGAGGCATATAATCAATTTACATTGTTTCCCCAGGGTTTCTATTGTGACTGCTGCATAGGGCTTTCTAGGTTAATAAATAAATTAATAAATTGTGGTTCCTCAGCTTCTATCTCAGCGTTAGTATTTTCTTTTATCTAGGGTGAGCAAAGTCATAAGGTAGGGGGTTCAAAATGTGGCCAAAATTATGTGACGGTTGCAGGATGATCGCACTTTTGGAAAGAGATTTCCAGGGTGGGTTTGTCTGCCACCAGTGCCAGCTAACTGAGCATCAGGAGAGCAAGATCCTTGATCTTCAGGGCCAGTTGGCGGCGCGACATAGTTCCTCTAGGAACTCTACTGATTGCGAACTAAGTAGTATGTCATTTAGAGAAATGGTGTGTACGCCGAAGCAGGGTGGTACTGGGATCCCAGAGCTGGCAGGGAGAGAAAGTTGGGTGACTGTAGGTCGGCAGCGTAGGAAAGGGCATGCACGCCGTTCAGCGACAGCTTCTCCAGTGGTTGAGGTGTCCAACCGATTCCAGCCCTTGCAGGAACTCGACTTGGCCCCTGACCCTGAAAGTGAGGGGACTGATGAGCAGCAGGGCACCCTGTTGGCCTCTATCCCTCAGAAAAGAGAGTTATTGATAGTGGGGGACTCAGTCCTTAGAGGTTTAGATAGCTTAGTCTGTTCGCGCGACAAGGAGTCTCATACGGTGTGTTGCCTGCCTGGTGCCCAGGAAGGAGACCTCCTGGAGCGTGCGGACAAGCTCCTAGCCAGAGCGGGGAGGGATCCAGTTGTCATGGTCCATGTTGGGACAAATGACATAGGTAAGGGTAGATTTGAGGTTCTGCAAGGCAAATTTGTGGAATTAGCCGAGAAGCTTAGGAGCAGATCTTCAACTGTAGTGTTCTCCGGGATTCTACCGGTACCACGTGCAAGCAGAGGTAAGCAGAATTTTATCTGGAGGTTTAACACGTGGCTACAAACCTGGTGTAGGAAAGAGGGGTATAGGTTTATGGGGCACTAGAACTTTTTCTGGGACAGGGGTGACCTGTTCAAGCCTGACGGCCTGCAACTGATCCGGAGGGGTACCTTTGCACTGGACCAGCGTATGTTGAGGGCAGCACAGGATTATTTAAACTAGGGACTTGGGGGGCAGGGAGGTTAGTGAGTGTTACACATAGGGAAATGCAGACTGCCCTGATGGAAGCTGACGGCATAACATGCACTATCGATGTTTTACTTTTAAAGCAACAAAGCGTAGTGGGGGGCTCGAAGCGGCGGCCACATGGAAAATCAAGGGGGAAGAGCATTAGTAATAACCTGAAATGTTTTTATTTAAAAGCAAGAAGCATGAAAAATAAATTTCCAGAACTTGAGGCTGTCGTGATCAGTGAGGGCTATGACATAGTTGGGATTACAGAGACATGCCTCAGTGAAGAGGATGGAGATGAATATAATATAGAAGGTTATAAGCTCTTTAGGAAGGATAGATGTAATAGGCGAGGAGGGGGCGTAGCACTCTATGTGAACGAAAACATTAATGTACAGGAAATTCCCGAAATTGAACATTCCTTGTCCTGTGAAGATATCTGGGTCAGGCTCATTGGCAAACACGAGACAGGTTTAAACATAGGAGTATGCTATCGACCACCAGCTTTGGACAGAACATTCAATGAAATGCTTTTTAGGAGGATTACGCAAGCTTGTAGAGGTGGTGGGACTATTATCATGGGAGACTTAAATTATCCTGGTATGAATTGGGAAATGGTGAAAGGACAGGGTAGGGGGGAGGAAGAATTTCTAGATGTGACCCTGATAGAATTAGCAATGTTGAGGTACTGGAGCCACTTGGGACAAGTGATCACTCTGCTGTTAATTTTGATGTTTCCTGAGAAGTTTAAAAGGTGTATTCTAAAACAAAAATTTTCAATTTTAGGCGAACAAACTTTGACAGGATGCGCTCATATCTAGCTGAAATAAAATGGGAGACACTCCTGGACTGTGAATCCGTAAATGAGATGTGGGAAAGATTTAAGGGGGTTTTACTTGAATCACAATGCAGATTCATTCCGAAGGTGTCCAAAAGTAAGCTGAAAAAGCAGAATCCTCAGTGGATGACCAAAAGTATTCGTAGGATTTTCAGGGAAAAGAGGAATCTTTATAAGATGTACATAAAGGATAACAATGAGAATACTAAGGCTGTATACTGTAAAATGCGGGCTGTGGTCAAAAAAGAGCTGAGGAATGCCAGAAGACTGTATGAAAGACAAATTGCAGAGGGGGCAAAAATTAACCCTAAGCGTTTCTTTCAGTACTGTAGCGGAAAAAGGAAAGTTAAAGAGCAGGTTAAGTGCATAAAGAATAAAAACGGATCGCTGCCATATGATAACAAGTATATTGCAGATGCCTTAAACAGTTCCTTTGTTGAGAATTTTACCTCAGAGGGGGTCTTTATTTGCCCAGAGGGCATGTCAAATGCTCAAGATCATTTAGCGGAAATTGAGGTTCGGGATAACGAAGTATTAGACAAGCTGCATAAACTAAAGGCAGATAAGGCGGCGGGTCCTGATGGCTTATATCCTAGAGTGCTCAGGGAAGCTGGTGAGTTCATCTTTAAGCCGCTATCCGCCATCTTCAGACGGTCTTTAGAAACTGGAGAAATACCAAATTGGAAACAGGGCAATATAATACCAATATATAAGAAAGGGGACCGTACTGAGCCAGGAAACTACAGGCCAGTGAGTTTAACTTGCATTTCGTGCAAAATATTGGAATCTATCATAAAAGATGAGCTGGAATTATTTCTTGAACGTAACAGCATCTTGAGGGATAGCCAACATGGTTTTCGGAAGAGAGGGTCATGCCTAACAAACCTTCTACAATTTTTTGAAGAGGCCACCAGGACTTAAGACCAGAGCAGGGCTTATGACATCATATACTTGGATTTTCAGAAAGCATTCGATACAGTACCGCATAAGAGACTAATTTTTAAAATGAGCTCCATCGGAGTTACAGGAGGTATTCTGAAGTGGATTCAAAACTGGTTACAGGACAGAACACAAAGAGTGGTGGTCAGTGATATCTCATCTGAGCTAGGTATGGTGGGGAGTGGCGTCCCCCAGGGATCGGTGTTGGGACCCCTGCTATTCCTCATTTACATTAATGACCTTGATAGGAATATTGACAGCAGATTGGTTAAGTTTGCAGATGATACTAAATTGGGGGGTTTGGTAAATAGTTTAGAGTCCACTAAAGTGATTCAGGACGATTTGGATAGAATCCAGAATTGGGCATATATGTGGCAAATGAAATTTAATCGAGCAAAATGTAAAGTTGTACATGTAGGTAATAAAAACATTAGACGGGATTACTTCATGGGAGGTTTAAAACTGGAATGTGCTGCACAAGAGAAAGATCTGGGAGTGATTGTTAACCAAACCCTCACAGGTTCTAGCCATTGTGCCGTAGCAGTTAAAAAAGCTAATTGGATGCTAGGATACATTGCCAAAAGTATTGAGTACAAATCTAAGGAGGTGATGCTTCTTTTGTACAACACGTTCGTTAGACTACACCTGGAGTATTGTGTACAGTTCTGGGGACCATACTTTAAGAAAGATATAGAGGCTCTAGAGAAAGTTCAGAGAAGAGCCACTAAGCTTATTCCAGGAATAAAAGATGAAAGCTACGAGAAGAGGCTGAAGATCCTTAATCTCTTTCGTCCAGTGGTTCTCAAAGTGGGGGGCGCAGAGCAATTGCAGGGGGGGGGGGGGGGGTTAGGGCGCTGGGTGCGGGAAGCGAATTTTTTCCCCCCCACTGGAACACCAACAGAAAATTATTTGCATACAGTCCATTCGCTGCCCAGAATTTTGCGATTACATCGTAAATGCCCGTCTTACTTTTAACATAACTGTTCGCCAAATCATTCATCTAGCCTGCTATTTTCATTAATAATTTGTAATGAATGTAGTTGTTCAAATATATGAAGCTGGTAAAATGAGCTGGTTACAATCAATGTAGTCTCGCGACACCCAACTCGCCGCTTTTTATCCTGCACTGATCTAGCATATTGATAATAAAATGGTAAGTGACACCGAACAAAATCTAATGAATACAAAGCAGAAATAACCGAGTTTGTGTCATCTTATTCTCGATAATACGAATGCTCTGTAGGCCTACAGATTATTTTTATCTAGCCTAGCAACTGAACGTTACAATCATATCGGCAGGTTTGCAAGTGGTGTTCATGAATTTTTTTTCGTACTTCGCTGTCGGCTGTTAATATTGGTTGATTATGGTGCTTTCTTTCTGCATCATAGAAACATAATTTTAAGTAGATGGCTATACTCAGGCAGAGGGGTGTGATACAGCCTAATGATTTTATACTTTAAAAGAGGTTTTGAATTATTAAATTTTCGTGTCCTTAAGTGGAAAATTACGGTGGCCGTTTCCAAACCTGCCAATCGTTTTTAATGTTTCCAGCTAGGCTAGACAAAAATCATCTGTTCAGAGCATTCATATTCTCTATAATAAGCTGACGCGATCTCGGTTAACGTATTTTAACTTAAAAGTGCGAGGCCAGTGAAGAGAGGATAATGTAACTGTCTCGAGACACTCTTCAGCGGTCCAGCACAAGGTTGCTGATTGGCTGTATGCAAGTAAGTTTCTGTCGGTGTCCGGAAAATGCATAAATAGCAATGTTGTTTAATATTAAAAAATAAACCTGTTACACTGAACATAATTACACAGTCAAGGTGCTTGAAAATAGTTACACTTAAAATAATTACGCCGTGGTTGTTTGTTATTTCTAATTCTAAAAGTAGCCTAGTTGTAGTTTATGACTACCTACAGTTTATGACCCTTTACTTATATTTTTTCAAAAAAGGTTGAGGTTTATATTAATTACAACGTGTGAAATAAACTGCAATGGACTCTGAAAACAAAATGTGCGTATGCATTACCTATTTTTGTGTGTGTGTGGGGGGGGGGGGCTATTTTTTTCAAAATAGGGCCATAATCGAGTGGAACATACTGGCACATAGAATATAAAGCAACAATTTTTAGCTATATTTACTTGACCTACAGGGGTCACTCTTTGAATGTCATATGAGGACAGGGTCAATGGATGATCTGCAAAAGTGCAGGGGTCTGATGAATTCTGCCGTTTTCCCTCAATTATTTAAAATAGAGCCACATTTGTGTGAAACTCGCTGGCACTGAAAATGTAAGAAACATTTGTCATTGTACAACCCCAATTCCGAAATAGCTGGGACGAAGTGTAAATAGTCAATAAAATCCAAATGCAATGGCTTTCAGATCACATGAGCCAATTTGTTATCTACAATAGAACATAGATTCATAGATTTCAAATGTTGAAACGGAGACATTTTACATTTTTATTCACAAAATGAGCTGATTTCAAATGTTCTGGCTGCAACTGGTCTCAAAAAAGTTGGGACACAGGCAAAAAAGGGCTGAAAAAGCAATTAAGCCCTTTCTGCAGATGTAGACGCCCGCATCTATAGACCTGCAAACTGGAAGCACGCTGTTACTGTACTCGATCACTAAATGGCACCCCCGGATCAGTTATTGAATGTTCACAAGCAAGCAGACCTCGAACGCGGTTCTGAATATGGGGAAGTTCACTCCACGCCCTGTTTTTCAAGAGCTGCATGAATTAAACTCCTCAGCTAAGCCTGATGTGCAAACTGGTCAGTATCCTTGCCTATAGTATCGATCTAGCAGTTTAAAAAAACGATATCTTGACACAGAAAAAAATCGCTATCCTCTGTAGCAACCAGATAAGCCACAGTGAGCCAACAGTATTCCAAGTAATGGTTCAGAAAAATCAGTTTTCTGAGGCAAAAAAATCGACATGGTATTGATTCTCTCACATTCTACTTTTAATTACTGTCGTCACGTACAAAAAAAATCGTAGTTTCCTACCGTGGATTTACGCGCAGATCCATTCATTGACAAATCCAGCGCTTCTTTATATCCACCCGAGTACTGGCGTTGATAGCCAATCACTCAACCATACACTCAGGGTTTTCTGCGTAATTGTATAGTTGCACTTCATGCCCTCGCAAAGCTAACCCGGTAAAAATGTATTGATTGGCTCGTTTCTTATCCAAATCCCGAGTGTTTAAACATTTTAGAGTAAGTGAAACACATTGATTGGACAAACACAGAGCATACAAACCTATGCGTATCAGCATGTTCGGTTGTATCCTGTCTACGTTATGCACATTACGCGGTTAAAATAGACGCGATTTATAGAAAACACGTTCGCAAAACTGGCCTTGAAGTGTTCAGTTACATTTATAGGATCTAAATGAGATAAGGATATGGTCAATTGGAATTATGTAGAATGAAACAGGACCGGAGGGTCCCTCCTACTGGATACATCGGTCTCTGGAGCAGGGATTCATGAAAAAGGTGAGGCTGATACTTTGTTATTTTTTTGTTGTTGTTGTTGTTGTTTTGTTTTTGGAATGTATACGTACTCAACAAAGTCGAATGTCGAGGTTTTTTTTCCTGTTTAAAACGCGAACTGCCCGTGCATTTGGGTGGACCCCCTGGTACGTTCATTGCACGTTTCTTTTGAATCCAGGGAGGCAATGGATTGTTCCCTGAAAGTGGAGTGTCTGTTCTGTTAAAATAAGGTATATTTCAGAATTCAGATATTACTGAGTTAGTGAGTTGCACTTGTTCCTTATAAGTGTTGAAATGAGTTTGTGAGCTTAGAAGAGGGGACTGGTAGCTTCCACTACAGGGTGAATGTTCTAAACGTTTAATAAGAAGTTTATTTAATGCGTGTTTGTGCTGGCTTGGGGCACTTTAAAGTAAAATGGGCAAAACTCTAAACTTTATTATGGAGAAAAGGCATGTTTTGTGTTTTGGAGTGGTTACTGGTGACCATTGATACTCAACTGCACTGAGATTGATAAATTCATACTAAACTCAACCAGAAAATCATTTGTTCATATTAAATTTCATGCCTTAAAACTTTATTTGTGTTATATACATGATTTTTTTATGATTTGACTGGACTTCATTTTGAGACTTCGGGGAGACACTTGGATAGCTGTATAATTTGGCTAAAAGCATGTAGGTAATCTAGAATGTAATGTTGAAGATGAATTGTACTTGTGGTCAAGGAGTTTATGATCCCAGAAATGTATAGTTTTAAGCCCCAGCAGTTTTTCAATCCTCAGAATTATTTTTTTTGCAATTTCAATGGTGAATTCTCATGAAGATTTTTTATGTTTGCAGCTCATTTTCTCTACCATAATCATGAAAATTAACTGAAATACTATGTAATTCTAAATGCTGTAAGTGTCTTTTCAGAATTGAGCCACATTTTTCCTCTTTATGAAGCTTTAATCTTGAATTATACAGCATTAAAGTGGGTAACCCAAAAATAGCCAAATTTGGCTTCTGCACAAAGGGGTTAATATACTCAGCAACAAAAGTTTCTGTGACACCATTTATGTGCATGTTATAAATGACACGCAAAGATCTCAATGCAATCAATATGTTTATTTAACAGGAGAAACACTGACTTTTCAGTGCCAACGTCACTCAAAACGTAAAATGTCATTTTCATGCGTCATGAAGCACTTGTCTGACGTCTAACCAATTGTGACCTTCACACTTCAATACCGGGTGTGACTTCCTCGTGCCATGATGCAAGCAACGCATCTCCGGCGCATGGACCGAATCAGATGTGCCAGAAATTGCTGTGGGATGTCATTCCAAATCTGACATAGACGTTGTCGCAATTCCTGGAGTGTAGCTGGCGGGTTATCCAACCGCCGCAAACGTCGATCCATCTCGTCCCAAAGATGCTCGATTGGGGACATGTCTGGGGATCTGGCTGGCCATGGCAGGACATTGACATGTTGTTGCATCAGATACTGCTGTACAATCCTTGCAACGTGTGGTCTGGCGTTATCATGTTGCAGCGTTATTCCGGGACCATGTTGCATCAAAAACGGTACCACCAATGGCCGTAGCACTTCATCGCGATATCTTTGACCTGTCAGATTTCCATCAATAACAAGCAAATCTGTTCTGTTTCTAGCCGTGATCCCTCCCCAAATCATGACACTACCACCTCCAAAACGATTCCTGAACACAGTTGTTGGCATAACGTTCTCCACGTCGACGGTATACACGTAAACGACCATCACATCGGTTAAGCATGAATTTTGATTCATCAGTGAAGAGTACAAGATCCCACTGACGTTGGATCCACCGTCGATGTTGTTGTGCCCACAGTAGACGCAGTCGTCGGTGTTTTACTGTGAGTATTGGACGTCTTGCTGGCCGACGTGGGACAATGCCAAAATGACGGAGACGGCGACGGATTGTCTGTGCAGACAGTCGCCTCAAACCAGGTATCGTTCTTGCAGTTATGGTTGCAGGTTGGAATCGATTTCGGAGATGGGTTGTTCGAATCCAGTTATCCTGTCTGGGAGTGGTTACTCGTGGACGGCCGCTGCGAGGACGGTCTCTGACATGTCTTGTCTGCTGATGACGCTGCCATAAGTTCCAAATGGTGTTTCGGTGGACATTCAGGCGATGAGCAACTTCCCTCTGTGAGGTTTCGGATTCAATCATCCCAATGGCCCTCCACCGATCATTTTCAGACAGTCTTGGCATTTAGAGGGTAGAGTTCCTGATCCGAAATGGCTGTGTTTTCGATAAGTGATGCTTCCGTCGTTCATCAGGCACAATGTGAACATTCCAAAAATTCTCCTCTTTTATTGCCATCCACAAGCATGATTTACGCACATTTTCACGTGCAAAGTCATTTTCTCGCATTTTCATGATTTCCATTTCAATGTTGTGTTTACGTGTACTGTTTCAGTCTGATATCACCATGTATGACAATTTCATAATTGCCTTATGAAAAATAATTAACAATATTGGTGTCACAGAAACTTTCTTGCTGAGTATATATCAGAGAATCAGCTGAAAGAACATTTAGCAAGTAATTAAGTTAACTGGCATCAGGTGAGTAGCATGATGGGCTATAAAAGGGATGTCTTAGAGAGGCGAAGTCTCTCAGAAGTAAAGATGGCCAGAGGCTCCCCAGCCAATGAAGGCTTGCGTAAAAAAATCATGGAATACTTTAAAAACAATGTTCCTCAACATCAAATTGCAAAGGCTTTGAAGATCTCATCATCGACAGTGCATAACATCATCAAAAGATTCAGAGAAACTGGAAAAATGTCTGTGCGTCAGGGACAAGGCCGAAGACCTTCACTGGATGCCCGTGATCTTCAGGCCCTCAGACGCCACTGCATCACTCACCGGCATGATTCTGTCAATGACATTACTAAATGGGCCGAGGAGTAAACCACTGTCTGTGAACATGGTCCGCCATGCCATCCACAGATGCCACCTAAAACTATCATGCAAAAAGGAAGCCATTTTTGAGCATGACCCAGAAGTGCCGCTGTGTTCTGTGGGCCAAAGCTCATTGAAAATGGACTGTAGCAAAGTGTCCTGTGGGCAGACAAGTCCAAATTTGACACTCTTGTTGGAAATCATGGCGTCCTCCGGGCTAAAGAGGAGAAAGATCAACCATCCTGTTATCAGCGTTCAGTTCAAAAGCCATTGTCTCTGATGGTATGGGATGCATTAGTGCACATGGTGTGGGACACTTGCATGTTTTAAAAAGCATCATGAATGCTGAAAGATATATAAACTTTTTTGAGCAACATTTGCTCCCCTCCAGATGACATCTCTTCCAGGGAAGGCCTTGTGTATTTCAGCAGGACAATGCAAAACCACATACTGCAGCTATTACAACAGTATGATTTCTTAGTAGAAGAGTCTGTGTGCTGAACTGGCCTGCCTGCAGTCCTGATCTTTCACCGATTGAGAACATTTAGCACATAATTAAATGAAAAGTCCGTCAAAGGAGATCCAAAACTCACCAACAGCTGGAAGCCAGTATTACACAAGAGTGGGATCAAATTTCAAGGGCAAAACTCAAGAAACTTGTCTCCTCAATGCCCAGACGCCTTCACTCTGTGTTAAACAGAGGAGATACTACACCCGGGGTCCCCAACCCCCGGACCGGGATCCGGATCCGGACCGGATCGCCATATCATCCGGACCTGGGATTAATTGTTAAAATATTTTTAATTTTGACAGGCGAATCTATTTCATGCCGCAAAATTACTTTTCCCTATCTGAGCACTGCACTGAACAAGCATGGGAAGGTACTAACCAATCGTGTGCGAGTCCTACTACCCATGTGATTCTAACTAGCCAATCAAATCGCCAGCTTGAATTCAGAGCGAGGAGACCGAAGCCGAGGTGTGCTGCGTCCAAGCATACAGGCAGTCAGGAAGTGAAGGTGAAAGGCGAGCGAAAAGGGATTGAAGTGGATTAAACGCAGGGAGATGATACTGGAAGAGAGGCCTTAAGTTAGTCATTAGAGATATAAGCACTATGGCGCTGTCAAAGAAGAGAAAAGTAGAAGCCGAAAATCGAGCTTTCAATGCGGAATGGACTGACGCGTACATGTTCATTCTTCCGCCCACGAGCACGAAACCAGTGTGTCTCATACGCTCCGAAACCGTGGCACTTATTAAAAGTGCCAACGTCAAGCGTCACTATGAGACTAAGCACAAAGCATTTGACCAATCATACCCACCGAAGTCTGAACTCCGGTCGCAGAAAATTCGTAGTCTCATTGCCCAATATGATCAGTCCACCAGGGTATTAAGCCGTTCTTTCAGCGCACAACAGCGTGCTCATGAATGTTCCCTCCGAGTTGCGTGGGTTTTAGGTAAACACAAAAAGCCTTTTACAGATGCAAGTGTTGTCAAAGAGTGCATGACTGAAATAACAGAAGCGTTACTTGATGGTAAACAAAAATATGAGCTCTGTGACAAAATAAAGCAAATACCTCTGTCAGCCAACACATCCACAAAACGAAGTGAAATACTAGCTCAGGATGTACTGTCCCAGCTGGAAGAAGCCATATGTAAGGCACCATGTGTAGGCTTGGCTGTGGATGAATCGACTGATGTGTCTGACAATGCTCAGCTATTGGTTTATATAAGATTCTTAAACAGGGATAAAAATGAGTTCTGTGAAGACCTCTTAGGCGTGACTTCTCTGCGGACTACTACCAGAGGAGAAGACATCTACCTGGCAATTAAGGAAATGTTATTAAAGAGAGGAATAGAGCCAAAACAAGTGGTATCCATAACTACTGATGGAGCTCCTGCCATGATGGGGAGAGAAAAGGGGGCTGTGGCAAGGATGAAAAAAGACAATGCTGAGCTGATCTCTTACCACTGCATTATTCATCAGACTGTCCTTTGCTCCGCCCTGTCAGATGAGTATGCTGAGGTGATGAAGACAATGATGAAAATCATAAACTTTCTCAGGGCATCTTCTTCTTGTCAGCATCGCATGCTCAGGGAATTCCTCAGAGAGGTTGATGCAAACTCTGATGATCTTTTGCTCCACTACAACGTGAGATGGCTCAGCAAAGGCAGGGTGCTAGAGCGATTTTGGTCAATTAGACGTGAGGTAGCAGCTTTCTTGGAAGAGCTGGAAAGTCAGAAAGCATCCAACTTTTCTGTCTTTCTAAATGACGAGAAAAACATGGATATCCTAGCTTTTTTGGCTGATATCATGTCACACCTGAATGGGCTTAATTTGCAGGTGCAGGGAAAGAACAATTCCATTTGTGAGCTGATGACCAGTGTCCGCTCATTTCAGCGAAAACTTGAGGTGTTCAAAGAAGATCTGCAAGGAGACTACACACACTTCCCAAAAGTAAAAGAACAGGTGCAGGGACATGGAGATGTCTCCTCTTTTGTTGACTTTGTTGACAAGTTGATTGAAAACTTCAGCAAACGTTTTGATAGCTTCAGCATTGGAGAGCAGCTCACCCTGTTCATACAGAATCCATTTCTCATCACTGATGTCAGAGCATTCTCAAATATGATGTCACACATCACTTCAAGTGGGCAAATGCTGGGCGCCTCCAGATGCAAATGGTTGACCTCCAGGCAGATGTGGCCCTAAAAGAGCAGTTTGGAAGAACTGACTCTGCCACCTTCTGGCTCCAGATGGTATCTGAGACAGCTTTCCCAGATCTGAAGAAAGTGGCCCTGTTTATCTTGACCATGTTCGGCTCCACATACAGCTGTGAGGCAGCGTTCTCTACAATGAACATAATAAAAACAAAATATCGTTCCAAGCTCACTGATGAGCATCTGCACATGTGCATGAGAATGGCAGTGACCTCGTTCAAGCCCAGATTTAAAATGTTGGCAGGGCAAGCTAAAGCTCAATTCTCACACTGAAAAAACTGGGGAAGGGGGGGGAAGAAAGATCATCTGTAAGAGAAACAGTTAAGATGTTTTGAGAATGTTTTGTTGAGGAGAATATTGACATTGTTCAGTCAAAAGGAAACTGAAGCTGCTATTTTTTTTTCTTAAGCACTTTCTTTGTTTTTGAATACATAATTTAGTCATTTTTATTTAAACTGCAGCCAAATAATGTAAGCTCGTGTTTCTGGGTCAATAAATTTCTTTGAAATTATTTTAACCTGTATTACGTTTTTTTCCTTCGTTTATTCAGGTATCAGTCATACCGCAAATAGACATATGATGTTCCGGACCTCTGCTTGAGGATATTTAGTTTAACTGGACCTCCTCAATTTTTACTTGAATATCCCTGTACTACACCATTGTAATCAGGCGCCAGTCCAAACTTTTTTGAGACTTATAGCAGCCATCAAATTTGAAATGAGCTCATTTTGTGGGTAAAATTGTAAAATTTATCAGTTTCAACATTTACCAAGTTATCTCTGTTCTACTGTGAATAAAATACTGGCTGGTGTGATTTGAAAGTCATAGCGTTTTGATTTCGTTCACAATTTACACTTTGTCCCAACTATTTCGGAATTGGGGTTGTGTTAGCATGGTCCACAGGGGTCACTCTTTAAATGTAATATGATGATAGGGTCTTTGGATGATCTGCAGATGTGCAGGGGTCTGATGAATTTCCCCATTTTTGCATGATTTTCAGTTTCTTCAAAATAAGGCCTCATGTGCGTGAAACTCTGACACCAAAATTGTCAGGCAACACTTTTTAGCTATATTAACTTGGTCTACAGGGGTCACTCTTTAAATGTCAGATGATTACAGTGTCTATGGATGATCTGCAGCTGTGCAGGGATCTGATGAATTTCCCTGTTTTCGCTCGATTTCCCGTTTCTTCAAAATAGGCCCATATTCGTGTGGAACATACTGGCACATGAAATAAAAGCAACAGTTTTTTTTTTTTAGATATTCAGATGGTCTGAAGGAGTGCCTCATTACATGTAATGTATTGACTGGATCTGTGGATTGTCTGCAGATACAAGGGGAGCATGTCAAATTCACTGTTATCACTCAATCTTGCTACATCTAAAATCTGCTAAAACTATTGTTCACAGATTTACCCAGCATAAGATGCAAGCAGATTTTATTCAATGAAACTGAAACTGAGATGTCCCCCTTTAATATCTATGTAATGAAAACAGCCAATCACGGTCTGCTCACTGACAGGGCACCAAGCAATATTGCCAATATTTCATTTTTTCTCAATTTCTGAAGACTGCATAAACTTGATGGCACAAAAGACACAACTGTGCATTACAGTTGTAATGTACCGATAGATGTTACACATGAACGAAAACGGCGGAATTTGGTGTTTTATTGATATATATTTCTCATATGTGGCTTAATACTATCATTCTCTATCCTAATGTGAAAATTATGCAAATTTGACCACATTGAGAGGCCACACTGGCTGAATTTAGCCCTTTTTTCACAAAGCCCGTTTCCATGTCAACCAAAATTAATACTGTTGAAACAACTGCTGTATTTGGCATTTCTCATCATAATAGGCATGCTTAAAAAGTTTCATTAAGATCTGTCGACCCCATCTTTCCACCCCATTGCTGATTCTCTCAGTCTGCTGCTCTTAAACTCCCTAAAACTTTATAAAACAAACACCACCAAATCCAGTACTCCATGTCGTTGTTGCTCTGCAACTTCTGACAAAAGTGTACAATATCGCGTATAAATGGTAGGGATGAATGTTGTGTAGGTGGTTGTCCATAGAAATCTATATGAGATACGGCGGAGTTTATACCCCCAGCCGAAAATGCGTGACGATCCGCGCAATGGATATTGGGTATTAATGTCTAACCCCGATGTCGTCTATTACAGCTAGGGTGGCGATTACTGCTTAACTTGTCGCGGTGAACGTCATATGACTACCGAAGCAACACATGTGGAAGTTCTCCGTTTGGATTACTAACGGGTGGATCCGCCCAAGATGCCAGTGCCAAGTCTCGCACGAATGTCTATCGCAACAGTCAGTTGCTGCAGCGAACGCATCTGTTAATAAGGGCGACTGAACTGTTTTGACTGCTTGTGGACCCATCATTTATTTGTACACGTACATGCTCGGTAAACGTCTTATGCAAGCATTTCTACTTGGAAAGAAAAATCCGTTGTTTTCATCGGACACAAGATAGCCCAATGAGCAAGACAGCTACTCTGAGTAAAGCGCATGCTTACTAGCCGAAATCAACAGTTTCGGTCGCTTTCTCAAATCCATTTTCATGAAGATCACAAATTCATGATGTTTGAAACTAAATTATACCAAACGCAGCGAATTGATAAGCCTATAGCTCCTAGTTTTTCGTTCTAGGACGAAATAATAACATTGGCAATAACACGTGGACTTCCTTGCAAATAACTCCTTCATTACCGATATCCAGCTACAGACCGAAGACAATCCATAAAGAAAAATACATTCGTGAGCAAGCAAAGTTAAATGGGAAAACACAATTTATACCTTTCTTTTCTTCTTTCTCTCACTGTCACCCGAACGTTTCATGTTCCTGGAGTTTTATTTACACTGCCTCGATTTCACTTTAAGTTGTCATGGGAATTGTAGTTTAACTATAGAAAATACGCAAATAGGCTTATTTATTGCCTTCTGTTCTCGATCCAGCAGAGGACTTTTTACAAATATTTTTATAATGTTCACGCTATGCGACAACACAGCGCTAACGGACTTTAACATCAAGTTTTCATCCCCAACCGGGTGCATTAAAAACTACAAGCCCCAGAGCAATATTGCCGGCAATTATGACATGACCTGCGTTCGAGCGTGCTTGCGTTACCGCGGATGCTTGAGGCTGCGTTCGACATTGGGTGCATCTCAAAGCCTAGGCTGCAGTCTTCAAAGGCTGCATTTTTAGGGGTCATCGCTTACTTCCATCCGCCAAATTAAAATTTAGGGCGAGGGACAAGGTTACATTAGGATTAAGTGGCTAAGTTTAGGGTTTGGGGTTATAGTTAAGGTTAATGTTAGGAAAACCAGTTACAACTCGCTTAAACCAATGCTGTTTAACAAAGATGAAGTGATTTTACGTGAGTTTGGTGGATGAAAATTAAGTGACAACCCCTAAAAATGCAGCCTACGTAGGATGCAGCCTAGGCTTTGAGATCCACCCATAGAGCTATATCGAAATCCTAGAGAGCTGAGCCGAGCGAGCGCCCGGCCGGCCTGGAGATCGTCCGCCATTACTGAACCTGGCAACTCACCCAGCATGCACTGCGTAATTTGTATACATTTGAATTCAGACACAAACGTCAAGTCAGACTTCTGTGTGGTATCGAAACAAGCATCAAAATGGACAGACATGTGTACCTTTATTTCTCAACGCATTGACCCCAATTTTTCGCTGTGTTTTGAAAATGTATTGTTTGGTTTCAGTAATTGTTATCCTTCTCATACAAACCAGTATTGTATTATCAACCTTATTATACTACTGGCTCAATGGCATATACATAAATGTAAATATTCTAATCAGAAACCATTGTTTATTTTGTTTTATGATGAAACCAAGCAATACATAAAGTCAATTCTGTACTCTGAATATCAGAAAGCCATTAAGATAGTGCAATTATGTGCTTTATTTAACATTTTTATTTGATTATTTTTTTAAATGTATTTATTTAAACGTATTAATCTTGCTATGTTTTGAATACCCCCCCCCCCCCCCCGACAATTGTTATCATTGTTCAAGCATCTATAAAATAAATAAATTAATTAATTAATTAAAAAAGAAACAAGCATCAAAATGCCGGAATCCTGTGCCACTGTAGGTTGTAACAACTGAAGAAAAAAGGGTAGTGGTGTTTCCTTTCATAAGTAAGTATTTCACACTGCATTTTAAGCCACGTAACATAAAAAATGACAAACTTGGGTCTTAGAAATATGTCTTTCGCGTTCAAGTTGCCCGGTTCGGTAATGGCAAGCCGGTCTAAATGGTGGCGCAGTGCTGTTACGTACGGCGCTATTACGAGTCGGTTCTCGAGTTGTTCTAGATAGCTCTATGGCGTTCGAGCATGCGTTCGAGTGAGCAGCCAAGGTCTGCAGATGCACGAGATTCCTGAAAAATTACGCGAGAATCTTGCTGAGGATGCGCGATAAATCCTCTAATCCCGCGATGGATTTAAGATCAGGTGTATTGCATCATGTTTAAGTATTTGGGGAAAGGAGCATTAGTGAAGTTGCTGCAGCTATATAACAAAGTGTGGGAGGAGGGAAGGTTACCAGGAGCTTGGAAAGAAGCAGTAGTGATTCCAATAAGAAAACCTGGCAAAAATCCATCCAAACCCACGAGTTACAGACCAATAGCATTGACATCAAATATATGCAAGGTAATGGAAAGGATGATAACGGAAAGGTTGTCATAGGAAGTTGAAAAGAGGGGACTTTTGGCAGGTTATCAGAGTGGTTTCAGGAAAGGCAGGAATACCATGGATTCAGTGGTAAGGTTAGAGTCTGAAATAAGGAAGGCCCAGACAAATAAAGAGTCAGTTATTGCAGTGTTTTTTGACATTGAGAAAGCTTATGATATGATGTGGAAGGAGGGGTTGTTGATAAAAATACATAAGATGGGTGTTGAGGGGAGAGTTTTCAATTGGATTAAAGATTTTTTATTTGGAAGAAAAATCCAAGTACGGATTGGGTCAGAAATGTCAAGTCAGCATACAGTCGGAAATGGTACACCTCAAGGGAGTGTGATAAGTCCGCTGCTCTTGATCATCATGATCAACAATATATTTTCAAAAGTGCCAGCAGATATAGGCAGATCACTTTTTGCAGATGATGGGGCTTTATGGAAAAGAGGGAGGAACATGGAGCACACTATAAGGAAAGTTCAAGGTGCAATAGATGAATTGGTGCAGTGGGGGTATGATTGGGGGTGTAGGTTTTCAGTGGAAAAAACACAAACAGTATTTTTCACAAGGAAAGTAATTGAGGAAGGGATGAAGTTGAAGATGTATGGGGAAACTTTAGAAAGGGTTGGATCATTTAAATTTCTGGGAGTTCTTTTTGATTCACGGCTAACATGGGCAGATCATATCAGGAGAATTGAAGAAAAGCGCAAAAAGGTAATAAATGTTATGAGATGTTTGACTGGAAGGGAATGGAGTGCAAGTTGTTCGGCATTGAAGAGGCTATATGTAGCACTGATAAGATCTGTAGTTGATTATGGCAGTGTGGCTTATGGGTCAGCAGCTAAGTCTCTTTTAAACAAATTAGATGTAATTCAGACACAGGCTCTGAGAGTGTATAGTGGCGCAATTAAGACTTCACCAGTGCCTGCACTACAGGTAGAATTGGGTGAAATGCCGCTAGAAATCAGGAGAAGGCAATTACTGACAAACTACTGGGTTAATTTGAAGGGGCACAATGATTCTCATCCCACGAAGGGAGTCTTGCAGGAGTGCTGGGAGGATGGGAGGAGCCAGAGGCAAAACTTTGCTAGAATAGCGAATAATATTGCAAAAGAATTTGGAGTATTTAATCTGAATATAAGTCCAACAGTATTTTATCCAGAGGTGGCTCCATGGATGCTTGAATGGCCTGAGGTTGACTGGTATTTGTTAGAGGCTAAAAGAAAGGAAAAGGGTATGATTGATTTGGTGAGTGCGTTTAGATGTCAGAAAATGACAGAGTATAATGATTTTACACATATATACACAGATGGTGCTAAACAACCTGAGACAGGAGCAACAGGATTTGGGGTGGCAGTACCGGCAAAAGGAAGAGGGATTAATAGAAGAACAACTCATAAGTTAGGAGTGTTCACAGTGGAAATGGTGGCAGTGTTGGTTGTGTTACGGTGGGTGGAGAAAGTTGGTCTGGATAAGGCATTGGTATGTTCAGATTCATCTTCAGTGCTAGCAAGTCTAAGGTCATTCCATTCAAACAGCCGTCAAGACATACTGTATTTAGTCCTCCAGTCAATAACAAGAATAGTTAATCAGGGAGGTCAGGTAAAGTTTATGTGGGTTCCAGCGCATGTAGGGGTGAGGGGGAATGAGAGGGCGGATGAGTTGGCTAAGAGAGCTTTAATGAAAGGAAATGTAGATATGCAGGTCAGTATCAGCAACGCTGAAGTTAAAAGTGTCGTCTGGGAAAAGACCAATGCAATGTGGCAAGAAAGGTGGGATGGAGAGGAGAAAGGGAGGCATTTTTATCAAATTCAAAATAGTGTTAGAGGTGGGAGGATGAGCAGTGGATACAGGAGAGAAGAGATTGTGTTGACAAGGTTAAGGTTGGGGCTTAGTGCATTAAATAAGACATTTTAATTGATGGGGAAGCACCAGACAGGCTTGTGTGAGGAATGTCAGGATGAGGAGGAGTCAGTGGAGCATGTAGTTCTTAGGTGTAGGAGGTATGAAGTACGGAGAGAGGAGATGATGAATAAGATGAAGGATGTTGGGGTACAGGAATTTACATTAAAAGGATTGCTTAGTATGGGAGAAGGGGCACAGATTAGGGCACTGATAGATTTCTTAAGGGGAACAGGGGTTTATGATAGAATCTGATAGACAAGCAGGGATAAAAGAATAGGGTGGTTGTAGATGAAATGGGTGTGGAAAGTTTAAAGTAAGTTTTTTTTTTTTGCGTATGATATATTGTGTTTGATTAAGTCAGGTTTAAGAGTAAGAATGTAAGGCTATTGTCTGGTCCACACTCCGAAACAGAAGGTGGCGTGTTGCTCCAATATGCTGTGTTTATCTCGCCGTTAAACAAGAAGAAGAAGAAGAAGAAGAAGAAGAAGAAGAAGAAGAAGAAGAAGAAGAAGAAGAAGAAGGAGGAGGAGGAGGAGGCTGCGGATTTGCAGAAAATCGTTCGAGCAGCCTCGCTGCATGACCTTTGACTGGGGCTGCGTTCCAATCCGAAATAAGATACTCCCTTCACTTCTTCCCCCCACTCGAGTGAGCCCTTTGAATGACGTAGCAGGCGTGTAAGCCCTTCCCGAGCGAGGGAGGGCGAAAGAGGGGACTTAGGGGGAGGGTTGTGGGAAATCGGATTGGAACGACAGACCCTCGTCGCGTTTTTTTCCGCACTTATACAGTTGTCAATCAGCCAGCGGGAAGTTTGCGTTGCCATGGAGCCGAGTGAGTTAGTTGCCTGTACGTTCTACCTTTTACAGTTCACGCGGAAGCGTATCGCAAGTAGAAGACAGCGCGCTCGTTTGACTGCTGCGGCATTTGTGACTGTTTTATGGGAAAGTAAAGCTGCTTTCACCCCGGACGTGAGATGAATTTTTCGCACGACAGATTGCATGATCAGTGCGATGGATGCATTTTGCGTGCATTCGCGTCTTTGCATTTGAATGTAATCTGTCGCGCGAAAAAATCGTTTCGCGTCCAGTGTGAAAGCGGCTTTTAGCTCCGCAACAGTCCTCATGGATGCTATAGTCAAGCTACAGCAAAAATGAACGTAAAGTCTCAAATGCTTAAAAATAATGCGAAACCGATGCCCCTCACCCCCAAACTTCGCTATTTGCATATAAATATGTCATAGATTGCACACTACTCGAACACAATTCTTAAATTGTATGGTATTTTCCCTACCACAATTCCTCCTTTTGCCATCTGAAATAAATGGCGGACGTGAAATTTTGACCGAGGGAGAATGAGCAAGGCATTCTGGGCAATATCAAAGCTTGGAGGGATGTTCGTTGTTGGCTTCGTTGGAGGGAGGATAATCGAGGGCTTGAGCAAATGAAAATGCGCCCTTCCCTCCGCAAAATTGGATTGGAACGACCCTACAAGTGGCAGCCATGTTACATCCGGGATTTTTTGGGGATTCCCCCCTCGATTGGAGGGCGAGTGAACACGACGAAGCAAGCATTTTTTCGGATTGGAACGCAGCCTAGATAGACCTGAGACGCCACAATGGCGCGCCAAAATATCTGCGCATCTCGATCTCCGCAGACCCGAAACTGTGCCAGATCTTTTCTGGCACTGTGATCTCACGACGAAACTATGGAAGGATGGAGCAAGGTTAATCTGTGACAAATGTTACGCAAATTTTGTACTGCTTTATGGGCATGTTATTTTCGTTTTTTTTGTTAAAAAAAAAGATGACAATGAAAAAAATCCATGTTATTAATCTTCTAATTATTTCAGCGTTTCAGCGTAATTATTTCAGTGTTCAAGTTTTACATTTATACATGTAAGTTTATGAATCAAAAACTTATTTTTTCAGAGGATTTACAAGGATTTTGAATTATAGCTACAATCAATCAGTCCCTGCAAAAATAAGAAGGCTGAAAAGACTCTGAATGCATGTGTGAATTGTAATCTGTACTTGTAAAGTGTTGCATGTTTGTTTTTATTTTCTTTTCATCTCTTTTTATTTTTTCTTTTCATGTCCTACTTTATGTCCCCTGGCAATTCTGTTTGCGTGTTTATTTTGTACTATTAAGAAAAACAATAAAAAAAAAAAAGATCTCCGCAGACCTTGGACAGGCGCTGAAAGCAGCTGCAGTGGTGACGAACTAACAAAGAGAGTGGGGCAGGGCAAGGAGAATTCCTGTTTGTATCAGGTAATACGCACTGTTGATAGCGCTATCTGATGGAGGAACAAATGTAGTGTAGTACAAAACCCAAAACCAGTGAAGTTGGCACGTTATGTAAATCGTAGATAAAAACAGAATACAATGATTTGCAAATCCTTTTCAACTTATGTTCAGTTGAATACACTGCTAAGACAAGATGTTTAATGTTCAAACTGAGAAACTTTTTTTTTTTGCAAATAATCATTAACTTAGAATTTAAAGGCAGCAACACATTGCAAAAAAGTTGGCACAGGGGCCTTTTTACCTCTGTGTTACATCGCCTTTCTTTTTAACGACACTCAGTAAACGTTTGGGAACTGAGGAGACCAATTTTTGAAGCTTTTCAGGTGGAACTCTTTCCCATTCTTGCTTGATGTACAGCTTAAGATGTTCAACAGTCCGGGGTCTCCGTTGTCGTATTTTACGCTGCATAATGCGCCACACATTTTCAATGGGAGACAGGTCTGGACTACAGGCAGGCCAGTCTAGTACCCACACTCTTTTACTACGGAGCCATACTGTTGTAACACGTGCAGAATGTGGCTTGGCATTGTCTTTCTGAAATAAGCAGGGGCATCCATGAAAAAGACATTGCTTGGATGGCAACATATGTTGCTCCAAAACCTGTATGTACCTTTCAGCATTAATGGTGCCCTCACAGATGTGTAAGTTGCCCATGCCTTGGGCACTAGTACACCCCCATACCATCACAGATGCTGGCTTTTGAACTTTGCGCCTATAACAGTCCGGATGGTTCTTTTCCTCTTTGGTCTGGAGGACACGACGTCCACAGTTTCCGAAAACAATTTGAAATGTGGATTCGTCAGACCGCAGAACACTTTTCCACTTTGCATCAGTCCATCTTAGATGAGCTGGGCCCAGCGAAGCCGGCGACGTTTCTGGGTGCTGTTGATAAATGGCTTTCGCTTTGCATTGTAGAGTTTTAACTTGCACTTGCAGATGTAGCGACGAATGGTAGTTACTGACAGTGGTTTTCTGAAGTGTTCCTGAGCCCATGTGGTGATGTCCTTTACACACTGATGTCGGTTTTTGATGCAGTACCGCCTGAGGGATCGAAGGTCAGGGGTTTTCAATGTTCAATGTTGGTTTTCGGCCTTGTCGCTTACGTGCAGTGATTTCTCCAGATTCTCTGAACCTTTTGACGATATTACGGACGAAATCCCTAAATATCTTGCAATAGCTTGTTGAGGAATGTTGTTTTTAAACTGTTCGACAATCAGCTCACGCATTTGTTCACTAAGTGGTGACCCTCGCCCCATTCTTGTTTGTGAAAGACTGAGCATTTCAGGGAAGCTGCTTTTATACCCAATCATGGCACCCACCTGTTCCCAATTAGCCCGTTCACCTGTGGGATGTTCCAAATAAGTGTTTGATGAGCATTCCTCAACTCTCTCAGTCTTTTTTACCACCTGTGCCAGCTTTTTTGAAACATGTTGCAGGCATCAAATTCCAAATGAGCTAATATTTGCAAAAAATGACGAACTTTACCTGTGCAAACCTTAAGTAACTTGTCTTTGCAGTGTATTCAATTGAATATAGGTTGAAAAGGATTTGCAAATCATTGTATTCTGTTTTTATTTACGATTTACACAATGTGCCGACTTCACTGGTTTTGGGTTTGTACATTATTTATCGATGCATGTTTGTGCTTAAACCTGTTAAAAAAAACCATTTCGGAAAGGATTATTTTGATGAAGAATTTTTTTCTGTTCAGTTGATATTTAAATTTCATTATGTAATTGATGGAAATCTTGAATTAAAACACTTCAGATGCGGTTAATCTGAGTTTTATGGTGAGCAAATATTGCACTGCCAACATATCTAACTGGAAATGTTGCATTACCACTTCGGCATTTTTTTTTTCAATGAGGTTGAGTGTTGTTTTAAGTAGTGTCATAAAAACTGGATACTGGCTTTTTTTTAATCACTAAAAGATATTATTGTTGTCCCGGACAGAGTGTCAGGATGTACTATGGATTTGCAGTCTTCATGCGTTTTTGTCTTGGCCCAGAAGTACCTCTGCATGAGGGAAATGATAGAAGATAAATGATAGTGATAGAAGAATAACAGTATGAATATCTTGTCAAATTTTTTGCTTCAGTAAACCGATTGTTCTTCACTACTAATTTGAATACCATTGGCTCAGGATAGATGAAGTGGTTGCTACTGAGGACAACAAATTTTTCAGTCACAAGAGA
Organism: Gymnothorax reevesii; assembly: GCA_029721435.1. Taxonomy (NCBI): domain Eukaryota; kingdom Metazoa; phylum Chordata; class Actinopteri; order Anguilliformes; family Muraenidae; genus Gymnothorax; species Gymnothorax reevesii. The sequence continues at coordinate 53,737,530 of CM056574.1, forward strand.
GCATTTTTAGAACTGCTGGATAGATAGTATGGGCAAGTGTATAGAGCAGTTTGCACAGTTTTGCACTAAGCTGAGGAGTTTCATTTATGCAAGTCTTGAAAAACTGGGTTGAGAGTTGGGACTGAACTCGCCAGTATTGTAAACTGTGTTTGAGGTCCGCTTGCTGGTGAATATTCAATAACTGTTCAGGGTGTGCCATCTAGTGAGAGAATAGTGTCACTATGTTCATAAATAGAGCAGCTCCATGTTCGCTGGCATCAACATCAGCACTAACGGGTTATGGGTCGGACTGGAACGTACGTATACATACTTGCACGTATGAACTGAAGATGTAAAAACCATCGTTGAAACCAGTGACCACAAAAATGGTCAAATGTTATTTCAAACAGTACAAATGTTACTTCAATTGTATTTCATTGTGATTCCACATTAATTCTTTGTAAATTTTCTTGATGCAAATGAAATTACTTCAGTCCATTTATTCATGCGCTCATTATTCTTTGTAAATTATGTACTGCACAACAGGCTGGGCCATGAAGTTATGTACTCGAATATTCCTCAGCTGTTTAACTTTTCTGAAAGGTAATGCTGGCAGACAGATGCTGATGACTTAGCGAGCCTGTATTGTAATTAGTGAAGATATCACATTTGCTCATGAACCTTGCATTAGGCAAACACTAGCTTTGCTAAGCAGTAATTGCATTTAAGCTAGACTGCAAACAGTGGCATATCGCATTCATCAACATATGTTTCTCTTTTTAACATTATATTTCGATGGAATGCTTCTTCGTGTTTGATTGTTTGACCAAGAGCAACATTTTAAAATAGTACCGTATTAGCTTAGACCTGGTAGTGAAAATAGCCTGGAAAACGAGGTAGGTTACCTTTATTAGATTGGGAATTCGTAGCATCAGGCGAACCTCAATAAAATCGTTGGCTAGTTTAACTTTTTTCTGATGAAGACACACGGAATGCACACTTGTCCACTGGCTCACTCACTGCCTTTATATTGTTTTCAATCTAGAACATTCACAACATAATGCCGCACATAGTGGGTGAGTGTACATTTTGAACGTGCCCTATTCATCTCCATGGAAACTCAGTTGAGCTCTGAGATGTCAAATCAGCCAATCATAGAGGGCCATGGCAGGTCTGGTTTCCCACACACATTGAATCACTGAGTCACTTCGTGAAAGAAATCCTTGCTCGTGCATACCTCAGACTCCTGCTTCTCACGCAAAAAACATTCATCCTGTCACAAATGTAACCACATCATTCAAGGCACAAGACTTTGCTGAGTGCGCAGATGTCTTTTTTATTTCTCTGAGTGATATTATGTTGGAGTTACCATGATATCAAAATTCTGTGTGTTTGCTGTTCTCCCAAAAATTCTTGGGTGTTTTATGAATGGGAAAGATGGAAAAAGACGTGCCTCATGTCCTTTGGCTGCTCCCTGAGGCAAACCCATGTACTTCTGTGCTACAAAAACTATAGTACTGTGCCAACAATACATTTTCCTACATTTTTGGGAAATTTCATGCAGAGGGATTCAAATTTGTGGAAGTTATAGTGATATTAACAGTATTTTTTTGCTGCCTCTGTGCTCCGAGCTCTCACTTTAAGTGTGACATCACGCACTCTAGCAATGAGAACCCAACTCCCATTCTTTTCAATGGGAAAATATTTGTTGGTTTTTTGGGAATAGTTCAGATACCGCGTGACAAAACTCAAACAAAATCGAAAGGCTTCATCCTCTAATCTCTATCAACGTGCATGTGAAATATCAAAAGGATCAAAGAAGAATTGCAGTCTCTAGAGCGTTCACAAGAAAAGCTCTACGGACACTGACGCGCAATTACCGAAAATCCATAGTACCCCGGACACTCCGCTACAATTAGGGCCGGATTAACACAGTGCTATGCCCCAGTGCGACCAATCATGAAATACCCCCCCCCCACCCCCCAAAAAAATATTGGCTTGTAGAAGGCAAAAATGGACCACTCTTCTCTTTGATAATTCTCTTTGATAAACAACTTCACTGGCATACAGCAATAATGACAGCTAAAGCACCAGCTGAACAAGCCTTCAAAAGATTGCCAATGGTGATAATACCGGTGCCTTCAAGAACAGTGGCACCCCTGCTGCCTTCAGGGACAGTGCCCAAAATCTAAAGGGATGATCTGGGGTTAAATGGGCAAAATGTGATTATTTTTCCAAAAAGTTTTTTTTTAAATAAAAATATTCTATAATAACCCACCATTAATAATCGCTAATTGCTAAATGGATTAAGAACTGAACTCAACTTTTCAATCTGGTCATGCATTTTCCATTGATTTCCTAAGGTATTACTTTTTCCACGTTTCCCATGTTTGTGGCAGCCATAACTTTTTTATTCATCATTGAAAATCAATTAAATTTGGGCTGCAGGTACTTTACTTCATTAGAAATGCAATGACTTGGGCAAAATTTCCCTATCTGTTACATATTTTGAATATTTTGAGTATTCGTCAGATTCTGCGCAAAATAATTTCAAAATGTGAGTAAAATGCCTCAAAATCACAAAACTGATAAACTGGGCAAAGAATGGCTTTTTCATTGCATTTGGATAAGCAATGGCTTTTAAATGATGAAATAAACTGAATTCTATCATTCAGTTAAAGAGGAATTGGTGCCATAAGTTTTCTGCATATTTAATGAGCTTGCTTGGTTTCCATGGCAACTGCATAAACAGAAAAATGCCAACTTTATATATGATAACCACCAAAAAAGATGCACCTCTTTAGATTAATTCTGAGTTGTTTCCTGATATCATTTTTCATTTAACCCCAGATCACCCCTTAATTATGAGTACTTTCCATCCAGTCACTAAAATGGCACTTAGCTCGGGTATTGAAATTTATGGCAACAAAGGCCACACATTTACATTTACTAAATACTGAGAACTAAAATTGTCTGGCAGAGGGTTTTAAAAAGGGAAAGGCTTCGTGCAGTGAACTCACTATTTTCTGCTTCTATGATCATGCTAACGTTCTCCGTCTCCGAGTTCAGCTGTTGCCGTCATCCCACCTACGACAGGCTCCCGTTAACGTCAGCTAATGTTATGCGCTGCTGCATCTGCCTCATTAGCATTCGCCTCTAACGTACATGGCTAACATTTGTAACCGAAGCACTTCCTCTAGCGCTGGAGGAACGGAATTGACGGGCGGAACAGTTGCCTCTCTATGGACTGCTCCTTTGCCGCGAGTAATGTTGAAAAGGCAAGATATTTCTGGTCTCAAGCCCTCGATTATCCTCCCTAAAACGAAGCCAACAACGAACATCCCTCCAAGCTTTGATATTGCTCAGAATGCTTTGCTCATTCTCCTTCGGTAAAAAAATTTACGCCCGCCATTTTTTTCTGATGGCAAAAGGAGGAATTATGGCAGGAAAATTACCGTACAAATGAAAGAATTGTGCTCGAGTGGAGTGTAATTTTTGACAGAGTAATATGCAAATAGCGAAGTTTGGAAGTGAGAGGCATCAGTTTCGCATTATTTTTAAGCATGTAACATTACGTTCATTTTTGCTGTGGCTAGCCCATAGCATCCTCGAGGACTGTTGCGGAGCTTACAGCCGCTTTCACACTGGACGCGAAACAATTTTTTCGCTCGACAGATTACATTCAAAGTCAATACAAAGACGCAAAGTCTTTGTATTGACTTTGTATGTAATCTGCGTCTTTGTATTGACTTTGAATATAATCTGTCGCGCAAAAAATGTGTTTCTTGTCCGGTGTGAAAGCAGCTTCATTTTCCCATAAAACAGTCGCGAGTGCCGCAGCAATCAAACGAGCAAGCCATCTTCTTCTTGCCATAAACATGCGATACAGCGTCCGCTGAGCTGTAAAAGGTGAAACGTACAGGCAGCTAACTCAGTCGGCACCAAGGCAACACAAACTTCCCGTTGGCTTGTCGACAAAGGTCGCAGCGCGGAAGACACGCTGCGAGGGTCTTTCCAATCTGTTGTCCAACAATCCTCCCCCTAAGTTCCCTCAATTGCCCTCCCTCACTCGGGAAGGGCTGATTCGCCTGCTACGTCATTCAGAGGGCTCACTCGAGTGGAGGGAAGAAGTGAAGGGAGTATCTTATTTCGGATTGGAACGCAGCCTCAGAAAAGTCGAGAACGTGCTTACATATGAGGACCCGTTGGTGTTCGCATAGCCTGAATATAAATAAAAGATTTTGTCTTTGCCGAGAAACGAGGCATTAATGATTTAAAAGAGAATTATCGGAATCAATAATTTGTGGCTGTCAAAAAAAATTATTCACAGATTTATCAGCGTGTCTTTTTCAATTATTATCTATGGAGAAATTCCTTTTTGGCCCCCATGGCACCACGTGATCTGCAATATCAGACTCGCCGCTAGGACCACGTCGGGATGTGTTACAGACCCTACTTGCGTGTCCAGTTCTCCTTGTAGGTTCATGGTTGTAACTGACAAGTGTTTACTTCCTGGTGGGTGGGCACTTGTCTAAAGTCTAAAATCATTGGTATACCAGTAAAATAATCACTAACGTTTGGCGATGACGTATTTTATGCGCTGGCTCAGCCGCCTAGTACCTCTGCTGTTAACACAGTCCTTCATACCAGGAATGCAGCAAAAACAGACTGATCAGTTCAATAAAGTCAATAATGTACCCATATATATGCCCATCTCCCAAATTTTAGCCTTCACTCATTCACTTAAAATAACCAAAGGTGCTCTTTCTGTTCTCCTTACAAGAAACAAACTGTTGAGCTCTTGTTTTTCCTCTGCCTCGTTTTTATCGAGGCAGTGACTCTCTGACCCATTCACAAAGATACTGCAGTATTTTTGGTTATGCTGTATGACCGATCACTTATTAAATAAACTACAGTACCCTTTTGATTATTTATCTATCTAGTTAGCTTATGTTACGGACTCAGAAGGATTTCAGCCACCTCAGATGCATACGACTGTTATTTGTACCTCTGTGGCAAAGGCAAGATATGACACAGCTTGAATGACAAACATTGCCCCGAGGCACACATTCTTTGCTACTTATACCATAGTCTGGGTGAATACTCGATTCTGATTGGCTGCAGGGTGTCCGTCAAAAAGAGTGGAAGGACCATTATCTACAGAGAATAGCTGGATTGCTGACGCGATAGAGAACTGCGTTGTGAGGTTGAAGCAAGCGGAAGTGATCGAGCGGCCATTTTACTATGCCAGCTAGTAAGCAACCATTATGTATTATTCTATGGCAGAGAAGCACTGATGTGCAGCCTTGCAATGCGGAGTGACATTTTTTGGGGGATGTGGTGAGACAGTGCCCTGGCTGTAGTGAAGACGGATACTCATAAATTAATTTCAACGAATACATTGCTTATTATTAGCCACTGGCGAGCTATCTTAATGGCAGATAATGTGTCAGTGCTAGCCCAGCTAACGGTTATTTTTAGAACAATTGAAATTAATGTTCGCTACCGTGATCCATCAAGTTAGCCTAAAGCTACCTAGATTACCGCACTGAAGTTAACCAGATCAATCAATGTCACACGGCATAAATGAGATTATCCAGTAAAACTGCTGTGTAAGGCTGCCTATAATATTAGGCCAGATTAACTAGACAACAAAATCAGGTGTTGACTGGTCTAATTTTTAAGGCAAATTTATGCCTGTGACGGTGCATTCAGGAACCACATGCAAGAGAGGGAAATCCAGAAATCGTATGCCTTTAATGAAGTCTGAATCAAAACCAAAAAACACAAGAATTGCCTAGCCACAACACGAAATCCAAAAACAGTGTCGATAAGACAGGCAGGGATCGGAACCAGGAAGACAGATAAGCAAAGGTACATAAACGGTAGGCAAAAAGTCATTGTCGATGAACAAAGCCAAGGATCATACACAGGGCCTCCAAACACAGAAATCATGGTCATAAAAAATGGGTCGAAATCCAGAAAGACAAAAACAATACAAAAAGGGCTATGGCAAGAATTGACGTCGGACAATCCAGTAGAAGAGAAACTACTCAATGGCATACAAGGCGCTCTGCACAAAGAAATATTGATCAACGTTCTGACAAGGAGCTGGCTGTGAAAAGACTGCTTTAATAGACAAGAGGGAAGTCACATGTGATGCAGGGAACAGGTTAATTGGATCAAACTAATTACAAAGTAATGAACATGAGGAAGTTCCTGATTACAAGAAATTGGCAAAAGCCAAAACGCGGACAGGGATCTCAGAGACAGCCAACTGACAAACATACGGCTCCGGTTAGGGAGTTCTACCATGCACAGAGTGAGAGGCAGAACAGTGATTAGCCAGGTGCAGAAAACCTGCTTGAAGCACAGCAAAGTAAATTGACATGAAGGCAAGGGGCAGGGACTAGAGCAGAGCGAGTGCTGAGAGCTTGTTAGTCAATTAGTAATGTGCAGCTATACAATCCCTAGTGCTTGTTAGTAAGTTAGTATTATAAACAATGTTTGTCTTGTTAGTAAGTTTAACTAAAACAACAAACTGTTAGTATTGTTAGTAAAATAAAAAAGGTGAAGGAAGTAAGTGAGATTGGAAGGAATGGTTGAAATCCCAGAAACCATGAAATCACCCAAAAGTGTGGCACACAATACTGGGGCAGTGAGCGATCACATGACAAAAGACCAGACAGGGGGAGACAAAGTGCAGTGCATGGTATGAGACAAAACATGGACCGGAATATAACTGAGGGAATGGACTATGGGAGAATATGCAGGAATAAACTGGTACAAAACATGACAGGGATAAAGACATGACAAAACATGAACAGAACAAGGCAGAATCATAACAATGCCAGCACTAAAAAAGGTTAATGTTCTGCTGACACTCAATTACCGTTGACGGACAAATTTAATTCTGCCAGGTTATCAATGAGGATGTAACGTTAGAGCTACACGCATAGATAATGTGATTCACACTCGACAATGAATAGCATGCGGTTTTACATATCTCCACAACGCACAACTCACTTCACTTCTCATGTGAACGCTGATTTAGCGACCTTGATAAGTTTACATTGTGTTCTCTTCAGCGAACCTTCTTTCGCTTCACAGGAAAATTATCCTAGCTTCATGGCAGCTACTGAGTGAAGACAGTGCAAGAGAAAACTGATGGCTGGTGAGTTTGAGATGCCAAACGCAGCGGCCAAAATAAAATGGAGAACCGCAGATGAGTGACACACAAATAAAATAAGAGAGCGAGAATCGCACTTCCAACGAACCTAGATGTCGTACGAGGCAAGGAAGCAAGCTGAGCTCGACAGGACAAAAAGAAAGGGAAAAAACAGAAAGATTCCCTTGCTATCTTGAACTTCTCCTCAAATATGCAGCTAAACCCTCAACAACTCTCTTACTAGAGACCTTACCGGCTAAAGTGCAAACATTACACTGACACTCTAGCAAGGGAAGTGAGGTGGAACTAGGGCTTAAATAGAATCTGAGCGATGCCCCCAATTAATGCCAGCTGGACCAGGAATCTGATTGAGAGCAAAACGATATCGTCCCGGACGAGAGGAACAAAGAAAGCTCTCAAAAGCCTCCAAACACATACGTTTTGCGCAATTGAATCTCAGACCCAGTGTTTCTAAAATAAAGACAAGATGCCTACGGAGCCCTGGAGGTGACATGGATATATATTTTTTATCTCGCACGCGCGACTTATTTTTCGCGCGACTAACTGCATTTCACTTGCACGGAGCCCACTTGCGCGAAAGATTGGAGGGTGTGCCGGTGTCTTAAGTAAACTGAAGGTATTTTGTTAAATGTCGTTTATTTGATACGGCATACATATCTATTTTTAATTGTTTGTCCTGATCGACAGTAGTCAGCGTAATTTTATCCATTAATTATAGATTATACTACTCTTACCTTGACAACTTGTCCGTCATCATGGCTAGCTATAGCTAATACCATTACGCTTCACCAGGGGTGTCCTAAGTTTTTTCACCAAAGGCCATGTACGGAAAAATGTGAAAGTCCAGCCAACTCCAAGCAGGGAACGTTCTAAAATATGTTGTGATGTGTTATAGTTCACAAAATCAATGAATTGTAGGTAACTAACGTTACTCGTTGATCATCAGAGGCGATGCAAAACAGCAACGGGCGTATTCGTACCAAGGGACAGTTTACATCAATCATCAATTTATCAAGTTCCCATCTCAAAAAGCAATTTTATTCCTTAGATATGAAACACTGATTCATTTTTTACTTGTTTAATATGCCAATCATTTCTAGTTAAAACAGATATTCTGCTTTAATCCTTGTTAAGTTTGTTCAACACTACAATGTAGTGATTATTAATTTACTGTTCTCCAGAAAGATGGATGATGACCTCCGGACTTTCCTGCAGCAACGCCTGGTTACTGAGGACACCATTGAGCAGATGGAAAAAAAGGTAAATTGAAGCTTGTGTTTTAGCTAATTTGATTATTCATAAGTAGCACCATATGATCCAGAAGAACTTGTTACACAGTGGATATAGAAACGGTTATCTTTTGCTTGGTTCTATATGCACAGCGTACCAAGTTCTATAGGAGCACATACCATTGTTTTACACACAGCTAGCTCCTGTTGCCATCTAGATTATGTTACCATGGTTATGGCAATGATATGTTATGACATTAATATTACTAATAATAAAACCCTATTTAGAGTAAAAAGTATACTTTTTCAATGTTCATGATTCAAAATAAGCCATGTATAAATTGGTATTTGCTAAATTCTGTACTCCTCTTTCAACTTATTTTTTGACATTAGGCTGTTTTATTACTGGATCTTTTATATGATGTAATATAAACAAACATAGCAAGACTGGGAAGATAATCCCTTTTCATTATTCTTATAGTCTCATATTTTGTGTTGCAGATTGATGCCTCAGTTATTCCTCTTATTGCGGAGAGTGATCTTTCAAAGTACCTCCCCAGTTATGGGGATAGGGTTGCTGTGATGGCCTTCTGCCGAAAAAGGAGTAATGACTCAAGAAAGGACAAGATTATCGACCGAATTAAAGGCAGGTTTTTAGGAGAGGTACAAGGTACTCCAAGAGCAGCACCATCGACATCCACTCACATTAGGGCAGCTTCCAGGCTTGGAAACAAACATGGAGAAAAAAAAAAAGGAGGATAGAATTGGGGTGGATGGACTATGATTCTGCAGAGCGGCGTTATAAGCAAGTACGAGCTGCTAAAGGAGGAGGTGCAAGATCCTTGACAATTGAAAAAACTAAAACTGTTGATGAAATCAGAATACTAGCAGAGGCCATTTATTTTCCCGATGGACATAATAAAAGTAAAAAGCTCTCTGACTATCAGACAGAACTCAGGGACTTTGCACAGTGTCAGCTTGATTCTTCCAGCACTTTGGAAGCACTTTATGAACATACTAAAGTTCGTCTGCTTAGATTATATCTTTGCACAAAATGTACCAAAGACGCAGACCAGTCCTCAAGGTCTTCTACCTCCCAGTTCTCTGCTTCTCCACACCCTGCATCCCAGTTCCCTGCGACACAATGCTATTCACTCCAGCCACCTGCCTCACAGCACGCTGCCCTCCAGCCACCTGCCTCACAGTACGCTGCCCTCCAGCCACCTGCCTCACAGCACGCTGCCCTCGAGTCACCTGCCTCACAGCACGCTGCCCTTGAGTCACCTGCCTCACAGCACGCTGCCCTCGAGTCACCTGCCTCACAGTACGCTGCCCTCGAGTCACCTGCCTCACAGTACGCTGCCCTCCAGCCACCTGCCTCACAGCACGCTGCCCTTGAGTCACCTGCCTCACAGCACGCTGCCCTCCAGCCACCTGCCTCACAGCACGCTGCCCTCGAGTCACCTTCCTCACAGCACGCTGCCCTCGAGTCACCTGCCTCACAGCACGCTGCCCTTGAGTCACCTGCCTCACAGCACGCTGCCCTCGAGTCACCTGCCTCACAGTACGCTACCCTCGAGTCACCTGCCTCATAGCACACTGCCCTCGAGTCACCTGCCTCACAGCACGCTGCCCTCGAGTCACCTGACTCACAGTACGCTGCCCTCGAGTCACCTGCCTCACAGCACGCTGCCCTCGAGTCGCATATATACATAAACGCTGGCACCCCAGAAGTACATATATTTATTGCTATACTTTTGTATATTGCCCTGACAACTAGTTTATGTTGGATTCAACTTATATAATTTCAGTGTTGTCTTCGAAACCTATGGATGATATATTTCTTCAGGTATTCTACAGATGTTTCGTCAACACATCAACAGGAAATGGGTATTTCATAACTTCTTTTGCCAAGCTACAGTTTTTGATAATCATGGATAGTTTCTGGCTTACAATCTTACCAGTAAAAGTCCTGCAAATAACATTTTTTACATAGGTATAAATAAAGTCAAAGTATCTAAAAATTGTACCTGAGTATGTACAGTTATACAAATACAGTAGTCTGTTAACAATGTAATTTTATGAACATGCTCCATACAGTACTGAGCTGGAGATGAATTTGGATGACACACTGCCAGTTATTCCTCAATGTAGTAGTCCAACTGCACTACAGCATGTAAGTACATCATCCATTGTTGATTTTCTTTGACAAATTAATAGTTTGGAAGTACTGTATTGCATATCTACCTTACACAGTAATTTATGTCTCTGAACCCTAAGGGCCCATTCGTACACCTCCCGCTACCCGTTGTCTAAACTCTATACCCGCAAATTGCGTGTTTAGGAACCTACTAAATCCGCTAATGCCATCTTAAGGCCACTATACCCGTTACCCATTATGCCAAACCCGTTACTTGCCTTGGAGGTGTGCCCATGGGGCGTGTTCTTTGCGCTATCCCTGAACTCGGTATCTTACGAGCGTGGGTTTAGGAAATAGCATTGCGGGTGGTCAGACCACCCGCTACCCGCTACTACGGTTCATGCATGAACATGCCCAAGCGGCTTCAATACGGCCCCACTTGGACACACGTGGACGTGCACAGGCGGCATCAGCTCCTGGGAGGACGTGAGGAGGTGCCACATATACAGACTTGCCGTCTTTTGACCTCATGCACGAGCAGCTTAATTTTGTCTTCGGAGAAAACCCCTTTTCCATAGCGGGTTTAGGAAAGCAGATTTAGGAAAGCGCAAACTGCTCTTAAAGGCAATGGCAGTTGGCGCGCTGATTGGTTTATCACATGGAACACCCTAACCACTCCTATGCATAATGTAGCGGGTTTAGCAGGTGAAAACGCGGGTTTAGCAGGTGCGCAAGATACCAAATTTTACGGGGGAACGCCCCTTGCGCAACCCTAAACCCCTAAATAGCGGGTATAGGGTGATTTGCTGAAGATTGGGCCCTAAATGTTTATTGAAATAGAAAATTTAACAATATACGTTTAAGACTTCAGATGAGCGTTTTAATCACTGTTGGTAACACAGACCCACCTACTGTATACAAGCAGACTAGAGAGCAGAAAGCGGACACAGCAGGAGAAAGATCAGAAGATGGCCCGACCTTCACATCACTGAGGTATACTATCTATATTGAGTGTCAGTTATAATGAATACATAACTAATATAAATATTCAATTCAACTCAACTTTGTTTGTATAGCACATCTCATACAGGTGTAAACTCAATGTGCTGTACAGAACATAAAAAAATCCCAGCCATTAAAAAGCAATCAGCAGTTCAAGTGAATCCCCCCAAGCACACGCACACACACAAGTAAAGTGCAAGTTGTTTGCACTCTGTAGAGAAACACTCAAAGGTAGTGTTTTCACACTATTCTTCAAAGAATTGTCCACTGACTTCAGGTCACTTGGCAGCTTGTTCCATAGCGAAGCACCATAGTGGCTTAATGCACCTGCATCTGATTTACATTTTACTTTAGGCACATTTAAAAAGCCCATAATTGAATATCTGAGCAACCAGATGGGTGAAAGTGAGTGAGCATGTCATAAATATACTGGGGTGCCATACCATTCGGGGATTTATAAACAAGTAACTGCATGATGTCATAATGGGCAAATTATGACTTGAGTGTTGTTGAATCAACATATAAGGCGCATTTTCACCAGTAAGAGGCTTATTTAGTGTTCTGACCTCATTGTCATTTCCGGTGAAACAGGTCATGTTTCAAAAGATTCCTACTCACCTAGTCCTTATAGAGTTAATTGACTCATTTTTATTTGCTTTTCACCCTTAACTTGATTTGATAGTGACATTTTAGATGACAGTGATCCTGAGGAGGAGATTGAAATGCTGTCACCTCCTTGCCCAGACAGTCCATTCAGTGTGAGTAATGACCATCTACATTAATTGTAGCACATTTATGTTTATCTTCTAGTTGTTCAGAGAGAGTAATTATGTCATTTTTTAACTCCTTTCCAAAAGGCTTTTGATGACCTTGGTGAAGTTTTGAACGACTTCAGATGAAACAACACCTGTGAATACTCTTCTTTGACAGTTGTGGACAGAAGAAAACACATTTTTTCAAAGTGCCATCACTGCACTTGGTAATGTTCCTATAATTTTTTTCTGTGTAGGAATGGAGAATCCCCTTTACCATTACATCAGTCCTCAATGGCTGCAAGCAGTTACAGTTGAGATTGTGTTTTCAGAACCAAATGCAGAAAACTGAGACTTCAAGTAGTGAAGAATGAAGATTTATATCATCATTGTCCTTTTCAGGTAAAGGTTACTTTGATTGGCACATACGCCCAAAAATTGAGTTTGTGGGTGAACTGGCAGAGGACCATGGTGGGCCAACAAGAGAATTTTTCAGGTATGACATTGATTCTGATTTTTGTACGCATACACTCTCTTCCAAAAATGTAACTCAAATATAAGAAGACAATATTTTACAAGCAATTCCTCCCAATTCTGCCTTTATGAAGTAGACCACTGGTAGGCGCCTTCTTACTAACCACAACTATACTATTCTTTTTGTGTAAAAGGCTTCTGATGAAGGAGGTCAAGTCCATTGGAGTCTTTGAGGGACAGGAAGGAAACCTCTTCTTCACATATAATCAGTCTGCTTTTGACAAAAAATCTTATTACACAGCAGGAAGACTGACTGCCTGGTCTCTTGTGCGTGGTGGTCCAGGTCTCAGGTCCTTACACCCCACATTGTTTAGGATGATGTGTGAGGTAGAAGTTGATGTGCAAAACTTCCAGTGTGAGGTATTGCCAGACAGGGATGTCCAGGAAAAACTCCTGAAGGTTTTTTTTTTTTTTTTTTTTTTTTACATTTACACCATCGCCAGATGTTCATATTTGAATCTTGCTGTTCTCCTGTTCTGAAGTACATTTTGTGTTTTTTTGTGTCTTAGATCCAACAGTGCAAAAAAGACAAAGACTGGAACTGTCTTTGTCCAACTTTGGAAGACTGGATAGCTGACTGTGGAGTACCAGATGTCTATGGAGCTAGTGTCCGAAATCTTCCACAGAGTTTTGGACAGGTTGTGAGGCACTTCATTTTCCACAGGTACCACTGTCAGTGTACAGAGTTTGTAGATTGCACTGTATAAAAGTAAAAAGTATTTATGAAAGGTTGGCTCGAGAATTTGATGACTTTCATCTGTGTTTTTGTGTTCATCTATCTAAAATGACGAGGCACTGCAAGGTGCTTCTTCTTTCACATACCTGAACATTGCATCCGCTCATTAAAACCTACTTTTGGGTGAAAAGAGCTGTCTGGTGACTCCATGTGTACCAGAGGAGACAAGTGGCAGTCTACATCCTCCCACATGAGAGCTATAGGGGTTAGCAGTGTGAAATATTACAAGGGAAGGGAACATGTGGGAACCGGAAAATTGGGGCAAAAAGGGACAAAAATGGAAAAAGATCTGAAATAGTGTCTTGAGGACTTGTATTTACATAACTCCTGTTTACTCTAAGGTCAGCTAACATGATGAACCAGTTCATAGATGGTATGAACTCATGTGGAAGACTGTGGGACACAGTGAAGAGACACTGGAAGGCTTTCCTGAAGGTGTTCACACATGAAGAAGGACCACTGACAAGATCAGCATTCCGGGAACTATTCTCAGTCCTGTGCAGTGTGGAGGGGACAAACCGCAGAGATACTGAGGAGGACACAATGTTTTCATGGGAATGCCTCCTCAACACAATTGAAGGTGTGTGTTCTTTGTTGTGTAATTACAACAATTACACAAATTTTTCCCAAGAAAAAATATTAAGCTTGTTTATAAATGGCTTCAGCAGTTTGTAAAATGTATTTTTATGGAAAAGTGTTTGATTCTAAATTTATCAGAGAAATGGATTTGGAGATGTGGGGGGTAAGAGTTAAAAGTTATTGATGTTGTTTACCTGTGATTGAATGCAGACTGGAGAAAGATTGTTGATCATTCACCATAGGATTCATAATTTTTCGTTCATGTTCTTTTACTGCGCTTCTACCAATAGCACTCTGTTCAACACTCTGGCATTGAACTTGCCTTTGAGATAAGCTTTGTAAATTAAACATTATTTCAACCGGTCAGAATGATCAAATGTGTCAGTTCAATATAGCTAGCACATCTGTAGCGTTTGGAAGTGTTTCCTATGAAGATAACATCCTAAGTAAGTTTCCTGATAACTTTCCTAAGTAGACAACAAATGGGTTAGGGTACATGTACGATAATTACACACAAAGTTTTACTCATGAAATATAAAGTTTTAAATACATTACACAGCGACAAACCCTGGGGTAGACATTCAGAAAAAAAAGTAAACTCATGGTCTTACAGTCATATATAGCTGCATGTTAAAGATGTGAAGTCACAGCAACTGAAGCAGCAGTTACTACACAAGGAAAGTACTTCAATGAATGACATTACAATTAGCCTTTATTGTTCAGATTCTGCTAATTTCTTCCCTTTCCTTAAAAGCTACTATAGACAACATTCAGCAACCAAATGTTATACAATACATTCACAAACCAGTGGTTTACACATTTTCTTACTGTATTCCTCACCTATACTGATCAGACGTTATTTAAGTACATATTTCTGACAAATAGACTATTCTGAATGGACAATGTGTCACTCAGTAACAAAAAATACTACTGAATTGATAGGAAATCACATGAGAACAAGTTAGAAACTGTACCCTCGCAGGAAAAGATTCTTTCAGTAAAGGGTAGCAAAGGCATGTAAATCTTGATACAAGTTACAAGTTGTATGTAATTAATTGAATATTACAGTATTCTAAAACTACAAAATGTTTACAAAAATACTATTCAAATTATTTAACAAAACATATGATTGGGGAGAGGGGCACACTCTTCTCTCGACAGACATAGTGGGATAGGGACCCTATCCGCACTGAGAGAGACACACAACACAAAATATTACCCAAACAATTGGGGACAGATAACATCCCTCAGTGACATATGGAAATCCAGTGCATCTGATATATTGTTTGGAAAGCCTAACCCTGATTCTTCCATGGTGATGGTACAGAGATCAAAAATGTCCTCGTCACATGGGATGGCTGTTAGGAATTTGCAGGTCTGCTTGGCTGTAGCCAGGTCAATGGCATTAACATGGACTATGTGGTCATCTGCACCCCACAAATGCGATGCAGAAAACATGATGTTTGGTATCCCACTGAGCACAGTATGGTTCCTAGATGGCCGGATGTGATGTGTGTTCCAGACATTTTGTATCTCATTTAACTGCTCCGGAAAAAAATGAGAGATGCAGGTCATACATTACTCGTAAAAGAGAGTGAATGACACAGATACACAGAGACAGAGAAAAGTACTCAGAGAAAGACGGAGAGCAAGAGAGACAAAAAGACCGTGGAGGAGAACTAAAAAGTATTTCACATTAAAATGACATATGCAGTACTTTATGAATTGCAGGTCAAAGTTTACTCTGAAGCTACATTTTCTAATCAAATTCTTCCTGCCTGCAACTTTGCAGGTATAAGGGTATATGTAGTGCATTTGAATGAGCCGCAGTGGAGTCATTTTACTTTTTTTGCAAATGCAAACATTGCAGCATAGTAATATGCACTCCACTCTGAGCTTCATCATCCAATGATGACAATAACAATGATTGACCTGTGCTGACCGAAAGTGACCCTGAACCACAAACTCCCACCTGTGGTGAAACTCTGGAATCACAATGCCTAATTTTTCCCTCTCAACCCCATCTATTAGTTGTAAATACAAAACCCAAAACCAGTGAAGTTGGCACGTTATGTAAATCGTAGATAAAAACAGAATACAATGATTTGCAAATCCTTTTCAACTTATATTCAATTGAATACACTGCAAAGACAAGATGTTCAATGTTCAAACTGAGAAACTTTATTTTTTTTTCTGCAAATAATCATTAACATAGAATTTAAAGGCAGCAACACATTGCAAAAAAGTTGGCACAGGGGCCTTTATACCACTGTGTTACAACGCCTTTCCTTTTAACGACGCTCAGTAAACGTTTGGGAACTGAGGAGACCAATTTTTGAAGCTTTTTAGGTGGAACTCTTTCCCATTCTTGCTTGATTTACAGCTTAAGTTGTTCAACAGTCCGAGGTCTCCGTTGTTGTATTTTATGCTTCATAATGCGCCACACATTTTCAATGGGAGACAGGTCTGGACTACAGGCAGGCCAGTCTAGTACCCACACACTTACTACAGAGCCATGCTGTTGTAACACGTGCAGAGTGTGGCTTGGCATTGTCTTGCTGAAATAAGCAGGGGCGTCCATGAAAAAGACGTTGCTTGGATGGCAACATATGTTGCTCCAAAACCTGTATGTACCTTTCAGCATTAATGGTGCCCTCACATATGTATAAGTTGCCCATGCCTTGGGCACTAATACACCCCATACCATCACAGATGCTGGCTTTTGAACTTTGCGCCTATAACAGTCCGGATGGTTCTTTTCCTCTTTGGTCCGGAGGACACGACGTCCACAGTTTCCAAAAACAATTTGAAATGTGGACTCGTCAGACCACAGAACACTTTTCCACTTTGCATCAGTCCGTCTTAGATGAGCTTGGGCCCAGCGAAGCCGGCGGCGTTTCTGGGTGCTGTTGATAAATGGCTTTCGCTTTGCATTGTAGAGTTTTAACTTGCACTTGCAGTGTTCCTGAGCCCATGTGGTGATGTCCTTTACACACTGATGTCGGTTTTTGATGCAGTACCACCTGAGGGATCGAAGGTTGCGGGCATTCAATGTTGGTTTTCGGCCTTGTCGCTTACGTGCAGTGATTTCTCCAGATTCTCTGAACCTTTTGACGATATTATGGACCGTAGATGATGAAATCCCTAAATTTCTTGCAATAGCTCGTTGAGGAATGTTGTTTTTAAACTGTTCGACAATCAGCTCACGCATTTGTTCACTAAGTGGTGACCCTCGCCCCATCCTTGTTTGTGAATGACTGAGCATTTCAGGGAAGCTGCTTTTATACCCAATCATGGCACCCACCTGTTCCCAATTAGCCCGTTCACCTGTGGGATGTTCCAAATAAGTGTTTGATGAGCATTCCTCAACTCTCTCAGTCTTTTTTGCCACTTGTGCCAGCTTTTTTGAAAAATGTTGCAGGTATGAAATTCCAAATGAGCTAATATTTGCAAAAAATTACAAAGTTTACCTGTTCGAACATTAAGTAACTTGTCTTTGCAGGGTATTCAATTGAATATAGGTTGAAAAGGATTTGCAGATCATTGTATTCTGTTTTTATTTAGGATTTACACAACGTACCAACTTCACTGGTTTTGGGTTTTGTAATAAACAGATACAAAGTGGTTGTCCTTTTAAGCCACTGTCCCACATATACATTAGGTTAATAAATATTACATTTATTTATGAATTTATCTTAATGCTAAAGACATGGGTACATACAGATATATGCAGGCATATGAGGGCCCAGTTCTCTTGCAACCAGATAGATCTACTTAACATACATTAGAGCAATAATCTTCTCGCTGTAAATGATAATTTACATGAGATAATGGGATTCAGACTATTCAAACAAACAAACAAACAAACAACAAAAGACTGGGCCTAGGATTAACAGAATAAAATACATCAATCAATCAAAGTAAGTCGCAAGCGCGAGATAGTAAGTCGCACGTGCGAGATATTAAGTCGCGCGTGCAAGTTAGTGAGTCGCGCGCGCAAGATAAAAAAAAATATCCATGTCACCTCCAGGGCTCCCTAGTTTATGGCTACTTTATTTTTTTCAAATCCCCCCACACAGAATAATAATAATACGTGCAAGATTGACGTCTTGTCTTCTTCAGTCTCAATGACTTTGGACTTCAGATTCGTTGTTCCACTGCCCCACTCAGGCTCGATGTAGAAAAATCTGTATATATTTCCTGTGGAACGCACTCATTGGTCGTACTGGCAAACAGGGCCGGCCCTTGCCTATACGATTGCCTAGGCAAAAATCCATCCCTTTATTGGCAACAATTAGTCCTGGCCTGTTCTTAATAGTTCTCCTTTATTAACACGCTTTCCAATTTAAGAATAATCAAGTGGCAATTGAAGACACGGCTTCTCTCCCCCAATGCGATCTAACAGCGACAAATGGGCTACATTCAGTTCAGAAAAATAATTATAATTTGGTCTATGCACTGGCACTCAGCGACGTAACTTCTTTTTCCTGCGAGAGCGGCATTTCAGAAATCTTCAGGTAATTCTGGTGACAAGTCCGTGGTTTCGTCCGTTTACATTTTCCAATCGGACAGCTGTCTATTTTTGACAGCAAGTTGCGTGACCGTGCAGCAAAAACAGGTGTGCGCACTTGTCGCCAAAATGACCTTCTTTCGCAAGGGAGTTCTGAAATGCTGCTCTCGCTGGGAAAAAATTACCGTTGCTCTGTGCCAGTGCGTAGACTTATTTATAATTCAATTATTTTTCTGTACTGACTGTAGCCCATTATTTTGTCGCTGTTCGATCGCATGGGGGAGAGAAGCCGCATCTTCAATTGCCACTTAGTTAATCTTGAATTGGAAAACGTGTTTATAAGGAAAACCATCTAGAATTAGCCAGGACTAATTGTAGTCAATAAAGGGTAGGATATTTTACCCCAAATTTAGCCGTCTAGCGCCGGCCCTGCTGGCAAATGCTGATATTGTCCATTGAAAACGTTAAAGGCACGTGCAACTGCTGGCTACTGTAGTTAAATCTGCGGTCCTTGAAGCATTTTTCGTACAGTCAGGTCGATCTGAGAAGGAAACATAAAATACCGCCTCTTCCGTGTCTGTGAAAAGATATCTTCTCAACTAAGTATATCGTCTCCACAACGTGTTCACTTTGAGTAATGTTCTGAGAGATTATAGTAGGGCGTACCAATATGGCGGCACGGTTACTTCAAAAATATGACGTCATCAGCTATCCAGTTCTTACATTTTCTTACAGTTATAAAAAAGTTCCAGTCAAAGAGCCTGATTGTTCTAAATTATCGCGCAGGCTCAAACGCTCCCTGGTAACAGTGGCAACAGAAACTCAGAACATATGCTATTTCACACCTTACTTACTTGCTTGATACAGAGTGAATGGTGGATAATATTTATGAAAACGATTTAGGATAGACTTACTTGCTTGATACACATTTATTGATCTTAGTGAATGGTGGATAATATTTCTTGCAATAAAAACGATTTAGGAAACTATCTGTGGACTTTGATTCTTTGAAACAAAATTTTGCTTCATCCTCTGGACACACACTGGAGGTGCACTTGCCCTCTGAAATGATACTTTGGGTACTTCTCAAAGTGTATGCTGCAGCCTTCGAAGGCTGCATTTTTAGGGGTCGTCGCTCAATTCCATCTGCTGGACTGACATTTAAGGTAAGAGACGAGGGGTTTATCTCTAAGCGCAAGTTGCAGCCTACGAAGACTATGAAGTGTACTCCTTTGAAACGTCCACCAGGCCCGGATGTTTGCGTCACGCGAAACAAACGTCACTGTATGGACCTCACAGAAATTTTTTTTTCTAATTTACTGTTACTGTTGCACAGTTGCTCTGTTCCTGTTCATTCTTTTCTTGGCCGACTGTTTGGTTTGTGCCCTGATGAATTAAAAAGTGAACATCAACTTTGTGTTCCTCATTCTCTGCCCTGCACCTGTCAGAAAGTCTCCTTGGAAATGTCACAAGTGAACTTGTACGGTACATGTGTAACAAAAAAATAAAGGTATGCATGCTGAACGGGAACACATGACATATACAGAAAAGCACACAAATTCATAACTCAAAGACAATGAATATGACTGAACTGTAATGCCATTAACCTCCATCCATGGGCCGCCGAGTTTCTCGCACGGGTATATAGGTGGTCGTGTGCTGGCCTGAGGCGGATTAATTTCGTTGTCAGCTCCTTTGTCCCTGTACAGAATTTGCATTTAATTAAGACTTATGATCTTATGATCCATGTGTTTCTATGTATAAAGTCATCTGTGGTAGATAAAGTTATTTTTACTATGTGGAAATATTGATTATTCGGGGCTTGGCGGCGCGCAATTTGCCAAACTTGAGGAAGTTGAGCAGTCCATAACTTTGTAAACATTTTACATCGAAAGATGATCTTGGTCCCACTGGATTCATATTGATATATCCTTCAATATGACACCATTTTTGTTAATGTTGGACAATTATGATTTTCTTTCACCCCACATAGCTAGTTATTTAAGCAGCTCAAAGTCACTTGGCCTCCAAACAAACATTCTCGTATTCTATTAGTGTGAGCTTGATTCACTGGTGAAAGTATCTGGCATTATATGTGCTGATTTATGATTCTGAGATGCCGCTTCACCCATATACATATGTTTTTACTTACATTTCATTACAAACTCCACCGAAACGGCCACATCTGCGGTCTCAGCCATTTTTTTCACTCTATTAATTAGGCACCTGGGTCCTGCGTCCGCACAGGGATATGGGATACATACGACCGCAAAGGATACACCTGAACCGTCCTTTGACCTCCAGCCAGTGAAGGCTGCATTTCTTGAGCGTTAGGCTATAGGAAAATCTAGTGAGCAACAAGGAGCAGATTTTCAGTTAAAAGACAGAATCCATTCCTCTGTGGTTATGCTTTTGTCCGACAATGAAACTGATTTGGGCTGTTCATTAGCTACATAATTAGAAATATAAAGGGGAGAATTTTTTTATTTATATTTATTTATTTTGTCAGTATCCATGCCTAGATGACTTAAGTTTATGTATTAATGATCAATTATGAAAATTGCTAGCAAAAACCTTGCAATTACGTCTATGTAATTGCTGACATGTGACAGTTTTTTCAGAGCATACTACATGCTTCCCTCTTGAGGCTATTTTTCAGTTGTTATTTGCATGTGAATAACATGAATTCTGGCCATGTAGCGCCTATGCCCTGCACATCAAATAGTCTGCAAGAGGACTGACCTCACAGATCATGTAATAGACGATAGTAAGAACGTTTCGTAATTGGTGAATTCAACTTGATCGGTTTTGTCATAACAAAAAATCGATAATTTAATGTGGGAAGAACCCAGGATGTTCAACTCGCTAGTTTTTGCTTCACAAACATTTAAATATGGATGACTCACTAGGTTTTGCCACAGCGAAACAGGGAATCAGAGATTATCTTTCATGTATCTTCATGTAGCTTGTATGATGAGGCAATGCTGACTAAGTCCTCTATTGCAGTTTTGACTAAAATATGACTAATTACGATTTTTTTCTTATCTCTTAAAGTTCCTCAGCCGCATTAAGCAATGCTTTCACCTCGGAACATACGGTGACAGTGTAGCGGCCTAGAAGTGCTGCCTATCAAGGCTGCAGTGCAGCCTCTCGAAACTCAGCCGGCGAAGACTAGGCCTCTATTTTTCGGCCGCATTCAGAGGTGCCTTGACAGAGGCATACATCGCCCTCCATAATTATTGGCACCCCTGGTAAAGATGTGCTAAAACCCTTAAAATAAATTCAATTTTTATTGCAGAAGCATACTCTCAAACTGAAAATTGTAGAAAAATGTAACCTTCAACTCAAGTGAATTTTCAGGGGAAAAAAAATCCCTGACTAAGAAATAATTATTTTTCATAAAATCACCTGTTCCACAATTATTAGCACCCCTAACAATTCCTAAGAATTAAGTGTAATTGAACTATTTCTGTCATTTCTACAGTAGTTTACAAAGTTGAGTATGTAGGAACATTTAATTAGTAAATCATCACTTCCTGTTTCCCTGGGGTATAAATATGATGTGACACAGAGGCTATTTCTCTTATCCACTCTTCAACATGGGAAAGAAAAAGGAACACACCATTCAAGTAAGGCAAATGTGTGTCGACCTTCACAAGTCAGGCAATGGCTACAAGAAAATAGCCACTCGCCAGCACCTGCCCATATCTACTGTCAGAGGAATCATTAAGAAGTTTAAAACAACTGGAACAGTGGTAAACAAGCCTGGACAAGGACGCAAGGTTATTTTGCCCCCAGGCACAGTGAGGAGGATGGTAAGAGAAATAAAAATTTCTCCAAAGCTCACTGTTAAAGAATTGTTATAAATAGTAGCATCATGGGGTCACAAAGTCTCCAAAACAACCATCAGGCGCTATCTACATGCTAACAAGCTGTTTGGGTGGCATGCACGAAAAAAAACTTTTCCCTCTCACTATCATAAACGCAAACGTCTGGAGTTCGCTAAGCGGTACTGGGACTTCTACTGGGACCGTATGCTTTGGTCAGATGAAACCAAGATAGAGCTTTTTGGCAACAAACACTCGAAGTGGGTCTGGCAGAACGCAAAAGATGAGTATGCGGAAAAGAACCTGAAAAGTATGCCCACTGTGAAGTATGGGGGAGGATCGGTGATGCTGTGGGCCTGTTTCTCTTTCAGAGGCCCTGGGAACCTTGTTAGGGTGTATGGCATCATGAACACTTTGAAATACCAGGACATTTTAAATCAAAATCTGGTGGCCTCCGCTCAAAAGCTGAACATGGGTCGTCACTGGGTATTTCAGGAAGATAATGACCCTAAACATGTGGCCAAATCACAGAAATGGTTCACCAGACACAGAATCAAGCTCCTCCTTTGGCCATCTCAGTCCCCAGACGTCAACCCCATTGAAAACCTGTGGAGTGAGCTGAAGAGGAGAGGACCTCTGAAGGTCGCTGAATGATTTAGAGGGATTGTGCAAAGAGGAATGGTCGAAGATCCCTCTTTCTGTATTCTCCCATCTTGTGAAACATTATAGGAGAAGATTAGGTGCTGTTCTGTTGACAAGGGGGGCTTGTACAAAGTATTAACATCATGGGGTGCTAATTAAAAGTATTAACATCATGGGGTGCTAATTATTGTGGCAAACATGATTTGATGTAAAAGAATTATTTCTTAATGTGCGAACTCTAGCAGGAGCATAACTCGGTGTAGGCAAAACCAATTTTCTTTGTTTGTCTCCCCATTGACAGTACTCCTTCACCACAAACAACAAAGACGTGTTGAAATTGACTGGAGTTCCCCTTTAACTCGGTAGCCTTTCACAATAAAAAAAAAAAAAAATTGGATTTTCCCGCATTAACTTTTGCCGCATCTTACAAATCAAGCCATCAAACCCTTGCTTTATGATTGTTTAATTGAAAACAAAGATTGAAGTATGCACTTCTTTGGCTTCAATTTATCTTGTCTTAAGGAAGGCAATTATCTACACCTGAGAAGGGAGAGTTTAAGTATCTTTTATCAAGGAATATGACTGAAGCAGATCAAGACTAATAAGCAGTTTCAAGAGGTTTATCGCCCTCCTTGTTCTCTGTCCAACGGGCGCCACTGAAGAAATGTTTGAAACATAAATTACACTTGTTAAATCGTATTCAGAAATTTAATCGAAAGTATTTGGATACAAAATAGAAAAACAAAACTATGAATATGGCATCTATCTATGAAAATTAGAAGCATCTCGCTTCGCACCGAGAAGCACATTAAAGAAACAGTGATCTCCGGTGACTCGATGACATAACGCCCTGTAGGATAATCCCCGACCACCCGTTAATATCCAACATGTTGGATATTATCGGGGAGGTCCTGATCAGTTCGCGAGGGGCCGAATTTGGAACTGTAACCTACGCACACTAACAGACAACGGGGCCAAACATCACGGCCGATTTTGGATTGTTCCCCGATTCTCGGGAAGGCCAGTTTGGGGCAAAATCTGACCGGAATTTCCTGTTGTGTGCACCCAGCCTAAGCCCTTGTCGGTGTGGGTCTCAGCCCTGGTTCAGTATCCAATTCTTAGTACATCCATGCATGCGATACTTTCTTTTGCCATGGGCTTCCAAGATGGCACTTTGAGCAGCACCTCTCGTTCTAGGTTGTTTCAATTTGATCCCTCAAAAAGTGAGTACAAACTTGAGTTAAAACCTCTGGAAACTTGTTTTGACATTGCAAAAATTCACGTATTATATCAAAGTTGAGTGTCTCATAAAGCATCCACAAAAAACTGAGTGAAAATTAACATTCATAAGCACTCGAAAACCTAGTTCAAAAACGGCTCATTTTGCACTGTCTCAAGACAGTGTGGGTGTGGCGCATCGCAGTGTGACTGGCCACTCCCTCGATTTGAATGACATCTCACTGGCTCCGTGAGCGTTAGTCACAGCAATGGCGCAAGGGTTACAGTCTAGGGGCCTCATTTATCATTGTGAAGACACCTTTTTTTTACACCCTTTCCCCCCGTTTTGTGCGTATGCACTCTTCTCCGCCAAATTTGGGATCTATCAAACCCTAACCTGGCGGAAAAAAGTGCGGACATTTACACCCATTTTGACAATGGTGTACCATGATTTACACCCTTTGAAGAACAGGAGGAATTGGCGATGCAGCTACTGAGTCAGAGAATTGCAGAGTGTGAGAGAGAGAGGAGCGCGGATTATAGCCTATTTAAAAGAACAATCAAAGCCGCAGCAATGTCCGGTTTTCCCAATATAATTGGAGCCATTGACTGCACTCACATCATGATTAGGGCACCATTGGTGAATTAATTCATAAATGTGAATCGCAAAAATGTGCATACGATCACTATCCAAATCACAGAGATGCCAAGTCTCATGCATTCGGTGTAGGTCTCACGCATTTTTTAGGCTTATTCACCGTAGTCCGCAATTATTCATTGAATGCTTCATGAGATTCTCACGCGGAATTAAAATCCTTGTGCATTGAAGTTTCCGTTCCACTTCCGTAAAGGTGCACCTCATCGTAAGTAACATGGACTTCCCGTGCTTCTCTTTACTCAGTGATTGGAAACAATGCAAGTGTTTCATGATCGTTTTAATTTTTTTAATTCAATAAGACGATTTGAAACGTTTTTATGCAATTCCATTCCTTTGAATCCCTCAGTAAAGACAAGCGTGAGAATTCCTGAGTCATAATCGTTTACCGTGTCATTAGTGGGGAAATTCTCCATAATGCACGTGCAGCTGATTAACTTGATGCACAATGACTTAAATTTCGCGAGTGAATTTCTTCAGTGTGCGTTGATTGGATAATTGCCGACTACGGCACAGGAACGTGAATGCCACTAAGAGGAGAGACTCACGCCTAAGGCGAAAGCCTTGGCATCTCTGAAATCCTATGTGACACCGACGTGCTCAAAACAAATGTAATGGCATGGTGGCCTGGCTCGACACATGATTCATTCATCCTGACGCACAGCAGTGTGGGGGCAAGACTGGGGTCAGGCGCTGCGCGTGGGTGCATGGTGCTACTTGGTGAGTGCATGAAGGCTACACAGTTTACTCATTCATTGAAAGCTGCTGCTTATAATCATCAATTCAATGCTGATACCCCATTGTTGTGACTTACAGGTGATAGAGGCTACTTCCTGAGGGAGTAGCTGCTTGTTCCCATCCCCGACTCACAAGGTGGCCAGGAAATCCAGTATAATGAGGTCCATGCCCGTGCACGCTGCCTCGTGGAGCGCGCCATCAGGCTCCTAAAAGACCCTTGGTGCTGCCTGCATGCGTCGGGTGGTAGGCTCTTCTACCACCCAAAAAAGGTCAGCAGGCCGGTGCCATCCTGCACAATGTGACAGTGAGGCATGGGGTTGCGCTGCCGCCCGGCCTCCCTCCACCCCAGCATATGGACCCGAACCCACAGTCCCCTCACCGTCATGAGGGCTTTCAATGAGGACTAAGGACACAAGCTGCGGTGATGCAGCGATTGTGAAGTGCCCCCCCCCCATGTCTCATGTTGAGATAAAGAATGTGTGCGTGTAGCAAAGTTGAGTTTAGTTTTCAGTATTGCAAGAATCTCATATTTCATTCCTCGTACATTTGATATCCACAAGTTGACACAGAAATAAATTCATGTATATGAAACACGACATTGTAATTTTTGTCCCTCTATGCAGCTGAAACAAAACGCACACCTACTGCATTTGACAAATGATTCTACAAGAATCTTTTTTTTTTTTTTGCCTATGTAAGACTTGTGACCGCAGCACTCGGCGGTTTTATGCTTCTCGGTGAGGCCGGGGCTGTGGCTGATTAGATGAGACTGTTTTAATTTCCGGAGGAGAAATTGTTTGCTCCAACATTATGTGTTCATTTCTGTTGTGATTCTCTAGGGGTTCTTGGTTATATGTTCTTGTTCCCAAATAAACCACAAGACGAAGTGATCATACAGAATTAGTGCAAATACCTGCCGAAGAGAACTTTTTTCCTCGCCTCACTTTTTGAATG
Organism: Gymnothorax reevesii; assembly: GCA_029721435.1. Lineage (NCBI taxonomy): Eukaryota > Metazoa > Chordata > Actinopteri > Anguilliformes > Muraenidae > Gymnothorax > Gymnothorax reevesii. Next base: position 53,764,214 of record CM056574.1, read on the forward strand.
TCGATTAAAAAAGTGGTCTGATTTTAAGATCGCCACCAAAAAACGTGTTGCAGTTTTCAGGCGCAGCAGCGCACGGACCGTGGAGGCCAATCAGGCTGAAACCTCCAGCTGTCACCATTTGAGGAGCATGTGACAACACTGATAGGTGGGGAATCCCCACCGCCTCTATTGGAGCTGCATGAGCGTAATTATTAAATACAGTCTGCAGAGATCACTCTTCATTGTACTTATGCTCGTATTTCTCCATGACATTTTATTGGGTGCCACACAAAACGAGCAGCCACTCGTCACTTTCCCGGAGGAGGTCCTCTCTGGGCCGAAAGTTCCTCGCACGTTGGACAGAAGCTTATTCCAATAACAATAGAAAATCTGCCATTGTCAAAATGTGATCATGGCCGTAGTGCCCGCAGGCCTATATATACCGAGCAACCAAAGAAACGCAAGTTAGCTGGTTAGTCAATGTACTCTTATGGTTACTCAAAGTGACTGCAAAATAAAGAAAAGTTTGATGAAACCACTGTAAATGTGCATGCGTTAGTAATAAATTTGCTTTTCTAAAATAATTACGCTCACAATTATACTCAGCAACAAAAGTTTCTGTGACACCATTTATGTGTATGTTATAAATGACACGCAAAGATCTCAATGCAATCAATATGTTTATTTAACAGGAGAAACACTGACTTTTCAGTGCCAACGTCACTCAAAACGAAAAATGTCATTTTCATGCGTCATGAAGCACTTGTCTGACGTCTAACCAATTGTGACCTTCACACTTCAATACCGGGTGTGACTTCCTCGTGCCATGATGCAAGCAACGCATCTCCGGCGCATGGACCGAATCAGATGTGCCAGAAATTGCTGTGGGATGTCATTCCAAATCTGACATAGACGTTGTCGCAATTCCTGGAGTGTAGCTGACGGGTTATCCAACCGCCGCAAACGTCGATCCATCTCGTCCCAAAGATGCTCGATTGGGGACATGTCTGGGGATCTGGCTGGCCATGGCAGGACATTGACATGTTGTTGCATCAGATACTGCTGTACAATCCTTGCAACGTGTGGTCTGGCGTTATCATGTTGCAGCGTTATTCCGGGACCATGTTGCATCAAAAACGGTACCACCAATGGCCGTAGCACTTCATCGCGATATCTTTGACCTGTCAGATTTCCATCAATAACAAGCAAATCTGTTCTGTTTCTAGCCGTGATCCCTCCCCAAATCATGACACTACCACCTCCAAAACGATCAAATTCCTGAACACAGTTGTTGGCATAACGTTCTCCACGTCGACGGTATACACGTAAACGACCATCACATCGGTTAAGCATGAATCTTGATGCATCAGTGAAGAGTACAAGATCCCACTGACGTTGGATCCACCGTCGATGTTGTTGTGCCCACTGTAGACGCAGTCGTCGGTGTTGTACTGTGAGTATTGGACGTCTTGCTGGCCGACGTGGGACAATGCCAAAATGACGGAGACGGCGACGGATTGTCTGTGCAGACAGTCGCCTCAAACCAGGTATCGTTCTTGCAGTTATGGTTGCAGGTTGGAATCGATTTCGGAGATGGGTTGTTCGAATCCAGTTGTCCTGTCTGGGAGTGGTTACTCGTGGACGGCCGCTGCGAGGACGGTCTCTGACATGTCTTGTCTGCTGATGACGCTGCCATAAGTTCCAAATGGTGTTTCGGTGGACATTCAGGCGATGAGCAACTTCCGTCTGCGAGGTTCCGGATTCAATCATCCCAATGGCCCTCCACCGATCATTTTCAGACAGTCTTGGCATTTAGAGGGTAGAGTTCCTGATCCGAAATGGCTGTGTTTTCGATAAGTGATGCTTCCGTCGTTCATCAGGCACAATGTGAACATTCCAAAAATTCTCCTCTTTTATTGCCATCCACAAGCATGATTTACGCACATTTTCACGCGCAAAGTCATTTTCTCGCATTTTCATGATTTCCATTTCAATGTTGTGTTTACGTGTACTGTTTCAGTCTGATATCACCATGTATGACAATTTCATAATTGCGTTATGAAAAATAATTAACAATATTGGTGTCACAGAAACTTTTGTTGCTGAGTATATTTTCCAGTCTGCCTTTAATTATTTATAGTATTTCTTTTGTTGTTCAGTATATATCTGTCTCGATGAGCATCTGACATACCACACTGCATAAACGCCAAGCCTTGCATTGCGCTTAATCAAATTGATAGTAATTATCAGCCGTCTGGCCTGACAAGTAGGTTGTCTCAAAATATAAGTTTAATTAATTTCGCAACACAGGTGTCTATTTATTTATTTATTCATTCATTCATTCATATATTACTTTAGCCTATTTATCTATTCAGCCTATTTATTCATTTTACTAATAACAGCAACAACAGCAAGACGTCTGCATCGCTGCATATGGTTTATTTCCCATTTTGACAGCTGCTCTTGTTCCTGCATGTTGTTCACTGGTTTCAAATCTGCGTACACCTGGTCAGATTGGCGTGAGATTTTTGCGGACCGTTCACTCACGTTCAGATTGATAAATGCCGATCCTTGCGGGAGATTTGGCGTACACCCATGTTTTGGCGTATGCACGTTTGATAAATGAGGGCCAATGTGTTCGTCTGGCCTCGTATTGCTTATAAATGGTGAAGATTGATCCGCTGAATTAACCACCAGTTCACTGCTTGTGATCACAGGTTGTAAGGTGATATGAGCTCAAGTCACCGCTTGTGTTCTCAGAAACACCATTTTCACAAGCTGGTTTGAATGCAGCAGAAGACATTGGAGCCAGAGCGGAAGTACCATTCCACGAGCACATGTCCCATTCAGAAAATCATTTACTGGTGCGCTTTGAATGGAGCTAATATCAACATACATGAGGGGGACAGACAAATACACGGACAGATGGATGGACAGATAGATAAATGGAACCAAATGTAGTAGGGGAATCAGTTGCAAGACAGGCTACTTCAGGAAGATGTTTTTCGGTCTCAGGGCTGGCCAACTGGTGAGAGCAGAGAGTTTTTTTAATTTCAGCTAGGGGTGGGACAGATGGCAGAGTTTTTTTTATTGGTTCGGCTTATTACGTAATAACCCACAAAGGAAACCACGCCCAATTCAACCGCAGTAAGAGGATTGGTGCTAAAAATTGAATGACAAAATCTCGAATTTGAATTTAAAATACACTGCCCGGCCAAAAAAAAAAAAAAGTCATGCACTCAAATATTTAGTTGGAACCCCTTTAGCTTTGATTACAGTGCAAATTCGTCTTGTCATCGTTTTGACTACCATATGCAATGCCTGAACATTATTTTTCGAAATATCATAATTTTTGGCCGAGATCTTGTCTTCTCGACAAAATAGTTGAACCACTTGGTGGTGTTGTGATTCTGCTCTTTTGGTTTTGGTAGTTCTGCTTTTTGCTTGTCATGTTTAAGTTCTGTGCCTGGCTCTGCCATGTTTAGGATTTCTGTGTTTAGTGACCACTGCCTGCCCCTTGACCATTCTTAGGATCATGTATTGTGTTTTTGGTAATTTAGATTTCATGTTTTATTATTTATTCATGCTTCAGTTTTCATGTCATGTTTTCATTTCCATGCATTGCACTTCGTCTACCCTGTCTTGTCTTGTGTAGGTCTTTGCCCACGGTCCCGAGTCTTGCGTGCCACTCATTCAGGTGATTTATTGGTTTCTGGGTTTTCAATCTTCCTTCATTTCATGTGCTTCCTTCCTCTCTCTTACTATCTACTAACCATACTAACAGTTTGTTGTTTTCGATAAGTACTAACCCTCATTAACATTGTATATTTTTACTAACTTACTAACATGCACTTGGGATTGTATAGCTGCACATACTAATTGACTAACGATCTCTCAGCAGTCGCTCAATTCTAATCTCCGCCTCCTTGCCTATCCCTAATTATCTCTGCTGCAGTTTTCCACTTATATCTCATGCTTTCCTTTTCTTTAGACTATGCACTTTTAGTACTCCTTAACCGGAGCTGTTGTTTGTTCATAGGATTGTCTTGTGATCCCTGTCTGCGTTTTGGCATTTGCTAAATTCATGTAATTAGATTATTCCTCATGTGTCACTCCTGATATTTGTATCATTGATTGCACCTGTTCTCCCTGGTCATGTGTTTCACCTGGATGTGTATATAAGATGACTGTTTGGTTCACTTCCTTGTCAGATCGTTCTCCCTAGTTTTCTTGTGCCATGTTTCTCGCCTTGATTTCTCAGTGTTTATCTTTCTGACTGGACCGTCCTTGATATCGAGCTTTGCCTATTCCCTGTACTTTTGCCACATTCTTGTTTTTTGACCTCTTTTGTCTGACTACGATTTTTGTGATTGGCGCCCTGTGTATGACTCTGGATTTCGCCCTTTGGATTCTGATTTTGGATTACGGACTTTGTACTGTTGCCAGCTCTGTTGGGGGGTTTCCCTCTTCAGAAAAAGCCTCCTTTTGCATTTTACTGCAGTTTGCTCTTGGTTCATTTCGTAAACATCACAGGTGGTCTTTCTTGAGCACACCCCAATAACTTTCAATGTGGTTAAGGCCAGGACTTTGTGGTGGTAAATTTGTCTGTGAAAATGATTCCCCATACTTGTTTTTGTCATTCGTGGTTTTCTTTGCTAGATGCAGGCCAATAACCTGCCCGCTCTAGAATACCGTAACATCATTTCCACTATCAAGGGATGCGTCTTCCAACATGATTTTTTTAAAGAAATGAGTAGCAATGCACTTCATCAGTCAGGGTTAAAATGATTATTGCCAGCTGAAACACATTAAAGGTTCGCTGACATGAGGTACATCACCTAAAATTGTTGGTTTATTTTGTTCTATATGATTAGTTACATCTCTATGCACTCAAAAGTTCTGAAATGGCTGAAAAATCCATCAATTTTAAGGAATAAAAGTGATATTTTTGCATTCTTACGCCCTGCTCCGTGAAGTAGGAAGTTTTGCAGATGTAAGTCACATGTTCCTATAACGTCATCAAAGGAAAGCACCTCTGCCTTCGCAATCTCCGCGGTCCATTTACACACTTGTTTAAACGTTTTCTAGTGTGTTTGTTTAGTGTATGAGCCTGCAATCAAGATGTCTATCTATCTAATTGTTACACTCGAGAAACCGTGTTACGTTGGCAAACGTAGCTAGATGGCTGGATGCATAGTGGACATGACAACTATCCGAACTCAGGTATAAGTCTAATGACAAGGGTACAACAAGGCATCAAGATAACTCGCCGATTCATAAAAAATATTGTATGCATGTTGTGGCTGAAGTCACAAGCCTATAAGCCAGCGTTAGTTACACTGTGATCATCAATGCTCACTTCATACAGCACAGCCGGCAATCAGGCATCACAATACAGCCTTCCAAGATAATCTGGCTCATAATGCGGCGGCAGTTGTCGATAATCCAGTTACTTTCCAGCTGTCACAGTTACCCTCAACTGATAATTTATCTAAGTTAACCACCTATGGCATTACACTTCAGGATTATTTGCCAGAACATTTGCCAGAATAGGCAGCGCATAACCGCCTTCACACCAGACGCAAAACAAATTTTGCATGACAGATTACATTCAAAGTAAATGAAAAGACAAGAATACATGCAAAACACTCTGCTCATAAAGCTTGCTAACAGCCTGAACCGAGACCGGGGCGATTGGATAGAGGGAAATACACGCAACTGTCACAAACAAACGTTAGCTTGCTAAATAGGTAAGGTGGTTATTTAAACTGGCAGGTAGATAGTGTGAAACTTGAAAGTTATCTCAACACTGGACTGAACGCTTGCTGTATAATTTCATAATCCAAATTCACGAAAATCTAACGTTATGTCAAATTTAAGTAAGCTCACTACCCAGATAGCAAGCACCTCCGCCCCGCCTTTGCCGACTCCAGCTGATCCGGTTTAGAGCCGGGGCAGATGCGGAGCGGAGATGCTTGCTATCTGGGTAAGTACTGCAGGAAATTAACGTCAGCTAGCCATCTAGCTAGCTTGTGTGCCTAAAGCTGTTTTCACACCAGATGCGAAACAAACATTTTGCACGACAGATCACACCCTAAGTCAACGCAAAGATGCGAATACACACATCTTTGAATGTAATCTGTCGTGCAAAAAACCCGCCTCGCACCTGGTGTGAAAGCGGCTCTACGCCACCTATTCTGGCAAACGCCCTGGCGAATAATCCTGAAATTTATAGTATTACAATAGCTTTTTTTTCTGTACTGTTATTTCAATAGCTATGGTAGCCCTACAATATTTCAATAGTAACACTTGTGCATTCCAGAAAAACATACAATTACAACAGTAATACTATAGTTTTTTGGTGATAAATATACTGAGTCAAAAAAAAACTTCACCCTCATAAATTTGTAAATATTTTCTTGAAACTTTTCATAAAAGAGTTTTAATTATCACTAGGGGTACATGCGTTGTCAAAGACATCATGACTCACATCAACTCCGACGTGCACAGGTACGTAGCACGTGCGAGCGTACTTTAAGCTAAAACCATGTTTTCTCGTGTTCCTAGTCACATGGCCATATGAGAGATGTGCAACTGAGCTCACTTGAGCATGATAGAGTGACATCTCGGAAAAACAAGTTTTTACAGTTAATTATTCGTTGATTTTCAATGCCATGGCTGTCAAACATTCAGCGTGAAGTGCCATTGGCATGCTGAATACGGAAACGTGCGTCACTGAGGTTGCAAGGGTTATGGGATGCAGTCGACAGGCTATCCATGATCTTCGGACACGCCTCCAACAAACATTTGGCACCACAGCTGACCGACCTCGTTCTGGTTGCCTATGTGTGACGTCAAAAGCAGAAGACTGACAAATTGTCTTACGTCATTTGCATAATCGATTTGTCACTGCAACGTCTACTGGGAATTAAGGTCATGTGACTGCCCAAACCATACATAATCGCCTGCGCACTGCTCTTATTCAAGTTGTAACTTTTTACTCTTGGACATTTCTGTAGCATTTCCAGTGGAACTGGTTACATTATGGACATTATTTTTATGATACACCATCTTTAATGAGTACAGAATTAAATAAAAGCATTATTTATTTATTCTTGTATGTTCAACTTATCAACCTCCAAACGAGTGTGAAGTTTTTATTTTGGCTGAGTATATTATGGTATTCCAACAGTGGTTTTTTGTAAGGGACTGTTAGCTGGCTATGGTAAATAAAGCGTAGTGTATGTCCATTTCTTTGTAGAGCGAGCGAGATCTGACCAGCTGGCTGCCTTGCATGACATCAGTTGCCATATAAGGCAGTTACGGACATTTTGAAGGGGGGCGTTCCCGATGAGTTTAATTAATCCGAAATTGCTTCAAAACAACTTTTCAGGGAAAAGCGTTTGCATCTTCGTTTTCATCATGAAAAAATACAATAGCAAGTCCTAAATGTCAATGCTGGCCTAATTAATGTCAGGGAACCTCTAATAACTGCAATTGTGATCCAATAATAAAATTTGTTCATTCATTTCCGAACGGTCACTTTTTTTTTGGCCAGGCAGTGTAATTTCTAATATTGTAGTATACTTACTATAATGCACATACAACCCTAAATAACGAAATTCAAAGGTTTTTGTGGACTTGGGTTTACAGAGGCTTTAAGTCTCGTTTATAACATAAACCGAAGATAAGAACTTTTTAAGAAGACGGTTGACTTTTATTCACTTATGGACATACACTTCCACTCAAGAGTTTGGGATCACTGGGAAATTTTCTTGTTTTCCATGGAAACACACATGAAATTAGTCTGAATAGGAAATATAGCAAATGAACATAACATACTGACATTGTCTGAGTAAGAAATAATGATTTTAATGAAAAATGATGAATATGTACTTCAAACTTTGCCTTCATAAAAAAAAACCACCTTCACTGTTGATACTGAAACTGGTGTTTGATGGAAACTATTAAGCGCAGCTGCTAGTTGACAACCTGTGAGGAGTCTTTGTCTTAATTTACACACTCTCAGATATTTGTTTTCTTGCTCAGTCGTGCACCGGGGCCTCCCACTCCTTTTTTATGTCCTTGTTAGTGCCAGTTTGTGCTGCTCTCTGAAGAAAGTAGTTGACAGCATTTTAAGAGATTTTAAGTTTACAGTTTCTCGTATTGAATAGCCTTCTTTTCTAAGCACAACAATAGACTGACAGGTCTCTAAAGGAAGTTCTTTGTTTCTGGCCATTTTGAGCCTGTAAACAAACAACTGCTGATGCTTCAGGCACTAAACCAACCTCAAGAATGCCATGCTCCCTTTTGCGCTCCCTTATTAGTTCAAAGGTTTTCAGCTGTGCAGCACATTTGCAGAAGGGCTTTCTAATAATCAATTAGCCTAATAAAACGCTTAACTTCGAATAGCAGCCATACCAGGAGATTGATGCAGAGGACTGACAGTTGCTGATAATAGGCCTCAATGCAAAAATGTAGATCATTCTTTGAAAATCATCTAATTAATTCTCATCGTTTGTGAGATGGATAAAAATGTTTGTGAAATGGATAAAAATGTTTGTGAAATGGAAAAAAATGTTTGTGAAATGTCAGTAGAAAGCTAACATGAACAAACGAAGCGCGCCACCACAAACTCTGGAGAACTTCCAAACTTTGGAAAAAAAAAAAAAGCATGGGGAAGGTAAAGGATCATCCGAGGGCCACGAACAAGAAATTTCTCGAAGCTCTCAACAAATTAGCAGATAGGTTTGATATTCAGGGAAAAAAGATGGAAGAACTCTCCAAAAAAATGGAGGAAAACTGCAGCCTGGTAGCTGTTTTGAGGGAGGAGGTGAATGACTACAAAAGTGCAACGGTGGAGCTGGAACGGTAGGTCAGTCGATTTTAAGAAGAAATAAAGACGCTAACTCAGAGGTGCATTGAACAAGAGAGATATAAACGAAGGTGGAATTTGCGCATTAAAGGGTTGAAAGAGAAAGAAAATGAAGACACCAGGGAAAAGGTGGTTTCTCTCCTCTCCAAAATCGCACCGGGAGCGTGGAATGTGGACGACATGGTTGACAGCGTTCACCACATCGGTAAAAGAGAGTTAGACTGAACGAGGCATCATTCAGTTTGTAAAGAGGGAATGAGAAATGAGATTTGGAAGCTTTCAAAGGACTGTGAGGTATGTAAACAAGCTGGAGTTCGATTTGCAGAGGATTTTATGAAGGCCGAGCAATGTTGCGGGACCTGTTGTGGCCAAAGATTAAAGGTGCACTATGCATGTTTGTTTTCTTTCTGCATGATAAACATTTTTGTCTCAATTTGCCAACATCTCTCCACGATCCGCTAGCTACCTCTAAATTCACTGTACAAAAAACCCGGGCTCTGGAGACCGCACAGGCGTCACAAACTGCAAATAAACACAAGGGCACAGGCTGTGCCCCATAACATAACAAACCGTCCCGGCCAATCACCGACAAGAGTTGACAGTTATGGAAGCATGGGAAGGAGGAAACTATGGGAGGGAGGGGTGGGCTACCTTTCTTTTGTTTGAGTTCGAATGTCAACAGAAGTGAAAGTAAACAAACTTGCATAGTGCACCTTTAAAGCTGCAGTTGGTAACTTTGAGGAGAGAAGAGGACTTTGCACAAAAATTCGAAAAAAAAGCTACTTTCAGGTCCCTCCCCTTCCCTCTCCACTGCACTCCTAAGACCCTCCCCCAGATGGCTACCGTGCACGCGAAGGCACGCGAACTGTTTTGCATGCAACTGCGGAGAGATTTTGCACGTTCACATTATGAAAGCGGCCTAGTTGCCGAGGCTAGACGAAACTGTTGCGAACAGTCAACACTGCTGGCCAACAAACAGGCGCGTCGTTAGACCTGAAAACTTTCGGGCTAATATCCCTCCTTTTATTGAATATAATTAGTCCTTGCTAATTCCAGATGGTTTTCCTTCATCCACACGTTTTCCAATTCAAGAATAATCAAGTGGCAGTTGAAGACACGGCTTTTCTCCCCATGCAATCTAAAAGCGACTAAATAATGGGCTACATTCAGTACCGAAAAATAATTTGATTATAATTAGATCTATGCACCGTCACTCGGCGATGGCATTTCAGAACTCTTCAGCGAATTAAGGTAATTTCGGCGACAAGTACATACACCTGTTTTTTCAGCACGGTCGCTCAATTCGTAGTAAAAAAAAAAATTGACAGCTGTCCGATTGGAAAATGTAAATGGACGAAACCACTTACTAGTCTGAAATACCATTGCCGAGTGCAGGTGCATTGACTTAATAAAAGTTAAATTATTTTTCTGTCCTGAATGCAGCCCATTATTTTGTCGCTTTTAGATCGCATGAGGGAGAGAAGCCGTGTCTTCGATTGCCACTTGATTATTCTTGAATTGGAAAACATGTTAATAAAGGAAATCCATCTAGAATTAGCCAGGACTAATTATTTTTAATAAAGGGAGGGATATTAGCCCCGGATTTTTCAGGTCTGATGACGCGCCTGCCAACAAACGAGCAGAAATAAATCATGTCGTCATGAAAAGTAATCTACAGCAGTATGTATTCATTAAAAACTCAGCACACGCTTATTTCATTAAGTTACCCATTTTTTTGAGTACAGAAACTGTCAGGAATCCAGCTGAATGGCCAGTAAACCATGTATGTCATTTGGCTGTGAGAGCACAGAAACGTTACACATATTTGTAAGGACAACAACACAACTGATAAGACTGCCAGGTCACTTCATAAAGATATTTTCTGCTGCTATCTAATTACACAACGCCAGTAACGTTGGCCCGAGCATCAGAAACAAGCTAACGTTAGCTCGACTGCAACATCGCTGTGACATCACTTGCACTGCACTTTTGGCTTCATAGAAAATGTTCACATTTTTCCAGAAGAAAAAGAGAAAAAACATTTTGACAGAAATGGTTGATTAGAGGGATCAATATATAATTTTGTTTCTTTGTTCAACTTAAATACTTCTAGTAAGGTGATTGACTGTTTCATTTGCTCACGTTCCTTGCACTTCTTTAAAGTACTATGCCGACTTTTTCTAAATTTTCTTTTATTTCGTTGAACACCAGGGGGCTAAAAGACATTATGAAAAGAAAAGCTGTTTTATTAATTTGTAAAGTACTACAGGCACAGTGCGTTTTTGACTAATCAATGGGGAGATACTGTTTTGTTTAGCAATGCGGCCAATAGGGCTGCTGGAGTAGCCATTTCTTTGAATAATTGTCCTGGAAAAATAGTTGATTATAAAACAGACGCAGATGGACACTGGATTGCTGCTGCTTTTAATATGGAGGGAACTTTTTAGATCCTTTTTAATGTTTATGATTATAAAGGTGATTCTGGGAGCAAGATATTGTTGGAAAAAAAGTCATATAAAATGAAGGAATATAAAATCAAATACCCAAGTGATAGTATTCCAGTAGGAATACTTTTGTATTTTGTACCTAATGAATGGTTAGATAGTTACCCACAAAATATGAAAACCATGAATATAATCATATTATTACAAATTTGTGCTCTAGGAATTCCTGATTTGATATTTGGGGGACATGTTAACCTGAATGTAAAGCAATTTTCTTGGATTAGGCCAAATAGATCCAGGTCAAAAAGAAGTGCGCTTAATTGCATTAAAATTGTACTGAAAATTCTTATATTATGTTTAAAGTACACTTGTATTCCAAATATGCTGACTTCAAGTGCATTTAAGACACTTTAATGAAATTTTCAAAAGTATACTTTGCGTAGTTGTGTAATAAATATGTGATTAATTATACTTGTAGGAAATATGATAAAAATATGATAAAAAAAGCATATTTTTTGCATCATTTTGCTATATTAACCCAAAACATATTTATTTCAGTCTTACTCTTAGTACTATTTAGTTTTACTTTGTGTCAGTACACTGCCATATAAGTCAACTTAAAATGTGTTATTAATATATTATACAGTACTTTTTCTTCAATGTGTAACACAACATACTTTCAGTAATTCTACAAGAAACATGTCCTTCTGTCTGCTTTTCAGAAGAACAATTTTTCCAAGCAATTTTTAAAAAAGTTTTTAATATTCTTCATCAAAGTGCATGAATTTACTTAAACGTGAATATAGTCGAAGTGTAATTATAGCAAGTAAATTTTTATGATTTGCCTTCATAATGTATACTTAACTGTACTCAAATAGGCTAGTCTTTGACTACAATCTGACATTTACATTTTAAAAGTACATGCTCACTACACCTTAAAATAACTGAAAAAAATCTAAAGTAAAAGTGAAAAAAATTTGTATATTTTAATTATAATTCCAATACTCTAAAGTATACTCAGCAACAAAAGTTTCTGTGACACCAATATTGTTAATTATTTTTCATAACGCAATTATGAAATTGTCATACATGGTGATATCAGACTGAAACAGTACACATAAACACAACATTGAAATGGAAATCATGAAAATGCGAGAAAATGACTTTGCACGTGAAAATGTGCGTAAATCATGCTTGTGGATGGCAATAAAAGAGGAGAATTGTTGGAATGTTCACATTGTGCCTGATGAACGACGGAAGCATCACTTATCGAAAACACAGCCATTTCGTATCAGGAACTCTACCCTCTAAATGCCAAGACTGTCTGAAAATGATCGGTGGAGGGCCATTGGGATGATTGAATCCGGAACCTCGCAGAGGGAAGTTGCTCATCGCCTGAATGTCCACCGAAACACCATTTGGAACTTATGGCAGTGTCATCAGCAGACAAGACATGTCAGAGACCGTCCTCGCAGCGGCCGTCCACGAGTAACCACTCCCAGACAGGACAACTGGATTCGAACTACCCATCTCCGAAATCGATTCCAACCTGCAACCATAACTGCAAGAACGATACCTGGTTTGAGGCAACTGTCTGCACAGACAATCCGTCGCCGTCTCCGTCATTTTGGCATTGTCCCACGTCGGCCAGCAAGACGTCCAATACTCACAGTACAACACCGACGACTGCGTCTACAGTGGGCACAACAACATCGACGGTGGATCCAACGTCAGTGGGATCTTGTACTCTTCACTGATGAATCAAGATTCATGCTTAACCGATGTGACGGTCGTTTACGTGTATACCGTCGACGTGGAGAACGTTATGCCAACAACTGTGTTCAGGAATTTGATCGTTTTGGAGGTGGTAGTGTCATGATTTGGGGAGGGATCACGGCTAGAAACAGAACAGATTTGCTTGTTATTGATGGAAATCTGACAGGTCAAAGATATCGCGATGAAGTGCTACGGCCATTGGTGGTACCGTTTTTGATGCAACATGGTCCCGGAATAATGCTGGAACATGATACCGCCAGACCACACGTTGCAAGGATTGTACAGCAGTATCTGATGCAACAACATGTCAATGCCCTGCCATGGCCAGCCAGATCCCCAGACATGTCCCCAATCGAGCATCTTTGGGACAAGATGGATCGACGTTTGCGGCGGTTGGATAACCCGCCAGCTACACTCCAGGAATTGCGACAACGTCTACGTCAGATTTGGAATGACATCCCACAGCAATTTCTGGCACATCTGATTCGGACCATGCGCCGGAGATGCATTGCTTGCATCATGGCACGAGGAAGTCACACCCGGTATTGAAGTGTGAAGGTCACAATTGGTTAGACGTCAGACAAGTGCTTCATGACGCATGAAAATGACATTTTTCGTTTTGAGTGACGTTGGCACTGAAAAGTCAGTGTTTCTCCTGTTAAATAAACATATTGATTGCATTGAGATCTTTGCGTGTCATTTATAACATACACATAAATGGTGTCACAGAAACTTTTGTTGCTGAGTATATATTACTTTTTGACTTGATTTCAAGTACAATTTTTGGAAAAACATTTACTTGGTCTTCAATAATACATGCTGATGTAACGTTTCGTACAGCTGCACGGAGGACAGGAAGTGGAGAAGGGACTCAAGGGCAGAGGTGGATTTGGTTGATATTTAATAATAAACTGAGCCGCACAAACTTTGCAGAATAAATGGAAAAAAGCAGAGGTTTCCAGAGTTGCAAACTACGATAATGCAAACACTGGCTACAGTCCTGTTTTATTATAAATAGGAAAGCAAATGGAAAACAAGGTTCCTTTAAACAATTAAACGGGCTGAAATAAACAGCAAACAGCACGAATTATAGGTTTCTTAGAGTTATACGCAAATAAGGTTATACGGCCTATACAAGACTATATCAAACAAGCATGAGGTTACACACACTTCCCGAAGAGAGTGGGATAAGCTCAGCCTTTTATTCTCACTGCAAGCCCTCATTGAGAACAAGGTCCAGGTGCAGATGTTAATTAAATAATGACAGATACTGACTGAATTACTGACTGAAGTGTGCTCCTGGATCTAGTAGACCGGTGAGCTGGATGGCCTTAGTGTGTGGCCTTACTGCTTAGTTGTACTTCAGGCAAGCATTTCTCATTTAAACCATATCATAACTGCTTTCAGCAAATATCCGTAAAATACTTATGGAATTAAGACAAGCTTCATAGTGCAGCATAAAAGTATAATTTCAAAATTTTCAAAAATATATTTTATTCAACCTCAATAGATTATTACCTTTTATAAGTATGTTGTTAATAACCATAACAAGTTCATTTCAAGCAGTAGTACATGTGGTACTCTAAATAGGAGGGTTACAGGCAGTTTAGGGAATAACAATCTGTGTGCATTTCAAGAACCAGTAACAGCTGGTTCTAAATGTTCCATGGCAGGACAACCAAAATCATGCAAATCAGTCCCTTTCAATATTATTTGGCAGAGCAATGACATACATTTTCTCTTTAAAAGCTACCATCACACATTTTCTTTTGAAAGACTGCGCATGCACAGCATAAATGGAGTTTGACTCTGTCACCTCGTGAATAAACCCAGAAGAAATTTTTAGGTCAGAGTCCCTACAAAGTTGCCTTCCGGACCTGCAAAGCTCCTTAACCAAGACGCAGCTCATTTTTGCATCACAACCAACAAGGTTAAATTCAACAACACTCAGGATCTTGCAGAAGGTACCATCAGCTAACTCAACAACAGTGTTGTTTCTTTTTTTAAGCCTTCTGTTAGTTTCTGAGTGAAAAAGAACATTGTCAACAAGAAAACGATTATAATATTTACATTGTTGTATCCTCAAGCCAAAAAGATTCTCAATAGCAAGCATGTGCCGTACTGGTACATTCACTGGCTGCGGATTTCCAAAAACCCGAACATTCTCAGACAGTTGTGATGATTTCGCAGTCTCTGAACTGCTGTTCTGCATTTCATAGAACAGTTCTTTGACAGTGTCTTTGGCATTTTTCATGTAGTTGTCTGCCTTGTTTGTAAGATCTCGCCATTTGAGGAATCTCTTAACAATCTGACCATGGACGTGTGTGGTTCCATGAAAGAATTTCAAGAGGGTTCCATTGAAAGACTCAAATGAAAATGTGGATGTGGCCCACAGAGGTCCCCAGTTTCTCACACTTGCAGAAATGTGTGTTATCAAGTGAACATTAAAAGTCATGTTTTCCCTACCATACAACTTCTGAAACTCTCTTACAAATTTTTTCAGCGCCCTCTCAGCATTATTAATATCAGCTAGTTGCACCTTTTCCTGAAGCAGAGTATAAATACCAAAAACAAGAAGAAAAAGATGGTTCCAGTATTTCTTTGAAAGAACACCGGACAGCACCGGTAAAGCATAGAACAACAGGAAAGACCTCCACTCAGATGCTTTCCAATATTTTCGTTCTTTTACAGAACGTGGGACTCTGGATAACTCTACTGGAGGCTGGATAGCTAGCAATACCTTATCAACTGTTTCAGTTTTTGCGCCAATGTACCATGGTTTATCATGGTTGGTAGAATCCACCCACAATGTCATTAGCTGCCGTGTTACTCCGAGGCAAACACTGTGCTGGTATTCGGGCACAAACCCATTAACCATCTGAAACTTTGCAAGCTTCATCAGTGGAGATGGACCTTTCACTCCCATTACAGGCTCCTGAGGAGTTGCAGCCATTGCATGTTGAAAATGTTCAGATTCAGATCTTAGAGGAGGTTCAGGATTCATGTAAAAGTATGGACCCCCACCTTTATGGTAGCAAAAGTCACAACCATACTTGCCATTAAACTGTTTTGTGTTTCGAATTTGTGGACGAGCCACAGAGTCTGAACTACAGATCAGAGCATGGACCTTTGATGAACGATGCTGGCCCTGTGAGTCTGTCCATTTAATTCCACTTTGCCCCATTTGTTGAAGCTCATCAACAAATGGAGTTAACAGAGTTATCATGTTGGGTTTCTTCTCGCCAAACCAAATACATGGTATGCAGATGTTATTTTTTCGTTCTTTTGCCTTCAGTTCAATGATCTGGCACTGAATAGGCCATAGCTGACACTTGGAACTCTTAAAAACTGGGATGCCATCACAGTTCCACAGTAAGTTGACATCATCTTCACTAGTTTCACCAGTACTGATGAGCTTTTCATACTCAATTCCTGACAGTATATCATCAATAATGCCATCACTTGACATTCTTTTTGTGAAAGTGTTCTTGGGATTTTCAAGAATATCCTTAATTTGAGAAGATAAACACAAAACAAGAAAATATGACCCGTTATTTAAATTTGTGTCCGCATCAAACAACATGTGACATACAGAGCACTGAGTTTGACCATCAGCCTTCCCTATGTAGTTTGTGCATCCAAAACAATAAAAATGTGTTTCGTACTGTCCGTACTGACCATAGGCTTTATGAAACAAGTAAGAGGTCGCGGGCATTGATCCTGGAAAATGTTCATTGAACACTTTAAGGAGATGTTCAAGAGCTGTCCCTGTTAGGTTGTGTCTCAAAATGAAAGACATCAAAAGAAGCAGACTCTGTCCTTTGGTGAGAGGTGCTCCTGGGTACAGGAGTTCATCCCATTCTGATCCCTAGAGAAAAAAACAAGAGGAATTAAACAATTAGACCCAGAACTTAAGCTGAGTTTTCAAAATTTTGTTTAATTGCAATTATTGTATGAAAAGTATACTGTAGTCATGCCAGTTTTAACTGAGTATTGCATCCGGTCTTTGTGATGTAAAATCTTTAAAACTGGATTTTTTTCTATTTTATGCAGGACATCGATTTCAAGATGAGGATGATAGAAGCAATTTCTTTTTTTTTTTGCCACATATGACATAGATATCTCACACGAATGTACACATATATATACTTCATGACAATACCTTTGCATTTGTGTCTGCACCTTCCTTTTGTTGATGTACTCCAAGTGCTGGTTGCAAACCAGCAGTATCATGGCATCCCTCACAACCATTGTCTGGTCTTTCCTGAATCATCTGTGGCGGATACATTTACGTGGTAAATCCTCTCGCCCATTGTCAGCAGGGATAGGCTCCAGCTCCCCCTGTAGCTCTTGAGTTAGACCATGCAGTTATAAACATCACAATGCAAAGTAATATAGACTGCTGAGTGTAGGATGTAAAAGCTGACACGGAAAAGCCTATTATAACTTACCTGTGACAGATTTTTTATTGATCTTTCATTCTGTTGATGTGCTTCAGAGGCTTCATGCAAGTCTGAGGTCTGGTGAATGTGTTCTCTCCAATCTCTGTCAGACCTCTCTGTCATCTGAATAGGACACAGTTGAGAGCCAAATACATGACATTCAAATAAATATAACACTAAACTTTAGCTTGATTAGGATATGTATGCTAACTGGGAGAATTAGAAGCTTGGAAATTTAAAGACAATCCAAAAATACAGTTAACAAAAATGATTTCAGTCTCTCGCATGAGCTCTGTTTACCGTTATTCCCCATTTACAATGTATTTGTGACATGGAAAGAAAATGTAAATGTTATGTAGCAAACATTTGTGACCAAATTATAGTACACTGCTATAAACTGATTGAATGTAACAGTTAAATTAACAAATTAATTCCTGGTTATTTTAACTGTAAGTGGAGTCCTGTGCGCACTTAACTGTGGTTTGCAGTTAACATACATGGAACTCTGTTGTAAACTTCTTGTAAAATTACAGTTAAAATAACTGGCTAAAGGTGCAAGTTTATAACAGTATAAAACCAACATCATGCATACAAGCCAGGAGAAACAGGAAACATGCAAGTGACCTCTGAACTGTGAGCAAACTGGTCTAACTTTTATGCTGACTTGCCACCCTCTTGAACCCTGGAAGAGGATAATGAGGAAGAATGTAATTACCTGTGGATTATTTGTGGTTGTTTCTCGATGATGCCGCTCAGGTGATCCACATGAGCTGGTCTGCTCAGACTGCCCTTCGCCACCATTTTCGGTCTCATCATAAACATTCTAGACAGAATACATAACTAGTCAAAATTACAATTTTAATTTCCATGATAAACAAATGTAATCTGAATGAAAGATGAAACAAAAATAGGTGATAAATTTACCCTAGTATCAAACAAAAAATTTATTTTTTTACACACAGTGATATACAACCAGTTAGACACCTGATTACCTGGACTTGTTTTTCCACCCTGCATCTTTTAGCGGGTCTTTGGCACTGAGAATTGTGTACACTGCCATTGTCCTTGCTGGCCACATCATTATTGCAATGAACAGGGAGCTATTATGCGGGATATAAAAATCATCTTTTCGTTAAAAGCAGCTCCTTATATAAAGTGAAGGAAACGTGAGGCTGTAGAAATGTTATGCCTCATGTCATATTAATAGTCATATGAAGAGGTTATATCCATAAGTGCTCAAGTCCATATTCATTTTTATCAGAAAATGGTGTGTTTTGTTCTCAAAAAGATTCTCTGTTTTAGTACGCTGAAAAAACTAAATTTGATGCTGTAAATTTTTTAAATCAAGTTCAATTTTTGTTATTTTGAGGCAGTGCTTCTAAAAGCACTCAATGGTCTTTGAAATACCGGGGTGAAGATTTAAGAGAAGCTAGAAGGTCCCCTAATATGTTTTAAGTAATCTTTTCCGATTTTTCATTACGCTTGCATCAGCTTAGCTCATGTAACATGATCCCCACAAGTTGTCAAATTCTTAAAATCTCATTTCTCAAAAAAAGACGAAAATGGACTTGTGCACTTCAGAAAATCAATCCTTCATATGTCGTCTAGAGCTATGTGTCCATATTACTATTTTTGCAAAATATTCTGAAAGACAATTACTTTGAATTTAAATGTTAAAAATTTGAATAATTTGTTAGATCAGCTAAAATCAGAGCATAGATGGATAATGTAAATGAAATACATCTTTCTCTGTGATTTGCGATTAAATGGAAATAAACAGTACTTTTAAGTACTCGTCAAGTACTTGAAGGCATCAAATGTCTGTATTCATGTTTATTCTCTGATCAAACAGTTCTTCATTTGGAAGATACCAAAATCTTGTCAACGTTAGCAGTTTATTGTAGTTTATTTAAGCAGAAATATGAGTTTTTGAGTTTGGACAATATTTTGCTCCTGTTAATTGGAAAAAACAGGTGACATAGAAAATCATATTTAGATACCAGAGTAAGGTTTCAACGTGTGCCATGTGGGCCTAAACTCAGGCATTGTTTCAGCACTGCGACTGAAACATTTCAAATCTTAATGCAATCTCTAACATAACTCAGAATATTTATTCTTTTACCTGCGAAGTCCTTTTCCGGTATTCACTTGTCCTTGGCACCTCTAAATCATTGACACGCAAAAAGTTTTTGTAAACAGCTTGGGCTGAATTCTGTAAACAAAATGGCAAAAATATTCCACATCCTGGGTGCCACAGTGCAGATATGCTGCAGTGTTTTGTTAATGGGATTGGAATGAACAGTCAAGAATGACTTTGTTGCTAAACTGTGTACCTCATCGTTGTTAACTTAGATTAACAGCACAAATAAAATGAAATACAAACTTTAGTGTTACCTCTTTATTTTTGTCAAGCTTTTTCAAGCGTCTGTGGCAAGTCGTTCTTGGAACCTCATTACCTGGTGCCTCCAGGTAAGATTTGTATTTCTCCATCACTTTCAATTGACCGTTTTCAATAGTATTTCTGCTCATAGCAAACAACCAAGCAAAATCAGGCTTTATGTAACACCTCTTTTTCATATAACTTAATAAACTCGTTCTTTTTTTTAATTTCGTAGTATTAAAATTTACATAATCACATCAAACTCCCTGAGGCTTAAAGCCAAAATCTCAGTTACAGTCACTCGCACCTAGCTCATCTTGTCCGGCTAGAATATACGCCATATACGCAGCTAGACCATTAATAAACCAATAACAAGCTTTCTTGTCTGAAACTGAACGTGCAGATTGGCTGTAACAAAGTGAACAGCTATCAACAGAGTGTGACCTGCGGCCCTCTGCAGTAATAGCATCACACAGGCAAAATTGATTTCTTTAGATTACTTACTTTATGTAAGTCAACGTAAATCTGCTTTCCGTTTTCGCCGCTTTGATGTAAAAACAGTAATAACATGTCCGCAGCCATACCAACTTACGAGCAGAATTAAAGCGATTTGTTTCTAAAACTCAGCGTAACACAGCAAGGCTAATGACGTGTGATCAACAGGGAAAAAACTTCTGCACCCAGCCGCGAGAGATCCCGCCGATGCAGGGCATTCAATTTGACCAATCAGAGATGACATTAAGAAATCGAATTTGCACGTAACGGCTCAACCACGCCGACCCGCCGAAGTGTAAGAGAAGAATAAAAGGAGGTTACATTGTGGACGGAGGCGAACAGCGGAATGATGACTTGCCCAGCGTTTGCTTTGTTTTCAATTCAATTCAATTCAATTGTTTATTTCAAACTCGAAGTTCATAGTATGGTACAAAAATACAATAAAAAATAACTATAATAATAATAATAATAATCATAATAATATGATACAGTGACTAGATCAATATAAAATGGTTCGCCACCACTTCCAAACGTTGGAATGTAGCGGGGTTGATGAATTAACAAGTGCAACAATAAAACAATTTGAACACGATTGGAGTCGCCTGATAAAATTATACACATTTTTACGCAACAGTTCACCAAAAGACGGAATATTGACTGAGACAAACATATCACTTGCACTTGCTCGCCTAGGAACACCTAACAATCTCCTCAAAGAGTTATTATAATTAACACGTAACTTATTGTGAACAGTAACATTGGTGCTAAACCACAGCGGTGAGCAATACATGGATGTACAATAAGTTTTAAATAACGTACATTTCACTTCTGGTGAACACCTATTGAAAGTTCTAATCAGTAAATTAGTCTGAGCATACATTTTCCTGATCTGCCTACTACAATCAGCATTGGTTTTGTGACATTCAAACCAGACGCCCAGGTACTTTGCCTTCTCAACAAATTCTAATGGATTTCCACAGAGCAACATAACTGGGTCAGAGGTTTTCACACCTCTGGGCTTAAAAGACATACACATGGACTTCTTGGCATTGAACAAAATGTCATTTTCAGAACCATAAGCTTCACAAACTGATAGAAGTTGCTGCATCGCTGCAGTGCTAAGACTCAACAAACAAAGATCATCGGCATAGAAAATGTGATTCAGTTGAGTATCATGCAATAGACCACCAAGTTTGGTATCATTCAACAAAGAAGACAGATCATTAACATACACATTGAACAACAACGGCGAGAGAATACCACCTTGTTTTACACCATTGGTAACAGAGAACTTTGAAGAGATCACATTTCCCCACCTAACAAATATCGTTTGACTTCTGTACCAATATAACAAAATACCAACAATATAAATAGGAACACCTCGATCGATAAGTTTCCTAAACAGTGACCAATGATTGATCTTGTCAAATGCCTTACTAGCATCAAGAAATGTAACATATACACTAGTAGAGCGACTCCTAAAAGAATCTATGAATTCGTGCAGTTGGTAAGCGGCCTTTTCTGTGGAATGAGCAGGTTTAAAACCAAACTGTTTGTCATTAGTCCACAAGTAATCCTCAATCCTGTTCATAATTAGACCTTCTAACACTTTTGAGATAACATTGGCAATAGCAATGGGCCTGTAATTGTTCATATCTGAGAGACTAGCACACTTATTCTTAACAAGAGGAATAATAACAGACTCAATCAACATGGCCGGCATATATCCATGAACAAACATACAGTTAAAACACAGAGATAAAAGCACACATACGTTGTAGTTAGCATTAATCAAGCATTCAGCGGTAAGACCATCGGGCCCAGCAGATTTGCCCTTCTTGAGACCCTTAATGAGAGTATCAACTTCATTTGGTGGAACAAAAGATAAATCAGTGGTATCGTTAACAGAGTGAACATCACGTAACACAGATTCTTTCAAAGACACATTCTTAACAGAGTTGAAAACAGATTCATAGTGACATTTCCATTTTTCAGCTATGTTAACATCACCAGAAACACCATCAATAGTATTAGATCGAGCAGACTGAGAAGAGCTCATGCGTATAATCTGCTTCCAAAAATCTATCATGTTAAGTTCGCTCATGTGACTAGCCAACTTATCACATTTGATACTGTCCTCATTTCGTCTGCAACTACGTAAAGCATATTTGAACCTAGCTCGACATAACTTCATATTTTCAAAGATGGGACCATTACGAGGCTTATTGTTATTTCTCCACCAAGCAAAAGCATCCTGAGCCGCTGTATGAGCCTCGCGAACAACATCATTCCAGCCTGGGATGTTATGTTGAGTGGAAATGTTGTGATATGGAATACAGTCACCAACACCTGCATTCAGTACATCAACAACATCACTGTAAAATTTATTAATATCATCCTTATGAGCCTCACAATCACGATCACTACACCTAATAGCATCCATAGGAACCTGGATGTTACAAAGCCCCCTGCGGGTGTGCTCACGGTACCTGACTAGGTCAGCCTCAGTGGCATCGCACCACTTGTAGACCTTACTGCTACCTGACGTGGCCGAGGAAGCTCCCCGTGCACCACTTACATTACTGTGTGTTTGAATAGTGACAGACAATGGTAGGTGGTCTGAGCTAACATAGTCAGGTAACACCTTAACACTAGTGACATTATCATGACCAGTAGCAGTAGTAATACAATGGTCTAACCACGAAGTTGTACCGTGGGCCATACTAACATAAGTAAAAGTTTCAGCAGGTAATAAAATATTGTCAGAGATATGTAAAGAGTACCTCTCACAAAATAAAATTAACTCCTCACCGAAACGGGTAGAACGAGACAGACTAGCGTTAAAATCACCCAACACATACACATAAGGTGTAGGAAATTCAACAATAACCTGTTTCATTAAGCTGAGACAGTGAGAAAACTCATCAGTATTGTCAGCATTATCACAGGGAAAATACACACATAATAATAAAACATTGAACGTACCAATAGTAACATCAAGACCAATAATCCTATTGCAGTTGTATGATTTTATAACACAACAATCTGATAAAGATATACGCCACAAAATAGCGACACCACCATAAGGACGTCGCAAAAGTACACCTTCCTCAGTATCCATAAAAGATATACCCTGTCCAGCGAAGTCACTATGTATATGATTCAACATTGACAGTTCATGTGTAAACAACCAATGCTCCTGTTTTACTTTCCCGACTCAGATTTTGTAAAAGTGGACTGCACGGACATCATTAGAGCAGAACACAGAAAACTTGAATATGCGATCAGATCCCGTGAGGAAATTCACCACGAATATGGCTATGTGGAGGTGTGCCTGCCCAGTCGAAGCCGAAGTGGACCAAAGAAAGTACTGCCGGCTAAAATACTTCTGTTTGGCGGTAAGTTAGCATAATGGGTGAGTGACTGGGTGTAAAAAATATTTTCCAGATGAAAGCCAGTTGTTACTTAACGTTAACTACAATATCATATGTTGCTAGCTTGTTATTAGCTAGCTAATTATTAAGCTTTTATGTTAACGTTATAACGGAACTCAATGCCTCAATGAGTTGAGCTGACCTTACTTGCCAGTTAGCTTGCGTTTGCCAATGTCAATGTCAGCTACCTCATAAGCGAACGCTAGCTAGCTAGCTAGCATGCTAGTCAGCGAACACTAGCGTCAATTGTAACACCAGTGAGTAACTCAGGAACTTTATAAAGTTAGGATAGATGCCTAATAAAGGAAACAGCGATCCTCGTCCGCCTTGTAAAATACATTGTTTTTTATGAGGGGATGCTTATTTTCTACAGCTTCAAAGAAATACATTGAACTATATTTTTTCCCTAAAGAATTGCTGCATTCTGACCTTTTTTCTTGCCATTGCTTTGTTTGTTTCCCATCCATTTGTACTGACAGATGTGTACAAAGATTTAGTTGTCAAAAGGGATGCTTTCCAGAGAGGAGAAGATATCTGGAAAACCTATCCACAAAGAGAACAAAACACTGCTGAGACTGTGACAGTATGTTCTGATAACTTTGTGATGAAATATCATTTATGTACTATTGTCCTTTTAAAAGGGAAAAAAAAACTAATCACAATTTTCCTGCTTGATTTTGTTATATCATTTGTGAAATGTATGTGTTGTTTTCAGATTGCAAGTGCATCCCAAAAGGCAGCTGCTACTGCAATGGGTGACAAACTTAAAAGAGAACTTCAGACCTTATACAAAAAGAAATCAGCTCATCTCACCTCCACTCCAATGTCAGATGATTCAGATAACACTGACATAGACTTGTTTGAAAAGACAGAACAGAGACAACCAAGAAAGAGGACAGTAAGTAATGTTTTCATTTGAGTAAAACTTATATAAAGTTGCCTAATTTCCAAAAAGTAGGTGTAGCACTTCAGAAAAATGTTGTAAATGTAACATTACTTGTTATGGCTTATAGCTTTCCACCTTGAAAACAGTCGTCAATTCTCAGCTGACTCTGATTAAATAAAGAGGAGACTGTTCAGATCATGCTCATTAACCGTGCTGCAAATCATGGTATGTTCAAAAGTACTGTGAAATGAATGGATGCAACATACTTTACACCCCTCAGAGATTGCTTTTTTTGCTTCTTAACTATATCACAGAAAATTACATGGTTTGAAACTGCATATCATTGATCTCTGCTCAGTGCAAAGCATTGTGTTTAACTTTGCAAATACTTTGTCTCTTATGTAATCAGAGTGCAGAATATGCTTCTTTAACCTCTAGTTTACAGTACCATTTGTATGTTTGCAGGTGGCGCTGGATAGTGGGGATGAGCTGGAGGATGGAAATGGAGATAAGGATCGGAGCCTTTTGCAAAGGACACCTTGTCCTCCGAAAATTAATGTCCAGCTTGGTGAGGATGTCGTCAATGCTTTGAAAGGTGAATTAATAAATGTGTGTGTGAGTGTGTGAACCGCTGGCATTTTTTAAGTCTTATCTTAACACAGTAGTCTTATAAACAATGAGGAATTCAAGTGATTGCTAGTACAAAAAATAATACCCGGAGGTGACTTTTTTGACAAAATTTCTTACACTTCTGAGACTGTCACACTTCCGGTGCGCAGCTCACACAGCGGCATAACAACAACAATTCAGCTGTACTTGAGAAACTGTAAACAATATAAACGCTTAAATCAAGCCCAGAAAAAGTACCGGATGCATGAAGAATTAACAAGACTTCTATGTTCAGTATCATACGCCAAATATCTGTAGCCACACATGTTAACATACCTTTTCACCTGCAGCAGCATGAGACCCGAAGCGACTTGGCCACCAACCTATCCAATAAAGAATTTGGGCTTGATCATGACATCCGGGTATTTGTGTTGTAATGACGATCACTTCAATTGGTCACTGTAATAATTCCTTGTTTCCAGTTTTAAAAAGATCCCTTCTTCATGCAGTTTCAGTGGATATGATGGGGGACAAAATTCACCACAGTCCTTATTCTATGTTAAAATATATTGTGAAGTACATCTAAGACCAGTATAAAGCATTAGCAGTTTGTGTATGACCAATCAGGTAGTTAAAGTGTTTTTGAGAAGATATTTCTCCAGGGCCAGGGGAGGAGGGAAGATGACAGTGACTAATAATATTAATAACTTCAGTGTTCATACGGGCATGTGAGTATTGGTTTAACAAAGACTTGATGAAAAAAGCTGGACCATATAGCTGCAAATGATGTTATGTCCACATTTACTAACATGAGACACATTTATACTGAAAATTTCTGCTTGACTTTACCGCCATTGTACTATGTTAACATGGTATGGTAGTTCTGTTTCCTGTATTCAATATTTGACAGTTGTGCTTAACCTTTAATCTCTTTAGTGAACTTCGACCTTGCCCCGGATGTATGACATTGGTGCCTGAGCATAGCAAAATCAAGGAAATAATATTACTACTACTACTACTGCTGCCCCCACTAGTACTACTACTACTAATGATAGTAATATAATAATAATAATAATAATAATAGTTGAATTAAATAAAAAAACTATGCAGTGCTTAATAAAGAGATTGTAAATTTTAAAACCACAAAGGAGGACAAACAGAACTATGTGCGAGTGCTGCCATAATGTAATGAAGTGTTCTGTACTTGCAACTGCATTTTTTTCTCTTGTAGAGCTTCCTGGGATTGTGTCCTCTCTCAAAGAGGTCTTTGAGAACATGAAAAGAGGCTCCTCCATTAGCTCGAGTTCAAGCCCAAGTTCCAGTGAGCCGTGTATTCCTGGGTGTTTAGAAATGGTTAGTTAAGTCATTACGATTGTGAAAATTTATGTTAGAGTGTATTTTAGCTATATGTCTTTGTGTGTGAATAAACACTTCAGATAATCTGTTACAGTGCCTTCTTTTTATTGTGAGTGTGTGTGTGTGTCTGTGTCTGTATGTGTCTGTGTCTGTGGTTGATTTTTCATAATCCCCATGCCTGTTTCTTATTTTACCCAGATTGCACTCGCTGATTCTGATGTGACAGTCCCGAAAAGGATTTTTGAGAGACTCAACAAATCCCGGGTTTCTCTTTTCACCCAAGATTTGGCCACTCTGATCTTTGGAAAGGAGACACTGGCCAAATCAACACTGACAGGGAAATCAGGCATTCAAATGACAAAGGACCAGTTGGACCCTTACAAGGTCAACATCCTCATTGGTATGTGTGGATCTTATTCATGATCAATGTTTTTGCTGACTACACATAAGTCTGTAAGACAGATGACCTCGAATGTTATGTTAAAAAACAAATATATCAAAATATTTACCATTTATTTACTTGATTTACATTCATTTACTTGTACTTAAACAGTGAAAGTAATTGTATCTCCCCAACGACGATAGTCGGGAGATACTATGGTTTAGTTCCGGGGCCGCCGCCGCAGAGATTTTATGTTCCAGGAAGCCACAATTATTACAGGAATGTTTTCAAATTTTACAAAGGCAAAGATATATATATGACAATGCTCTAGACCGATTTTCGTCAATTTCAGACATCCAATATGGCTGCCGGTGGCCATTTTTGTCCGAAATTTTTTTATGTTCCGGGCTCTGGAAGCCACAATTATCACAGGAATGTTTTCAAATTTTACACAGGCAAAGATATATTTACATATATGACAATGCTCAAGACCGATTTTCGTCAATTTCGGACGTCCAATATGGCTGCCTGCGGCCATTTTGTTTGAAATTTGGGGATCGGGGAGATTCACGACTCGGTCCCTGTGGCGACCTAGTTATCTAGTTCACCAATTAGTTTCTGTGGTTCCCTGGAATGCCTTGTAGATTTGATTGGGGCACTGCTAGACTTCTTTAGAATATCAAATGCACTAATTTAATAAACAGTCATCATATGAATATTGAGGTTGAATTTAACGTTGTGTTTTTTACTGTTTCATTTCTATTCGTGTTAACATGAAATAACTTAGCATTAAATGGATTGGGTGTTGTAAAGGAGGAAAAATGTACACATTCATTTAAAAGACTGTTGTCACCTGACAGTATTAACCTTTAAAGAACGCAAGGTCTTTTTGTCATATTGCACAATATCTTTGATGGCAAAAGGAGAAAATGTTCCTCTTACACACTGCATGGAAGAAGGACACACTGATTTCAATGGTTAATTTTCTTAAACTCTCTTTCTCCCTTCCACAGATACTGTGATAAAGCAGTTTCCAAATACTACTGTGTCTGAAGTGCGTGCCCTGATTCGTAGGAAATGCAACAATGAGTCGTTCTCAAAAAAAAGTGACCCTCCACTAGAAGGATAAAAACTAATGTCATCTCTTAAGTTTATGTGGCCAGTTTGACTGGTGTGAAAAAATTATACTTTATTTCTGCAGTTTTATTCATTACTTCCAGTAAATGTTTGTACAGAAAATGTGGAATATTAACATTGCACATTGTAGTACTGGAAGTAGATTTGAAAAGTGCTTTGTTAAAGTACAATATGTTTGAAATGCACTTTCACTGATCTTTAATATATTGATTCAATATATGCTGTACTCTGTAACGTACTGGGAATTTATTTTTGTGCTGAGTGTACACATCAGTATGTAGGCTACATTAAAGTTTTTCTAATTTTCTACGTGTGCGTGCTGGGTTTTGAAGTATATTTTTCACTGCATTTTTTGTACTGGACGGGGATTATCAGTATATTTTTAATATGCTAATA
This sequence comes from Gymnothorax reevesii, assembly GCA_029721435.1. Classification (NCBI taxonomy): domain Eukaryota; kingdom Metazoa; phylum Chordata; class Actinopteri; order Anguilliformes; family Muraenidae; genus Gymnothorax; species Gymnothorax reevesii. The sequence goes on from CM056574.1 coordinate 53,792,805, forward strand.
ATGAGGATATTTGTCATATTAAATGGTTTTCAAAAATAGCATTTTATTATACTAATGTTGTATCATAGAATGTACTGGAAATACATTAATAATGAGCTGATATCCTATTTAAAGTGTCCATGGAACACATTTATATTAGACCTAGAATATACTCTGAGAGGACCTCAAGTGTGACACATAAGTGTATTTTAAATGTAGTTTGAAATAATACACTTAAATTGCCATAAAGATATTTAAAGTTGTTCCATTTTAACACAACTAAGTATAATAAAATATATTGTAAATGGCATAAAGTTTGACTTTAGTTTTTCTTAAAGAGCATTTATCATACTTAAAGTTGTTCCAAAATAACACACTTATAATGCACTTAGCAGAGTATAGTTAAAATGTGATAAGTGCATCCAAAAAAAGCACAACTTAAATATATTTTTTTTGACCTGGGGAAGCTGTAAGTCTAGAATAGATTTATGGTTGATTACTCAAGAAATTTTAAACTATAGGTATGACTTGAAAATCACAACAAAGAAAACCTGTAATGACAACTTAAACAAATTTATTCTTCACTAATTAGGTCAAAACATTTCTACAAATAATCCACAGTGCAGTCTTATAATAACACTCTTATGCCAATATGTAACTCTGATGCCAAAACAAAATCTCTCTTCAACTGAACAAAATCACTGCATTTATATAGACTAGGAACATTCTGGAAAGATCAACAGGAGTCCTAGGTGATCTGGCCCCCTACAGGCAAGAAGAAGCCAGAAACTTCGAGAAAGCATCATGTTTTTCTACAGACATACCCCCATAGGGTGCTAAATGATGAAAAAATAAACAAATAGCTGACTAGTTAGGCAGCACAAATAGTATATAACAAATCTCCATTTACAAATGATATACAGTGCTGTACACTCAAACAAAACACAATGTTACACAAGCTACCATTTCTGCTGTTCCTACGACTGATCACTGTGTAATCACTGTTACCTTGATGCCTAAAACAGAAACAACATCTAGACTGAAATATTGGAAATTTAATGCTAATGATCTAAAAGTTTAGGAATATTGTTATATGATCAAGAAAATATTATCTTCAAAAAAATTTAATGATGAAATTGAGTCTGATGGAAGTAAGTGGGAATTTTTCAAATACAAAGTGAGACAATATTCTATTGACTATGGAAAAAGAAAAAGAAAAAGTAAAGAGAAAAACAAATAGAAAGACAAGTGATTAATGACATTAATGAGTGTTGTAAAAGAAATGAGATATCAGGGGCTCTAATTTCTTGGCGCAGCGCAGGTGGCGTCGCGTGGCGCAGCTCACGCAGTGGTAATTTCGTCCGGCGCAGCCCGCGCAGTGGTTGATTTCGAGAGGTGCGCAGCCTTTGGTAGACGAACTTGCGCCAAGATGGGTGTGGCGGCGTAGTAGGGGGAGGTGTCACATATTCATCAAGACGCAGTTACAATTTCGTAGAAAAAGTCTCCGCTGGAGTTGCGCAGGAAACTCACCAGCTCCAACCTGCTTTAATTTCTGTGCAGTGGTAATTTGGCTGACTGCGCGCAGTGCGCACACGTCACCGAAATCTCACAGGCAGGTTTCCAGAATGTCAGGCACATTTCAATGCAATAAATAATTACAGGAAGCATTATTTAATGTAACTATCTGAACAAGATAGCAATCAGAGATAGCAGACCTGGCCCCAGCCACGGGCTGACAGACAGACTGACAGAAACACACACACACACACACACACACAGACATGATCATTGCTTAACCTGGCCCCCTAGGGGAGGGTAAATTAAATTAAATTAAATTACATAAATTACAGTATCTACATCGATTGCCCTGATGTCAGATTAAAGGCGGTTGGCACATGTAATGGAAACTTGACCTGGCTTAATCAACGCAGCTGAATCTGTGATGCAAACTAAGGACTTCACATCTTTCCCAGCCAACCACAAACATATATATATATATATATAGAGGGAGAGAGAGAGAGAGAGAGAGAGAGCATGCTTGCGTTCTGTGCTCAGTAAAGCCGCATGCACACTGGACACGAAAGAAATTTTAACATGACTGATGACAGACAAAGTGAAAGCAAAGACGCGATAGTTGGACAGGGTATTAATATAGCTCCATGTCTGAAAGTCATTAAAGTTCTATTTTTTCTGAGTATTCCAGGAATTATTAGACGTGCAAACTTGGCCATGTTTGTGTTCGACCTTCACAGAATGCAAATTGATAGCTATCGACTTTTCTTGGTCTTTTTAGCCTATTCATCTGTTTTCTTCCGTTGAAGATAGACAACAGTCTTTCTTTTGAAAATTAGTGAGATGGATCGAATGATTTATGCTTTATTTCCACACCAGAGATAAAATAGTACTTGTAGTCAGTGAGCAAATCAATTCCATGACCATTGACAGTGTGCATAAATTATCGCATGCAGGATCAAGACTGTCCGACGCGAAATGCAAAATACTCCATGTCCAGCAGCCAGCAAAAAGTAAAAGTATTGATATGAGAACACATTTATAACGAAATAAAGAATAAAATATATCACCAACACACGGAACATCCAAAAAGATGACCCACAAATAAATAAATCGCAGTGTTCATTGGATGATCTGCTGTTAAAATGTTTATTTTTATTCTTTATTTCTTTATCAATCTGTTTTAATCGTCCTCTTTTTTTTTTTTTTTTTTTTCTGGCTGTCAGACACGGAGGCATTGTACATTGTCTCGCGCCAGTGTCGACTCACTTTATTGAGCAGAGCTTAAACAGAAACATTGATTGAAATTCTCTGTACTCATCTTGAAGGACTGAGCCCTCTTATCAAAACATTCACGTTTAATATCTAAAAGAGTCGATAGATTTGAAGAAATTAAAAACAATAATAGACTGTCGGACATGAAGATATATTAAAACCCTGTCAGACTTTCGGACACAAGACACTGCGTTCAACGTAATCTGTCGAGCGAAAAATTCGTTTCGCGTCCAGTGTGCAAGCGGCTTAATACTGGTGTAATGTGAATACAGGCCACTGGATGGCAGTATTTACCTTTTTTTTGTGAAGCCCAGTCTGGAGCTAGGTTTGGACATGTTCTGGGCATGTCTGAAACAAGTGCCAGAGAAAAGAAAAAAAAAGTCTAAAAGGTGGGAGGGGTTTGCAAAAGAGTATATTAGGAGGGAGAATTGAGACAGTAAAGTACATGTGACCAGACCTGTCATTCTGTTTCAGACCTGTGAAGCTTTTAGTGGATTTTTGCCTGTGTAAGAGTATTTTCCTCACCCAGGACATCACCAAGGAACCCCACAAAAAAAGGACTGTAAATATTTCTGGTTTTCTTATTTATCAATCTTGGTCATTAGTTGTAGATAGTAGATTAGTTAGTTGTAAGTTGTTCAATTAAAAGTGTTTAAGTTTTAAAATTGTGTCAGTCATCCCTTGCTGTTGTAAATGTAATAACAAATTGGGGCCATAACACTAGGGTATTATTACTATTGTCACTTAGGTTTTATCGTCTTTAGTGGAGGAAAGGAATACAGCCTGATTGTTATGATCTCGTACTGAGTTAAGATCACATATTGAAAATAAATGTGTAACGCATCTTGCATTGTTGTCCATGCATGTTATGCATGTCCCAAAATTTTAAGCAGCAACAGTTTGTAATGATAGGAACATGCTATCCATCGTTTCTCTTCCCAATGAGCAAGATTTGACTCGGCTGTGTCGCCTTCTTTGCCAACTTGCACTGGAAGGAGGGGCAGAGGCGGGACAGAGGAGTACTTGCGCCAGGCTACGCCGGGCACGAAATTGCAACATACGCCTGGACACAACCCGTTGGCGCGGCGCACCCCCCGTTCGCCGCGCCTGCGCCTGGTCTACGAAATTAGAGCCTCAGATGTTAATAAGGAAGAAATGATGAGATTACATGTTGAATGAGTTGCATCTAAAAAAAGCACCAGGGGCATTTGTACGATCCAGAGAAAAATGGTTAGAAGAGAGAGAAAAAAATCAACATATTTTAGTACAAGTACAAAACCCAAAACCAGTGAAGTTGGCACTTTGTGTAAATCGTAAATAAAAACAGAATACAATGATTTGCAAATCATTTTCAACCTATATTCAATTGAATACACTGCAAAGACAAGTTACTTTATGTTCGAACAGGTAAACTTTGTAATTTTTTGCAAATATTAGCTCATTTGGAATTTGATGCCTGCAACATGTTTCAAACAAGCTGGCACAAGTGGCAAAAAAGCCTGAGAGAGTTGAGGAATACTCATCAAACACTTATTTGGAACATCCCACAGGTGAACGGGCTAATTGGGAACAGGTGGGTGCCATGATTGGGTATAACAGCAGCTTCCCTGAAATGCTCAGTCATTCACAAACAAGGATGGGGCGAGGGTCACCACTTCGTGAACAAATGCGTGAGCTGATTGTCGAGCAGTTTAAAAACAACATTCCTCAACGAGCTATTGCAAGAAATTTAGGGATTTCATCATCTATGGTCAGTAATATCGTCAAAAGGTTCAGAGAATCTGGAGAAATCACTGCACGTAAGCGACAAGGCTGAAAACCAACATTGAATGCCCGTGACCTTCGATCCCTCAGGCTGCATCAAAAACCGACATCAGTGTGTAAAGGACATCACCACTCAGGAACACTTCAGAAAACCACTGTCAGTAACTACAGTTCGTCGCTACATCTGCAAGTGCAAGTTAAAACTCTATAATGCAAAGCGAAAACCATTAATCAACAGCACCCAGAAACGCCGCTGGCTTCACTGGGCCCAAGCTCATCTAACATGGACTGATGCAAAGTGAAAAAGTGTTCTGTGGTCTGACGAGTCCACATTTCAAATTGTTTTTGGAAACTGTGGACGTCATGTCCTCTGAACCAAAGAGGAAAAGAACCATCCAGACTGTTATAGGCGCAAAGTTCAAAAGCCAGCATCTGTGATGGTATGGGGGTGTATTAGTGCCCAAGGCATGGGCAACTTACACATATGTGAAGGCACAATTAATGCTGAAAGGTACATACAGGGTTTGGAGCAACATATGTTGCCATCCAAGCAACGTCTTTTTCATGGACGTCTTATTTCAGCAAGACAATGCCAAGCCACATTCTGCACGTGTTACAACAGCATGGCTCTGTAGTAAAAGAGTGCGGGTACTAGACTGGCCTGCCTGTAGTCCAGACCTGTCTCCCATTGAAGATGTGTGAGCGTAAAATACGACAACGGAGACCCCGGACTGTTGAACAACTTAAGCTGTACATCAAGCAAGAATCGGAAAGAGTTCCACCTGAAAAGCTTCAAAAATTGGTCTCCTCAGTTCCCAAACGTTTACTGAGTGTTGTTAAAAGGAAAGGCGATGTAACACAGCGGTAAAAAGGCCCCTGTGCCAACTTTTTTGCAATGTGTTGCTGCCTTTAAATTCTAATTTAATGATTATTTGCAAAAAAAAAAAAAAAGTTTCTCAGTTTGAACATTAAACATCTTGTCTTTGCAGTGTATTCAATTGAATATAAGTTGAAAAGGATTTGCAAATCATTGTATTCTGTTTTTATCTACGATTTACATAACGTGCCAACTTCACTGGTTTTGGGTTTTGTAGATTAGGAAACTGTGATGGTGCGTTCAGGAACCACACGCAAGATAGAGAAATCCAAAAAATTTAATGAAGTTTGAGCGAAAAACAAAATCACAAGAATTGCCAAGCCACAATACGAAATCCAAAAACAGTGTTGACTAGACAGGCAGGGGTCAGAACCAGTAAGACAGATGAGCAGAGGTACAAAAACGATATGCAAAAAGTCGTAGTCGATGAACAAAGCCAAGGGTCATACACAGGGCATCCAAACACAGAAATCGTGGTCATACAAAAATGGGTCAAAATCCAGAAAGACAAAGACAATTCAAAAAGGGCAATGGTAAGAATCAAAGTCGGACAATCCAGTAGAAGAGAATCAATACTCAATGGCATATGAGGCGCTCTGCACAATGAAATATTGATCAACGTTCTGACAAGAGCTGTGAGTGAAATGACAGCTTAAATACACACAAGGGAAGTCACATGCTATGCAGGAATCAGATGTGGGGAATCAAACTAATTACAGCGGGAGAATCACATGAAGGAAGCTCTAACCGCGAAAATTGGCGAAAGACAAGACACGAACGGGAATCACACAAACAGCCTATGACATTTAAACAGCTCCTGTCCCGGAGTGCACAGATAACGAGCGCAGGAGAGTAATTAAGCACGTGCGAGAGATCTTACTGAAACTCAGGAGAGGACAGAAACAGCTGAGTGAGGGGCGGAGATTAGAACAGGGCGATTGCTGAGAGGGAATTAGTCTAAATTAGTAGCGGTGCGACTTTACATATTTAACTAGAGTGCTCATTAGTAAGTTAGTAATCTATATACATGAATTAGTTGCGTTAGAAGACTATGATAGAAAATACAAATGTTAGTCTTGTTAGTAATCAGAATAGAAAGGCGAAGGAAGTAAACGGGAATCGAAGGAATATTTTAAACACCGGAATTCATTTAAATCACTCGAAGTCAGTGGGCACGCAGACAGGGAAGACGGACTGAACCAACTAGATCACAAGACAGGGGAGACAAGTGCATTGGAACTGAGAAATGGAATGAACTAAAAACCTGAGCATTACAATCACCAAAAAGAATAAATAAAAGACAAAATCATGAACACAGAACCTGAACATAAACATGACCAAAAACCATAACCATGACAGAAAGAAGACAAGGTAGAAATGCAATAATACTAAATACTAAATATAGAGAATAAATTGGTCACCAATCCAAAAGAACTAGCAAATAAGATCTATAAATTTTACCAAAATTTATATTCATCATCAATCTCTGAAACAAATTCTGATGACTTCTTTATAAAAGTAAAACCATTTATCCCTCAAATTGATTCAGATTTAACTATGTGTGATTCAGACTTAACAATTGGAGAGCTGGATGTAGCTATAAAGAAAATTAAATTGTGAAAATCATCAGGTCAAGATGGACTTACAGCTCACTTTTATCAGTTTTTTTTGGGCTGACATAAAACAGCAATGTACTCTTTACTCTCTTAACAACAATGAAGCAAGGAATTATTATGTTATTACCTAAACCAAACAAGGATAAAACAGTTATTGATAACTTAAGACCAATCACATTACTTAATGTTGACTACTAAATATTTACTTATATTTTGGCAAGTAGACTAAAAAGTGGTATGAATAAAATTATTAGCGAGACTCAATCTGGATTTCTTCCAAATAGATTAATCCATAATATGGATTTAACGGTATGAAAATTTCATATCACGGTTTTTGCGAACAAAAATATCACTGTTTTCGGTATGGCATGATTAAAATGTGTATAAAAGGTTCAAAAAGTACTGATATATAGCTAAAATCATTTCATCAAGTTTTATTTTGAAAGCAACATAATAAATTAGCGACATTATCCACTTTTTGCATTCATTGCAAAAAATAACAAGAATTAATAACATTCTGTGTGTTAAACATACAAATGTGTGGCCCTAAGAGGTAACTGCACATTGCAAGTAAACTTTTTGTGAACAGTAACACAATATAAATTAAATAATAAGAACAACAAATAACATTATGTATGTAAACATTCAAAAAACATACAAATGTGTATCATATGGCCATGAGGTGACTGCACATTGCAAATGAGAAAACGGCAACCAAGAAGGCGTTCACATTCTTCACCATTATTGAGATATAGGCCTAGTATTTTACAGGTTTGGAACACTAGTTATATCTGACATGAAGAGCTTGCAAAGTCAAGCAGACTGTTTCTATAGCCTAAGCAAAGACCCCATGCACAAATTCATTTTAAGACACAATAGAAATTGCAATGAGCCCAGTCGACATAAATACATAAGAGTCATAAAATATCCACAATGTCCGCGTCTTTTAACTTCAGGCCAGATAGTGGCTCACCCTCTCTCCTGCAGAGCAGACATGTGGGACGGGAGCGAGGGGCAAATGTCTACTAGTTACTTGATTACGGATGACGTTGAGAAAATGAAATGAAAAACGAAACAATAAAAATGCAAAAATGCTAAAATAGATTGCCACACATATTTGGGCGGCCAGGTTTGTTCACCAGTTAGTGAGGAGGGCAGCCAGAGAGACAGAGCTCTGACGGGGGGGTGAACACAGAGAGGGAGACGAGCTAAAGTAAACACTGAGCAGTGCTGGTTTTGTGAGAGTACTGGCAAAGGTTGTCCCTGAGTCGGTAAAATCACCAGCAATATTGGATTTAGCTTAGCTTATAAACTTCAAAAAAACACTTATTTGATGATAGTTTTGCGTTTAGTCTTTGTATGTACGGTCATGTTTCAACTTTCCCTCGCCCTACCCCAGAGAGGGTCCAAGCTGACAAGAGCCTGGAGGGATACAAGGGTGATTCTGAAGCTGAAGTGAACATGTCCAAGTCACATTTTCTAAAAATGAAAATATTTTCATTATTAGTTTTGATATATACTACAAAGGGAAGATGTCCACTGTCGGAATGTGTTTTAAAAAATAATTTTAGTTTATTTTCATAATTACTAGATAAGATATGCCCATGAATTCTCATTACCAAAATGCATCCCGATCCATTATTCTATCATTCCTTTTAATCCCCCAAAAAATCCTTTATGCCTTTTTTTTTTTAAATCACGAAAAGTCACAAAAATGTCTGTATTTTTGAAAAATGGGGAAATTCGTGGAATTCAACAAAAGAACCCAATAATTTTATTGAAAATAACTGTGCTCACACTTAATGTTCCTCATCACCGTAACGCGTCCTCATTTGCTAGAAAAAACTGCGTTGTACCTTCAAATTCAAAAGAAATCTCTCAATGATTTGCTTTAAACAGAACATTCAAAATGGACCCAAGGTCAGTTGGTTTTTGTTCTCTCACATTATGAAATTTTCGTAAATGTCTCAGAATCTTTGCAAAAGCAGAGGTTGCTAGCATGCTAGCCTTCAATGTTACTTACTAACTTGGCAAGGAGCACCTCATTACCATTACTCATTTTTCTCAATACCATGTACTTTCAATGGTAATTTCAGTTATGAGAAGCTGTGTCTCTGTAATGAGATATTACCACACATTCAGAAAACACAGTGCCAGTTCTTTCAATTAACTTATCTTGAATTCCTAGCAATAATTAACCTTTTCCAATTAAAGGGCATCTAAAGTCAATTCTCCGATGAGATGTTGAACGTCCAATGTTTACAAACAAATCCATCAATGTTTACAAACAAATCACTTGCTTTTATTGACATCTTTCATTGTCACATGACCAATTTCATTCATAAACCAATGTTTTTTGTGCATGCAAAAATAATCCTTCTATTTCGGTTCATTTGCACAGGTGCGGCTTGCTGATTGGCCGATAAACAAAAACATTGGGATTCGACTCTAGATGCCCTTTAACTATGTATAATCACGGTGAATGATTTTTCATGACTTTTGCCAAGACAGACCGAAAACCAGTGCAAGAAGGCTGCAGCCAAGGCTAGGGTGAAAAGGCGCAGGGAAAAAAAGTATATGGGAATCTTGAACTTCTGGAAGAATACCGAAGAAGGGAAAAGAGCCAGGTGTTTGTTAAATTAATGTTAAATAAATTATCATCACATTACAGGCAGCCTGATAGACAAGATCAGGTATACACTGCCTGGCCAAAAAAAGTCACACACTTTGGTATTTTATTGGACCACATTTTGCTTTGATTACAACTAGTCCAGGCCCTGGCATATAGGCCCGTATACAATGATTCCGCCAGAGATTTTGAGGGTGGATTTTAGCTGCATTGTAGTTCTTTTTCAAGGATTTAGGAGGTGCTTTTGCCAAAGTGGCTGCGAAATAGCCGCTAGGGGCGCAAATTCAAAATGGCTGCCATTTTTCATGAAAATGTTGTTATTCCTAAGCTATTTATCACACATTCTTATGTAATACCTCTATTTCGATAAATTTTTCAAGGAGAATGGTTTTATGGAGTGATATAGTTGATATAACCCAAAGAAAAAATATTTTAAAAAATTAGCACAACAAAATGCAAATCCGGATTACCCGGCGGATAGCTATATTGTTCATTTACACCATTTTTATTGTTGTTGCTCCTGGTAAGTGGAATCAAAGAGCCTCCATCGGGGATGTAGACCCTTTGGTGAGATTGGGAATTATTTTTATATAAAAACCATTATTATTTTTTATTTATGTCTATTTATGATGATTGTTGACAAGAGAATGGGATAAAGAGTGATAATCTCTTTCGGCAATCGAGGATTACTAAAAAGAAGTAATCCAATACAAGATTTTCTTTGCATTGACTATTTCCTCTGTTTGCAGGTACATGTAGGTAGCCATGGCAGAGAGTAGCAGTCAAGTGTATCCACCTCCAGGTGTTATGCTAACAACTGGTACAGCACCACTAGATCCAACAAGATGCATAATATGCCAAAGAGGAGACAAAGGGAAAACAACACAGCCAACAGAAGCTGGTAAATGAAGCATGAAGAGAGCAGCATCAATAAGGAAAGATGGAGTCAGCAAAAGGCAAGGAACAAAGCATAGAGTATGTGTATCATAACAACAACAAATGCTTCAAGTGGTATACACACAGTCAAAAATTGAAAGCAATAGAAGAAAGTGAAATGGCACCCCAGGATGTCTCTGAAGAACTCAGCCTGGACACAGACACCCAACCCATGAATATGATGAGATGCCGTAAAAAAGAGAGCACCCTTGCAAAACACATATCTTTGGTTTTCATTTAAAGTTCGACAGTTCCCACACCCACTGTCAATGTTTGCTAACTTTGGAGAACTCATTCAGAGAGTTTTCAGCAGTGCACATGGCGTGACTTCATCCCAAATGACTCGTGTCATATTTGATAGCTTCAATGAGTTCTCCATCAAAGATGGCGAGCGTGTTAGACGAAGTGGTGAACACACAGCTATTGACTTGACTACAATAGATGAACATGTCACGATTCCTCGTCAGTTGAACAAGTTTTGGGCTTCTGGTCTAAATAAACAAAACCTCCAGTTTCTTGCACGTAAAGTAGCAGAACGAGACATGAAAGACGTTGTCCTCAGTGGAATGGTTGTGAACGAGGAGCTTGTCCCTGCCAGACTAAAGCTGAACCAATTGGCTGCAAGTGATCTCCCTAACCTCAATAACTGGCAGGAAGAAGCTGACAGTCGCATTGTGTGTCATGTGCAATGGGCGGTTCAGAGAGGGTGTGAAAAGCAGTGGTGATTTTTAATGACACAGACACCATTGCACTTCTTCTGCATTTCACTGGAGTGTATAAAGCCGGTGGAATGCAGGAGCTTTGGGTTCAGTATGGAACTGGAGATAAGCGACGCATGATTCCAGTCCATGCAATACATGCAAAACTGGGAGATGCCATGTGTCGTGTTCTCATCAAAGCGCATGTTATCACAGGTGATGATGCTTTAAGCAAAGTTGGAACAAAACGTGCAGCCCTCGCAGCAAAGCCTGAACAGTTTCTCACCAATTCTGTGGAATCCCCACAGTTCTCCGGTGCGGACATTTCTTCAGGGGAACAGTATCTTGTGCGTGTTTGGTGTGGCATCAGAAGCAAATCTACAGCTTCTATATTCAACCAGTTGCGACTAGAAGTCCATAGGAAGTCTGCGTTAGGACTACATGAACTGCCACCCACGTCCAGTGTGATTGAAGAACACATTAAATGGGCATTTTATGTTATCCGTAATGCTGTCACCTTGCTGGGTGATTCTCCACCACTAGATCCAGTTGAATATGGCTGGCTGAAGGAAGATGGATTGCTTTTGCCCAAGAAAAATCTCAAAATGCTTCCCTCCGATGCCTATGCTGTTTGCAATTGCACTGGCAAATGTTCTTCTAAGCGTTGTTCATGCAGAGCATCTGGTGTTTCATGTGTAATATACTGCCACAAAAAAGTTGCAAAAACAAGTTGTGTAAACATCGTAGCTTGAGGATAGACCCAGTGTGTCGCTTATAATTGTAAATAATTATGTGGAATGTGATGTGAAACTGTTGCTGTTTCTCACTGTAGCTGCTGTATATAGCTACATCACTAACTCTACTAAATTCAGTGTACTGGTGGAACGTTTAATCTCCAACAATTGGTTGTAGCTTATGTTTGTATCCTGTATCCATCCAGCTTGTATATTAATGATGTAAATATTGAATTTCCAATGACATAAGCACAGGTCTGTCTTATAACTGGCTAATAGCTGTGTGTTTTGAATGTAGTTTATAAGGAAACATTTAATATGTGTATTTCAACAGTACATTCAACAACACATTTTCATAGATACATTTAACGTGTCAAAATTTCCAAGAATAATCTATCTCTTTAAAACACAATGCTTCGTGGTTCTGTGTGAGAATTGATCTGAAAATGGTGTTGCCTATAGGTTACGGTGTAGAACCTGTAGACATGGTAAACTGCTTGTTGCTTGTGGTTACTTACGCGACTAAATTTAAAGTGTACTGGTAGAAGGTTTTTTCTCCAGCTATTAGTCATTTAGCCAGTGTATCCTCTAGCTTGTAGTATAATATTACAGTAACATGACTATTGATTTGAATGTTGAAATTCGTGCGGATAAGTGCAACTCGTCAAGTATTTCCATGGTCTTTTTTTTATTAAAATGTACCAGAAAACATTCAAATGTGTATTTCATGAACAGCAGATGTTTGTAAAAAAACATAGAATATATTAAAAAGACTTTTAAAATGACTTTTAAACTTTTAAAATTGGCAAAAGCACCTCCTAAATCCTTGAAAAGGAACTACATTACAATTAAAATCCACCTTCAAAATCTCTGGCGGAATCATTGTATACGGGCCTATATGCCAGGCTCAGGACTAAACACTCATTCACTGTGGTATCATTTTGATAAGCTGAGGCAGCATTTATTTCTATCCAGAGTTGAATAAATCTTTCACCGAGATCCTGTACTGATGATGGGACATTTCTGGACAATTACGGCCAGTCAATGTTTTTCATGTCTATTGTCCTCATTGTTTGTATTCTGTTCACCTGGCTTCAGCGCAAAGCACTGTTTAAATTTTGTAACTGGTTACCTGTTGCTCAAAATCATAAAAGGAATACATAATTTTATTCACAAGAATAAAAATGGGATCAAGAGTCCTGTAGCTTACCCGCAAGCAGTCTTACAGCGATGATACAAGCTATGAAAATTTCATGTGAAGTTTGACCTTTGAATTAAAATCAATGTCAAGGTCACTAAATAAAAGTTCACATACATTTATAAGAACTTCTGTAAGACAATCCTGAGCTCTGAAGCAGTTTTGGTTATACAAGTCATTAAAATATGTCATTAAAATATGTCAATATATTTTCAATATGTCAAATGAACTTTAAAGGTCGCAGAATTTCAAGTAGTGGTCAGCAAACGGACTTCATGACTTTCTAAATTTCTCGATACAAACCTTGGCTCAATCTGTGACCATTTTGGTGATACTAGTCATTGTAATTTCACTGTCGAGTTTGACCCTCAAAGGTCACTGACAGTCAAGTTGAATGTCACCAAATGAAAATTCAATATGTGACTTCCTAGATGTCAGTTGCACAAACTTAGGCTCCATCTGAGACCGTTTTAGTGATATAAGTAATTGAATTTTCAATAGGTCACATTTGACCTTTGAAGGTCAATACGAAGGTCGCCAAATGAAAGGTCATATATGACTTCCTATTTGTCTGTAATACAAACCTAGACTCCATCTGTGACCGTTTTGCCAAGACAAGTCATTGTAATTGTCAAGTAAATGTCAAGTTTGACCTTCAAATGTTCAAGGTCACTGAAGGTCAAGTTCAAGGTTACCCAATGAAACTTCATACACGATTTCCTATATCGCCTTAATACAAACCTAAGATCTATCTGTAATAGTTTTGGTGATAGAAGTCATTAAACTTTCACAATGTGAAATTTCACCAAGGTCAAGTTCAAGGCCACCAAATGAAAGCTCATATATGACTTCCTATGCATCTCCAAGACAAACTGAAACTATCTGAAACCATTTTTCTGATATAAGTCATTAAAATTTCACTGTTTTGGCATTCAAGGTCACTGAAGGTCAAGTGCAATGTCAGCAAATGAAACTTCATTCATGACTTCCTATGCCAACAACCTAAGATCTATCTGTAATACAGGTGATAGAAATAATTGAAAATTCCCTATGCGAAATTTGACCTTCGAAGGTCAAGTTCAAGGCCATCAAATGAAAGTTCATATATGATTTCCTATAAGTGTTCAATGCACAAATATTCCCAATCTTCAATATTTTCAAGCCTAGAAACCTTTGAAAATTGTAACATTTTGCTTGACCTCAAGTTTAACCTTTCAAGGTCATCTGAGGTCAACTTGAACACAGCCAAAATATAGGTCACTTCCTATATGTCGTTAATACAAACTTAATCTCTATCTGCAACCATTTAGCTTCCACAGACGATTCATCATAAGTGTGAGGTTTTACGAAATGAGCCAATGGCGACATTCAGTAAAATACAAAAAGGAGGCTTTATTTCTGAAGGGGGAAACCCCCCAACAGAGCGGGCGACAGTACAAAGTCCACAATCTAAAGTCAGAATCCAAAGGGCGTAATCCAGAGTTGTAAACAGGGCACCAATCACAAAAATTGAAGTCAGACAAAAATGGGTCAATATACAAGAAAGCGGCAAAGTACATGGAGGATGCAAAGCTCGTAGTCTAGGACGGTCCAGTCAGAAAGATAATGACAATTATACAAGGCGAGAGAAGCGTGGCACTGGTAAGCAATGGAGATAACGATCTGAAAAGGAAGTGCTACAACCATCTAAAATACATTTCCGGGAGACCACATGAACAAGGAACACAGGTGCAATCAATGGGGATGATAACAATAGAGAGACACATTGGGAACAAACTAATTACAAGAAATTGGCCGTAGCCAAAACACAGACAAGGATCACAAGACAAACCTATAGATAGATAAAACAGCTCCAGTCAAGGAGTACTAAAGTGCATAGGTAATGAGAGAGAAAGACAGCACAAAGCAGTTGTGGAGACCCACAAAAACGCAGCAGAGATAATTAGGGAAAGACAAGAGGCGGAGACTAGAATAGGGCGAATACTGAGAGATCGTTAGTCAATTAGTAAGTGCAGCTATACAATCCCGAGTGCTCGTTAGTAAGTTAGTCATATTATACAATGTTAATGTTGGTCAGTAATTATCCAAAACAACAAACGGTTAGTATGTGTTAGTAAAATAGTAAAAGCAAGAGGAAGGAAGAACACAAGATAATGAAGGACGATTGAAACCCAGAAACCAATAAATCACCCAAAGGAGTGGCACTCTATACAAGGGACTGTGAGCAAAGACAAGGCTCATGACAAGACGGGGGGAGACGAAATGCAAAGCATGGGGACAAGAAACATGGCATAGACTAACTATGAATAAACTAAAACATGAAAATAACAAAACATGAAATCTAAATATCAAAACACAATCCATGATGTTTAGAACAGTCAGACCTAAGCAGAATTTCAAATACACAGAGGTCAGTCAGAAACATAGCACATAGCTAGGCAGAAACTTGATACATGGCATGAACTTGATACATGGGCAGGCATGGCAAAATACAGAGTCACAACAATAAGACCCAATGTTAAAGCACAGCGCCCCCACTAGACCCACTTCCTTCAATTCAATCAAAATGGCACTCACACTGTACATAAAGGGCCGGATCTACTAAGATCCCAATTTGCGTGTACTAATTTGCGCGTGCAATCTAGAATTTTGCGTGTGGGGCTGAACCGCGGCTTGCAGGTGATTTACTAAGAGTGATTGCGCAAATGGCAACAGGTGCAAACGTGTTGGACACACCCTATTTAAATGAGGTCTTTGCCTGTTTCATGGTTTGCAGCATGGAGAGTTTGGAGAGAAGAAAGCACAAAATGAAATTCGACCCTATGGAATTAGAGGTGTTGGTAGATGAAGCCAATAAACAATGAATGAGCTACAGCAAAGAAATCTGACTGTCGCACAAAGGAACGCCATA
Source organism: Gymnothorax reevesii (assembly GCA_029721435.1). NCBI lineage: Eukaryota > Metazoa > Chordata > Actinopteri > Anguilliformes > Muraenidae > Gymnothorax > Gymnothorax reevesii. The sequence goes on from CM056574.1 coordinate 53,808,934, forward strand.
TGGGCGGAAATCTGTAAAAAAGTAAATGCTGTGGGTAAAACGATGCGAGCAGTGAATAAAGTGAAAAGACGATATCAAGATATCCAAAGACGAACAAAAGAAAAATTGGCGTATAATAAAACAGCTGCAAAGAAAACTGGTGGGGGCACAGTGGATGAGATGCCTCTGACCAGCATTGAGGAACAGGTGCAGTTAACGTTCTGCGAGACGCAAGTCACTGGAATTGCCGGGTATGACACACTGGACCAAACAGCAGAACAAGGTAGGCGCACAATAATACTGTATAAACACACTTTTTCTGAAAAGATATTTATTTAGTAAGTGAAAAATGAATGTACCTCCTGTGGTTACATTTTTCTGTCCTTTAACTCAAATCCCAAACAAAAAATATTTATTTTTTACATGTAGAATCTTCAGCAGAAGTCCAGCCATCCACCTCAAATCCCCCCAGAGCAGCCGCCACCCCTGCAGAGCCTCGAAAGGGTCCCGAAGACATTGATCTGGAGTTGCTGGAGGAGCAAAAGAAACAGTCTGCAGCCATTCAGACAATTTCACGGGAGATGCGAGCGGCGTCATCATTGGCACGGGCGGCAAGGCGCGATACTCAGGCCATTGCCACGCACTGCAGACAGATGGTCAGCGCAGTATCTGCCCTGACGATGGCCGTCAATTCTGTGGCGAGAGGGCTACGGGAAGGGATGCAGGCAATGACTTCCCTCTATCCAGGTGGAGAAGCGGGCCGACCGAGTTCCACAGCGACAGCTAGGCAGCCGGGCACCAGAGAGGGAGGGCTATATGAAAAAACTGCTTTTTTTCTTTTTTTTTCCACCATAAATGTTAAGACTATAGCCTAATACATTTTCTGACTGAAACAATGTGTCTTTAATATGATTTTGCGGGACTTAACATAATTTGACGTGAATGAGTATTTCGTTTGATAATGTTTGGAATTCAGAAAGTGATTTCAGTCTTTTTTTCAATAAATGTTGATTTGCTTAACTTTGCAATGTTCTGCAGTTAGTTTGGTCACACTAGCCAGAGGGAACGGCATTGTATTGCAATCTACAACGCATTATTGAATGAAAATAGAAAAATGCACATACCAAACAGCTCACAAGAAGTGACTTCGAATGAGATTGCTGCGTGTCTGCATCCCTGCAGCATTGGGTTGTTGCTCCAAACAGGTGGGCAGGTCGGCGTTCTCCTCCGGCATGGCCTCATGCTCCAGCCCGTGTTGCTTGGCGATGTTATGTAGCATGCAGCAGGTCACTACAATCTGGGCCACTTTTTCTGGCCTGTACAGCAGTGCTCCACCAGTGCGATCCAAACAACGGAACCTGCTCTTCAGGATTCCGAAGGTGCGCTCCACAATATTCCGTGTACGGATATGGGCCTCGTTGTATCTTATTTCTCCGGCAGTGGTCGGGTTGAGAACAGGTGTCAGGAGGAAGGGGTGTAGGGGGTATGCACTGTCACCTTAAACATATGAATCAATGTGAAACATGCTCTTGTTTTTTAATGAAACAAATTTCGCTCAGGATTTTACAAATTGACTCACAAGCCAGGCATCTCCAAACTCGCCATCTCGCAACTTGGAAAACAGAACTATTTCTCAGAATAAAAGAATCATGTACTGACCGGGGATATTTTGCCACAACATTGGAAATGATGCCTTTGGCATCACAAACGCACTGCACATTCAATGAATGCGTGTGTTTGCGATTTCTGTACACGTGCTCAGTGTCTGCGGGGGGCACAAGCTGCACATGGGTGCAGTCAATCGCCCCTATAACTCTAGGAAATCCAGCTACTGCAAAAAAACCTTGTTTGGTCTCATTCAATAAGTGCCGAGTGCGTGGAAACCTAATGAACTTGGCCATCCGGCGCGACATGGCATTTAGGATTTCAGACAGCACATCTGAAAAACGGGATCGGGAGATCCCAGCTGTAATAGCTACCGTACGCTGGAATGACCCAGATGCAAAAAAATGCAAACTTGCAAGGAGTTTTGTCATTGCAGGTATTGCGTGACTCCTTCTCGTGGCTGGCTCCAAATCCTCTCTGAGTTCCTCCAACAGCTCCAAAATGGCAGTGCTGGATAGGCGATATGTTTTAATGATTTTTTTCCTCGTTCACTCCAAAAACGTTCACACGAGGGTGAAAAATGCGTTCTCTGCGTCTCCTTTCATGATTTCGATGTCTCCTTCTTGCGACAATAACCGGAGCCATGTGTGCCCAATTACGCATACAAACCGTTTGCACCTCCTTTTGACACATGTTAAAATATAGACGCAGATTTTATTAGCAAAATTTCTTTGAGGTTTGATAAATCAATTTGCGCGTCCTAAATTAATATATTTACATTTTCTCCTCCCAACACACACACAATTGCGTGTAAACGGCCCATATTGCATATTCATTGTGGCAGACGTACTAACTGGATGCAGACGTGCTATTTTGCACCTTTGAAAGAGGCAACCCTTACTGTGCACTGTTAGTCAATCAGTTTGTACATTTTTTTGCGTGTTCAATGAGTTTGCACACGTTTTTATACACGCAAAGCTTTTGTAGATCCGGCCCAAAGTGTATCAAGGTGAGTTGATTGCCAGATTTTTAAAAAAGTTATCAGTATTTGAGAAATAATTTTTTTGAAATTTCAAGTCATATCTTTTAACATTGTTTATATATTCCCTGACCTCGAGTTTGACCTTTCAAAGTCATCTGAAGTCAACTTTAACATGTAAATGTATAAGGTCATATATGACTTCCTATATGTCGATAATACAAACTTAATCAGGCCATCTTGCATATTCATTAAGTACAGCGCCCCCAAAAGACCCACTTCCGTCGATTCAATCTAAATGGTGCTCGCACTGTACATTGATGGTACCAAGGTAAGTTGATTGCCAGATTTAGAAAAAAAATTATCCAGTTTTTGAGAAATATTTTTTTTAAATTTCTCAGTCCTATCTTGAACATTGGAGCCAAAATTTCAAGGGCCCATAAAATGGACAAGAGTGATTCAATCAAAAGTCCGAGAAAAATGTCCGGAAATATGGTCTTGTAGTATGTTATTCCAAATTTACACGAAAATTCATCAGCCCAAAAAAAGATATGGCCATTAAATATAATGCAACTTTTTGAGATTACCGCATCGGCGTCACTTTATAGACCGCACATTTCTTTATGTTGTTACGGTCGTAACCCGATATTAGGACAGAGAAAAATTTCCTTTTTTCAATCATTGTTCCTTAAAGCAAATGAGCACGAATAGTTACGTCGGCAGTTTGTCGTGTGTTAGCTGGGATCAATCAATAAAAAAAACCTTACATAAATCAACACCACAACAAACAATATTCGTTTTCCAAAACTAGCTGAAAGGTATTACGTATGTAACAGGACAGACAGGACGTATGTAACAGAAACTGCTGAGACATTTCCTCGAAAATAATATTATTTACTCCCAAGGGCATATTTAATGGTTTAAATATGCAAGACAGATTGCATTCAAATTCAATGCAAAGACGAAAATACGTGTGTTTCTCGCGGATTCGCGTCTTTGCATTGACTTTGAACGTGATCTGTCGTGCGAAAAATTCGTTCGCGTCCAGTGTGAAAGCGGCTTTATTGTTAACATTCACAACGATATTTTCGGGTAAAGAAATAATTAAACAATTCAGAACGACAAAAACAACGATTAAAAACATTTTTTGATGAACATACATTCGGATTCAACATTTATAACAACATAACCATGTGGAATATCTTATTTATTATGAAATAATTAATCGGAACAATGACACGGAATTAGAAGACAATTGGCCAGGGAGGTGCTGAACTTTTTTTCTGATTACCTTTTTATTTATTGGGGTGGCGTAGCATTTAGTCTAATCGTAATAGTCTGCGCAGGCGACCTCCGTTTTCCTGGTGCAATTCCCACAGACGGGTTTGAAGCAATTGCAGCAGGTGATGCGTCTTATTTTATGAGTCAGCTCCTGGGGACCTGGCACTGCCTTCGTTTTGGTGCCAGCGTATCCTGCTGCTGCTGCTGGCTCAAACTTTTTGCAAGTGCTGCCCAATAAAATAAAATAATTCTAGACTACTCTACTCCACCAACTCTGACAGGGGCATTGGTTAGTTGCTAGGCAAACAAAAGATACATTTTTCGAAAAGAAATTACAGCCGCAAAACTGTACAGTCAGTGAGACCGTTAATGGCAGAAATAGGTAGATTTGGTGATATTTTATGCTCCGTAGGTGTAATCTATATAAAAAGCCGACGAATTTGCTCCATGTTTGCAGTCCAATCTGATACTTCAAAGTACATTATTCGCCCAAACTATTGTGTTGATTATGTCAAATAAATGATGTGATCATTGCTCATTTTCTATTACGTTCGTAACAGTACTTATGAGAGAAATATTCGTGACAGATTCAGAGAAAACCTTTCCAGCATTGCAGACGATGCTTGCATGACCTTCAAGCAATGGCGTCAACGTCGAGGCGCACACGCATATTTAGTATTCAGCTGTGACTGAGTTCACAGTTTTCTTGTTTAGGTGGGGTTACGAACGTAATATTTTTTGGACAGACTCGCAACGCAAAATTTTTAACAATCATTGACAGAAATCAGAAGGAAAGAAATACTATATAATTATTGATTTCGGTTATCAACAAATGAACTCTTACTTTTCGTACATGTATGGGTGGTTATTTCCGCAAATATATCCCAGTCTGACCCATTTTTATGTTCGTAACTGCAAAGACAGGCGATGGTTACGAACGTAAGCTTTTCAAATAGGGTGTCATTAAATTACCCGTCACTGAATTTTTTTAGAAAACGAAGAGAAACTAAAAGAAACTAAGTTATTTATTCAAGCTGACAACTTTACTCAAAATAAGGGTGGCCTTTGATGGGCTGAAACCGCCCTGAAATGAACTACATCTACAATGTCACAAACAATGTCAAAAACCAGTGCGGACATTTTCTTCTTTCTGCAAGTAAAAATAAAACCAGGCAAAGCATTACTTCAAAAATGTTCTTATTATATCTTTGTCATATGTATAACACAATAAACATACTATTCAGTGAATTGTCGAACACTGTAACATCCCAGATAACATAGCAGGCGTTGGCCCAACGTTGGCAATGGTTGGCAGCATCAGAGTTGGAATTCCAACGTTGGGCCAACATTGAACCAATGTAAGGCAAACAACCAAATAAATAGGTCGGGCAACTAACGTTGGTTTCGTGTTGGCCCAACACTGGAATTCCAACTCTGACGCTGCCAACCATTGCCAACGTTGGGCCAACATTGAACCAACGTAAGGCAAACAACCAAATAAATAGGTTGGGCAACTAACGTTGGTTCAATGTTGGCCCAACGCAGGAATTCCAACTCTGACGCTGCCAACCATTGCCAACGTTGGGCCAACATTGAACCAACGTTAGGCAAACAACCAAATAAATAGGTTGGGCAACTAACGTTGGTTTAGTGTTGGCCCAACGTTGGAATTTCAACTCTGACACTGCCAACCATTGCCAACGTTGGGCCAACATTGAACCAACGTTAGGCAAACAACCAAATAAATAGGTTGGGCACCAATAAAAGTGAGAGTTCCCATGTTGGAGAACAAACGGGTGTTCAGCTATTTGAAGGAGGGGTTGTAGGTTGTCTGAGGTTGGCCCCATTTAGCTAGCTATTATTACTATTATGAATATTATTTTTATCATCATTATTATTGGTCTTGATATTGTAGTTAAGTTGTGTAATTGTTAGATTGTAATGACTTGATTATTAATTGCTAATTACATAGTCTTTAGTAAAGACCCAGGGTTAGGCCTCTGAAGTGTGGAAGCTGCCTTGGCACTATTTGATCTGCTCCTGCGTGTTGGTGAAACTAAGCAGGTGTAGGTCTGGTTAGTTCTTAAATGGGGGACCAAATCAAGTTGGTGGCCTTGTTGTGATCCTTCCCTCAGTAATGGGCTATGAGCCAACTTATTGCCCACTTTTACACATACGTTGGCAACACAATGTTGGCCCAACGTGTCCCCGACGGCCAAAATGACGATGGCCCATCCTTGGCGTGTGACGTCAGGCCAACATCTGTGACAACGTTGGGCCAACTCCGGCATGTTATCTGGGATGTCATTTAACCGTTAATGTACCATGCCCCTTAGGTACCCCATTTCTGTGGACAGGCCCAATTGCAGTCATAAAGGGACGTGTTTTGGCCTCGCCGCTGGCCACGCCCCTGTGGCAGGGTATGGGCCTGGCTACACATTTGCGGTTTATAACGCGTGTTAACGCCGCGTGAAAAGCCACGAAAAACGCCCTGAGCAAACGCTGCGTAATACGCAGCGGTGAACGGTCTACATCTTGGCAGGTACAGTGGGTGTACACGCTTTGTCCTCCGAGTTAGCTGGAAACTCCTCCCCTAATCTGGTAAAACCAAGTCACTCACTTTTTCATGAAGCTGAGAAAACAAAAGAACTGAAGTCCTTCAGAATAAACTTGCAGTAAAAAAAAAATCAATAAAAAATAACAAATTGGTGACTGGGCACTTTATTTGATGATTAGTAACTTAGTAATTTCAAAAATGGTTCTAACCTACTTTCTACCAAAATGAGTTACTAGGTTTTATCAGATTTGAGGAGACTCGCACTCTGTTTTTCTTCACTTCGATAATCAAACGTTCAGGGGTGCGTTTCCCAAAAGCTTAGTTGCTATCTAAGTTAGCAACTTACATAGTTCGTCCATTCACAGTCAATCGGTCCAACTATGTAAGTTAGCATCTGTCATTTCGGGAAACGCACCCCAGTTTGATTGTCTTCTTCCTTTCGTCCCATTCTGCTTGTAAATGAATGCGAACAGGGTCTCAGAGTTCGACAGGATAATTAGCCACGTCTCTTTAAAAAAAAATCTGCAGGCCTGCAGATCATCACGTGGGAGAGTTTCCTGAATTTCTATTGGCTGACTATGGAACACGCCTAACTGGACGCGTCGCGTGATACGCTCAGAAACCCCTTCGGAGGTTTCTGAAATTTCACGCGGCGGTGACAGCGCGTCCTTCTTTCCCTGTCCCGCCGATGTGTTTTTAGGTGTCTCTTCATAGAACTTCATTGTCAGAACGTTTCTCGTGTTTACCTGTGCTGCTATTGTATTCCGTCTTGCACTCATTGCGTTACTCTTCTGACTGGACCGTCTGACTCTCGATTTTGGCTCTGCATTCCTTGGATTACTGTTGCATCTGTGTTTACGGTTTTGCCCGACTACGATTTTTGTGATTGCTGCCCTGGTAACAATTTGGATACGCCCACTGGTTTTCGATTTTTGCTTCTCTGACAAACCTGTGCCTGTGTACCGAATCTGTTTTGCCTGACTACGAGTTCTGTGTTTGCTGCCCTGGTTTTCGACTGATTCTGCCCTACTGGATTTTGACTTTTGGATTGTGGACTCTGTACTTTTGCCTTCTGCCCTGCATGGGTTACCCCCTCGCTCAAAAAAATCTCCTGATCTACAATCCTGTGTTCTCGCGACTGGTTCCTGAATGATACCTCACAAAATCATTCAATGTTTTAGGTTTTTCATTGATAATTACACAATTGGCCAATTATACAACATAATTTTAAAGAATTCTGACCAAATACCTGATGCTTTAAAGGCTGTGTCTGTTTTTACTAGTGCTTAAGGATTGCATTTAAATTTCAAGAACTGTGAGATCTTGACCATTCACAATAATTCAGACTGTAATTCATAATATTTCCATTCAAAATAAGATTAATTATTTGGGGGTCACCATCAGTAAGAATTTTATAGCAATGGAAAATTCCAATTTTCAAGTCATTTTTCAAAAAATAAAAAATAAAAAATTGAATCGCTGGCTTCAGAGAAATATTCAATTTTTGGCAGAATATTGTTGACAAAAATGGAAGGGATTTCAAGATTAATTTACCCAGCCTATTCTATGGCTGTTCCAAATAGTTGTATTAAGTAGATAAACCAACTTCATTATAACTTTATTTGGAATAATAAGCAACATTTAATTAGAAAAGGTGATGTGGTCAAGTCAGTCGAAGAAGGCAGGATGAATGCAATTTTGAGGAGATGAATGGTGTCAAAAGGCTAAGTTGGTTGCAGTATGAACAAAGTATGAACATTTTCTATGGTTCTGTTATGATCCGTATTTCTTGTCATGTTGAAGTTCTGAGCCTGGCTTTGCCATGTTGATTGATTTCCATGTTTCGTGACCACTGCATGTTTTATGACTACTCTTAGGATCGCGTATTGTATTTCGGTTATTGGATTTCATGTTTTATTATGTTTCATGCCATAGTTATCCATGCCATGTTTCCTTGCTCTCGCCGTGTGTATATTCTGCCATGCCATGCCTTGCACTACGTTTACCCCGTCTTGTCTTGTGTAGGTCTTTGCTCACGGTCTCTCGTCTTACGTGCCACTCATTCGGGTCATTTACTGGTTTCTGGGTTTTCAATCTTCCTTCATATCTCCTGTTCTTCCTTACTCTCACTTTTACTATCCACTAACCGTACTAACAGTTTATTGTTTTCGATAATTTACTAACACATATTAACATTGTATATTTTTACTAACTGACTAACTTGCACTCGGGATTGTATAGCTGCACATACTAATTGACTAACGATCTCTAAGCATTCGCCCAATCTGTATCTCCGCCCTCCTTGCCTGTCACTAATTATCTCTACTGCAGTTTCCACGTATATCTCAGGCTTTCCCTTTTCTTTAGACTGTACACTTTAGTACTCCTTAACCGGAGCTGTTGTTCGTTCATAGGAATGTCTCGTTATCCCTGTCTGCGTTTTGGCATTCGCCAAATTCATGTAATTAGATAATTCCTCATGTGTCAATCTTTATTATTGTTTCATTGATCACACCTGCTTCCCCTTGTCATGTGTTCACCCTGGATGTGTCTATAAGGTGCCTTCACATTCAGTTCCTTGTCAGATCGTTATACTTCCTTGTTTCTTGTGCCACGTTTCTTGCCTCGACTCATTGCAATATTATCCTTCTGACTGGATTGCCCGACTACCAATTCTTGGTTTGCCCTTTTTGGATATTTTTGCATCTGTGTGTTTTTGACCGTTTTTTCTGCCTGACCTTGATATTGTGATTGCTGCCCTGGTTTTGGATACGGACTGTCCTTGGCTTATGAGTTTGCTTCTCCTACAAACCTACGCCTGTGTACCGGATCCTTTTTGTCTGACCACGTATTTTATTATTGGTGCCCTGGTTACTATTCTGGATTACGCCCCTTGGATACTGTTTTTGGATTGCGGACTTTGTACTGTTGCCAGCTCTATTGGGGGGTTTCCCCCTTCAGAAATAAAGCCTCCTTTTTGCATTTATCTGGTTGTCGCAATTGGTTCATTTCGTAATTCGCAACAGGTTCAGTTTAGCTTATCTTTTTCAAAGGGTAGGTGGAATTAACTTTTTATTAAGGTGTGATTTTGATCCTTTAAAATTACCTATAAAATTGTCAGATTATCATATGCAGGTGTTACTGTACTGGAAAATGCTTTACAAGCACTATCACTTCTCATAATGCTATAATCAGGAACAACAGATATATTTTGCATAACAGGAAATCTTTATTTTATAAAGATTGGATGGAGAAAGGGGTTTGGGCTATAACACATTTATTGAATGAAGATGGAAATATTTTGAGTTATTTTGATTTTAAAGATAAATTTAATCTGGATTGCTCAATTAAGCAATATTCCTTAGTACTCAATGCTATTCCAGTTGCTTTATTGATTCTTATAGGTATACAAGGTATATTGTTATATTCATCAGTAATACCTGCATCTGCTACTTTGGTCACTGATGATCACAATTTTTTAGATAGTAAATGTAATAACAAACTTTTGAGGTCCTTAATAACAGAATAATGTTTTCCGCTCCCTGTCAAGAGGAAAATATTATCACCAAAGTTTTCCAGAATGGAAACTCTCAAAATTAGAACCAGTTATCCAGTATTTTCCTTATTCCCAAAGATGAAGGAAGTACATTTCAATTTGATAAATGATATTTATCCCTGTAAAGAATTTTTAAGACTCAGATTTAATTTGGATGATAACACATTTATATTTTGTAAAGGTGAAATTGAATCCTGGAAAACCTTTTCTGCTCCTTTGGACAGAATATATGATTGGGTTTGTAGATAACATTTTCCATTTTTGGAATATCATAGATTCTCAAAAGTTCCCCCACATTTTATTGCTTTTACAAATTATTTGAAGATGTTCCTGAAATCTCTATCCAAAATAAATAGTAGAAATGTGTCCCAACTATACAAGTTACTTGTGGTATATACTAACCCCCCTGCTTAATTCATTATTGTTATTATTTTATTTTTATTTATTTATTTGGTCATTTATTTTTTGGTTGTTTATTTGAATTTTTATGTACATTTCTATCAGTAGGACTATTTGTATGTTTGTATTCCTGTTTGCTGCTCGGACTACATATATGTCACTGGTTGTATAGATCTGACATGTTGTTCGCTGGTTTGTGCTCAAGAAATCAATCAATAAATAAATAAATAAAAAAAACTTTCTTTTGCCAGGACCAGATGTTGAAGCCAACTTTCCACGAGAAAGGGGGCTTAGCGCGGACAATTTTCTCTCTTACGTCATTGGATGGGACACTGCAGCGCAGTTTTGATTGGTTGTTTCCTATAGTAGCCCGTGGCGCTTGCCTGGTCAAAATAATAAATATCTGCATTTTTATCAAAAGTAAGATCGAATTGACGTTACCAACAAATAAATGTATGTTTAAGCAAAAACACCTTCAACTAAAAACCTGGGCTTTCTCTCGTCGCAGACCGATTATTTTAAAAATTCGAGCAGATTGTCCGTCGGCCGCGGCACGGCTCACCGTCTGGTGGAAGGAGGTCCTTTCGCTTTTTCCCATTCCTCCTTCAACTTTCCTTTATTTGCTTATGTCACATGATCAATCCTGCTCAGTGCTCCGGCTTGGCTTAGTACGAGGAGATCCTGAGGTAAGTGCAATTTGTTAGCTATTGCTCAGATGCCAGTGAAGACAACGCTCAGTTAGCTGGCTTAACAAATACATGTGGAATTTCCCTAGCGGGCTATAGCTAGACATTCGACTTCATTGGTTGTCGGCAAACTTGTAGGGGGGACTGAGATTAAGTGCCACAGTTAGAGTTCTAGGGAACGTTAACGTTGGCTAATCAGCTAGCCAGCTAATGCCTTAGGCGAGAAAAGAGAAAGCTGCCGAACACCAACGTTTAATAGGACTTGCCAGTTAAATTGGCAAGCTGGCCAATTTTGGAAAGAGAACATTCAATTGACCCTGCAACAGCTTAGCAAACCTGTGGCTAATAACATTCGCTAAAGGGGACGTTTCACGTTTGATTCGTCCTCGTTTCTCTTTACTTATTAACAGTTTGCTAACGTTAACAGTTGCCTAAAGATATTTGGGCTGACGGTTATTGGTCACTTCTGCATTTGGAAAAATGTTTACCTTTTGGAAGCTAGCCTTAATATCGTTAAATGTGCCCTGTTCGCAACTGGTGTCACAGCTGGACATTGTGCGAAGTTCAGAAGTCAGGCTTACTGTTAGCTATTCGCAGTCTGTGTCCATAAACGCTCGCTATCGAAATGAATCTGCTTGTTAGCTATCTAGCTAACGTTAGCTTACCGGAAACCGAAACAATGTTAACGTGCTTAGCTTATGGGTAAAGAGGGCAAGTTTGCTTGTCATTTATTTCGCTTACGTAAGTCAGTGATGCCCAAACTCCTTCCGGAGGCCTCATGTGAATGCTGTTTTTTTTTCTCCAATATCGGCCGTGATTAAATTATTTTTAAGTTATTATTGATTTAAACTAGGTGTTTTTCAGGCAAGGTTACTTAAAATCTTAAAGGGCTATTTCAAAGGTAATACAATTATGTTCAATTACTATGCTGTGGATATGCTTCAAAATTACTGGAACCCCTGACTGGCAATGCACGAACAATGCAAAAATATATAAATAAAGTGATTATAGAGGAATGGAATTTACCAACATATATAAAATGCATAAATACAAAATGCATTAATTTATGTTATTAATTAATAATCTAAATCATAAAAATAATTTATTTTACATTTTCGACAAATTTAAGGTTTCATAAATATTGCCATCCTTCATTCGATGCTTGCTGCATCCACCGCTGCCTAGGATAACAGCATGGAGTCATTAACTGTAATTTTTGACATGGTTAAAGCACACATTTTGTGGGGATTGTGGACCATTCCTCGAAGCCGATCCATTCAAGATGCGTTATTCTCTGAAACTGAGTCAATATTACGTGCTTCACTTTGCAAGTTCATTTTCCAGTAAATGTTATTGAATTTAAACAAATATCCTTGTCCCAAAATACTCCACATGGACATGTTCGACTGTACAATAAAAAATATTATGATACACTCAACAAAGAAAAAAATATTGGATTTTTATTCGAAAACTGGTTGAAAATATACCTCCCAACACATGTAGTTGGCTCCTGCTGCTCACGGTACAGGAACTATGGTATCTGGCTTCATCCGTGCATGCGTGTGTGCGTCCGTCAACACACTTTGCTTTATCTCATCAACTATTTCAGTTAGTCTCTGAATTTTCACTGGACATGCATCTCATAAAGGCTTACAAATGATGTGCCTAAAGGTGACCTTGGCCTATTTTTTCAAGGTCACTGGCCTATGGCCATTTAAATTTCAAAATGCAGCAATCAAACATGCTGCCTTAACAAACCACTCTACTCATTCAACTACGAGAGTAAACGCATCCAGCATTTGTTTGCTAATCTAGAAAGTAAACTGGAACAGGTTGCTTTTCTTTGAGTATCCTAATTGGTTAATAGAAGACGATTCTGTCGTCCTTTACTTGGCTCCGTGCATCATGTCGCCGTAAAAAAACTGATGTTGGTGAAGTTTTTTTCTGGAAGCACTTCACATGCCCTTTGATGTTCGGCACTTTCGTTCAACCTGCGTCGGGTTTTCTAAAGGAAAAGGGGAAGCTCGGATGTTCGCCCCATGGCAGCAGGTAGTGGTACTACGCCTTAAAAAAGAATCGATTCAGAATCATACCAGTCCTACACCGCACCATTGAACGCTGTTGAAATGGGGTCATTCCGTGTCAATTCAACAAATTTCCAAAAATTTCCCCACCTGACAATCTCAGATTTATTTAAAAAAATCTCTTGCCTAGGCCATGTACCTAATGGGATATGTGCAACGTTTTATTTAAGTATCTTCTTTAGTTTTGAGAAAATAAAGTTAATAAAGATGGCAAGGTTTTGCTGATTTTCGCTCTCCTTTTTGCAACGTGAAAAGTGGATTTTTAGGAGGCAATATCTCTACTTATATCAATGCCATGGGCTCAAAAATTTCCTGTGAAACACATTTTCAATGGCAAATATGTTTTTATTAGGGAGCTGTGGTTGTTTGAAATTGCTAATTTATTTGACAAAGTTGTCAGTGTCACCAACTTTGAAGGCCAATTATGACCAAAGTTAAGCAGGTAGAGAGCTGTTTTTTTTTTTTTCTTCTGGGCAGGCTCTCCTCACATAGTGCTATTGGTAGAATAAACGGCAAGCATGTCAGTTTTATGGTTGTCCAGAAAATACACAGCAAAATCCTAAAAAAGCCAAAATTTCCTGAAATTTGACTTCAAATTGCCGAGGTGTGAAAACCTGTAAATTCTTGAAATCTTCACCATTTTAAAGCTTACATTCTTGGCTATCTTTGTTTCAAAGGTGGTTGAGGTGCAACACTTCATGAAATAGTTATGAATTTTTTAGTAACACCTCACCCTATCAGCTCTCTCCCTGCATAACTTCGGTCAAAAATGGCCTTCAAAGTTGGTGTCGCAGACAACTTTGTCAAATAAATTGGCATTTTCAAACTGCCATAGCTCCCTAAGAAAAAGCGAAAAGCCATTGAAAATGTGCTTGCATAGTTTACTGGGCTTAGATGCTACATTGTGGACGATTTTGTGGCAATGGCATAAGTATAACAGGAGATATTGCCTCCTAAAAACTCCCTTTCATTTTATGTTGCAAAAACGAGTGTGAAAGTTCGCACAACGCTACCATCTTTTTTTTTTTTTTTCTGCTAAAACTAATAGACATATTTGACTGAAATTTGGCTCACATCCTATTTAGTATATAACCTTTCTGTGATAATTTTTTTAGATAAATCTGAGATGGTCAGGTGGGAGGCATTTGTTGAATTGACATGGACTGACCCAATTATTCTGTCAAATTGAATTCTCTCTTATGATGTTAACACTGGAATGTTTGAAGACAATCACAGAGTGAATCAATTTGATAGTTACATTTCAGTTACAGTTTTAGACAAGTTATACAGTCTAAAAGTCTATAAATTTTAATATTATAAATGTCCAACGTGGATTCTGAAACCGGTACGATGAGCTATTTGAATAAATTGCTATATATGACAATAAAATTGGCTAAGAGGCGTTCTCCCGTCCAAATATAACTCCACTCGATAAAGTAGTCGGCACATGCCTTGCCACCTGCAAGCTGTACATATAAACTGAAGCTTATCCATCACTATTGACTCGCTACTATGATGAAACTGGTTGCTTGTCATTACTGTGTCACACGCTTTGATGCAATCTGCGCAAATGATCAATCGGTCTGAGCCACTATACAATTTGATATTAAATTTGTGGAGTCCATGCACAGCACAGTGAAAATCCCATACCATCTACATCAGCAACTACAGATCCACCACAATTTCCAACAATTAAATCAACTAACTCTGTGCCAGATTTAGTTGTTGGGGACTGGTGTGTTGTCAACTATGAGGATGAAGAATTTCGTGGTCAGTTATTGAGTATAGAAAATGGTTGTTACAGGGTTTCAGTGATGTACCGATGTGGTAAATATTTTCATTGGCCTGATAATGAAGATATGTTTCTCTATGAGAAGAGTTCAGTAGTTAGAAGGCTAAGAGGTCCTCCAGTGCAAGTTACAACCCCTGGTCGGATTCTGTCAGTTTTCAGACTATCAGTAGCCTTGAAATGACCAATATAGTTTGGTGTAACATGTGTAGTGAAGAGAATACTGTCCATTTACGTGGAGTCTTGAGATTAAGTGTTAATGTTTCTGAACTTGTTCAAATTCCTTTTGATTCACATTTAGGTTAATTACTAGTTGAGGAGGAAACCTATCCTACCCCTAAACTGCAAAAAAAAAGCAGAGCCTGCCAGTTATTTAATGACTACATGTACAGTCAGGGATGGTAGGAACAAGAGCAAGTGTCCTGTGCGCCACACAATATGTCCCGTACGCCACAGGTCTGTGTATCAAGTAAAAAACTATTTTATTTTGTCCCACAATAGTATGAACTGTTTTAAAACACTTGTTTGTATTAATTGATTACATATAGCTTGTTGCATTACCGAAAAATTCTGATGTACAGTTATTTGTTGGATTTTTTTTTTTTTAGTGTCCCATACGCCACATTTTCACTGTCCCGTACGCCACGCTGACTTCTAATTTTCAACATGTTATTTATCCATAATAAAGAAGAATTTTTTTACTTGTACCCATACGCTGTTAGTTGCTTTCAGGCTCTGTTTGTTTTTTTAAGAATGGCGAGGATAGTTTTCCACTGACCAACTCGCAGACCTTTTTGAGCTGAAATAATTCCTGAAAAAATCTTGAATTTTCTGCGTCCCATGCACCACGCAGATTTTTCCCGAAAATCCTCAGTTTTTTTGAGACCAAAGTGACGAAGGGCGGGGAGCAATATGCGTGGTGTGCAATGTTTATGAACACACCTTCGGATTGTTGGGCGTTCAGTGAATTATCACGAATTGATCAATGAACATTATAATTGCATTTATTTTAAGTAAATTTTTCTAGAATTTTTCATACAAACGAAGCAAATTGATTCACCAAAGCAATAAAACCTAACAGCTGATGAAGCATAAAACGTTTCTTTGTCCATCCAAAAGTGTATTTTTGGTCGCGCCAAGGCCGTTTGTGTTGCTCGATGTTTCCGGCACTGCTCGAGCATGCGCAGAACGCAAAGTTCGACTCTGATCAGATAGTCAAATTATTGTCTGCTTTTCAATGTCCTATCAATCGAATTATCTAGGTAGGTTTATTCGGTCCGACTGTGATGTTTACATGCACCTTAAAAACCCGATCATAGTCGGACTAAGCCAATAATTTGGTTTTCTTGAGTGTCATGTTAACATGCTGAGTGTTGTAGCGATTATTACAGAGGTGGTTTAACTCACAGTTTGCCCTGTATGACGGATACAAAACATCAGAAAGTAAGTGAATAAATTCTCAGCGTCATTCAAAACAGTGGTTAAACTGACTTTACCTGTGTTTACTCTCCACTATTTCACCCCTGCTCGTGTGACGTAACTCACTCACCCATGTCTGGGTCCAGTCTGACTCTGACTCACGAAGCCATTGGCCTGTTGTAAATCTGCTGAATTTGCCTTATCTGCCACCTCTCTCCTCAAGCCTCGGCCTTTTGGCAAATAAGGATGTTATTTTTTTCATTGAATCTGTTCTTTCGCTGTCTCGTCGGCCTGCCACAAATTTAAGTCGGGAACTAATGATACGCTTGTTACTTTTTTCCACGGACAAAATTGGTTTTGCCTCAAGAGAAGTCTCTTACCGTTTAGTGCTGAAACGGTAAACCGTATCCGTTCATTTGATTCAGGGTATTCGGATAGTAAATTACTATTCAAATATTCGGTGCGGCCCATAACCTATTTTAAGCACGTGATGAGCAGCGCGCTGTAGTATTTACTGCGCGTCTTTTTCCTAACCAGTGTTATGCAAGAACGGATAACGATGAGCACGAAGCTCTTAAAGATTCAGGTTTTTTTTTTATAACTTTCGGTCACGCAATTCAAACAGAAAAGGCTGCGACAATGTCTCAAAGACTCTTATGCAATTGAAGATTAACAAAAACAAATCAACTCCGATGCTTAAATTCCACAATGAAAAAAAGAGAGAATAAAGCAATGAAATGAAATATAACAAATTAATGCGGGGGAAGACCGTTCATAATATTTCGTTCTGGATTTCAATCTTGATGCCGATACAGGTAGTTTGGGAATTTATGGGGCAGGAAAAGCAAGTGCGAAAAGCTTGTTAAAGTGAAATCTTGGGCTTCTACAGACCTTATCGCAGTCCTCATTCACTCAGTCTGCTGAAAAGTATCATCTCCAAACCGTGAAGGATGTTCCTGTCCTGTTAGCCGAAGGCAGAAGGATTTCTTCTTCAGCAACCAAGTAACAGAGTCCTAAGTGAAAAAAAATCCTTCCCAGGCTGATTCCCATTGATCATCAAATGATTTTTTAAAATTTTCTTTCCCTGTACTAGTCGTGTGTGTGTGTGTGTGTGTGTGTGTGTATATATATATATATACAGAGCAGCCCATCTTTCCCTGACCTGTCATCAACTTATAGGTTCGCGTCAGCTCATTAGAGAGAGAAAAAAACCTGCCCCGTTTCAATATTAATTTCTTTATTATTATTACTATGATCTAGTGATTCACCGCAACAAAACAAAAAAAAAAATCAAAACTCAACCTTGGAAGGATTTTTTTTCCATCATGAAATATGTAGCTGGACTGGTAGCCTACTGCAGGGCGCAATAACTTGTCTGCTCGGTGCTAATTTTCAGTCAGTCTTCACAATGGACAAGCGGCGATCCAATGTGTGCAGACAGTTGAATCTAGTCGATGACGGAAAGAGAGCGGAGTGTAAACTTCAAATCAGTGACTTGGAAAATTCTCCAGTTAACCAAATACTATTCGAATATAGCAAACGGTTATTCTAAATAACTAAAAATCTCTAACCGTTTCAGCACTGTTATCGTTACCGTGTGTTTTTACGTATTTGGCCCAGTCGTCCTTTTGTTTGGAATGTCGCCTCGTCCATTTCGCGCGCTTGGAGTAAACTGACCTGTACTTAAAATGCTGCGTTCCATTTACCTCGGAGGTCGGAGCTGAGAATGACGTCACAGCCGAGTTATCAGCGTTCTTGTTAGAAAGTCAGAAAAAAGTTGCCAACCGCCATGAACCGGGTAGAAGAGTAATTAAACAAAATGGTCACGCCTATGAAAGCTATTCTCGCATTTGCCTTGTCCGAATATAAGCAACTTCTGGACAAATATGCGGTCGTTCTGCAACCTCCAAACACGGTGGATTTCCATGTATGTGTCGAACAATGTATAAGGCTGATTTAGTGTGACGAACACGAGTCAGAAGTAGTAAACAAAATATTACAGACGCTTATAATTGCTCTTTACACCTGGGGCAGCCATCTTAAATTGTTAACTTGGGGATAGTGAAGATTCTCCGACTTTCTGAGTCGAAAATCCGACCTCGGGGGGCCGTTGAAACTTCCGACTCGGAACGCGGAAATTCCGACTTCTGAGTACAAATGGAACGCAGCATAAGCGACGTAAACGCTTGTGATGTGTGACGCATGTGAAGCTTGTTTTATTGACAGCTGTGCTATGCACAGAGCCTTGGATACGAAGATTTCGTGGTGCAGTTCTATGAATCCCGTAGTGATGAAATAGAACCGTCCTTTCAGCCCCCTTTCAACTAAGGCGACCGCCAAAATGACCAAGGCGACTCGCCTTGGCGTTAGGCAGGGAAAACCCTGCTCTCTGTAGTTGATATTTAATGGAAATTATCCTTGGTGGAGTAACAGTCAAGGGACCCTACATTACCATGGAGTACAATAATACAGCCAAGTTGAGTGCTTACTAAGCAGGGTTCAAAAACATTTCTAAATGTCCTGTATGCCACGCGTGGAATTGCCCTACAAATTACGTGCCTAAAGGTGACCTTGGCCTATTTTTTCAAGGTCACTGGCCTAGAAATATCACCAAAAACTTCTATCTGATTATCTTATCAACATTTTGAGTTACATGCTTCTAATTAGCTCTCATGCCACTCGGCCAGCGGGTTCGGTTTGGGGCTCCACCCGTGGGTGTGTGCGTGCACCCGTCCGTCAACAAAAACTTTGACATTTTGTTTATCTTAATGGCGGGAGCTTCTGGGGCCACCAGTTCCCTATATTTGAGCTTAAAATAAAGATCTGATATCGAATATTATATCCAATGTTGATTTTTTTCTCTCAATTACTTGGAGCTTGAAAATCTGGCCTCAATTAACTGTTCTGTGCGAAACCAGTCGTGTCCACTGCAGTTACGTATGGATCACAATATATTTTTACCGTCAACGGGTAGTTTCGCATTTGCAGCATTTTCATTCTATCAATGAAACGCTACACGTTGTACATTTATGGTAAGGTGTTGTAGAAAGGGTTTTGTACTTTGATATCCAGAGGTGTAGAGTACATAAGTAGTTTTTTTGAGATTTTGTTCTGGAGTTTTTTATCCCCCGCCAACACGGAGTGGGAGGGGGATATAGGTTCGACTTCCGTCCGTCCGTCCGTCCGTGCGTCCGTCCGTCCGAGATAAAGGGGACAGCTTTACTCAGAAACTACTACAGATACAGTAACCAAATTTGGTGTGTAGCTTCAGACCATAAAGGCCTTGATCGAGTTCGAAAATGAGAAGCGCCCGATTGGCGGGGGATGTTGTAGACCATGTCGACTTGTTTTAACTGGGACTTTTTCCGGTACAACATTTAAAAGGTAAGAAGTATACTTTTACTTCGTTACTTTGACACTGGCCACTTTGTTACTCGTTACAAATTAAAATATGAATTTAATTCATCATTTAAGGATTATCTGGATTTGGCGTGTTCGAGAAGAACAGTGGTGCTCGGCAGGGTATCTTGAGCGCTTTGTGAAGATCAAGTCTGCCAGCAGACATATAGCTGCAAATTAATGCATGCAGAACAATATTCTATCACTAGATGGCACTCCCATATCAGTTATTGAATATTCACTAGCAAGCTCGAACACTGTTTAGAATGGATGAGTTCACTCTAATCCATATTTTTCAGGATTTGCCTGAATTAAGCTCCTCAGCTAAGCATGATGTACCATCTGCTCAATATGCTTGACTGTAGTATCTATCCAGCAGTTAAAAAAAATTATCTCTTGCAACAGAAAAAAATCGTTGTCCTCTGTGGCAACCACTTCAGCTACAGTGAGCCAATGGTATCCCAATTAGTAGTGAAGAAAAATCTGTTTTCTGAAGCAAAAATTAGACATGGTATTGATGCTATGTAATTTTACTGACAAATATAGCTGTAAGCAGCAATGGGGTGGCGTAGCAGGTCAGCCCAGGTGACCACGGTAACACGGCTGAACTGTCAGATGCATCACTGTTGGCACACTTGAGAAATTTTAAGATTAAATCGCCACTAATCGACAGAGTTATGTGTCTGTTTCCTGTTTTACAGATTCACCATCATTTTTGATTTGTTATAAGGATTAAGGACCATCAACTTTATCAGGTAATATGAAGATGAGGTCCTGAGTTCAACTGAAGTTTAATTTGGTTATTTGAAAGCGTTGCTAAGATTTGACATCAATTCCTGTGATTTGAATAATTGCCAGGGGTCAAAGGTCACCAAATTAAGTCTTTTTCCGACTGTCATAAGTCCATCTTGCAAATTTCATGTTGATACACCCAAGCATTGGAGAGATGTGGACCTACTTCTTGTTTGGCGGCTTCGCTGTCAATTTCGATCAGCTGTTGGGGCCAAACTGTTTGAAGTTGAGAGACCACTCAAGACTTCTCAGGGTTGCAGGCCTATTTATGAAAGGCACGCAATTGCGTGCCTAAAATTGCCAAATTAATGCGCACCTATCCATCAAAAACCATTCAATTTCTGCGCGCCTAGCAATCCGAACTGCAGTGCCATCTTGACAGCATTTCCAAAGTGTTTCGCATAATACGCGAAGGCCCATGAGAAACAGTGTGTGGACACGCGAGACTTCAACCAGTGGAACTGCGTGTTGCATCAACCACTTAAGATAATAAAAAAAACCCCACCAAAGATGGCGAAGCGGGTTGGACATATCGTCCATCTTTCCACTCTCAGAATGTGGGATGTTGAAACCATGGGCATAAAACCTGTTAAAACTATCAGAAAGGACAATAAGAAGTGGGTAATGGAAGGAAGCTCCCTCTTATCTTTCGTACAAAAGCTTTCATCAAATTTTGTTTGTATTGACGGTGAAACTTTGTGTGATCAATCAGTCATTCCTGCTAATAAATGGAGCCCTGGTTCGTTTCCCAGAAGCGTAGTTGCTAACTTTGGCAACTAACGTAGTTCGTCCATTCAAAGTCAATGGTTCCAACCATGAAAGTTAACATCAGTGATTTCGGGAAACGCAAACCAGATTAGTTCCATTCACATCTCGACTGCAGTAAATATTAATAAATTACTAGGGCTGTCCCCAACTAAAACAATTCTTGATTGACTAATAGTCGACCTTTTTTTCCCCTCAGTCGTCGAAATGAGAACTCTTTGGAGCCCCCTATTTTCGCTACCCTTTGTGATTCTGCTGTTGCACTTGAGAAATTAAAGGATAATTGCACAATGGACTGATGCCTGCACTTGACCCCACCATAAAACCTTGTGGGTTGTTTTTTTGAATAGACCTGGTTCATCTCATTTCTGCTAATGAGAATTTAAGTTCCAGTCTCATTTTATTAGGTTTAATAATCATGAAGTCCACAATTCTCATGGACTCCAGTGTGTCTCAAATGGACACCAAATGGAAATGACATTAAATAATGAATTGGGCTGAATAATAGCTATTTTGTTTTCATTTCTGCTATTAATTGTTTACGTGTTAATTTGTTGGGTTTTTAATTGGAGCCTGCGACAAACTGCTACGTTACAGACCATTCCAGCAGACTACCGCAAGGGATACCTTGTTTTTCCTCATTCATTGATACCGCAGTAGTAAATTAACGAGTTGAAGTTTACTTTGAGTCAAACAGTCGTGAGTAGGTATTATTAACAACTAAATGACTAATCTAAGAAATTAATGAAGAATTAAATTGGACAAAGTAAATTCACTCCAAAGTTAATGACTCCAATTGCAACTTGCAAAATGTCATGCTGAGTGAACGGAAAAAATTGTTCAGTAAAACCTTTTATTTTATTTTTTAATTTTATTTTTAACTGTCATACATGGCTGGTCAATGGTCCGCGACGTGAAGTTTGTTATGGTGTAATACATTCCGCTAAGTAACGAAATAAGCTAAAAAGAAGTTTTATTGGGTTCGTTTTCATACGGTTTAGACTCGTCTGACTGGCTTCGGAGACATCAGGTATCACGCTTTCTTTTTCGGACATATTGGCAGGCTGTTTTTGCGTTAAGCCTGCAATTTGCAATATTACTGCTCGAGATGCAGTGGAGATGCACCTCTTCATTCAGTTCCAATTTAAGTAGCCTGACTAACTAGCAGTTCAAATGACCATATAACTTAATATTAATGTTCACCCTTGAAAGCACATTTAACTGGTTTATGCGCGGAGAGAGAACTAAGTTAGCTGATTTACCGTTCTCAAGTGGTAGCCCCGTTCGTAGTTGAGCAGGGTTAGGTAAATGTTCCTTGCAAATTCATTCCATTTTTTTCAATTATCTGCGACTTACAAGGAACTCCTGGTTTTTTTTCTTTAACATTATGTTCCAAGACTACAGGTGCTGGTTAACGAATTAGAATAATTTGAAATAGTGCAATCGTAAATTTTTTAAATGCATTTTTTGTGCAGAAAGCAAATCAGGTGTTCACCGCGCCTGTCCTACTTGTTAGAGTAATCACAGAACTCGCTACCTGTAAAAAATTTGCTCAGCTGAGCTTTCCAAAAGGCCCATTTAGGCCATTTAACTGTGACAATGTTGTTTTATTGAATTAAAATAATTGAGAAACCGTTTCACTGAATTAGAAAAATTTTTATTATAATTAGAATCATCACTTTCTCTGTATTTTGTGGCTGCCCCCTTGGCTTGAATGACTGCCTGAAGTCTCAGTGGCATCGATTTGACCAGCTTGTTGCAAGTTTCTGCACTCACTGCTTCCCAGGCTGTGGCAATGTTCTGCTTCAGTTGGTCCAGCGTAGTCGGCCTTCTGTCGCGAATTTTCTGCTTGACGATGACCCAAAGGTTTTCAATGACATTGAGGTCAGGCTAGTTGGCCGGCCATGCCAAAACTTCAAGCTGTTTTTCAGCGAACCAATCTTTGGTCGACTTTGGCGCATGAGCCGGTGCAAGATCCTGTTGAAATATGAGGTGTTCTTCGCCGAACTGTTCCTCAACAATCGGAATCAGGAACGTTTCCAGAACATGTTGGTATATGGCAGCATTGACAGTCTTCTTGAGGAAGTAGAGTTTCCCTACACCCCGAGCGGACATGCATACCCAGACCATAACGCTCTGGAGAAACTTGACGGATATTTTCACGGCCTCGTGGTTGTAGGTTTCGCCACCACGCAAAAGCGTAATTTGTCACTGAAGACCACTTTCTGTCAGTCTTTAGCAGTTTATTCACCGTGTTCTTTGGCCCACTTCAGCCGTTTCTCCATTTGTTTCTTGTTCAGCATTGGTTTTACTGCTGGAACGTGAGATTTGAAGCAGAGTTCGCGCAGATGACGGTATGTGGTTGATCTCGAGACGTTGTGCTGGTCTGCTCGTTCCACAAGTCGCTGAGCTCGGAAGTGGACTTGAACCAGTTGATGACTGCGATCTTTCTCAGCTGCTTGTTGTCGCAAGCAGAAGTTTTTCGGACGCCGGAACAGTTGGTGCGCTTGCTCCAGTCTTTCTTGAGAGCTTTGCAGACGGAAGACTGGCTGATGCCGAGCTGCTCAGCAATTTTAGTTTAGGTCAAGCCTTGTTGGCGAAGGGTTGAATTTGAGCCACTATTCCGGTTGAGAGGTCGCGCTGCTGACCCATGATTGATTTTACAACTTAGATATTCTACTCAACCCTGACTTTATTCTGCACAGAACACTCTTCACAGAAAACAAAAATTCAAGCACTTATTATAATTCAATGAAATGACTTATGAATTATTCTAATTCAATGAAACAACATTGTCACAGTTAAATGGCCTAAATGGGCCTTTTGGAAAGCTCAGCTGAGCAAATTTTTTACAGGTAGCGAGTTCTGTGATTACTCTAACAAGTAGGACAGGCGCGGTGAACACATGATTTGCTTTCTGCACAAAAAATACATTAAAAAAAGTAAAGATTGCACCATTTCAAATTATTCTAATTTGTTGACCAGCACCTGTATAGTGAAGTGAGCAACTAATGCCTATATCACTTATCTTAACTGTAGTTAGGGCAGATCTTTGGACACAATTCAAACGCACACTTGCGTGTCAATGTAAGAAGGATATAATGTAGGAAAAGGAAAGCGGTGTTGCACATGGTAGATTTACATATTTAAAAGATGGCCATAATATATTACTTTTATCAGTTTAGATTCATTTTGTATGACATTCATATATGTACGACATTCATATCACCTTAACCCCTTTGTGCAGAAGCCAAATTTGGCTATTTATGGGTTACCCAATTTGATGCTTTATAATTCAAGATTTAAGCTTCATAAAGAGGACGAGTGTGGCTCAACTCCGAGAAGACACTTATAGCATTTAGATTAAATGGGCTGTAAACATAAAGTCTTCATGAGAATTCACCATTGTATTACACCACTGTAAAAAAATAATTCTGAGGATTGAAAAATGGCTGGAGGTTAAAACAATACATTTCTGGGATTAAAAACTCCTAGAGCACTAGTACTCCTCATCTGAACATGAAATATTAAATTATAAAAAGTGGATAAGCCAAATTAGATCTAGGTGGCTCCCCAAACTCCCAGAGCCTTGAAAATGGCGCACTTTCAATTCATAAAATCATCATATTTTTAAGACAAATCAACTTTGTTCTCATGAAGTTCAATATGAATGGATGATTTTGTGGTTGAATTCAGCATGAGTTTATCGATATAGGCGCAGCTGGACATCAATGGTCACCTGACCTCTCCAAACCAAAAACATGTCTTTTCTCCATGATAAAGTTCAGTCGCTTGTCATTAATCTACAAAGCCATGTCAGCAAGCACACTGCATATTTTACAGTCAGATCGTTCACTCAGACGGAAAGCTTGCCGTTTACAATTCCGATCATCCCAGCAAATCGTAAACTTGTAACCCTCTATGAAACGAGTATAACTCAGGTCACCGTGACAGCTGTTCGCATTTAAGAGCGAAAATACAAGGCATTCCATGTCATTGAATGTGTTATAGATTCTAAAACTGATCACTTGGTTAAGAAAAATGCCAGCACACTGCAGTATCGACTACTCTTTTGTAACCCAGTGTGAAAAACAAGCTCCGTGATCACGGTGGTAAACTAAAAATAAGAAATAGCTTGCTAGTTAGCTAGCAGGCTAAAAGTAAGACTGAGCTACTCCATACAAAGACAGCTTTACTCACTTTAAAATGGAATTATTGAGCTGCTCCTCAAATTTATCAATGCTGTCAGCCCTCCTGTCTGTTCCATTCAGAATAAGTGCTATATTTCATCTCAGAATCACATTTCTATCCCGCAAATGAGCTCAGCTCTCCAGGCTCAGTTCTGGAGGTTTTTTGTTCCCATGCAATTACGTCAGTCTGAGCTGCGTAAAGTGTATTGGATACCAACGTAACCCTATTACGCAGGTATTTTAATGTTTTTTAAGGTCCAATCAATGTCTTTCACTTACTGAGGAAAGCTATACTGTCTGCAGTTGGATAAAAATCATCAACTAACTTGGAATTACCAGGAGAATTTCACGTGGGCGTGAACTACAGCTGGGCTTTCATGCAGATACCAGTGAATCACCATTAAAGTGATTAGATTTCTGTGAGAGCTTGTATGAGGCTCTAAAAGACAGCTGAATTCTTCAACCGACATATCTACGCGTTAATCCACGATGGGAAATTTACGCATTTTTAATATGTGATGTGACTGAAATTGATACAATGACAGTGTCAATATCATGGCAAATTTTTGCCTGAGGAAACAGATTTTTTTATTATTTATTTATTTATTTTTAACTACTTGGAATACCATTGAGTCACTGTAACCAAAGTGAGCAGTTTGCACTTCAGGCTTAGCTGAGGAGTTTAATTCATGCAACTCCTGAAAAACGGGGATAGAAGTGAACTCATCAATATTCTAGACTGTGTTCCAGCTCTGCTGGCTCGTGAATATTCAATAACTTATTCGGGGCTGCCATCTAGCGATAGTCGTGCAACTGCTTCCATAAAAAGAGCTTCTAGGAATGTCCAACAGCATTAGGAGACACTGGAATTAAGGCTCAAGTCCAAACAGATCAAGAGAGATCAGCTAAAGCATGTTTTTGCTATTTATAGCGGGCCCCAGAGGTCAAGTGTCACAATTTTTTAATGCCTCCCCAGAGGCAGGTCTTGAGACCATTTACCAAGTTTGGGGTTGATATGTCTTGGCGTTGCTGAGATATGGCCTCACATCCTGCTTGGCGGTTTTGCCGCCAACTTTCATTGGCTATTTCGGGCAAATGGTTTTGAATGTCAAAATACCAGATACTATCCTTTGTGCGGCTTGGTGTGGAGATTTTATACCCATCGTTTAGCTTAAATTGGACACAATTTTTAAAGGATTTGCTAAAATTCAAAATGGCAGAAATTCCAATATATGGTGGAATTAGGATGCGTTGAACTCTGCTTGGCCCAAGGATTCCAACGGTACCTCATTTTTGAAAATCGGATGAAAGGATCAGAAGTTATGAAGGTGAATGTCGGTCAAACTTTAACCTGTTGGTGGTGCTAGAGCTTCTGAGCAAGGGGCATGAAAATTGGTGTGAGTGATCAGGGGACTGTCCGAAATAAATATGCCAAATTTTTTACGTTTTCCTGAGTACAGTTCTTGGAGCTGCCGTAGACTTCAATGGCAGAAGAAGGCGGAAGCATAAATATAGCTGTAAGCAGCAATGGGGTGGCCTAGCGGCGTAGCAGGCCAGCCCGGGTAACTACGGTAACATGGCTGAACTGTGCAATACATCACTGTTGGCACACTTGAGAAATTTAAGATGAACTCACCACTAATCGACAGTTTTGTGCCCATTCCTGTTTTAAAGCTTTACCATCAAATATGATTGGTTTTGAGGTTTAATGGCCACCAACTTTAAAAGGCCACATGAAAACGAGGTCCTGAGTTCAACTGATGAGTTTGGTGTGTTTATTTAAAAATGTTTCTAAGATATGAATTCACTCCCTGTGACTTGAATATTTGCCCGGGTCAAAGGTCACCAAATTAAATAACTCCTCTCCAGAATGTGTCCGAAGTCCATATACCAAGTTTTGTGTTGATGCACCAAAGCATGGTACATGAATGAGATATGGGTCTACATCCTGTTTGGTGGCTTCGCAGTCGATTTCAATTACATGTTACGGCCGAAAGGTTGAGATGCCAATCTCAACAGACTTCTTAGGCTTGGTCTGTTGATCATGTGCCAAATTTCGAAATGATGGGACAAACTTTCTAATTTCTGTAAATTTAAGCATTTTGGAAAAAATTCAAAATGGTCGCTAAATTCTGACAGGTACATAGAGGCTTCTCGGATCTGTCTAGGTATCTGAAAAAAGCATCAGAAGACACTGGAATTAAGGCTTTAGTCCAAAGAGATCAAGAGATATCTGCTAAAATGTTTTTGCTATTTATACTCTTCCAAAAAAGAAACCATACAAATATTGAATTATTGATTACACTTTCTTTTCAATATGTTTTCCACATTTGTTAAAACATTTTAGCATCAATTTATTATACATGAAAACAATGTATAGTTTCTTTTTTGGAAGAATATATAACACCCTACAGAGGCCAAAGGTTATGGAATTTTTTGTGCCTCCCCAGGGGCTGGTCGTGAGATCATGTACCAAGTTTGGGGTTGATACAGTGGCTCCAATAAGTATTTGTACACTACTTGAAAATTCGACTTCATAACAGCTTTTGTATATTCGGCTAAATGCTTGCTATTGTGTGTAAAAGTGATTCAAATATTTGATAATCAATATGTTTTAAACAAATATTTAATGTCAAAATGGCATATTTGGTCATAAAGGCGATTTTCTGACCCAATAAGTATCTGTACAGTTCCATTAGTGAGTCACAAAACTTATAATACTCACCTAAAATTGACTCGATGTTTACAGGACATGGTTGACTCGCTTGGTCTGATTTGGTCAAGCGTGACCATACTGGACACTCCCTCTGTACACAGACTGGCCTATGGAAATGGCCTGACCATGCCCATGATGTATTCCTGTGATATATGGCTAAGGCAGGCGAGATGCCCCGTCGAATGCGGGAGCAAATCATTCAGCTACATAAAGAAGGCCAAAGCACCAGAAAAATTGGAACTCTGCTATCGTTACGCCACACGACCGTGCAGTACATCATCAAGAAGTACAAACAGTCTGGACGCATAGCTAATGCAGCCAGGAAAGGACGTCCTAGGAAGACCAGCCAGCGCACTGAACGGTACATCTCCCTGCTGGTACAGAGGGAGAGACAGTCCTCGGCCTCCAGTCTTGCCACCAAAGTGGAGGAAGCAACTGGAAGCCATGTTTGTGCCCAGGCCATCCGTAACCAGCTCCATGAAGTACAGTAGTGCACAAATACTTATTGGAGCCACTGTAAATCCTTATTTTTTGAAGATTGGTATGAGAGGAATATATGGTCTATAGTTGACTTGATGGACACGAATGGCAATTTCTTAACTTATGAACAATTCTGTATGAAATATACAGTGGCTCCAATAAGTATTTGTACACTACTGTACAAATTTTAGGCACTATACGTTATATACAGGCATAATTTTCCTCCTAAATTTAGCCATCTTATAAATTATGATTACGACCATGACAAGACGAAAACCTATAAGACCTAATTGCGTTTCAATTGAGTTGACGTCTCAGAAATTGAGCAGTGACGAATTGTAAAAATTGAGCAATGATGAAAAGTAAAAATCTGACGCGCGTCACACCCTGCTGGTGGGCGTTGCTCCATTGACGTTTATGTAACCAATTTTTTGACGCCCGCCTCACGCTTCCAGTGGGCGTTGGGCTTTAGTGTTGCTGAGATATGCCTTAACTTCCTGTTTGGCAGCTTTGCCTCCGACTTTTATTGATTGTTACGGGAAAACGGTTTGGAATATCCAAAGACCAGATACTATCATTTCAAAATGGCGGAAAATATAATTGTTTGTCAGTTTACCTTTCATATGCAAAAACACCGTATTTACAGAGCTACGATGCTGCCACCTAAATTGGCGGTTGATCCTGCCAGATTACCCAGTATTGCTGAAATAAAAAGAAATTAAATTCCTTAGGATGGCAGCAACAATAAGTTACAAATTTTAGAAATAGAACTGTGATAATTGGGAGTTATTCATTGGGGTTGCTCATCTAAATTTTGTCATTTTATGTACAGGGGAGGGTTTGATGAAAAGTTGTCCCTTGGGGAAGTGGAGACTTGTACGTACATTTAGACTTGTATGATAACTCTCCAAAATGATAACTGCATTTATACATTTTTGTGAACATTCTTGTGAACATCAATATCTACTTTTCAGTTCACAAAGTGCTCTCTGAATGTTTCTTAAATGAATACAGCAACAACTGATAGTCTCTTCAGGTATCTTTATTTGGGCTGGTAAATATTCAGAAAAGTATCATGGTACTTTGCGTGACCACAGTTTTGGCCTGCGCGCCTAACTTTTTCAAGGCGGGGTGCGGGGGGGGGCGGCAGGGTCAAAAAAAACATAATTATCTGGCTGTCCAGCTGTATGGGTCCCTTCAGCCTGGCCCCTCTCATGATTCGTGCATTGTTTGAGTAGTTCAGTAGTTTCATTATCGCCATCCTGGGCCGTGCCGATTGCTGCGGTCCACCTCTGTTAGCCATGCTAGCCTCGTTAACTTTACCGAGCCTGTGGGCTTGCTCGATTACCAGGGGTCCAGGGAAATTATTGGCACCAAGCACCTTCTGCAGCCATCCCTCAAGAAACATGCCCATGTCAGTCCCTTCCCTACCTTTGGGAATGCCCACCAGGCACAGGTTGGACTGTCGACTGTGGTTTTCCAGGTCGTCAACCTTGACCACGAGCTCCTTAATAGTAGCTTTCATGGCCGTGTTGTCCACTAGCAGCGATGCGATGTCATCTTGGTTGGTATCAATTCTGTCCCCTGTCTTTGTTAAATGGGCTGTAATCGCTTTCACATCAGCCTTAAGCCCTTGCATCACATTTAGGAGCCCATCAAACCTCATCAAGACTGCATCCTTCAACACCTGAATTGCAGTCAGAATTTGGTTAGAATCCGTAACGACGTTAGTCCCCAGGGCCGCTTCGCTAGCACTGTTAGGTTCTTCCTTAGCTTGTTCCGAGGGGCTCAGCGTGGAGTCAAACTTCAAAAGTTTTTACGTCTGCTTGGATAGTTTTGGTGCCATTAGAGCAGTCATTGTGTTAATGAAACTTGAGGTAAATGTACTTTTGTACAAGTTAATTTAGACTGCTTAGCTGACCACTTTGAGCAAATTCACCGGAGAGGCTCCGAAACACGATCGATTGGCACCGCGCCGTAACCGGAAGTTCTGCCCTGTCTCCTTGTAGTTATTTATAATATATTTGAGGTTGTTGTCTGTCTGTCTGTCTGTCAGTATGTACACGTTTTTCTCCTACATTTCCAGATTTGGTGTGAATATCCACTTGGACACCAGGAAGGACTTGACATTTTGAAAAACGGTCATGCACCGTTTTTCAAACCGTCAGATTCTTTCATAGAAATGCATGTATTTGGTCCGTAATCATTTCGTTTCCGGGGCAGAACTCAAAAACCGTTCAATATTTCCTCACGAAATTTGATATGTAGATCTGATGTATCATATAGATGTGCCTTTTGGTATTTAGGAATTTCTAAAATTTTTATTTTTTGTGTTTCCAAGGCAAGAATTTGGACTTAGTCTCTGGGAAGGGCATGGCTCGTTTCCGGAGCATAACTCAATAACCGTTTAATATTTCTTCACGAAATTTGGTGTATAGATGTCATATATCATGGAGATGTGCCTTTCGGTATTTAAGAATTTCTAAAATTTTTATTTTTTGTGTTTCCAAGGCCACAATTTGGACTTAGTCTCTGGTGAGGGTATGGTTTGTTTCCGGTGTGTAACTCAATATCCTTTTAATATTTCTTCACCAGATTTGGTGTGTAGATTTGATGTACAATGTAGATGTGCCTTTTGGTATTTAGAATTTAAAAAAAAAAATTTTTTTGTTTTTTTTTCTCATGGCAGAAAGTTTAAGCGAGTGTCGCTGGTTCCAGAGCAATACATGATAATTGTTCAATGTTTATCTATGAAATTGGCATGTTGATTTAATGTACCCTGTCGATGCACCTTTTCCTATTTAGGAATTGCTGAGATTTTGATTTTTTTTTGTGTGTTTCTATAGCCACAAATTACACTCAGTTTCTGGTTAGGGTGTAGCTCATTTCTGAGGCATAACTCGGTAACAAAACTTTCAACATACCTGTGAATTAAAAAGGGTGTCTTTTGCTATTTGGGATTTTCTGCTTCATGAAATCAAATGGAACAGGCTCAGAAAGATGTGGAAAGTTACATTCCCATAGCAGAACTTGAAATTATTTCCATGAAACTTTGAGAAGATATTTATTAGTACAAGGTACCTCAGGCCTCCCTGATTTTGCGGGGGCCGGGGGATATGCCATCTTCTGATGGCCCTTGTTGCAACTTAAAATGGCATCAAAGATGAATTTGCACGTCAGTGGGATGGCATCATAGGGATTCTGCTTACGAGTGAAGAGGTCCAGCCGTGCCTCGTCAACACCAGTGAATGCACTTGATCTGTCATACATGATGACAACAAATTTTGGGTTTGTTGGGGTTGTGGTCTGTTATCCACTGCTGAAGTGGAGACAACATCCGTCCTCAGGGCTGTTGGCAGACGACTCCATCTTCCACATACTGGGATACAACAGCCTCTCCCAGCAGGGCTGAAATTTATAGGACTCTGTCATAGGAGATGCTCAGCCCATTCTCGTGCAGGGTGTCGATGAGCTGCCTCTTCCTCGTTTTAGAAAATACACACAAGCCAATATATACAGCAAATGATGTCTCCCTGTCCTTGGAATGTCTGTGGACATGAGATACTTTTCAAAACAGTTGTATTCTAGCAGCTGTGAAATTGCATCATCAGACTTTGAGGCACCATTTTGGAGTTGTTACTTGATATCTGCTCCATGTTCAATCATGCAAACAAATTGCAGCAGAGACTGAGGTGCAGCCTCTTCGGGGCTTCCCGATGTAGAATGTGCTGTTGAAGCGTGAATTGTTTTGAAACATGTCACTCCTTATCATCCCAGCTGCCTTTGCAAAATGAATTGCTTCTTTAGATTTGCTTGCCTGTGCGAGGATGGAACCTACATCCTTCTTGAAGGCCAGTAGCACATCACGCCCTTAATGTTGCACGTGTAGCTCAGGGATGTGCATCAGCAAATTGTCCTTCAGTCATGTAGAATGGAGTGTTAATGCCAAGCTGCTGAAGTCTCTGCTTGTAGAGCATACATAGGTCACCAACACGGAAGATAGGTGGATCTGCACCCTCACTTGCAGCTTTGGCCTCAGTGATATATTTCACAAGCTCAGCTAAAGCAGTGGGATATGCTCTCATGTTTTCTCCTCCTTTTTAGCTCGCCGGGACGAGTAACGTCCGGAGAGCTATTGTCGTACCCCCGGCGTCCGCGTCCGTGTCCGTCCGCGTGCTGAAAAACTTTAACCTTGCCCCGGCGAGCTTTGTTGTCTTTCTGACAACTCTTGTTTCTCAAACTTATCAGCATGGAGATGAGCTCTTACCCAGTTGTAGAGATGGGTCAAGCATGCAGCATGGTACTTTAGTTCCAGGGCAATGACCTCTCCAGCACTAAGTTTGGCAAGCAGCTTCCCATCATTGAGATTCCGTGCACAGTCATTCACTCGCTGGTTCAGTGTCCTCGCTGCTCTCAGATCATTTAAGGTCTCCTTACTCTTCACATAGGAAGCACTCTACCCGTTTTGGGTCTGACCCTCTCCTTAGTATTTTTATGGTGCTACTGCTGTCATCTCCATCAGTTGAAGGAGTGGATCTTTTTTCAGCCCTTTGTAACTTGATGTTGTTAAAGAGAAGCCTGCAGCTCTCATGGTAGTGACCGTGATGTTTTCTCAAAGTTTCTTCAGTGTCATGGCCGTCATTTAGCCTTCAATCATGATTGGCATCTGCTTGAGGGAATAGAACTGAGGAATGTTCCTCCCTAAGAGGCTATACCCATCTTCTACCCTTTGGGTCGAGTGGGGATTTTAGGGGTTCAATTATCTCTGTTTGACAAAGGCAACACTTGCTCCAATCTGTCTGCCAAGACATACTAGACCATACAGATGGTCTGTTTGAAGCCATTGCTTTGAACAGGGTCGAGGGATAGTCCTTTTACCAATATTGGGCACTTTCTTGTATGGGATACAACTAGGTTCGTGCAAACATGTTGCCTTGGTTGCTGAAGTTGAAACATAACATGTTTGGCCTACTCTTAGCCCGATCGTTTATCCAATGCCATTCAAGTCTTGTGCGATCTGTACACCATCCAGATAAATTTGAACCCCATTATCCTTGGCTCAGCTATCCCGAGCTGGCACATCCTGTCAATTCAGGTACGGCTGCTAACCTGATCTGGGGTAGGTCAAGCAATATTTGGGACACTAGATAGTTTTACCAAGCTAGCTGGCATTGAACCCCATGCTGGGTTTCACTGCAGTAATCATCACCAGTGTGCCCTGGTAGTGCCCGACAATCACTCCTTTAACGAAAATGGCTTTATGATGGATCAAGTACATCTGGTTTGTTGACTTCATGCACCTTTTACAAATTTGAGCTAGACTAACTCCATCACACGCAGAGACTCTGTGTTTTACCCTCACCTAGTTTAGCCCTCAAGCCTACACAGGGTGCTGGGGTGTGGCCGCTGACCTGCACAAGCAGCTTCTTGGAGCCATAGGTGAGTTACATGTGTAGCAAGGACCAGTGCCTGGAGTCCATCCAGAGGATGTGGCTGACTGCTCAAACAAAGGTACTACCTCTACTATTACACCCTCCACCATAAAAACTAACCAACATTGGTCTACACAAATAAGCACTCATTATAGCTGAAAATGCTGGAAGAAGTACCTTATTAAGCCAAGAATAAAATGGAAATGTATTCATTTTAGGCTGCTGAAACTGGAAAAATTGGATCCAGCATGCAAAACTAAGATCACTCAAATGGAGCAAACACTCACATTTCTGCGAGGGAAACCATTCTCAACTCGCACGTTTGGTGGCCATCTTGGATTTTCAAGTGGTCTATTGGGTAGATTTGTTCAGTACACCAGTGGGAATGACTATGCCAAATTTGGTGCTTGTATCACATTTTGCATGATTCTTATGCAAAATTGCTATTATCTGCTTGACTATTTGTAACCCTTTCCAGACTGATGGATGTCAATTTCTTTGTTTCTCCTCTGTCCTTGAATTTCTTTATATCGTGGCATGATGTGTTGCTCTGTGAGATCTCTTGGCCTGCTTCTCTTTGTCAGGCAGGTTCTATTTGTGATTTCTTGATTCAACAGGTCTCGCAGTAATCAGGCCTTGGTGTGGCTACTAGTGAAATTGAACTAAAAAAATGTGGTTAATCACAGTTAATTCATGGTTTAACAAGGGGTGGGGGGGGTGCAAATAATTTTTCACATAGGGCCACCTCAGTTTTTTGGAACATGTCATGTTGCAACTTGATATTTACATGGTATATCAAATTTGCACCTTGGGATTAGGATGATCACCCTGCCTACTATTTTTCCGATCTTGGTATTTTGGATCATATCACGACTTGTCTTGATGGCTTTTTGCAGATCTCATTTCGACTTTTATGTTCACAAGTGACATTGAATTTTCAATTACTTGTATCGCTAAAACTGCTTCAGAGCTTAAGATTTTATCAAAGACATATTGGAGGTCTTTTAGATGTAGGTTAACTTTCATTTAGTGACTTTGACATTGACCTTCGATAATTGAAGATCAAACTTCACATGAAATTTTCAAAACTTTTGTCATGACTACATGATTCTTTGCTGGTATGCAACAGGACCCTTGGTTCTATTTTTCAACAGAGCCAGTACGCAGAGTCATTACGAAAATGGCTACTTTTACTGTAAATATTCACTGTGGAGGAAAACTGTGCTGTTGCCATGACCTACAATGTGGACAAGCGATAGGACTCGGAGCTGTGCAAAATGGAAAAAGTTGAAACTACTTTCAAGGAACACCAGGCTGCAAACTCGTAGTGAAAGTAAAAGCATTTCCACATGAACATGAATACTTGTCTCATACTAATTTTGGGAGGCTGATTCCAAGAGTAATGTCTGTTTTGCTCAAGCACATCACATTTTCTCAGTGCATTTCATTGCACTGTTACTTTTGACAACCACCTGTAAGGTTAAGAAGTCTTGAATAATCCCTTAATCACAAGGAAACTGCTCCAAAGACATGATTTCCATCTTTCTCTGAGTCGGGTGAGAGACATTCATTTCTCGGCTGATTTTCGCATGTCTGAACTATTCAAAAGACATTATTTTTATGCCCTATCCTAATATCGGGCATAGTAATATGGTCATTGACTAATAGAAAATGAAAACTTGATTCAGATGTTTTCCACTACATCTCTGGGTGTTTGACTGCACCCAAACTGCATTTGTTGCCGTTTTGATCAGTGCATAAAAGAGCTGATGTGCACTGCCCGTCCAAAAAAAAGTTGAACTTTTTTTTTAGGCCACTTTTAGCTTTAATCACAAAGCACATCAATCATGGTATTTTTTCGACTATCTTTTACAATGTTGCATTTATTTCCGATCTGATTTGCATTAGTTTTTGTCGGAGATACAGTATTGACGCTGGGTGAGTCAAACCACTCTGTTCAGCCTTCTCCATCACATCTCAGGGACTTAAAACTGGTTCGGGTCCGCACTCTGAGGCGGCCTGTTCATGTGTGAAAATGATTCCTCCTGCTCATTAAACCCATTTTTTGCAATTTGAGGCTGAAGAATCCTGGCATTGTGCTTTTTGAATATGCCTTTGCCGTCAGAGATTAAGAAGTCCATTGATGGGATAATTGTTGTTCACTATATTCAGGTGGTCTGCTGAATAAATTTTACTGTTGCCTGACATTGCTGCTCCTAGGCCTGACCAGTTAAAGCGCCCCTAGATCATTACGCTACCTCCAGAGTCTTGCACAGTGGGCGCTATACATGATGAGTGCATTGAAGAGTGGGTGACCTTTCTTACCCTGACCACCAATTACTCTAAAATAGGGTGTATCTAGACCAGGGGTGGGCTATTCCTGTCCTGGTGGGCCAGTGTGCATGTAGCTTTTTGTTTTCACTAAATGATTGAGCCAAATGGTTGCATATGCACATAGATGTTCTCGTAGATTAGATCACAGACAAACGTTTCATTTCGGGACAAAAGAACAGTCTTTTGTGGTCATTTGCGAACATTTCAAGAAATGCAGGAGAAATGTCTGATTTTATAAAACGTAAAGGCGAGAAGTTGTTTAGAAAGGCAGGGACAGATGCGGCCCTCACTGCCCACCACTGATCTTGACGCATCAGACCACATGGCTTTTTTTCCATCTCTTCACAGTTCAATTTTTATGCTCCCCTCTAAATTGAAGTTGTTTTTACAGATTAGCCTTGCTTAACAAGTGGCTTTCCTGTGGCCACGCAGCAGTTCAGTCCCAATCCTCTTATTTTTGGCCGCAGCGTGTATGTGGAAATGCTTTTAATTTGAGAATTAAACATGGCAATGACTTCTACTTTTTTTTTTTTTTTTTTTTTTGATGTTGAGACTTCATGAGAGTTTTAGTGATTTCCTATCGCCTTCCACCCCATTTCCTCTGTGAAGTTGACAGTTCACCACTATTCCAAGTTTTAAAAAATTATTGGACACTTATTGACCAAATTCGAGTGATTTCAGCAGTCCTCCTTAGTTGGTTCTTTGCTTGATGCAGGCCAATGATTTGCCCCTCTTGAGACAGGGTAACATGTTTTCAACGACCATGAGATGCATCTTCTGACATGGTTCTTTAAGACACGAGAAGCTATGCACTGTATTACATAGGTTCTTGAGTATTTTTGCTGCTTATCCCCCGCCGCGCGATTAGCGTGAGGCGAGGGATATAGCATTGGGCTCCGTCCATACCTACGTCCGTTCGGACACATAAAATTGAGGCGGCGGGGGATATTGCCATGTAAGTGGCAAACACTTGTTTAACCCCTTTGCGCGGAATACAAAATTTTGCCAATTTTTCCTGTTGTGCATGAGCCTATTTAAGCTTTAGAACTCAGGATTTGTGACACAGAGATTTTTGAAAATTATTCAAGTGAAGCTAGACATTTGGAAATTCAATTACAGAATTGTTTAGGAATCAAATTTTGGAATTTACGGACGCCGGCGTCTACATCTGCAGAAAGGGGTATTAAATACCAATGGCAACTTTTTTTTTCTCTCTCTTTTTTTGGCTGGGTACTCTAACTGATTGTGACACACTAACTGTTATTTCATGTGTGGTTTAATCATTTTTATGAATGCCTATTAAATATCTGCTTCCTAAGCCCACCAATTCACTGTACAAAGGTGAATTACGGACTGATAAGTGGTTGCAGACATTGGACTCTGCTTAAGGGCTGCATTAGGTCAACAGTATTGGAGTGAAATGTTTCATTCCAGTACGGTGTGTTCATTTTCGTGGCTACAACCACATTTATATCATATATTTGGAATTTAGCTGGTACTCCTTGACAACATGTCGGTCGTACCCAATGGAAAGGCCTAGTTGTATACATTTCAGATTGAGTACAGTGGTCTGGCCACGTAAGCAATCCTTGGTCCCTAGAAAAAATCCATAGAGGAGAAGGTATAGTGGTGCTTTTTTTCTGGGATGTAGGGAAATTGATGAATAGTATCTGGGCAATGTGGATTTGCTATATCATTCCTCTGTGCTGTTCTTCCTCATTTTAGTGTAGCACACGCACTCTGTACAGGCTATTGCTATCGATTGATGTATTGCCAAGTTGATGAAATGAAATTTTCACCTTTGCTAAATCCATGGCATGGACAAGAGCAATGAGTTCCCAGAGATATTTACGGTCATAATGATATTTAGAACAACAGAGCTGCTTCACCTCAGGGCGCATTCAAAATGCGGACAAATTTTGACATGAGAGCTGTTGGGCTAAAATCTTATGAGCAGCAATCACCTGAAATAAGTGAAGCAGAAGTTGCATTTATGTTTATGCACTTTAATATTTAAAACAATTATAAATATGATGTAGACAACAGTCAAGAAGTTTGCAAATTACGTTGACACTTTGCTGACTACCAGAAAGCAGTTTTGAGCTGATTCCTGGTCTATCTAGATTTAAACATCCCCTGAGGGAGTAGAAAGTGGTGAAATAAGGTTTAACCCCTTTTCTATGAGTGGTCTTTGATTAATTGTTCTGGTTGTATCTCTCCACATCAGTGGGAAGTGAGTACTGAGCAAAGCCATGAAAAAGGGCTTTTATGACTAAAGCAAGGGATCGTACAATGTACTCACCAACTTCACTTCCCTCACTCTGAATAAACCTTGACTGTAGATGGAGTTTGTCCAAGGTGTGAAAAATCAAAAATACTTGTGGTTCTTGAAAGCGAGGAGTGGTTACCTGTGTGAATGGTGACAAAGACTGAAGCGGCAGGCGACTTGCAAATGCGTTTGGGTAAAAAAGTGTTATGAATGACCTGTGGTAACCCCTCATTTTCTTTCTCATTCTCTCTTCTTTTCCTTCTGTCTCCCACTTGTTCTGTCTGCATTTCATCTCATTTCCACAGGGTGAACGGGGCGCTTGTTGTCCTCAGGAACTTGGCTGGTTAAACTTTGAGGCAAACAAACTGGAGTGCTGTTTTTGCCTGGGGTGGATCACTAAAGCAGTCGGTTCTCACTATATTTTCTTGGAAATTCTGCCAGTCTTTTGGGGCAGAACGAGGTTGAAACAACTCTTCCCTTGCCTGATTTTTCTGGCACGTTGCAAGAATCAAACCCAGAACAGGAATCTCAGAGGTATGTGTAAATAATGGCTCTACTTGCTCATCAATTATTTGGTCTCTGTTATAATAAATCTAAAGATGGTGTCTTGTGTCACATTTTGTTTATTTATGCATTATTTTGCCAATCAGAAATTGAAGCCACATTTATTTCTCTGAAACAGTGTGAATTTGTGATGGCTGAGTGGAAGCATATTGTGTGAAAGTTATCTTTATTGTGATTTTGGGACACTGACTGTATTATCTACTGCGAACTACTAAAGTAATCTTAAGGTTACGGCCCTTTAAATTTTTGCAGATCGAAAATTTTCTGTGCTGTCTGGCATATCGAAATTAGATGGAAAGTTGACAATTATTGACATGAAATGCAAGTGCTTTTTACAATTATTCGCATGAAGTGCATGTGCTTTTACACATTCAAAATTAGACTGGATGCTCTTGTATATTATTTTGAATATACTTGATCTGAGACCACACAACGATATCTTCAAGAAGACACTTATACTCTTATACTCGAACAGCATCATCCGATTCAATGGAAAAAATATTTTTTTCCCGGTTGATTTCAAAAGAGGTGACTGCTTTGATATAAACATGGATATCATCAGGTTTTTGGATACAGGGAAGCCAGTGTGTCCCACAGAATTAGAAGTTATTTGTGGTGGTAACCGGAGGCAGGGAGAAATGCGCATTTGTGCATGTGCAAATCTGAAGTTATTCATGACGCAAATGAAGCTGCAACCCTGCAAATATTTCAGTTGCCACACTACTTTGACATATGACTGAGAATTATGTAAGTTGTCAAAAAATTAAGTTTGACTTGATTTCTCTTGAATCTTTTATTTGCAGTCTAGGAGAAAATATTTCCTCACCTTCTGACTGGACATATGTCGGCTGTCTGCTTGTATGAGTGGTAAAAATTGAAATAAAATGAATTACAACCATAGCAAGTAAAACTAGAAATTGAAAAGTAGTGGACAAAAGAAACTTATAAAAGGCAAGCACTCAGAATATTTTATTCTGATGCCTCTCGATGGGGTTCCCAGCCTTTTCTAACCAAATGAATACCCAAAATTTTTCTGTCTGTTCTCAAGAATGCACCTGAAAACATGATGCAAAGGCCAGGCAGTGTTTGAAGCGGAAAATTAATGAAATTTTGCCATTTT
Organism: Gymnothorax reevesii; assembly: GCA_029721435.1. Classification (NCBI taxonomy): domain Eukaryota; kingdom Metazoa; phylum Chordata; class Actinopteri; order Anguilliformes; family Muraenidae; genus Gymnothorax; species Gymnothorax reevesii. The sequence continues at coordinate 53,849,329 of CM056574.1, forward strand.
AACTTTAACAATATCACAAGTAGGATTCTGACAGAATTTTGCTGGCAGTACTTATTTAGTATTTTTTTAAATTTTTTTCCCTGAAAGTATATTTTCATGGAATTTAGCATTTTATGTCATTGGCCATTTGGAAGTTCAGCTTGAGGCAAATCATTCATGTGCCTTACACAGGAACATTTAATCTTGGTGATTGTTCTTTTCAAAATACATTGTGAACCAAGGAATGGTTTGGCACTCCTGGTTAAGATGTGTTAAAAGGCTTAAAATGAATTCATTTTTTCTTGCAGAAGCATGCTCACACTGAAAATTGTAGAAAAATGTAACCTTCAACTCAAGTGAATTTTAAGGGGGGAAAGAATCCCTGACTAAGAAATGATTGTTTTTCTTTAAATCACCTGTTCCACAATTATTGGCACCCCTACAACTAATTCTACAGTAGTTTACAAAGTTGATTGAGTATCTAGGAACATGTAAATAGTAAATCATCACTTCCTGTTTCCCTGGGGTATAAATATGATGTGACACAGCGGCTATTTCTCTTATCCACTCTTCAACATGGGAAAGACAAAGAAACGCACCATTCAAGTAAGGCAGATGTGTGTCGACCTTCACAAGTCAGGCAATGGCTTCAAGAAAATAGCCACTCGCCTGCACCTGCCCATATCTACTGTCAGAGGAATCATTAAGAAGTTTAAAACAACTGGAACAGTGGTAAACAAGCCTGGACGAGGACGCAAGGTTATTTTGCCACCGCGCACAGCGAGGAGGATGGTAAGAGAAAAAAAGTTCTCCAAAGCTCACTGTTAAAGAATTGCAACAAATGGTAGCATCTTGGGGTCACAAATTCTACAAAACAACCATCAGGCGCGATCTACATGCCAATAAGCTGTTTGGGAGGCATGCATGGAAAAAACCTTTTCTCACACACGATCATAAACGCAAATGTCTGGAGTTCGCTAAGCGGTACTGGGACTTCAACTGGGACCGTGTGCTTTGGTCAGATGAGACCAAGATAGAGCTTTTTGGCAACAAACACTCTAAGTGGGTCTGGCGGAACACAAAAGATGAGTATGCAGGAAAGCACCTCATGCCCACTGAAGTATGGGGGAGGATCGGTGAGGCAGTGGGCCTCTTTCTCTTCCAGAGGCCCTGGGAACCTTGTTAGGGTGCATGGCATCATGAACGCTTTGAAATACCAGAACATTTTAAATCAAAATCTGGTGGCCTCTGCCCGAAAGCTGAAGATGGGTCGTCACTGGGTCTTTTAGCAAGATAAAGACCCTAAACATGTGGCCAAATCTACACAGAAATGGTTCACCAGACACAGAATCAAGCTCCTCTCATGGCCATCTCAGTCCCCAGACCTCAACCCCATTGAAAACCTGTGGAATGAGCTGAAAAGGAGAGTGCAGAGGAGAGGACCCAGGTCGCTGGATGATTTAGAGAGATTGTGCAAAGAGGAATGGTCGAAGATCCCTCATCCTGTATTCTCTTCCGTCTTGTGAAACATTATAGGAGAAGATTAGGTGCTGAATTGTTGGCAAAAGAGGGTTGTATAAAGTATTAACATCAGGGGTGCTAATAATTGTGGCACACATGATTTGATGTAAAATTATTATTTCTTAATGTGGGATTTTTTTTGCCCCTGAAAAAGTGCACTTGAATAAAAGGTCGGATTTTCCTCTCTTTTTCATTGTGGTCCTATATTTATATTTTCGGAAAAAAAAAAAACAGAATTTATAAAAAGCTAAAGAACACATCTTCAGCACGGGTGCCAATAATTATGGAGGGCGCTGATATCAATCATACACACGTATCTATCCATCCTTGTATCAAGCAGCTGGAGAATTATGTGAGGCAAAATCATTGTGATCGTGATGTTCTCATTGAGAATATTGCCAGATGTCTGATATTCCTGGATTTTCCAATTTCTTGTCAGACTACAGAAGTATCTGGGTTTTTGCAGCATTGGAAATGGAATTTTTGTGGAGTAAATCTAAAAGCAGTGTAGCTGATGCTGTAAAAGTCAGCCCTGGGAATGAAAATTTTTGCTACATGCATAAGAAGTTGAAATGGAGTTAATTAATATTAAGATCATGACTGGATGCAACATGGAGCTCTTAAGGCATGCACAGTTCATCCATATCCAAACTTTGCAGAGGAGGTTCAATACAGAGGATGTAAGGCATTGTCATTTGTGCTATGAGAAACAAATTGCATCATCTGCAGTCCTTGCGCATTTAATATCGTATGCAGTATTATATTATTATTAATATAATTGGTTGTCTATCTCACAACTGTTGGAAGGATAGCCAACTTTGACATTCGTGAGTAGCTGACGGTAGATAATTCTTTTTTTGGTTCCCTGACCTCTGAGATGTAGATTGTGGGGAAGTCCTACTGTTCAGGAGAGCAGTGTTTTCTGGCCTCCACCCTGGTTTTTAGCCTGTTCCAAGGCACCAATAGACTTGCCTGAATTGTCTGCATGTCAGCAAATTGATGGTTTCAAACAAGGAGGAAGTCTTTGACACCCTGCTGAATGGATAATTTTGCTCACCAGAAAGTCTGCAGATCATCACTTTCACTACCGCTGGACAGGAAGTCATGACCCCACCCAGATGTAATGTGTGTGTCACCTGAGCTCTCTCTGATGGCCTCTGTACTTTTTGACGCAAAGGCTGGTGGAAGCTCATTTCTCATAGCTACGTGGCAAAATGGACATAATTTTGAGGCCAATGATGTGCTTTTTGGATTAAAATTGTCACACAGTGAATTAATTTTTTCTAACCTCTCTCGGGAGAACATTATTGCTGAAGCATGGATGTTTCAACCAAGCAGTGAGTTGGCATCCTGTGCAATAATTCAATGTTATTAGTGAATACGAAACTGTGATTTGTCATCTTTTGGATTGATATGATCAAAGCACATTTTTGTTCAAGAAAAAGAAATTCCCAATTAGAAATTGCATGGGCTCAGTGTGTCATTAACAAACAAGCGGGGCCAGGCAGAGCAAGCCCTGACTCTTCCACATGTTTTAGCTTTTGTATGAGTTGATCCATTTTTAGGTACGTGTGCTTTTAGGTTTGCTCCTGTTGGGTCACTTAAGGTCGAAGGTCATGTCATTTTACTTGCCACGTGAGTTCCTATATGTGATTTATTCTTACCAAGTTATTACTACTATCAGACTCCACTTGATCGTGTCCATTATATACTGTCTTTGTAGCCCAGAACATTGACTTATCCAACCTTCCTCGGGATGGTAGCATGACTCCAATTAAAACATAATTTTCTTTCTAAACTAGACAACTTGTACGTGCAAAGCGTATAGCCAGTACGGCGACCGGACTTTTTACAGCACGAAACGAACCAAAATAAGCAGCATAACTAATATGCATCGATGAAAGAAATCCCCTTTATGCGACATTACCTTAAAAAAAATAAAGGTTTAAACATGGGATTTAAAAAGATGACCTACTGGGAGATCTGGAAGAAATCTACTAAGAGTTCTAACTCGTCAGGCTTTAAAAACAAAATTGAAAACAATTTTCGCAGTGTTCTCTATATTATAACTGTGGAGCATCTGGGTACTTTCAGAGTACGCAACCCGTATGTGACGTGTCGGAAAATGAGAATGTCGGAGGACTGGATATGGTCGAAGAAGAACAATATTTGTAAAGCGAATATCAAGTAGCATGAACCTTTTTTATGAGTGAATACCTTCAATATCATGAAATTGCGGTAACAGACCAATTTTATGGGTACTTATTTTCTTTGAATCCCTACTTTAACTGATGAAAACTATGTCAGGATGCATCTTCAATCAGCAGCAGTGAGCGAGCGAGCTGTGCACAGTGCAGTTGCTTGCAGGTAGTGTGCTTACAGTACGTCCCAGGGCAGAGGGCACGGCGCTCGCTGCGCACAGAAAGTAGATGTCTCTGTCTTTGATCACGTAACGCGATGTGTTCGCCGTAATTACCGAAAGGACTTAACAGAAATCATTTGGAGATACAGTACCACGGGGAATTAATTTGAAATTAGATTTATTACTTTTTTACTTGCTATTTTTTTTTCAAGGTATTATTTTTCCATTGCCCCACCGGGCCAGTGCTTGGAGCGTTCTGGTGGCCCTGATGGTTTTAAAAGTACATCTGGGCCAATTATATTGTCGACCCCTGTTCTACCATTAATTATAGTGGTTTTTAAACTGCCAGTTGTCATGGCCCCAATTTGCTACGACACATACGACAGCAAGGGATGACAGACAAAACTCCAAAACTCAAACACATTCAATTAAACAAAGACTGACAACTAGCCTACATTCATACTACTGACCAAGATTGATATAAACAAGAAAAGTATTTACAGTCCCTTGAGATGGGGTTGCTTGGTGATGTCCTGGGACAGGAAAATGCTTCAACACAAACAAAAATCCACAAAAAAACTTCACAGGTCTTGAAAAGAGTGACAGGTCTGGTCAAATTTATCCTTCTTGCAATTTCTCCTACTACTTTACTCTCTCAATTTTTCTCCTTTATATACTCTTTTGCAGCCCCCTCCCACCTTTTAGACTTTTTTCAAGTCTCTGGGACTTTCCCCTCTCAGACATGCTCAGGACATGCCCAAACCTAGCTCCAGACAGGGCTTAACAAGAAAAAGGTCAATATTGCCATCTAGTGGCATTTTTAGCTGCGACCAAGCAGCTCTATGAACGCTTCTGTCCGTCTGTGACGCCTTTTTGACCATGTTCCTGTCGTCGTATCATCATGAAATTTTCAGGAGTTATTGACCTTCACCAAAGTGATGTCCATTCACAAGGTCGAGGTCAAAGGTCAAGTTCACGACCTTGTTTGCGGGTTTTCGCGCTGTAACTCCAGTTAGAATTCATGGATCGCTATGAAATTTTGGAAATAGCTTCTAGGCATAGAGGAGGCGTTCCCTATTGTTTTTCAAGGTCATCCGTCAAATCCCAAGGTCACAAAGGCAAAAAAAGTGTCAATTTTGCCCGATTTGGCCCGGGCAATGCTATGCGTGGTGTAAGTGTGTGACATCTGCCTGAAATGAGTGACAATCCCGCTCACTGCGTGAGACTTCAGAGCCCTGAGGAGGTTTTGTGAGAAATGAAAAAGTTATGCAACACAAGTCCGTTGCTACAGTCCAACTGTTACCACTCAATGTGCTAGTGGTTGTAGTTTTGGGGGGGGCACGTTATTAGACCTCGGTATTTCAAAGTTCCTGGTTGCAGCCCTGGACCTCGGTGTCCTCATTGGTGTTTATGGCCATGAGTGTTTGGCGGCAGTTATCACCTTTTCACTGAGAAAAAAATACTGAGGACACGACCTCTGTGTCCTCAATGGTAGTTACGGCCCTGAACACATTTTATCTTATTTCGCAGAGTAATTTAACTGAAGTCTTTCTTAAAATAGTAGATGAGGGAAATATGCATCGCCCTTCTCTTTTTAGCTTACCGGCCCTATGGGTTGATAAGCTATTGTCACGGTGTGGCGTCTGTTGTCTGGTGTCCGGAACATTTTTTTGTCTGTCTTTTGGCTGATGAATTTTTGTGTAAATTTTCAATAACATACCACTAGACTATATCTCCAGTCGTTTTTTCTCGGATTTTTGATTGAATAATTTTTGTCCGTTATATGGGCCCTTGAAATTTTGTCTCCGATGTTAAAGATAGGAAATCATTTCTCAAAAACTGTAATATTTTTTTTCTAAATCAGGCAATCAACTTACCTTGGTACCGTCAATGTACGGTGCAAGCGCTATTTTGATTGAAGTGATAGAAGTGGGTCTGTTGGGGGCGCTGTACTTTATGAATATGCAAGATGGCCTGTGGAGGACAAATGGTTGCAGATCGAGATTAAATTTACATGATCAACATATAGGAAGTCATAATGACCTTTATTTTTGCAATATTAAATTTGACCGCAGATTACTTTGAAAGGTCAAACTCGGTCAGGGAATATATTAACAATGTTAAAAGATATGACTTGAAATTTTAAAAAATTTTTTCTCAAAAACTGTGACTTTTTCCCTAAATTTGGCAATAACTCAGTTTGATACACTATGTACAGCGTGAGTGCCATTTTGATTGATTTGACGGAAGTGGGTCTAGTGGGGGTGCTACATTGGGTCTTATGGAGAATGGGCCAAATCGCCTGTGGAAGCAAAATGGCTGCAGATAGAGATTAAGTTTGTATTACTGAGATATAGGAAGTAATATATGACCTATATTTTGGCTGTGTTGACCTCAGTTGACCTCAGATTTGACCTTTCAAGGTCAAGCAAAATGTTAATTTTCTAAGGTTTCTATGCTTGATAATATTGAAGATTAGGAACATATGTGCATTGACCATTATAGGAAGTCATGTATGAACTTTCACTTGGTTGCCTTGAACTTGACCTCCCGCAACCTTCGAAGGTCAAATTTCACATGATGAAATTTCTATAAGTTCTATCACCAAAACTGTTACAGATAAAGCTTAGGTTTGTATTGCGGGCACAAAGGAAGTCATGTATGAAGTTTCATATGGTGACATTGAACTTGACCTTCAGTGTCCTTGAATGCCATAACTTCACAGTGAAATTTTAATGACTTATATCAGCAAAATTGTTACAGATTGAGTGTAGGTTTGTATTGGAGATGTATAGTAAGTCATGTATGAACTTTCATTTGGTGACCTTCATATTGACCTTCGAAGGTCTAACTTGACCAAGAGAGAACTCGATCACTTCTGTCGCTGAAAAGGTCACAACTATAGCCTTGGTTTGTGTCACTGACATAGGAAGTCAAATATGAACTTTAATTTGGTGACATTCAGCTTGACTGTTGATGAAATTAAGGTGAAACTTGACATAATACAATTACAATGACTTATACAATTGCCAAAACGGTCACAGATGAAGTCTAGGTTTGTATTAGAGACATATAGGAAGTCATATATGAAGTTTCATTTGGTGACCTCAGTATTGACCTTCAAAGGTCAAATGTAACCAAGTGAAAATTCAATGACTTGTATCACTAAAATGGTCACAGATCGAGTCTAGGTTTGTATTTGAGACAGATATGAACTTTCATTTGGTGACACTCAACTTGACTGTCCGTGACCTTTTCAGGGTCAAACTTGATCGTGAAATTGCAATGACTTGTATCACCAAAATGGTCACAGATGGAGCCAAGATTTTTATAGAGACATTTAGAAAGTCATATATGAAGTCCATTTGCTGACCGCAACTTTCAACATTCTGTTACCTTTAAAGTTCATTTGACATATTGAATACATATTGTTGGCATATTATGACTTGTATCAGCAAAACTGCTTCAGAGCTTAGGATTGTATTGCAGAAGGTCTTATAAATGTATGTGAACTTTTATTTAGTCACCTTGGCATTGATTTTCATTGATTCAAATGTCAAACTTCACATTAAATTTTCATAACTTGTATCATCGCTGTAAGACTGCTTGCGGGTAAGCTACAGGACCCTTGGTCCTATTTTTTAAAAGTGAGCATCTGTCACGCGGTGGTCATCTACTCGGTGGCACAGTGGTTAGCCTCACAGCAAGAAGGTCGTGGGTTCGAATCCGGCCTGGGGCCTTTCTGTGTGGACTTTGCATGTTCTCCCCTTGGGTTTTCGCCGGGTACTCCGGTTTCCTCCCACAGTCCAAAGACATGCATATCAGGTTAATTGGAGACACCAAAATTGCCCATAGGTATGAGTGTGAGAGTGAATGGTGTGTGAATGGTGTGTGCACCCTGCGATGGATTGGCAAGCTGTTCAGCTGGGATAGGCTCCAGCTCGCCCCGTGACCCTAGTGAGGAATAAGCGGGTATAGAAAATGGATGGATGGATCGCTTGAGTACCTGTTGTAAACCTCTGATATGCCGCCACTGATATGCCGCCGCTAAATTTACTGGAGATAAATGAGCAGCTAGGTTTCTGTTCCACCCAGTCATACTATGGTTACAAGTTGGCAAGTGGATGAATTTCGAATGGTGAAACTACCGTATCGGAACTACCTATGCGGTTCCACGGTTTTAACGCAGGCCAGCCAATCAGAAAAATGTTTTCACCCAGACCATGGTATAAAGCTAAAATAACCGCGTTTCTGGAGCACTGAGGATACCAGTAGACAAAGCAGACTTGGATTATACTGGACGCTGCGTTGTGTGATGTGTTTGAAAGTTTTTTCACATTTTTCAAAACTCACCAGTGGCCATAAAGTTGCGCTAGGAGAATGACAACTTTGTCCGTTCGAAACATTTAATGGTAATAAATTGATATAACGTTACAAATTTAGCGCCAGGCAGTCTCACAGGCATGGCTTAAGCGTAAATGTAAATGATGTGTTATTCTCACCGGTTGTGGTGTATGTTTTGGAGCAATGTTGGAAATAGTACCATATTTAGCTTCCAGCAATATCGACTAAAATCAGAACCTTTTCGGCTCATGATCCATGAATCTGTTAATCATATACTTGTGTCCGAGAAAAATGAAGCAGGTCATCGTCGCCAACAGTGGTTTATAGTTTGCGGTTTATACTTGTTAGTAGGATGAATAATTTGCTAGCGAAAATGCAAGCGGTTTTAGGGAACATGAATTTATTCATTCAATGGCAAAGCGCCTGAGCATACTAGCTAGCGAAACGAGCTGAGTTCCGAAAGTATCCGGCGCTGTGGCAACGATTCCGCCTTTCTGGTCGCTGTGTGAATGGTTTAAGACTGCAAAAGGCGCAGCTGCTGCGCCTATTTTTCGCTGCCTGAAAGGGGTTTCCAGAGCGATTCAAAACTGCTCTGAACTGCCTCAGATACTACTTTTTTTTTTTTTGTTTTTTTTTTCCTATCTGAATACCACTTCAGAAAAGCAACGTTGCGGCGAGTTGAAAAAGCAACTACGTTTCGTTAACAGATTTTCAGTAGCGCGTTACACTACTTTTTACCCTGTAACGTGTTACACACAACACTGATTGCGAGTTGCTCAATTGTGTGAAAGATGTTTAAAATGGATAATAATGTAAATGTTCCTGTTACTCCTCGTGAAGTGCAGGAAGTATTTATAGAGTTAAGTGACAATAAAGCATGTAAACTAGACAAAATCAGTGCTGAGCATCTAAAATTTGCCTGTAAAAAAACTTTCTATTCAGCTTGCGATTTGTTTCACAGGGTTTTTAGTGCAGTCTCTAGTTTCTTTCTTTCTAGTGTAGTCTCTAGTTTCTTTCTTTTTTCCTAGTTTTTTTCACTGCTCCCTGTTATTTTTAAACCTGTTGTTTTTGGATTTTGTTTTAATTTAATTCACTTTCTTTCTTCCGGTCTTGGCATTTGAGTTTCTCCTTTTTTTTTCTTTTTCTTTTTTTTTCTTGGCCCATGGTCTAAGTGCCCACCAGATTGCTTTTGGCATCCGGTGGGAAAAATACCATGACGTGTATTCTGAGCAAAGACTATCAATGTTTTATCACACCTAGACTCAACAAGCCTCACTGAGTAACTGACCACAAGGGGCACAAGCCATGCTTTCCCAATCTGAAACCCCTTGTAACATTCACACATTATGTTATACAAAGAGATGCTGTCTTAGTAAAGCACTGTTCTCGGAGGAACCAGGATGCTGGTAAGTGATGGTGAAGAAGACCCCATAATAGAGAATAAACATTCATTCATACCCTTCCCCAGCAGATGCTACTCTTTAACCAAACTATACTATAAATTGCTAATCCTGCTAATCCTTGAATGTATAGTTATGGAAACTTAACTCACAGGAAGAAACACTCAACTATTGATGTCCAAAACAATGAACCACTATGCTCTCTGAAGTCCTCTTGCCACCTTGTGTCATCTTTGGTTTTTTACTGGCTTTCAGAATAATTCTGTAATTCCGTTACCGTGTAATTCTGTAACCACAAATGTTCCAGGACAGCTTCGTATTTGAGAGGTTAATGTCTGAAATTCAGTATAGACATAAAAAGGAAGAGATTTATTAATAACAATAAAATAAATGCAGAAACAAGATGATGAGAACTATACTGCAATTTTGGTAACAGAGTTACATTGGAAAATGACAAATTTCACAATTAGCCACTGTTTGTGTGTTTCAATTTCCTGCAATGACTTAGTCTTCAAATACTTTGGCTACCAATGTATGGAAATACAGTAAAAACCAGGAAATGGCTAAATATCTTTGAGTAGTTGTCAGCTTTGGAAAAATAGCCTTTGATCCTTGTCCTGGAGCTAAAAAAAAAATTTTTTTTTAAATTCAAATGTAAATTTTGAGAAGACGATCAAAGATATTTTAAAACGGTTTTTGGTGTCAGATTTGGTAATAAATTATCTTCATGGAAACCTATGTATTTCTCATATAAAACACTTTTTAAAAATTGCTGTTTTAGTAATTCGCATGTGGAATTGCCCTTAAGGCATACTGCACATCTCCTTATACCACTCACCTGTAGTATCGGTACAGGAAAAGCAGCATGCAGGGACTCACTGTGGCATACAATGACTGTAAAAGGTTGCTGCCTAAGGCTCCAAGAAGCTGAAGAGCAAGTCATGCGTTTGTAAATGTAAGGGTCCATACATGTGCTGCTGTGATATGGAATCTGATTTATACAAACCCAAAACCAGTGAAGTTGGCACGTTGTGTAAATCGTAAATAAAAACAGAATACAATGATTTGGAAATCCTTTTCAACCTATATTCAATTGAATACACTGCAAAGACAATTTACTTAATGTTCGAACAGGTGAACTTTGTAATTTTTTGCAAATATTAGCTCATTTGGAATTTGATGCCTGCAACATGTTTCAAAAAAGCTGGCACAAGTGGCAAAAACGACTGAGAGAGTTGAGGAATGCTGATCAAACACTTATTTGGAACATCTCACAGATGAACAGGCTAATTGGGAACAGGTGGGTGCCATGATTGGGTATAAAAGCAGTTTCCCTGAAATGCTCAGTCATTCACAAACAAGGATGGGGCGAGGGTCACCACTTAGTGAACAAATGCGTGAGCTGATTGTCAAACAGTTCAAAAACAACACTCCTCAACGAGCTATTGCAAGAAATTTGGGGATTTCATCATCTACGGTCCGTAATATTGTCAAAAGGTCCAGAGAATCTGGAGAAAATCACTGCACGTAAGCGACAAGGCTGAAAACCAACATTGAATGCCCGTGACCTTTGATCCCTCAGGCGGTACTACATCAAAAACTGATATCAGTGTGTAAAGGACATCACCACACGGGCTCAGGAACACTTCAGAAAACCACTGTCAGTATCTACAGTTCGTCGCTACATCTGCAAGTGCAAGTTAAAACTCTACAATGCAAAGCAAAAGCCATTTATCAACAGCACCCAGAAACGCCGCTGGCTTCGCTGGGCCCAAGCTCATCTAAGATGGACTGATGCAATGTGGAAAAGTGTTCTGTGGTCTGACGTGTCCACATTTCAAATTGTTTTTGGAAACTGTGGACGTTGTGTCCTTCGGACCAAAGAGGAAAAGAACCATCCAGACTGTTATAGGCGCAAAGTTCAAAAGCCAGCATCTGTGATGGTATGGGGGTGTATTAGTGCCTAAGGCATGGGCAACTTACACACATGTGAAGGCACCATTAATGCTGAAAGGTACATACAGGTTTTGGAGCAACATATGTTGCCATCCAAGCAACGTCTTTTTCATGGACGCCTCTGCTTATTTCAGCAAGACAATGCCAAGCCACATTCTGCACGTGTTACAACAGCATGGCTTCGTAGTAAAAGAGTGCGGGTACTAGACTGGCCTGCCTGTAGCCCAGACCTGTCTCCCATTGAAAATGTGTGGCGCATTATGAAGCGTGAAATACGACAACGGAGACCCCGGACTATTGAACAACTTAAACTATACATCAAGCAAGAATGGGAAAGAGTTCCACCTGAAAAGTTTAAAAAATTGGTCTCCTCAGTTCCCAAACGTTTACGGAGTGTCGTTAAAAGGAAAGGCGATGTAACACAGGGGTAAAAAGGCCCCTGTGCCAACTTTTTTGCAATGTGTTGCTGCCTTTAAATTCTAAGTTAATGATTATTTGCAAAAAAAAAAAAAAACAAAGTTTCTCAGTTTGAACATTAAACATCTTGTCTTTGCAGTTTATTCAATTGAAATATAAGTTGAAAAGGATTTGCAAATCATTGTATTCGGTTTTTATCTACGATTTACGTAATGTGCCAACTTCACTGGTTTTGGGTTTTGTAGATTCATATGTAGTGTCCAGCTCGCTAAATGGTATTGTCTTTTGCATAATCAATCCTACACTCAATTCAGTTAGATTCACATCAACAATGTGGAACCATTGCCATACATGTCTGTACACTCGTGTCATTGTTGTTCATCATTGTTGCGTGTTTTTTTTTTTTCTTTTTTTTTTAAATTTTTTATTTGTTTAAATTTATTGATGATGTGTGTTGTTTTTTTAATGTTCTTAGGAGCTATGGAGTGTCTTTATTAAAGTATGAATTGAATTGAAAGTCAATGCGTTTTGATTTTATTCACAATTTACACTTTGTCTCAACTATTCTGGAATTGGGGTCGTAGTTTCTCCATACAGAAGGCTTCTGAAGCAGTCATTACCAATAAGGGCTTTTCTACTTAATACTAAATTTCAGTCAGTGTGTTCAATACTTTTTCTCTGTGTCATTCCACTTTATTACCCATTGCCTAATTTATGGACTTATTTGTTTTGATTTCTTTATATGTGTGATTTACTTGGCTTGTTGCTGACATGTCATGAAAATTTCAGGTCAATGGCACCATAAAAAAATTAGAGAAAAATGTTGAGGCGTTGAATACTTATTTACCCTGCTAGAAATTCCAAATTTCATATTAATTGGACTGCTAGCTTACTGTCGCATGACTAATTTTTCCTGCAGTGGGTCTTTGTTTGCTCTGGTGCAAAATGTCAATCATTTGTGAAAATAATATTTGTTTGTCAGCCGGATGCAATGACAGACTTTTAATCAAGCTAGCATATCACTCACTTTTTCAGCTGAGCCAAAGGGATCTATGAATCATGCAGACTAGTTTGTCTCCCAAAAAACTGAGTTACGGCTTCAGAAAAATTTGAGTTTTAATGCGAAATGCATGAATTTCCTAGTAGATGCAGTACAGGCTGCAATTTTTGACCGATTGCTTTCCTATTTCGGTGGGTGTAAGTGTTACACTTCACTTATGACACCTATTGATTTCGGTTGCCATGGTGACAGTTATGGCGGAATAATGCGCGAAAAAGTGGCGAAGCAGGCTCTTGGGGGGGGCTACACATGCAGTTGTGGCAGACTGGCCTGAGTTGTGTTTTTTTTTTTTTTTCTCCCTCTTTTCTTTCTTTTGGACCCTTTGCCAAGTGACCACGAGACAAGCAGTCACAAATGACCTTTTGTGTCAGTTATCTGGAAGTAATGGACTCCATGTCAGTTAGAAGGTTCCCTGGCCTCCTCATCGCCCAATATTTCCTGATAATGAGTGGCTTGTCCAGCATTGTCCCTTACTTCTAATCAAATTAAGCAAAATCAGTGACATGCTTCGTAACACATTGTGCATGCTACCAATTAGTTGCAGAAAACATGTAAAAAGACTGCAAACTAATCTACTAATGAATCGTGGAATTAAACCATTGAACAGCTATTCACAAATTTTATTTTCCAATTTTCCAGCCACGGCTAAAATATGGCTTGATGATGCACTGAAGCCATTCCTAACGTAATACTGCCCCAAGTATAATATAAGTCCAGAATGCATTGCATCAGTGGTATTCCACTCCGTCATAAAGTAGCTACAATCGAACGTTCTGTATTCAGCAAAGTAACTAGCTTTGTTACCGGTGTTCACTTTTCTAGCTAGCAAGTCAGCTTTGCTGCCTTCAGTGTCCCAAAAATGCATCTTCCCTAAATGCGGGAATTCAAAATTGGCCTCTGTCACTTCATTTCAATTTCTGAAATATTAAGACATGAAGAGCAGGTGGATAACTTTTGTGAAGAGCCATGTTGATGGTGAACTGTGGATCACCACCAACACTCCTCTCAGTGGTGTATATTTAACACCGGTTACTTTCGGAAACTTTCATCAGAGACAGCTGGGATTAACAGGTAATTCGCTGTTGTTTCCCCATGCAGCCAAACCAACTATCTCCCCCCTTATCCTTTCCTCCCGCTAACATCTCGCACCCTCTTTGGCAGTAACTTTAGCTGCAGTGCCTACCAAAGAGCTTACTGGTAAGTTAACTGTGTGCCATGGGTCATTCTCCGCTTATGGGGCATATTGGACTTCCAAGCAATGGGGAAAATAACTTTCTTTTATGATCATCAAAAGATTCAGAGAATCTGGAGAAATCTCTAAACATAGTCTACTCAGTTGAATATACAAACCCCAGTTCCAATGAAGTTGGGACGTTGTGTAAAAATGTGAATGGAAACGGAACACAATGATTTGCAGGTCCTTATTGACCTATATTTAATTGAGCACAGTACAGAGACAAGATATGTAATTTTCAAACTGACATACTTTGTTTTTTTGGATATATTCACTCATTTTGTATTTGATGCAATTCATTGTATTCTGTTTCTATTTACATTTCACACAATGTCCCAACTTCATTGGAATTTGGGTTTTTACTGATTGCTCACTCAAAGGCAGAGTTGCCTCGAGCTATTAATGCACAATCAATGCTGCTGGCATGCAAAGGCTTTATAACCGCGTTTCTGTTTGAGGTGACTCTAATCCCCATCTAAGACTGACTGTACTGCCAGATAGACTTCTTTTCCTCAGTGACTGCAGGGCTGAGAACTGCGCTCATCAGAACTTTATTCATTCCTATGCAATAATTCCTATGTAAATGTCAGTGATTATCGGATTACTTTGCTTGTATTCTGCAAGTGCTTAAAATCTGTGAGAATACATTTCCAAGTGTCTCAACATCCAGACGGCTGGGGGGCCACAGTCACCCAGACCCCTGGCTAATTTTTCGCTGCACTGCGTTCGGCAGACACCTATAATTTACTGTACAGACAGGTGATTTCAAAACTGCGGAGAACCCTGCTTTTAGATATTCCACATAAATTGCATTTTCTCCCGGTGCCATGTTGTGTGGCAGTGATTTGATGGCATTCCTCAGCTCCTCCATTGTGGGCTCTTGATCGAGAGATCCATGTGGTCATATTGCAATAGGTTCTGTAGCTCAGCGTTGCAGAGGGTGTTGTTATGACTGAGTAGTGTTCCATCTATCTTGCGAGTTGGCCGCTGGACGTGGTCAGTAGCTCACTGGTCTTTGACAGCAACGAGCCACACTTAATGACTTGTGGGCCAAATGCTGCCTTCAAACCAGCGTACCACCTCCTGCACCCCCCTGACTTTGCAAGTCGAAGTTGCCAGTGCCGCAATAGCGTAGGACATTGCTTCTGGGCAATCAAGGGTCAGTGTTTTGCCTCAGCCAGCGCCATCTGTTTGCATTGAACCAGTCGTGCCGTGATCTTTGTGTGGAGCCAGAACTGACGATGCTGAGGATTTGACAGCATCTTTGATATCGTTCCATGTGCCATTTGCGTCCTGGTGGCCCTGAGCAGTTTTGATTACAGAGGTGAGTTTGTTTCTGAAGAGCTTGAGGTGTTCCTGGTTGTTGACCCGAGTGAGATGATTGCGCTTGGATGGCAGATTAAGCTTGTGGATTTGTTGTGCATAAACCATCATAAACAAGTGTTTGCCACTAACATGGCAATATCCCCCGCCGCCTCAATTTTATTTGTTAGTATGGACGGAGCCCAATGCTAATAAAGGCATTCTCCATCCACTTGTCTCATTGTCACACAACTTTCCCAAATCAATTATGAGCATCTCAAAAATGGGTTTTTTTTTTTTTTTTTTTTTTTTGTAGCCTCAGAATGTCGGGAAGCCATTAATTTAGTCCTGCTTGTTTCATTTCTGTACGTTCATGGCTGTATGCAGAAAAGCTGTTATGTTTCTCTACAAATTCTGGAAATCTGAAGCTGTTGAGTAATCTTGTTTTTCCTTTGGTTTACCCCAATGTTTAATTTGATAGATTGATTTTTGTGCACAAGGATCACCTTAAAATTAACACCGCATCTCATTTTGTCTTGGGTCAACCAGGGTGAAGATTGATGCCGTTATGACAAGTTGCTGGGCAGAAGATGTCCACATTGTCTGCGACTAATGTCATTGATGTTGGTCATGGTGAGAAATTTGTTTGTTTTTATCAAAGTGTATTTTTCCATTTATACGTTTTCTGCAATTTCATCATTTTAAAAAAATTAACTAAAATTGAAGTATTTTGTTTGGAATGCACATTTATAGGCAAAAAATGCACTTTTATATAGGATTCATTCCTAATGTTAATAATCATCATCAGAGCCTGAAAAATTGACATTCGGTTTTGTGTCAGTTACTGTTGTGTGAAGTTAATACTATGGCACCTGAGAATGGAGTACAGGGAACTGTCATGTTTATTTTCAGATCGAACAAGTCCGGCATTGCAGTTTGTGTGAATGCACTCAAGGGAGGTGCGGGCTAGTGGTGGTCAAGAACACATGTAAATTTTAAGTTCTGGCTAATACTCTGCTGTAGACTCCCAGTTGTGTGATTCCATTTTTAAAGCTTCTTGAAATGGCTCTTAAAGGGGCTATGTCAATTGCTGGGCATGTTTAGTTTGATTGTGAAACTTATCTTTTCCGTGGCCCACAGGAGAGTCTCTCGTTCGCCATTTCAAAGGGGGAGCGCAACAAGCTAAATGAGTCCAGCTTTCTTTCATGTCATCAGCGCAAAATATTTGTAAGAGTGCTTCATCATCAGGCAATGTCGTGGGAAGGATATTTTGGTTATTTTTAACTTACCGGGCAGGGGCCAAAATTGCCACCTGCCACCAACCAAATGCTGGTTAAATATGCTGGTGGCTAGTAGATTTGCTGCACCCACCAGCCAAAAAATATAATGGTAACCTATTAAGCGGCTGGTTAAATTTGAACATTCACTGGGCATTGGGCTTCTGGACAAAAAAGTTCATTTTGTATCCTGTTCCCAAGGCCAAAATATAGCTTTGAGGAATCCAAATGTGAGACTGAGCACTATCGGCAGACCAATGCTTTCACCCTATACTTCACCCTTTCGCATCCATATGAATAGTATTTTGTGCCTTAACGGTAATTTCCGGAGACTGCAGTAATCAATGATCATTGATGCATCATTGTAGCCCCCGGACGAAGTCAGGGGGCTACTTTGGATTCACGCGTCGTCTCCTCCCCTGCCGCAGCGTCTGTAGACACTTTCTTGTGGACGCTCTTCAGGCTGTAATTTTTGACTAATTCCTTTCATATTTGCTAAGAACATGTATTGTACTTCCCTTACAACACCTATTGATTTTGGTTGCCATGGCGACAGTATTGGCTAAATAATCTGCAAATTAGTGGTAAAACTTAGAGATTTCCTTGTGAACGCAGGAGAGGCTGCATTTTTCATATTTAGTATGGACATGTCACACTAATGATACCTATCGATTTTGGTTGCCATGGCGACAGGATTGGCCGAATTATATGCAAATTAGTGGCAAAACGTTGATTTTCTTGCGGATGCAGCACAGGCTGCAGTAGTTGACGGATGACTTGGTGTATTCCATTTCTCTATAATTGTTCTGTTCATAAATTGTTTTGGTATTCTTTGTGCATTGCCAGTCAGGAGTGCCTGTAATTTCAGAGCCTGCTATATATGCAGTTTTATTTTTTTATAATGGTTTGTAAAATTCATTTGGTTTTTTTTATTTCCAAACTACTGATAACTTGGGCTTTAGATGTCATTTCCACTGACTGTCTCTGGCATAAAACAATATTCAAAGTATAAATCCTTTGCACACTTTGCTTAAAATTTCCGTAAAATCTTAGTGAATATAATTTACAGTCTCTGTTTACTTGGTTGCGTGTTGTACTAAAAGAGGTGCCTTAACATTATACTGTGGTTTTGATGAAAATTGTACATATAAAAAGTGCTGGAATTTAATTTCAAAAGGGGCCTTTATTACTTGCATAGTGCATTTTGTCCATATTAAGAATGGTGCCTGTTATTGCACAAGAAACAGTTACATTAAATTTGTATTGGTACATTAATGGTACTTGATTCTTTGTTGAAAGCAACCAAAATGCTGTTTCTGGTAACGGAATTTCATAAATTTTAAAGTTTAATATACTGCTCGTGTTAGTTTGTATTCATATGCTTTCTTTTTGGATAATGTCAGCTTTCTTGCCTAAATGGTTTTCAATGACAAGAAGAAAATACTTATTTTGGCTACGGAATTTTGGAAAAACGAATTTCATCATTGTAGATTTTCTTTTTCCAGAATAAATACAATTTTATCAATTCAATAAGTATATCAGTATTCAGTTTAAATTGTCGCATATTGATTTTATAACCACATAGAAGCATAATCCCATGCTAATATTCAAAATTATGTATTTGAAAGGAAGGTTTGATAAGTTACAAATATGTCTTGTCAGAGATGAAAATTTTCCACAAATTGAATCTGTAATAATTTCTGAATCATAATGGCTAGAGTGAAAACAAGGTATGTTCCAGAAACTTTTTAGGAATATGAAGCCTGAAAAGATATGACTTCTATTTTTTACCCCAGACATTCACTCCTGCTTGCCAAGCCCATATGTGTATGCTTGGCGGCATATGTTTTCATTTTGTGACGTATTTTTGTGATTTGATTTTGAAACTTTTGTGGTATTACGCAACCGATTTTTAAAAAAAAAATTTTTCTCTCTTTTCCCTTTTCTAGGTGAGAGCAAAGCGTCTGGTGTGCCAACAGAGCTGCAGTTTGATGCAAAAGTGGAGGACGCAGCTGAGAACCCCATGGTGACGAACTGCAGCCATGATGGGGTGTTGCCCCTCCCCCACCTTGCTGGCTCTTCAGGGCAGCAGAACGGAACCTCTCTGGTAGAGCCGACAGGCCCTGATCTGAGCTGCCCCCTCTCCATGGAGTCTGATGACATCAAGCTGGACATTGCAGGTGACTTCTTGCCCACGGTTGAACTGCTTGTGTGGCTGAAAATTGCATTTTACAGTTCAACTCCTTGAATTTTTCTTAACCTGCTGAAATCAAAATCAAGTTTGGACTAATCCAGTGAAATCAGGCAGTATATTCATGACGATTACTGTGAGGTTTCTGTCCATGATGACTTGAATAGAAACTGCACCATATATTAACTCATTCAGTGTTGAATCAACAGAAAAGTCTTTTAAATGTCAACCTGCCCTAACGGTTCAAGAAATGATGATCAAATCCCAAATTATTCTGTTTGTTGTTTCACTGTATTCTTTTTCTCGGTGGAATTGGCCCAATTTCCAGTAGTAAACATGAGTATACCCAATGTACTGTTGCATGTCTCGAGAGCTATCCAGAGGTGTGAATAGATAAAAGCTTGGATGGTGGAAAATGACCTAAGGAAAATGGATTAACTTAAATGCTTGTGAGCCTCATCAAATATCCCCTCCCACAGCTGAGGCCCAACCGGTAAAGCGAAAGAAGGGCCCAGCCCCAAAGATGTTGGGGAACGAGGTGTGCAGCGTTTGTGGGGACAAGGCCTCGGGCTTCCACTACAACGTTTTGAGCTGTGAGGGCTGCAAAGGGTTTTTCCGACGCAGCGTCATAAAGAACGCCCAGTACTCCTGCAAGAACAATGGCAAGTGCGAGATGGACATGTACATGCGCCGCAAGTGCCAGGAGTGCCGTCTACGCAAGTGTCGTGAAGCGGGCATGCTTGAGCAGTGTGAGTACTCAAGCAGCTAATTTGTAGGCTGATGGATTCTCATCCTCCATCAACTTTTGATGGGATAGTGTGGTATCTTTACATTATAATGCTAACACAGAGGGGCAATCAATGTGGTCGGGACTTGTCAGGTAGAGTACTCCAGGAGAAAGGACTGAGTGATTTATGATTGACAGTGCTATACATTCCTAAATGAGGGAAGGTTCTCCCACGATGAACAAGAATGAAATAAATTGTAACCTGTGCTGCAAGTCTTCATGCCCAGGATCTTGAATATTCTTGTTTTTAGTGGTACTCGATGCACTAAAACAACAGTTTGTGCAATTAGGTCCCAAGGTATTTGGACCAGAGTTAGCGGTAGGATTCTTTTCTTGCTGGTTAACATGTCCAGAAGGGATTGATTTTGCTGGTCAAATCTAAAAAGAATCCAGTCACATCATATGGCACTTGGTGTTTGTTTTTGGCAGAAAAAATGCTGTCACACTTGTCTGAATAGTGATAATATTTGAAAAATCAATAGTGAATTGGTTTTTCACGACCGCAAGTTTACTTTTTGCATTCAATTAAAATTTGTCATGATATGATCAAACTGTTTTGCTGACGGGATGAAACGTGTGGGCCGATTTAGCTATTGCGCCAATATCTTGCAAATTGTGAACTCTTGGCGAGCAAATAAAAGAGGCTGCTGGGGCTACACGGAAGCAATTTAAAGGAGCTGTGTTACGGTCACTGTACATTATCACAACTTTGTACGAATTAATCCGCTGAACTGCAAGTCAAAATCTTGAAGGAATTCTTCTATGATTATTGGTGAAGGCGACCAGCTTACATTCTTCATTCCCTTGGCTAAAGCTTGAAATAGTGCTTTAAATCCTTAAATTTGCATTGGAAGGTCTGTTACACCCCAGTCTAGGGGAAATGCGAGCGCAGCGTAAAAGGACACACCATGGCTTAACGTAAAGCAAAGTGAGCAATTTTATAAAGCTCACGCACCATAATTCTTTTTACATTTGATAAAGCATATACTTTAGGGTGAACCAAGGCCAAAATGACTGACAAAACTGAAACTGGCTATTGATTTGGTATTTTCCTAATCCTGAGCCAATCTCCCTAGTCTACCCAATAAGCTAGAGAAAAGGTAGCTAAAACAAAATGGCAGTTCACCCTTACAGCTTCATTAATCTAGCATGGAAATACAATAGTCTGATGACTATCAGAAACACAAACCCGCAAAACTGCAAAAACTCATTTAACATGTGTCTCAACAGTACACCCCCTATGACTTCTTTCAAATAAGACCATCACAGTACAACAGTCAAATAAACTGCCAGAAGCACAAATTTATGGGACAGCGATAAATCACATTGCACATTGGTATAAGAGACTGACAAACGATGTTTGCTGCAGGGCAAAGAGAATTGGCGCTGTACTGCCAACAGCGATTCTCTCTATCCTCTTGCCAAATCGGAAGAAAAGTAGGCCAAACTCACAGAAAAAAGCCTGCCTGCCGGGGACACATCCTCAGAGATCAGCCAATCCACGCTTGGCCCAGCACCTGTCAAATGGCAAGGATTACACAGAAAAAACCCTGAGAGTTCCAACTCTTCGCTAAAACCGGCTATATGAAACTATTAAAACCCAAAATAAGGCCTTGTGGTCTTGAGGCTCCTTCAGTTTGAAGGTCTAAGAATTGGCAATAAAATGACCGATCCCAAGCCCCGCCTCCTATTGTTACTGTTGCTAGGACGGACAACTAACCCGGAAACTTCAGCCTTGCCTGAGTTAAAAACTACAAGCATGGTGACGCTGGCTCTGTTCACTGATGTGTTGCATGTGAGTCGGTGTTATTGTGGTATCGCTGGGCAGAGCGGCATTTTGTCTCCCCAAAATATGTGATTTTTGGAAGGTAGAAAGCGGCACACTTACTAATGGGAAGATCGAAATGTGACCGTGTCAACGTTAAAGTGTGAGCAGAAAAGTTTGTGACGAGGCTTTTAATTACCCTCTGCAGTGTTTCCCCTACATTCATTCAGCAGCGGTGCTGTGCCGCTACTGGATTTCAAGCGCCGCTGCTAAAATTTCACATGATCATTTTATCAATGCGCTTCTAATAATGTTTACTCGCACTGTGTGAGCGTAACAACACACGACGTTATTTTGTACTTGTTTTGAGTCATCAACGGGCACATCAAATCCCGTCGGAACCTCTTAGGACATCAACGTAAAAGGTAACATTCAAGATTTTAAACTGTCTATATAAAGCGAGTAGCGCAGGTGACGTTATGTGAACCCAGCGTAGCTCCTTCGGGAACTTGGCGGGAAGAGAAAGTGACGGAGATAGCGAGCGGAGCAGCAGCGATTCAGAAAGATTGAGAAAACATACCATTTGTCAGTTAATAAATGCAACAACTTCTCAAGACAACAGTCTTATGCCATGCAGTGGTGTGCCGTCAGATGTCAGGTTTGCCTGATTAACAATCAAACAGTTTATTAAAGTGCCAGTAAATACCTTGCATGTCTTCAATGTGACAACATATAAAAATGGTATCAGTAGGTAGGGAAATCATTCATCTTCACATCGATATGTTATACAAATTTTTACGACATCGAAAAATATGGATTTCGACGTTAAAAACTCACTCAACCCTCAAACTGTCGCGCGAGCGAAAATCTGATGTCATTAGAGTAAGTTCCCTTTCTTGTGTACCACGTGACGTGTGACGTAGCACACAACAGCAATAGCGGAAAGAATCAAGTTGACAGCCTCGGAGAGAACGTCGGAAAATTGCCCTTGATGCCAAAAGAAAACGATCCCTCGTATATATTGGGAGTGCTATTGGTCGGTGGAAGAGTCTGAGAGAGCGACTGGGCATTGACAATGATGAGTTGGCCCTAACTTTGATGGATTAGTAAGTTGAAATACCGTGTTTGTTTCTCTTAGTCACATTTTTCGCGCTACTCGAGTTCATAAAAGTAAACAACGTAAATGGTAGTGTGCCTCGAAGGGGGGAATTATGTTTTGCTTATCGTGTTTTGCTTAACGTTTGACAGGTTATTGCAGTCGTGAAATCGTGATGTATTTAGAGAGCAATCAGAATTTAATCAACAAGGGACCCGATGTTCTCGTTACATGTTATATGGTCTGCGATATAGTAACTAAATGTCAAGGATCTACAGAAATGATAGTCTGAAGTAGATAGCCTCTTAAAACAAATATGGAGCTAAGATAAAAGGCCTATAAATATCATTGCCCACTGAACATTACAGAACTCTGTTTGTTGCATGTGATGTGCCACAGTAAATTCAAAAATTCTTTTATTGCATTTTACTGCAGATTACGTGTCAGATTGCTGCCAGATAAAATATAATTTCCGATATTTCGCCACAACCTTCAGTAAATACATCAGTTAGATTGTGTTATTTCTCTTCGATTTTAAAAAAATCCAAGTTAACAATATCTGGGTTTTTTTTTAAAAAAAAAACAACAATAACATCCGTAAGACAAAACGTTCCTGCTGTAAAAATAGACATTGTAACTCCAATAGAAGCCAACCTATGACATTCAATGAGTGTCAGAACGTAGGCCTACAGTACCATTCATTTGGGCAACATCTTCACGGAAAAAATCAAAGAATCGATATACTTCAATTACATGATGCTTATGCATTCATAATATGTTCAAATGGTCTTCCCATATGTCATCAAGTGATTACTCGCCTCCACATTCTCCAAAAACGTTCCTGTCTGTCTTCTTTTTCGTCAGCGCGACGTCATCTCTGTTTACAGTGCGCGATTTCGACCCGCAATGCTTTGCGCGGTGAATAATCTAGCTGATCTATTTTTTTGAAAAATTGCATTTCCTAAGGTTATTTTTGGTCAAATATTTTTTATAATTTGTTTTGGGCCATATTACAGACAGCTTGATTTTTGGAAATTTAAAAAAAAAAACATGCAAGGTACTTACTGGCACTTTATAGTGCCAGTAAATACCTTGCATGTGTTTTTTTTTTTTTTTTTTTAAATATGTTGTAATATGTAGAATATATATAACATAAAATATAACAATATAATATGTTGTAATATGTAGAATGTAAAATGTAGAATTCTCTTGTAAACTAATTTTTCAAGAATCTTTGAAAAACAGGGTAATATTGAAATTGGGCGATAATTTGTAAAGGAACTTTGATCATCTGAAATTTGCGCTGCCAGTCAGTGTACAGTGTCAGTGTACATGCACAATTATTGGCTAATGTCAGATATGTCGATGGGGAGACAATTAAAGAAAATTACTTTTTTAATCTAATTTTGCCAGAGAAAACTACAGGTGAGGAAGTGTTTCGAGTGACATCTGAGTATCTGGAGTGGGGGCTGAACTGGAAAGACTGTGTAGAGTCATTTCCTTTATGATTGCATAAAAGCCTTCAACCTGGTTGGAAAGCTCGAGTGGTTGTCTCATCACTCGGACGCACTGCGGGGTAGGTAACGCGAGCGGAATACTTTAATATCAGTGTACCGCAAGAGGAAAAAGTCTGGGAAACACTTTACAGGCTAATAGGCTAATCTGAAATGTTTGTAACCTATTTACTTGCCTAACAAGAATTTTGTGGGTTTGGGCTGTGTTGAAAATGTTAGTGATGTTGGAAACGGCTAAGCCTAATGCTTTGCGTAGCCTGTCCATTTTCTTCACAAAAACGCAGTAGTTCTTGACCATGAGTACAGTCCAGGGGTACAAAAGCGGAACACAGCAGCCGTCATGGACATGGAGCCCTTGAAACGCCAAACATTTGCATTAATTATTTTGCAAGGCTCATTAAGCAGTAAGCCGCGATAATCCGTTTTGCATTCTGAATTTAGTCACAGCTAAGAGCGTTGGCATGATGTACAGCAGAGTGGCAATTGTGATTACTGCGAAAACAATTGCTGTGCATCATGGAATTTTTTTTTTTTTTTTTCCTCCCCTTAATTTTGCCAATTTGCCATCTTCGCAATGTTAAATCGATTATAGAAAGGAAATCAAAACCATTGTGTTCACTAGTTTTTCAGCGATTTTGCTTTGCTTACATGAGGAACAAGACTGGATTTGTTTCCCGTGGCTTCTGCATCTCTTGAGCTTTTGTCGTGGTGGTGTTTTGGCTGTCGCCCTAATTGTCCCCCGCCGCGCGGAACACGCGAAGCGGTGGGACATAGTATTCACGACCGTCCGTCCGTGCCGAATCCTTGTCAGCGAGATATCTCAAGAACAAATTGACGGATTTTCTTCAAATTTGATGTCAACATGTATTAGTCTGATACCCTGGCGCCCGTCGATTACGGTGACCTTCGCACCATTCTCAAGGTCACACCGAGAGATTGTGCATTTTCACACTGATTGCCTTGTCAGCGAGATATCTCAAGAACTAATTGACAGATTTACTTCAAATTTTATGTCAACATGAATTACCGTGAAACCCCGGCACCAGTCGATTTTGGTGACCTTCGTGCCGTTCTCAAGGTCACACCGAGAGATTGTGGATTTTCACACTGATAGCCTTGTCAGTGACATATCTCAAGAACGAATCCACGAATTTTCTTCAAATCTTATGTCAACATGTATTAGGGTGATACTTCGGCGCCAGTCCATTTCGGTGACCTTCGAGCCATTCTCAAGGTCACACCGAGAAATTGTTCATTTTGACACGATTTCACATTTTGTGGCGGGGGACAAAGACACGTTAGTGTAAAATACTTGTTCAATATTTGACTGTGTGACTAGAAAATGTACCGAATGACCAGAAGAGCATGTGAAGTGCACTGATTGAGTCCTGACAAGGTCTGGCCATTGGTGAAATGATCTCAATGGCAGCTGTAGCCTGTCCTATTTCTGTCATTTGCATATATTGAGCAATGTGAGCAGCAAAATGGGATCTTTTCTGTTGTTTGGCAATAAATGACATTGCAGAAGTTATTCCTGTCTTAATTCATCAATAATGTGGCCATATAATGACTTTGATGCAACATGTATAAAGCATAGGCTTTGTGAATTGTAGTGTTTGTTGTGGGATAAAGGAAATGATTGCCCATTTGAAAGTGCTAATGTTAAACATACCAATTGAAAGTCCTATGGCTGGCATGGAGCGATATTAACCAGTTCAGGAACAAAAATTTTTGGTTCTAACCGGTTCGAGAACGTAAGTTTTGGGGTGGAACCCAAAACTGGAAACGTTAAAATATTGTTTCTGTTCAGAACGAACCAACTGGGAAAAAATTCTGGTTCAAATCCCTGTACAGGAGAAATATTAGGCCAGTTTCTCAAGTATCCCTTCAAAATTTGAGTAATATTAAGTTTGGCAAAAGGTTCTTTGGAGAGTGCTGCAGTTGGGTCAAACAAATTGTAAAAAATCAGGTGCTCTTCAGGACAAAAAATATAGGGAAAAGCGAGACCGGCTGTCACAAGAAAAAGCAGCCAAAAAAGAGGCAGTCCGTGGCACTCTGAAATATATAAAAGTCCTTTATTCTACATCAGGGACAACCAACGTGTTTCAACTCAGTCTTCATCAGGGTAGTGTTCACACTAGTGCAGGTGTGTGGGATTTAAAATGTCTCTGATCATGTGACAGTCACATGGTCACATGTTACTCAGTAAACACCTGGGCCCGTATTCACAAAGCATCGTATCTTACCACTAGGAGTACTCCTAAGTCGCGCTAAAACATTTTACGTTGGAGTAAAATCTTAAAAGTTATTCACAAAGCCGCTGAGAGCAACTTTTATTTAAGAAAACTGGTAACTCCTAGAATAGGACTAGCTCTGAGGTAGGTGGGAGTAAATCTCCGTTGCTATGGCTGACTTCAATTCTCATGCACGAGTCTGAGGACAATAAGCACGGTGATTGATTGTTTGGTGGCAGGGTAGCCCATTGAAAAAAATATCCCACATGCAACCCATGGAGGATGAAATGAGGAAATGGTCCAAGTGGCTGGTTTGTCCCATAAAACAATGGCAATTGCCACGGGTACGGCAGTTTTCCACTGCATTTCAAAGTAAAGAGGTACGGCGGTCCCAATTTTAAACACTGCCCTGACCCTGACCCTAACCTTAACCTTAACGCTAACCTTCAAAATAACTCAAATTTCTTCTCAATTTGTTATCCCAATCCTCTCAAATAGACTATCGTAACCATCATAAACGCCGTTTTTTAGATTCTGCGTAAAATAACATGAGCACTTTTGAAAATGCACAATGCACGGTCCTTGCATATCACGCTCTAGGCAAATAAACATGCATAGGAAAGAGATGATTGTAAAAACGTTACTTATTAATGAAATGCGTCATTTTCATCAATAATTGGCAAGTTATTACCCGATGAGATGAGAAAATGAGAATATGTTGTGATCATTTACAAAACCCAAAACCAGTGAAATTGGCATGTTATGTAAATCGTAGATAAAAACAGAATACAATCATTTGCAAATCCTTTTCAACTTTCATTCAATTGAATACATTGCAAAGACAAGATATTTAATGTTCAAACTGAGAAACTTAATTGGGAACAGGTGGGTGCCATGATTGGGGATAAAAGCAGGTTCCCTGAAATGCTCAGTCATTCACAAACAAGGATGGGGCGAGGGTCACCACTTGGCGAACAAATGCGTGAGCTGATTGTCGAACAGTTTAAAAACAACATTCCTCAACGAGCTATTGCAAGAAATTTAGGATTTCATCATCTACGGTCCGTAATATCGTCAAGAGGTTCAGAGAATCTGGAGAAATCACTGCACATAAGCGACAAGGCCGAAAACCAACATTGAAGGCCCGTGACCTTCGATCCCTCAGGCGGTACTGCATCAAAAACCGACATCAGTTTGTAAAGGACATCACCACATGGGCTCAGGAACACTTCAGAAAACCACTGTCAGTAACTATAGTTTGTCGCTACATCTGCAAGTGCAAGTTAAAACTCTACAATGCAAAGCAAAAGCCATTTATCAACAGCACCCAGAAACGCCGCCAGCTTTGCTGGGCCCTAGCTCATCTAGGATGGACTGATGCAAAGTGGAAAAGAGTTCTGTGGTCTGACGAGTCCACATTTCAAATTGTTTTTGGAAACTGTGGACGTCTTGTCCTCCGGACCAAAGAGGAAAAGAACCATCCGGACTGTTATAGGCGCAAAGTTCAAAAGCCAGCATCTGTGATGGTATGGGGGTGTATTAGTGCCCAAGGCATGGGCAACTTATACATATGTGAAGGCACCATTAATGCTGAAAGGTACATACAGGTTTTGGAGCAACATATGTTGCCATCCAAGCAACGTCTTTTTCATGGACGCTCCTGCTTATTTCAGCAAGACAATGCCAAGCCACATTCTGCACGTGTTACAGCAGCATGGCTCCGTAGTAAAAGAGTGCGGGTACTAGACTGGCCTGCCTGTAGTCCATACCTGTCTCCCATTGAAAATGTGTGGCATATTATGAAGCGTAAAATACGACAACGGAGACCCCGGACCGTTGAACAACTTAACCTGTACATCAAGCAAGAATGGGAAAGAGTTCCCCCTGAAAAGCTTCAAAAATTGGTCTCCTCAGTTCCCAAACGTTTACTGAGTGTCGTTAAAAGGAAAGGCGAAGTAACACAGTGGTAAAAAGGCCCCTGTGCCAACTTTTTTGCAATGTATTGCTGCCTTTAAATTCTAAGTTAATGATTATATGCAAAAAAAAAAAAAAAAGTTTCTCAGTTTGAACATTAAACATCTTGTCTTTGCAGTGTATTCAATTGAATATAAGTTGAAAAGGATTTGCAAATCATTGTATTCTGTTTTTATCTACGATTTACATAACGTGCCAACTTCACTGGTTTTGGGGTTTGTACTTTTTTAAATTGGAGAGTGAATCATATTGTTCCATAGTACTGACAGCACACTGCTTCTAAAAGCATTCTGAATTCCTTACCCAGGTGTTCTCTCAGAAGAGCAGATCCGTCTGAAAAAATTGAAGAAACAGCATGATGACGACTCAGCACATGCCTCAGGCTTACCACCAAACTTTATACCAGGGCTGGAGCCACCTCAGTTGGCCCCAGAGCAGCAGGAGATGATAGAAAAGCTGGTGGCCATGCAGAAGCAGTGCAATAAAAGGTCCTTCATTGATCGGCCTAAAGTAACAGTGAGTGAACTGGATACATGCTTTTCCTGGACTGTTCTTCAAAAATTCAATGACTGTTACAGTTTTCAAATGTGAGGATGATGAGCCCTTAACCTAAAGACTAATTGTAGTAAAATATGCTTTGAATAAAAGATGTATTTGAAAAATATGCCCTGGACGGTCATTAGGCAAAATAGTTTGTGCTTTTGCAGTGGCAACAATCAAATTGGCTGGCAGTGCATAGTTTTTATTCATGTGCAGTATTTATGACTAATCATGATTTCTTGATTATTATCCCACACTATAGCCATGGCCGCTGAACCAGGACCCACTGAATCGTGAAGTTCGGCAGCAACGCTTTGCCCATTTCACAGAGCTGGCTATTATGTCTGTCCAGGAGATTGTGGACTTTGCCAAGCAGCTGCCAGGCTTCTTGGAGCTGACTCGGGAGGACCAGATCGCTCTCCTTAAGACCTCTACCATTGAGGTGAGCTAGCTGTTCACTCCGCGGGTTGTACCCAAAATATTGAAAGGGCAATTCATCACAAGGGTCGTTCCGAGACTAGCGGTCTAATTGTCGACACGAAACCAACTGGAAAAATCCTGAGAAAAATATATGAAGACTTTGTTTCCAAAACGCAGTAAGTGCCAAAATCGGAAAAAATTGAGATAATACCATAGAGTGATTGCTTCTTACATAAGTTACAAAAATCCGGTTTTTTAGAAATTCATACTATGAGGTGTATTTTTCCTTGGTCAAAGGCGCAAACATAGAAAAAGCTGGTTTACTCGGAATTTGAGTAAAATGGATATTTTGCATTTTGGAAATAAACTCGTTATATGTTGTTCATATGAATACAGTGCTCTTAAAAAGTATTTGCCACCTTCCTGATTTTTTTTTTTTGCATATTTTTCTCACACAAATGTTTCAGATCATCAAAAAAAAATTATATTTGACAAAGATAATGAAGTAAATACAAAATGATGATTTCATTTCTTGAGGGAAAAGGCTATCCAAACCTACCTGGCCCTATGTGGAAAAAGTAATTTCCCCCTAAACCTAATATCTGGTTGCGCCACCCACTCTTTTGTGACATAAAAAATCGTTGTCCTCTGAAACAACCACTTCAGCAACTGTGAGCATGGGTGGCGCGTAATTTTCTGCTGGAGAATCATTTATGTGACCCCGGATCAGAAAACCAGTCGTAAGCCGCACGAGCCCATTTTGCGCTACATCCGTCTAATATATTTTGCATTAAAATTATTGAGTTTTCTATTTGTGCATTAAACTTTCGAAAAATGACTTAAGATACCATTCCAAGAGAGTATTTTGCAAAAATCCTACCATAGGTGCCTCCAAACGTGATTTTTGAGAAGTGGGTGGTGAAAATCTTTGTGTAATTAGCCTAAAAACAAGGAAAAATGCGACAATAAAAATCGCTTCCAGCGCGGCGCCAGTTGGGGATTCCCCAACATTGTTGGTATCTTTGCAAAGCAGGGAATTCCCTCTATTTGATTATTATTGAGATGACTACAGCGGTTCAAAATGTGTACCAATAAGAGACCTCAGAACAAACCTCACGAGGCGTACACAAAAACTGGCTTTATCTAGAAACAGTTTTTTTTTTTTTTTTTTAAACCAGGACTTTTACATCTATTCTACTAAATTTAAAAGATAAAAAGTATACTTTTACTTTGCTACTTTGACACTGGCCACTTCGTTACCCCTCCTTCCAAATTAAAATATGAATGTAATTCATCATTTAAGGATTATCTAGATTTGGCATGTTCGAGAAGAACAGCGGTGCTCAGCAGGCTATCTTAAGAGCTTTGTGCAGATGTGTCTTCCAGTGGACATGGAGCTGCAAATTTGTGCACCCAGTTCCAATATTCTTCCACTAGATGGCACCCCCGGTTCAGTTATTGAATCAGTTATTCACAAGCAAGCGGAGTTCGCTCTAATGAAGGCCGATCCAATGAATTCTCTCCCCCCCCACAGCAACAAAGTTCAAAGAGGAGGAAAGAGAGAGACAGACACACGATTCCAGCTGATTGATTAAATTAAAGCAAAGTGTTTTTGAAACAAAAGCATTGTTGTGGTTGTTATTATATTATTTATACTTTCTGGGACTATTGCATATATACTGCTCAAAAAGAGAACACTTAAACAACAAAATGTAACTCGGAGTCAGTCACACTTCTGTGAAATCAAACTGTCCACTTAGGAAGCAACACTGATTGACAATCAATTTCACATGCAGTTGTGCAAATGGAATAGACAACAGGTGGAAATTATAGGCAATTAGCAAGACACCCCCAATAAAGGAGTAGTTCTGCAGGTGGTGACCACAGACCACTTGCATTCAGTAGAGCAATATAGCAATTCAGTAGACGAAACCCTTCGGTCCTGTTTCATTCGAAATAATTCCCATTGACCATGTCTTTACCTCATTTAAAGCCTGTAAATGTAACTGAACACTTCAGGCAGGTTTAGGGACTCTTTTTTTATTTTATTTTTTTTTAAACTCACCAATCCTATTAGCGGGGCAGATAACCGAACTATGGTACAGCACTAAATTGGGGTGTTGGGGCAGGGGCGTTCTATATGGGGCACTTGACAAATCTGCCTAATTGGCCATTTGAAAATCCAAGATGGCAGCCGTTTTTTCCGAGATGGCCACCAAAATGAACTTCCAAAGTCAGATTCTTTCATAGAAATGCATGTATTTGGTCGATTTGAGTGATCTTGGTGTCAATATGTGTGTTTTGAAGCATTCTGGATCTATTTTTAGAACTTAGTGCTTTCAAAGATTAATTTGTTCTTAATTCTTTTATTTATTATTTTTGGGTGTAAAACAAGCAACAATGCATCTCAAACTTTTAATGATCATTTTCAACCAAACAAACACATACATGTAGTTTTGACACTTGCAACAGCACTAGAATCCTACAAATCTGGCTGGCGATGTAGTAAATAACATGTGAGCAGAATCCATATCTTTCATTATGCTGTCGTGAATGTCCCTGCGGAACATATTGTAATTAACAGAAAGATGAAATTGAAATGAATGAATGACCGTGGTATGCATGGTCCTTGTGCATGTACAAAACCAGTGAAGTTGGCACATTATGTAAATCGTAGATAAAAACAGAATACAATGATTTGCAAATCCTTTTCAACTTATATTCAATTGAATACACTGCAAAGACGAGATGTTTAACGTTCAAACTGAGAAACTTTTTTTTTTTTTGCAAATAATCATTCACTTAGAATTTAAAGGCAGCAACACATTGCAAAAAAGTTGGCACAGGGGCCTTTTTACCACTGTGTCGCCTTTCCTTTTAACGACACTCAGTAAACGTTTGGGAACTGAGGAGACCAATTTTTGAAGCTTTTCAGGTGGAACTCTTTCCCATTCTTGCTTGATGTACAGCTCAAGTTGTTCAACAGTTCGGGGTCTCCGTTGTCATATTTTACGCTTCATAATGCGCCACACATTTTCAATGGGAGACAGGTCTGGACTACTGGCAGGCCAGTCTAGTACCCGCACTCTTTTACTACGAAGCCATGCTGTTGTAACACGTGCAGAATGTGGCTTGGCATTATCTTGCTGAAATAAGCAGGGGCGTCCATGATAAAGACGTTGCTTGGATGGCAACATATTTTGCTCCAAAACCTGTATGTACCTTTCAGCATTAATGGTGCCTTCACAGATGTGTAAGTTGCCCATGCCTTGGGCACTAATACCCCCCATACCATCACAGATGCTGGCTTTTGAACTTTGCGCCTATAACAGTCCGAATGGTTCTTTTCCTCTTTGGTCCGGAGGACACGACGTCCACAGTTTCCAAAAACAATTTGAAATGTGGACTCGTCAGACCACAGAACACTTTTCCACTTTGCATCAGTCCATCTTAGATGAGCTTGGGCCCAGCGAAGCCGGCGGCGTTTCTGGGTGCTGTTGATAAATGGCTTTCGCTTTGCATTGTAGAGTTCTATTTCATCCCTGCTGACCGCCAGAGGGCGGTGCTTAAAGCACTGAATATTCCCCTTCGCGCATGCGTAGTGCGAGTATGTATACCAACAATGTCACCTGTGACCTGCAGGTGACCCAAAGAAGATTATATCTTCCGGTGTCACCTGAGGATCGTTTCTTATTTTCTTCTCGCGCGTAGTTTGCTTGCTTGGAAAGCAATGAGTCTATTGCTTTACTACTAAATTCCGTTGCTAGTAGTTCCGCGACCATTGTCGGTCGGAGCAGCGATTGTTCGCCCTCCAGGAACTGCGACGGCGATCTTTCTCTGGTTGAGAGAGACTTTACGTTACTTTGCTGCGTTTGTTAATTACTTATCGGTGACGGTTGCGTTCGCGCATCCTTATCCCGACGTTTTAATTTAGTCTGTCGAGCTGACTTCGTTAGCTGGCTGGCGGGTTGCGTCAGCGTTTCCCGGTGTCCAGCGTGGATAATTATTAGCGGTAACGCTTGCATAGCTACACCTTCAAGTGAGTTTGCATTAGCCTCTGTTGGGACAGGCTGCGTGCGCGCTGCTTCCCCCCAGCATATGGTTTGTTTATATGTTTGTGCTGCGCCCCGACGCTTAATTTAGTCGGTCGAGCTGACTTTGTTTGCTGGCTGGCGGGTTGCGTGAGCGTTTCCCGGTGTCCAGCGGATAATTATTAGCGGGAGCGCTTGCATAGCTACACCTGCAGGTGAGCTTGCATTAACCTCGCTGGTCCAGGCTGCGTAGGCGCTGCCTCCCCCCAGCATATGGTCTGTTTTTGTGTTTGTGCTGTGTCCCGACGTTTAATTTAGTCGGTCGAGCTGACTTCGTTTGCTGGCTGGCGGGTTGCGTGAGCGTTTCCCGGTGTCCAGCGGATAATTATTAGCGGTAGCGCTTGCATAGCTACACCTTCAGGTGAGTTTGCATTAGCCTCTGTTGGGACAGGCTGCGTGCGCGCTGCTTCCCCCCAGCATATAGTTTGTTTATATGTTTGTGCTGCGCCCCGACGTTTAATTTAGTCGGTCGAGCTGACTTTGTTTGCTGGCTGGCGGGTTGCGTGAGCGTTTCCCGGTGTCCAGCGTGAATAATTATTAGCAGTAACGCTTGCATGGCTACACCTTCAGGTGAGTTTGCATTAGCCTCTGCTGGTTCAGGCTGCGTGGGCGCTGCCTCCCCCCAGCATATGGTCTGTTTTTGTGTTTGTGCTGTGTGCCGACGTTTAATTTAGTCGGTCAAGCTGACTTTGTTTGCTGGCTGGCGGGTTGCATGAGCGTTTCCCGGTGTCCAGCGTGAATAATTATTATCAGTAACGCTTGCATAGCTACACCTGCTGGTGAGTTTGCATTAACGTCTGTTGGTACAGGCTGCGTGCGCGCTGCTTCCCCCCAGCATATGGTTTGTTTATATGTTTGTGCTGCGCCCCGACGTTTAATTTAGTCGGTCGAGCTGACTTTGTTGCTGGCTGGCGGGTTGCGTGAGCGTTTCCCGGTGTCCAGCGTGACTAATTATTAGCGGTAACGCTTGCATAGCTACACCTGCTGGTGAGTTTGCATTAACCTCTGTTGGTACAGGCTGCGTGCGCGCTGCCTCCTCCCAGCATATGGTTTGTGTTTTGCTTTGTGCTGTGTCCCGATTTGGATTTGTTACTGAGCCCCTGCTGGTATAGGCAGCGTACGCGCTCCCTCCCTCCAGCTTACGGCGTCCATACTCGGTTTGTCCATAGCGTTCGCGCTCAGGTTATCCGAGGAGTATTCATTAAAATACCAGCTGGGTTCTTTACCCGGTATAGGTAGCGTACGCGCTCCCTCCCTCCGGCTTACGGTGTCCATACTCTGTTTGTCCATAGCGTTCGCGCTCAGGTTACCCGAGGAGTATTCATTAAATACCAGCTGGGTTCCTTACTCGGTATAGGCAGCGTACGCGCTCCCTCCCTCCGGCTTACGGTGTCTATACTCGGTTTGTCCTTAGCGTTCGCGCTCAGGTTATCCGAGGAATATTCATTAAATACCAGCTGGGTTCCTTACTCGGTATAGGCAGCGTACGCGCTCCCTCCCTCCAGTGCAAGCCCCTGTAGCATACTAGCGGGAGCGTCTGGGCTTATTTGGACAGGTGAGTGTCGTGTAAGCCTCCAGCGCCACCACAATGGATGACTCCCATTTCTGTACGTCATGTGAGGCTCCTCTACAGCCAGAGGACGGCCATGACCTATGCCCCGCATGCCTCGGTCCTGAGCACCTGCGGGAGGCGCCGTCAGACAACCCCTGCATGAACTGCAGTTACTTGCCTTGGGCGGTGAGGGCTGCCAGTCGGGCGCAGGTGGAACATCAGGGGGATGAAAGTGACCTCCCCCCGTCAGGCCAGTCTCCCCCGGCCTGTTAGAGACGCTCTAAGCGGCGGGCTGCGGCTACAGCAGTCGCACCCTCCAGGAAGAGGGCGAAATCTGCTCAAAAAGAGACAAGAAAGCAGGCTCTCATCTAAAGTCGATCAGCTGTCTGCTGAGCTGGCCCAGGTCAGGCCCATGCTCAGAGACTGCCAGCCTGATGCCCCATTGCAAGGTGATTTGACACCCTCTCCTCCAATGCCAGTGCTGGTACCTGAGGAGGATACATTTTCCCTGGCAGCTTCGGCTACCTACTTCCACGGTTATGGGAGAGATTCGTAAAATAGGGGTTCCCAGGCATCTGAGCGGGGCGCCCACTCCTCGGCTCCGAGTTCAGTGGCTGAGTTGGGGGATGGCTCCATGCGGGCAATCATGCGCATGGCTTTAGATCGACTGCACATGCATGTACCACAGCAGGCAGAAGCTGCACCTGCTAGTGCCCTCTTCAGGCGCAGGCCAGCCCCCACTACCTTCGTTATTCCCCACTCTAAGGACTATCTGAAGGAGTTGCAGGCCTGTTGGAGACCTTCTCACAAGGCCTTATGATGCTGGAGCACGTGCTTGCCGCATGGGGAGCTCTTTGTCGAATCTCACGTTGGCGCTCTCAGCTTCACTGCAGGAGGGCAACGTGGCTGCTGATTCTGTCACTTTTTGTGATGCCTCACTGGAGGCATTCGGCCTTCTGTCCAGGGAACTTGGACGGATGATGTCCATCCTGGTTCAGGCTCGTCGCCAGGTTTGGCTATCTCAGTCAAACTTGACAGAGGCATCCAGGAGACTCCTTCGCAGTCTCCCCATGGAACCGGGAGAGATATTTGGTCCTGCAGCCCAGGAAGCACTGGAAAGGACCATCCAGGCTGTGCAAACCAGGCAGCGGCTTGCGGGCCTTAGGCGGATGCCTCTTCTTGATAGGCCTCCTGCCAGCAGAACGAGGGGTTCCTCGGCTGCTTCTCACACCCGCTTACCATGGCCGACCCACTCCACTGGCCGTCGTGTTGCCCAGCGTCCCATGCGGAGACCAGCTTGGGACTTTCGAGGCCCTGCCCGCCTGTCCACCCCACCCCCCCCCCCCTTAGGGCCCTTGGGGCCGGGGGGGCCAGACATTGAGGCCGTGGGGCCGGCGGTCGGATATTTTTCACATCTGCTCCAACAGTGGGCTGCTCATACTTCAGACCCGTGGGTGGTTGCCACCTTGACCCACGGGTACAAGCTTCAATTCCGCCGCCGGCCCCTCACTTCTGGCCGGGTCAAAATGGCCTCTATCAGCGACCCGGCAAAGGCTCGCGTGTTGGGCCAGGAGTTATCCACCCTCCTGGCCAAAGGCGCCATCGAGCCCGTGGACCCTCTGTCGCGTCCCCGGGGGTACTATTCAACATACTTCCTAGTGACGAAACAGACTGGCGGATTTCGCCCAATCTTGGACCTCAGAGGGCTGAATATATTTATGAAGGTCATCCCTTTCCACATGTTGACCACTGCAGATGTCCTGCAAACTGTGGCACAGGGAGAATGGTTTACGTCCATTGACCTCAAGGACGCTTACTTCCGTGTCCCCATCACTCAAAAACATCGGCGGTTTCTCCGCTTTGCCTACCGAGACCGCCACTGGCAGTTCAAGTTGCTACCCTTTGGGCTCTCCCTCTCTCCAAGGGTCTTCACGAGGTGTGTTGCCGCAGCCCTTGCGCCTCTACAGTCTCAAGGCTTGAAAATTCTCCCATACCTGGATGACTGGCTGGTCTGTCCACCATCCCGTGCTCAGGTGTCCAGTGATACAGCATGTCTCCTGTCCCACGTGGCCTGCCTCGGACTCGAGGTGAATTTGGGAAAGAGTTGCCTGGTGCCATCTCAGGCTACAACTTTCATTGGGATTGCATTGGACAGTGTAGCCATGATAGCCAGACCGCCCCCCGCTGTGTGGGCGACATCCTTCACCTTCTTGCCCTGTTCCAAGAGGGCCGTTGGCTGACCTTCCTTGCATTTTCTCGCCTCGTGGGCGAACTAACGTCCATTTCAGCTGTGGTTCCGCTGAGCTTGCTGGCACTACGCCCCCTGCTGAGGTGGCTGAACAGCTTCCACTTGGATGCCAAGCGACACTGGCACAGGAAGCTCAGGGTGTCACAAAGGTGTCTCCTTGCCTTGGCTCACCCGGCACTCAGGCACTTTCTGCCACTCCTGAGGGGCAAGCATGTCCTCGTAAGGTCAGACACATCAACCGTATATCATATAAATCATCAGGGCAGGACCAAGTCTGCGCGGTCGCTGCGACTGACAGAAGAGCTCCTCATGTGGGCGGCCCCCCCGTCTGATCAGCCTTCGGGCAATGTATCTATCGGGAGAGCGGAGCAACCTGACAGACTCCCTCTCCCGTCAAAAACTCCGTCAGGAGTGTGGCGCCTCCACCCGGAAATGGTCAGCACTATTTGGAGCCTCTTCGGCAGAGTGGACGTGGACCTCTTCGCTTCAGAAGTCTCTACCCACTGTCCTCTGTGGTTCTCCTTAGCCGAGACAACCAGTCCCTCGGGCCAGGACGCATTGGCCCACCCTTGGCCGGACGGCCTCCTGTATGCCTTTCCCCCGCTTCCTCTGATTCGGTCGGTACTTCAGAGGATCCTTCAGGGGGGTCGCAGTGTCCTCCTTGTGGCTCCCTTCTGGCCAGGGAGGAGCTGGTTCCCACTGCTGCACGGACTCTGTCGCGGTGTACCCTTGGCGCCTTCCCGACAGGAGGGATCTCCTGTCCCAGCTGGCGGGGCGGATCTGGCACCCCAATCCACGATGCCTCCAACTGTGTGTTTGGCTGCTGGAGGGCCCGAGTTGCTGTTTAGCTCCTGTGCGGACCCTGTCGAATACACCATATTGAATGCTAGAGCGCCGTCCACTCGTCTTCAATATGAGAACAGATGGAAACTGTTTTCCGACTGGTGTACAAGTCGGGATGAGGACCCTGTGCGCTGCTCTGTGCCAACTATTTTTGACCTCTTCAGTCTCTTCTGGATGAAGGTCGGTCTCATTCGACGTTGAAAGTGTACGTAGCGGCAATATCTTGTGGTCATGTGAGGATTGACAATGGCACTGTGGGGAGCCATAGTTTGGTGTTCCTCTTCTTGAAGGGGGCTCAGAGATTACATCCTCTGAGTGCCCCAAGAGCTCCAGCATGGGATCTCCCCTGGTACTGGATGCACTAAGCCGGCCCCCATTTGAACCCTTGACACAAGCGGAGCTGAAGTGGTGTCTTGTAAGACTGCGTTCCTTCTGGCCATTTGCTCTGCAAAGCGTGTCAGCGAGCTGCATGCCCTGTCTGTCAGTGACTCGTGTTTGAGGTGGAACTCTGATGGCTCAGGGGTCACTCTGTGGCCGAACACAGCGTTTCTCCCTAAAGTGTTGGCTCACGCTCACCGCAACCAGCCTATTCGGCTGGCTCGGTTTGACCCTTCTCCAAGGGAGAGTGGGGATGAGCCTGAACTGTTATGTCCAGTGCGGGCTCTGAAGGCCTACACTGCAGCTACTGTATGCATTCGAAGGTCTGAACAACTTTTTCTCTGCTACGGTGGCCCTAACAGGAGTTGCGCCATCTCCAAGCAGCGTGTGTCCCACTGGATTATTAATGTCATCACCCATGCCTATCGGACGAGTAACCGTCCCCTTCCACCTGGCGTGAGGTGCCACTCAACCAGGAGTGTTGCTACTTCATGGGCTGCCCTGAGGGGAGTGTCCTTGGAGGACATTTGTGCCGCAGCTTCATGGTTGTCACCGGACACGTTCTCCAGGTTCTACAGGGTGAACGTCGCCACACCCCACCCCTTAGCCGTGGTTCTGCGGCCGGGGTCTTCTGACTTTTTGCACACTGAAGGTCCGTGATTCGGATTCTTCGTGACCTTGTTGGTATAAGTCATTCAGTGCTTTAAGCACCGCCCTCTGGCGGTCAGCAGGGATGAAATAGAACGAAAGTTACGAATGTAACTACGGTTCTATGAATCCCGAATGACCGCCAGAGCTCTCTGTCACTCAGAATCCTCGTGTGCTCGCGAGAAGATTCTGTAAGAAACGATCCTCAGGTGACACCGGAAGATATAATCTTCTTTGGGTCACCTGCAGGTCACAGGTGACATTGTTGGTATACATACTCGCACTACGCATGCGCGAAGGGGAATATTCAGTGCTTTAAGCACCGCCCTCTGGCGGTCATTCGGGATTCATAGAACCGTAGTTACATTCGTAACTTTCATTTTAACTTGCACTTGCAGATGTAGCGACGAACTGTAGTTACTGACAGTGGTTTTCTGAAGTGAAGTCCTTTACATACTGATGTCGGTTTTTGATGCAGTACCGCCTGAGGGATGGAAGGTCACGGGCATTCAATGTTGGTTTTCGGCCTTGTCGCTTACGTGCAGTGATTTCTCCAGATTCTCTGAACCTTTTGACGATATTATGGACAGTAGATGATGAAATCCCTAAATTTCTTGCAATAGCTTGTTGAGGAATGTTTTTAAACTGTTCGACAATCAGCACACGCATTTGTTCACTAAGTGGTGACCCTCGCCCCATCCTTGTTTGTGAATGACTGAGCATTTCAGGGAAGCTGCTTTTATACCCAATCATGGCACCCACCTGTTCCCAATTAACCCGTTCACCTGTGGGATGTTCCAAATAAGTGTTTGATGAGCATTCCTTAACTCTGTCTTTTTTGCCACTTGAGCCAGCTTTTTGAAACATGTTGCAGGCATCAAATTCCAAATGAGCTAATATTTGCAAAAAATTACGAAGTTCACCTGTTGGAACATTAAGTAAATTGTCTTTGCAGTGTATTCAATTGAATATAGGTTTAAAAGGATTTGCAAATCATTGTATGCTGTTATTATTTACGATTTACACAACGTGCCAACTTCACTGGTGTTGGGTTTTGTACTTTTAGACGCTGTGTAATCAAGGTCAAGTAAAAACATCAGTTATCAAACATTAAGATCAATGTGATTTTCATGGGAAATATTTAAAAGTGTCCAGGGATACAGTAGTTGTGTATTTCTGTGCATCACTCGTGCTGCACACACAGCTGCAGAGTCCAGTGCATGACAGTCCAGAACGAGAAGATTTGCATCTGCGGCTGCAACCTTTTTTGCATGAACACTTTGTCAGTTCTTGGCAGCTTGCGGCAATTGGTGGAAGGATCGTCCAACAGACCTGCCACATCTCCCCTTTCTGTGTCCAACCACAGTTAGCAGGACTGAATTCCGGATTCCGTATAGTTGCCTGGCCCCAGATGACTCCGGCCTGATAGGCAGCACGTTTTGCATGTTCCTTTAGGGCTGCACGTGCTGGTGGGATGGCATCATAGGGCCTCTGCTTACGAGCGAAGAGATCCAGCCATGCCTCGTTGACACCAGTGACTGCACTTGATCTGTCATACTTGATGACGAATTCCTCCGCCTTCTGTAGGTCATAATCAGAAACCTCTGCTAGACAGTTGCTGAGCTTTTCGGAGGTCGCAGAAACCTCACCACAGACATCCCATGTCTGCCATGTAGATTACTTTGCTTTCACATGGAAAGACACCACCGCATCATGGCCCGTGAAAGCGTGGAAATGCAAAATTCCACCAGATTTCTCAGGTCCAATTGCACAGACGACATCTTGGACTGCCATGGAAGGAAGTTTTAGCTGTTGTCGCAGTAGGGTTGTGGTCTGTTATCCACTGCTGAAGTGGTGAAGACATCCTTCCTCAGGGCTGTTGGCAGACGACTCCATCTTCCACATACTGGGATACAACAGCCTCTCCCAGCTGGGCTGAAATTTATAGGACTCTCTCATAGGAGATGCTCAGCCCATTCTTGTGCAGGATGTCGATGAGCTGCCTCTTCTTGGTTTTAGAAAATACGCTCAAGCCAATATATACAGCAAATGGTGTCTCCCTGTCTTTGGAATGTCTGTGGACATGAGATACGGCCTTGTACTTTTCAAAAGTTGTATTCTAGCAGCTGTGAAATTGCAACATCAGACTTTGAGGTACCATTTTGGAGTTGTTACTTGATATCTGCTCCATGTTCAATCATGCAAACAAATTGCAGCAGAGACTGAGGTACAGCCTCTTCGGGGCTTCCATCGTAGAATGTGCTGTTGAAGCGTGAATTATGTTGAAACATGTCACGCCTTATCATCCCAGCTGCCTTTGCAAAATGAATTGCTTCTTTAGATTTGCTTGCCTGTGCGAGGATGGAACCTACATCCTTCTTGAAGGCCAGTAGCACATCACGCCCTTGATGTTGTGATTGTCGCTCAGGGATGTGCATCAGTTGTCAATTGTCCTTTAGTCATGTCGAATGGAGTGTTAATGCCAAGCTGCTGAAGTCTCTGCTTGTAGAGCATACATAGGTCACTAACACGGAAGATGGGTGGATCTGCACCCTCACTTGCAGCTTTGGCCTCAGTGATTTATGTCACGAGCTCAGAGAAAGTAGTGGGATATGCTCTTATGTTTTCCCCTTCTTTTTTCTCAAACTTATCAGCATAGAGATGAGCTCTTTCCCAGTTGTAAAGATGGGTCAAGCATGCAGCATGGTACTTGAGTTCCTAGGCAACGACATCTCCTGCACTCAGTTTGGCAAACAGCTTCCCATCATTTAGATTCCA
Source organism: Gymnothorax reevesii (assembly GCA_029721435.1). Lineage (NCBI taxonomy): Eukaryota > Metazoa > Chordata > Actinopteri > Anguilliformes > Muraenidae > Gymnothorax > Gymnothorax reevesii. The sequence continues at coordinate 53,891,240 of CM056574.1, forward strand.
TGCACAGTCATTCACTCGCTGGTTCAGTTTCGTGGTCATCGCTGCTCTCAGATCATTAAGGTCTCCTTCCTCTTCACATAGGAAGCACTCAACCCTTTTAGGGTCTGACCCTCCCTTTGCTATTTTTATGGCTCTACTGCTGTCATCTCCATCAGTTGAAGGAGTAGATATTTTTTCAGCCCTTTGTAACTTGGTGTTGTTAAAGAGAAGCCTGCAGCTGTCATGGTAGTGACCATGATGTTTTCTCAAGGTTTCTTCAGTGCCACATCCATCATTAAGCCTTCGTGGGTGGATCATGAGTGGCATCTGTTTGAAGGAATAGAACTGGGGAAAATTCCTCCCGAAGAGGCTATTCCCATCTTCTACCCTTTGGCCCGAATTTGTGAGTAGGGATGTTAGGGTTCATTTCTCTCTGTTTGACAAAGGCAACACTTGCTCCAGTCTGTCTGCCAAGACGTACTAACAGATGGTCTGTTTGAAGCCATTGTTTTGAACTGGGTCGAAGGATAATCCTTTTACCACCCTGAGTCAATATTGGCCCCTTTCTTGTATTGGATGCAACTAGGTTCGTGCAAACATGTTGCCTTGGTTGCTGAAGTTGAAACAGAACATGCTTGGTCTACTCCTAGCCTGATCGTTCATCCAATGCCATTCAAGTCCCATGCGATCTGTACACCATCCAGATAAATTTGAACCCCATTATCCTTGGCTCAGCTATCCCGTGCTGGCACATCCTGTCAATTCGGGTGCGGCAGCTAACCTGATCTGGGGTAGGTTAAGCAACATTTGGGACACTAGATAGTTTTATAACACTGCAGTAATCATCACCAGTGTGCCCTGGTAGTGCCTGACAATCGCTCCTTTAATGAAAATGGCTTTATGATGGATCAAGTACATCTGATTTGTTGACTTCATGCACCTTTTACAAATTTGAGCTAGACTAACTCCATCACACGCAGACACTCTGTGTGCTACCCTCACCTAGTATAGCCCGCGAGCCAACACGGTGTACTGGAGTGTGGCCGCTGCCGTGCACTAGCAGCAGTTTGGAGCCATAGGTGAGAGTTACATGTGTAGCAAGGACCAGTGCCTGGAGTCCATCCAGAGGATGTGGCTGACTGCTCAAACAAAGGTACTACCTCTACTACTACACCCTCCACCCCAAAAACTAACCAACATTAGTATACACAAATAAGCACTCATCCTAGCTGAAAAGAAAAAGTACCTTATTAAGCAAAAAAAAAAAGAAATGTATTTATTTTAGGCTGCTGAAACTAGAAAAGTTGGATCCAGCATGCAAAAAAAAACATAAATTTGGACACCAAGATCCAAGATCACTCAAATAGATCAAACACACACATTTCTGGGAGGGAAACCATTCTCAACTTACATGTTTGGTGGCCATCTTGAAAAATGGCCACCATCTTGGATTTTCAATTTTCAACAATTGGGTAGATTTGCTCAGTGGACCAATGGGAATGACTGTACCAAATTAGGTGCTTGTATCACATTTTGCGCGATTCTTATGCAAAATTGCTATTATCTGCCCCACTATATGGGCCGATTAGATACTGTCGTGGTGTGGGGTCCGGAACATTTTTTCTTTTTTTTTGGCCTGATGAAATTTCGCGTAAATTTGCAATAACATACTACTAGACCATGTCTCCAGATGTTTTTCTCAGATTTTTGATTGAGTCATTTTGGTCCGTTTTATGGGCCCTTGAGTTTTGGCTCCAATGTTAAAGCTAGGACTGAGAAATTTAAAAAAATAATTTCTCATAAACTGTGTGACAATCAACTTACCTAGGTACCGTCAAGTGTGAGGGCCAATAGAAGTGGGTTTATTGGGGGCGCTGTACTTTATGAATATGCAAGATGGCCGATGGAGGCCAAATGGTTGCAGATAGAGATTAAGTTTGTATTACTGACATATAGGAAGTCATGTATGACCTATATATTGGCTGTGTTAAAGTTGACCTCAGATGACCTTGAAAGGTCAAACTTGAGGTCAAGCAAAATGTTACAATTGTTAAACGTTTCTAGGCTTGAAAATATTAAAGATTGAAAACGTGCATTGAACACGCATCGGAAGTCATTAATGAACTTTCATTTGGTGGCCTTGAACTTGACCTTTGGCGACCTTTGAAGGTCAAACTTCACAGTTTTGGTGATGTGATTGAAAATCCACTATTACACATAAAGCTTCGGTTTGTATTGCGGGCATTTAGTAAGTCAAGTATGAAGTTTCATTTTGTGACATTGAACTTGACCTTCAGTTACCTTGAATGTCCAAACTTCACAATGAAATTTCAATGACTTATATCAACAAAATGGTTATAGATAGTTTTGGTTTGTATTGGAGATGTGTTGGATGTCATACATGAACTTTCATTTGGTGGCCTTGAACTTGATCTTCAAAGGACAAACTTCAAACGGTGAAATTTCAATTACCTCTATCACCAAAACTATTGCAGATAGAGCCCAGGTTTGTATTGTGGCCATATAGGAAGACATGTATGAAGTTTCATGGGTGACCTTGAGCACCTTGATCAGCAAAATCATTAGATTGAGTGAAGGTTTGTATTGGAAACGTATAGGAAGTCATGTATGAACTTTCATTTGGTGACCTTCATATTGACCTACGAAGGTCTAACTTGACCTAGAAAAAATTCAATGACTTCTGTCACTGAAAATGTCACAGTTGGAGCCTAGGTTTGTGTTTTTGACATAGGAGGTCACGTATGAACTTTAATTTGGTGACATTTAGCTTGACTGTTGATGACATATGAAGTTCAAACTTGACATAATACAATTACAATCACTATTGCCAAAACGGTCACAGATGAATCTGGGTTTGTATGAGAGACATGCAGGAAGTCACATATGAACTTTCATTTGGTGACCTCAGTATTGTCCTATAAAGGTCAAATGTGACCTCGTGAATATTCAATGACTTGTATCACTAAAATGGTCACAGATGGAGTCTAGGTTTGTATTACTGACATCTTGGAAGTGACATATGAACTTTCATTTGGTGACATTCAACTTGACTGTCAGTGACCTTTGAGGGTCAGTCTTGACAGTGAAATTACAATGATTTGTATCACAAAAATGGTCACAGATTGAGTCAAGGTTTGAATAGAGACATTTAGAAAGTCATATATGAAGTCCATTTGCTGACCACAACTTGACATTCTGTGAGTTTTTAAAGTTCATAGTTGACAGGTTGAATACAGACTTGTATCACCAAAACTGCTTCAGAGCTGAGGATTGTATTACAGGTCTGAAAATGTATGTGAGCTTTCATTTGGTGACCTTGACATTGATTCAATTTTTCAATAAATTGCATAATTTTCAGCTGCGCAATCGTGCTCAACTTTGAACGGATACAACCTGCCTTGCTGATACGCATGGGTTGTATGCTCTTATTTTTGTCCAGTCAATGTCTTTCAGTTACTGTGGAACGTTTAAACACTCCGGAATTGGATAAGAAACGAGCCAATCAATACATCGTTCCCGGGGAAGTTTCACGATGGTGTGAACTATAACTGTGCTGTTACGCAGAAGAGTCTGAGTGTATAATTGACCTATGGCTAAGCCCGGCCTCAAATGCGATGAGCCAACCGCAGTGCGTATTCTCTCCCCATATACTTGGACATTCTGAGCCTGAACTTCCATTGAAATGCATTACGTAAACTCCGAATTGTTCGCTTTTATGGGGTCTTAAAATGTTTCTCAGCTTTAAAAAAAAAATGGTCTAACGCTGTGCTTGGAGTAATTGCAACTCCAATAAGAACTATCCCGAGAGGCTGGGCAATGGGGTGGATTTTATACCCTTCCCAGAACCACATCATAACCGAGAGAAGTCTCTCCTCTGGATAAAGCTGTGTGGAAGACTTCACTACCAGCTTAATGTTGCTAACCAAAGTCAACAAGGATGTCTCCATTTGTTCCAAGCCAAGTCAACATCTTGTCACTTCTCTGGAGATTAATTTAAAGTTATCTTTTGCAACGCTAAGTTAGCTAACACTAGAGAAAGTAAGTAAACTCTATGGCTAACTTCAGTGCTCAGGGACATTGGCTTAACATGAACTCCTGGCTGCATTGTTCACCATGTCACATTGTTTACTCAGGAGTTCAGTCACGTCAGGTCAGGTTAGATTTCTTAAATTTGGTAGCAATAATAATACATAGGCTAAATTACATGTATTACTCTGCAGTGCACGAACAATGCTGATCCTCTGTGTGAGAGGGTGATTGCAACGAGATGCGGTTGATCGCATTTGTCCTGAGACCTGAAAATTTTAGCTTCTAATTTAAACTTTTCATTGACCTTCTCCACTCTAAATTCGTTAATGTATCCCTCCAATGTGTAGTGTAGCCCTTGATGATATTTGAGCCGCCTTTCGCCAAAAATTATTGATAGCATCCTGAAAAATATCTCTGACTATGATGCCACCCATTAGCGCCTGTTCTGAAATGTCGATTGTCTAAGTTAGTGGACGGAGCGGGGCTTAGCCATGGGTCAATCGAGTGATTGGCTATCAACACCAGTACTTGGGTGGATGTAAGGGGGGATGCACTGAATCTGTCCATGAAGGAATCTACACGTAAATCCACGGTAGGGAACTAAGCTTTTTTTTTGTATGTGATTACTGTAATTTACAGTAGAATGTGAGAATCAATACCATGTTGAATTTTTTGCTTCATAAAACTGATTTTTTAAACCACTAATTGGAGTACCGTTGGTTCACTGTAACTGAAGTGGTTGCTACAGAGGACAATGTTTTTACTGTCACACGATATCATTTTTTTTAAACTGCTAGGTTGATACTATGGGCAAGGATATTGACCAGTTTTGCTCATCAGGCTTAGTTGAGAAGTTTAATTCATGCAACTGTTGAAAAACATGGATTGGAGTGAACTGCGTTTGAACTCGACTTGCTTGTGAATATTCAATAACTGATCCGGGGGTGCCATCTTGTGATTACTTGAGTACTGTAACTGGGCGCTTAAATTTGCAGTTCCATAGATGTTGACGTCTACATCTGCACAAAGGGGTCAAGTCATATTTTAGCGCTTGAGTGTATAAATGAGGTGAATGAATGTACCCGTGAGGTACCCTTGCCCATGTGTATTGCATGCCATTAAACTCAAAAGCAAAAATATGTTGAGAGTCAGGTTGAATAGGGATTGAAAAGAAAGCAGAGCATAAGTCTACTACAGTGAAGAATTCTGTATTTGATGTTATCAGGGAAAGAATTGTCGATGGATCTGAAATTAAAGGGGTCATCGGTGCCACACAGTCATTATCAGCCCTTAAATTTTGACCAAACCGCCAATCGAGTCTATTTGGTTTGGGTGTGGGAAGAATTGGAGTGTTGCAGGGAGAGACACATGGCACAAGTACCTTTTGTTGCACTAAGGAATTGATAACAGGCGTTATGCCTGTAATTGCCTCTGGTTTTTAAGTATACTGCTTGATGTAAGGAAGCTTACAGTTTGACTTCAGAGGAACATTATGAAGCATGGAGTTTACGAGCCCCACTTCAGCAGAATAGGTGGCCCATTAACTACTTGGTAATCTTGAAAGAGGACCCACAGGCAGAAAATGGGTGGCAACCCCGAAGGAATGCATACTAATGTGCTTTTAACTGCAAATAGGGAGATACAGACACAATAACCAGTTTTTTAACTCCATCAAGGGCCAACCATTGGATAATTTACTTTTTGCACCATGTTTCTCAGACTGCATTTTTGGTACCATAGGTCCAACATTTGGACTGATGCCACTGCAAGGGGAATATGAGGTATTGAATCTTTTTGTTCAAACAGAGTCAGTTGTGTGTCAAATTCTGACCACATTTCTGAAATCAATTTCCGTTTGCCACAGGGTAATTGCAAGATGCATGGATTGCCTTTTTCTTTCATTGTATCTCCCTGACGATGATAGTCGGGAGCTGCTCTTATTTAGTTCCGGGGCTGCCGCCGCCGCCTCATAGATTTTCTGTTCCGAGCTCTGCAAGGCACAATTATTTAAGGAATTTCTCCAAATTTCACACAGGCGAAGATATTGATTGGAAAATGCTTAAGACCGATTTTTGTGAATCTCGGACTTCCAATATGGCTGCCGGCCAACTGAGTTATCTAGTTTAGTTTATTTATTTTGAACTGCTGCTTTTACCTCCTTTAACTTGTCATTTTTAAAACAACCAGCCTCAGGCCAATATCCTTTTGTCCAAACAGACCAAACCGACAAATATTTGACAGCATTCTTTCCATATTTGTTATGCATAAACGAGCCTGGGGTATTCACATTAGGATCAGTTGTCTTACTAAAACACATACCCATTGTTAACAAGAACCATCTGTCAATGGCGGATCCCCCCGGCTGTAGGTTGTGTAACCTACAGGTTGTGTGGACAGACGGACGGACTGAAACCCCCAAAAGGCACAACTAGACCATAAGGAGAAGCTCCATACCAAATTTGGTGTTTGTAAGTGGTATAGTTTTTGAGTTCTGGTCCGGAAAGGATTTTATTACGGACGGACGGACGGACAGACACACTGATCGTTATATCCCCCCGCATTATATGCCGGGGGGATAACAATTTTCTTATGAGACAATCTAAACGGAAGAGCAGACAGTTCAGCACCAACTTAAACACAGAGCAAACTATACAACACAGACACAAGACGAGCGCTGAGACTATGACACCATCAACATTTAACATAAACCCCAAAGTTCTTTTTCATGTAAATGGACAAGGAAATTTACCCCAGTCACTTCAACAATGCAACTTTCGTTACATCTGGTGCCACAGTATAGGTACTTGACCAATATACCTGCCAAGCGTGACTACCCAGTGCTAATTCGTCCTAACTTAATTTAAGACGTAAACTACTTACTTAGTTCTAATTGCACCACTCATGAGACCCTTTTTTATTGGCAAAAAGCTTGGCGACAATTTCTGGTGTCCAATCATATAAAACACAGAATCAGCAGTGGTATGAATAATTTACCCTCAAGACTTCAACTCCCTCTATGCCACAGAGAAGCAGGGGAAGGATAAACTCCTTACCTTATTGCTTAGTTGTGCTGGCAGACCTAGTTCTCTGAAGCCAGGAGATGAAGGCCGTTCCAGATTAGGAGAATCCTGTATGTGTCGCCAATATTGTCGTTAAAGCTGAGTAATTGAAGCCAAAAGTCTTTGATCAAAATTATTGTCCAGATTAATTTTGGACAAATGGTTGAATAATACAAATGAAACCCAACTGCTGAAATCAGTGGCTCTGTCTGGTACCAGAATGAATGAAGTGTTAGGGGGAGGAGAAGAGTGCCTCCTTCTACCACAGTGTGCATTTGCAATTCAGAATTCAGATCTGTTCGTAAAAACATCGGGCCATTTATGAGGGCATCTGAAGCCATCGTATAACCGCCGGTTGAGTTTCTCAGGCTCCGATAGCAACTTCGTGAGCGGTGGATTGTTAAAAAATAACTCCCGCCGGGGGAATAGAACCCTGATGCGCAGCTCACTGTACATTATTCTGCTTAGAATATGGCTAAAACATTTAAAATATTAATATTACTAGCAATGGACAGCAGCGCAGCAGTCATACCTCTGGAAATAAATACAGCAGAATTTTGGTGATTGACCAATCAGAATAGAGTATTTAAGAGTGACATATTCTAAATATGTATAAATAAGACACAATGTATTTATGAAATTGATAATTGATAATGAACTGATTGCTTTTAACGTCATACTTTTTATCTTGACATTTCTTTTTCATAACAAAACAATACGATTGAAACTGACAGTAATCTATCCTACATTTACTGTATTACTCTGTAGCAACAAATATGCAAGTCATCGTGTGGCCTTTGTGAGTCCTGCAGGTAAACTACTAAATAAAAATTTGCATCTTTTTGTTGCCTTCGTGTGTGGATCGGGTGCCATCGTGTGACCGTCTGTAGGCATCATACTTGCTTCAGCTATAGATTGGCTTTTGACCAAGTTCGGGGCCATTGCGTGAAATTCAATATTTGTATTGCCATCTGGTGTCAATTTAGGACAGTGTGACACCTGCCATAACCCCTTTCTGCAGACGTCGACACTCGCATCTATGGATATGCAAATTTAAGCACTTAGTTACAGTACTCGACCACGAGATGGCACCCCCGGATCAGCTATTGAATATTCACAAGCAGGCAGAGCTGAAACGCGATTTAGAGAATGGAGAAGTTCCCTCCAATCCCTGTTTTTCAGGAGAAGTATGAATTAAACTCCTCAGCTAAGCCTGATGTGCAAACTGGTCAATATCCTTGCCCATAGTATCGATCCAGTAGTTTTAAAAAATAATCACTTGCGACAGAAAAAAACTTTTGGCTACAGTGAGCCATCAGTATTCCAATTAGTGCTTAAAAAAATACGTTTTGTGAAGCAAAAAATCCGACATAGTATTGATTCTCTCACATTCTACTGTCAATTAGTCATCACAAACAAAATATGCATAGTTCCCTCCCATGGATTAATGCGTATATTCCTCCATTGACAAATTCAGCGCTCCCTCCTATCCACCCAAGTACTGGTGTCGATAACCAGTCACTCAAATATATACTCAGATTCATCTGTGTAACTCTACAACTATAGTTCACGCCCTCGTGAAGCTTCCCCGGTAACGATGTATTGATAGAATCGTTTCTTATCCAATTCCCAAGTGTTTAAACTTTCCTCAATAACTGAAATACATTGATTGGACAATAAGAATAGGATACAAAGCTAAGCGTAAAAGTAAGGTCGGTTGTGTTCTTTGAATGTTGGCCACAGTTGCACAGCTGAAAATGATGCGATATCAAAGAAACAAAGACACTCAAAACCGGCCTGAAGTCTTCAGTTTCATTTACGAGATAAATGTTTTATGGACGCGGTCATTGGGAATTATTCTGGATGAAACGGTACTGGAGGACTCCTTCTACACGATACATCTGTCTCTGGAGGAGGGCATCAATGAACAAAACAGGTTATACTTCTACTCTGTTTGCATTTTGCTCTAATATGGCTTTTTGCTGTAGAATTTATACCGCGTTTAAAGACCTCGAATGCCGAGGTTTTCGTTTCTCCAAATGGATGCAGCCCACGCACGCCGGTAGATCCCTCCGTACGTTCATTACACCATTCTGTTAGATATAGAGGCATATGATGTTTGATTTTTCCTGAAAGTGACATTTCTGTTCTGTGAAAATAAAGTGTATTTCAGAATTCAGATATTATTGAGGTAGTGAGTTCTTACTCTTATAAGGTGTAAGGTTATGAGCTCGGATGTGAGGGCGGTTAGCTTTTCATTGCAGCGTGAATGTTATAGCTGTTTAATCAGCACTTTATTAAATGCTTGGGGGACTTTGAAGAAGAATGGACAATATTGTTAACTTTATTATGGAGAAAAGGCATGTTTTGTGTTTGGAGAGGTTACTGGTGACCAATGATGTTCAACTGCACTGATAATGATAAATTCATGCTAAACTCAACCAGAAAATCATTAGTTCATGCTGAATTTCATGCCCCAGAAGTTAATTTGAGTTAAACAAATTATTAATGTATGATTTGACAATGAACCATTTTGATGATCTCAGACTTTGGGGAGACACTTGGATAGCTGTCTAGTTTGGCTAATAGCAAGCGGGTAATCTAGAATGTAATGTTCAAGATTAATTGTACTTGTGGTCAAGAAGTTCATGATCCCAGAAATGTATAGATTTAAGCCCCAGCAGTTTTTCATTTGTCAGTATTATTTTTTTTTTTTTGCCATTTGTGAATTCTCATGAAGATTTTTTTGAGGTTGAAGCCCCTTTTCTCCACCAAAATCATAAAAATAAACTGAAATATGATGGGAGTCTAAATGCTTCAAGTGTCTAGACTCAATTGAGCCAAAGTTTTTCTGTCTGTAAAGCTGCAATCTTGAATTATAAAGCCTTAAATCAGGTAACGCCTAAAAAGCCAGATTTGGCTTCTGCGCAAAGGGGTTAAGGACAGTTAATTGGGAGAATTACGGTTTTGAAACCCATGATTGATGCATTTTCTGAACTATGACAAACTATCGTGGTTGATCACTGTTGATCTCCAAGAGTCCATGATGCTGCCCAGCTGAACGAGGGCAACATTACCTCATGCATATTGGTTAAACCACAATAGAGGGGAGAATTATTTGAATTCCTTTCTTGACCCAGTCTAAGAAAAATGAACATTCAGATTGTTTGCATCATCTCTGCAAAAACAACAAAAGGGCTGACAATGCAGCAACTTTTCAGATTGGATTTAATCCAGTTTCTCCTTTGCCAGGGTAATTTAGGTGGCTGACAGATGTTATCTAGCTGTGTTCTTAGTAGCTGAGCTGCTTGCATTTGCCCGCAGAACAAATAATATTAAAGAGCTTTGGACACAAAATTCAGCTCTGTTTGTGATAAAATGCTACAAAGTACCTATCCTGAACAATTAGTGATGATTTTAATATTGTGTACTTTACGCAATGTTTAAAAAAAAAAAAAAAAACACACATTTTTTCTGCTAAATTATCCACTTGAGGGAAAGTCCCCTTTGCCTCAATTGAGAACATTTGTGCTGGGCTAGCTCAGCCACGTGACTAGGTAGTTAGCTGTAGTTCACAACTCTGGTCTTGATGAAGAATATCTGAAAGAATGGACCAACAAAAATCACTGAGAGTGAACGGAAAGCGATTTGTACTGTGGGAATGCAGTCAACACATGCATATGGCCATGGAATGTTTCTGTGGCCGAAAGATGCAGAGATATCGAGAATATGGACAAAGCAAGTGCAGTGTAACGTTACAAGTGCTGACTTTGCTGGCCTAGGCAAGCCCGGGTCACTGAAACCTACGATATGCGGCCAACATTTCGAGTATTCATATTTTTACATATTATAATTTGCGGAACCCAAATCTTTTCTCTGCACCGCCTGTTCAATAGCCAGCCAACTCACTGTTCAGTGTGATCTAGCCAGTTAAGTAGTGAAATGATACTATTCACAGCGCTCTATTTATTTATTTCTGTGCACTGTGTGCTTACTAGCTTACTACCTAATTATAGTAAGCTGCAAGATATGGGTTACACTCTATTTTTCTGCGCACTGCGTGTTCGCTCACTAACTGGCTAATAACGACAAGCTGCGAGGTACGGCTTACACGCATCGTTTCGAGAGCTCATGAAACACAGTGCACAGAAATGAATAGAGCCGCGAACATTATCATTTCACGATTGGCTTCATCAGGCATGAGTTCAACCACCAGTAACGCTATTCTTTAACATACTATACACTGCTCGAAAAAAAAAAAGGGGAACACTTAAACAACACAATGTAACTCCAAGTCAATCACACTTCTGTGAAATCAAACTGTCAACTTAAAAAACAACACTAATTGACTATCAATTTCACAGCTGTTGTGCAAATGGAATAGACAACAGGTGGAAATGATAGGCAATTAGCAAGACACCCCCAATAAAGGAGTGGTTCTGCAGGTGGTCTCCACAGACCACTTCTCAGTTCCTATGCTTTCTGGCTGATGTTTTGGTCACTTTTGAATGCTGGCTGTGCTTTCACTCTAGTGCAGTGGTTCTCAAACTTTTTCTGCTGGGCCCCCCTTTGGTACATAAGAACATTTTTGCGCCCCCCCCCCCCCCCCCCCCCCCCAACACACACACACACACACAAAAAAAAATAGGCAATACATACTCAGATTTTGTTTTCAGAGTCCATTGCAGTTTATTTCACAGGTTGTAATTAATATAAACCTCAACTTTTTTTTGAAAAATTATAAGTAAACGGTCATAAACTGTGGGTAGTCATAAACTACAACTAGGCTACTTTTAGAATTAGAAATAACAAAATAACAAACAACCACGGCGTAATTATTTTAAGTGTAACTGTTTTCAAGCACCTTAACTGTGTAATTATGTTCAGTGCAACAGGTTTATTTTTTAATATTAAACAACATTGCTATTTATGCATTTTCTGGACACCAACAGAAACTTACTTGCATACAGTCAATCAGCAACCTTGTGCCGGACCGCTGAAGAGTGTCTGGAGACAGTTACATTTTCCTCTCTTCACTGGCCTCGCACTTTTAAGTTAAAATACGTTAACCGAGATCGCGTCAGCTTATTATAGAGAATATGAATGCTCTGAACAGATGATTTTTGTCTAGCCTAGCTGGAAACATTAAAAACGATTGGCAGGTTTGGAAACGGCCACCGTAATTTTCCTATTAAGGACACGAAAATTTTATAATTCAAAACCTCTTTTGAAGTATAAAATCATTAGGCTGTATCACACCCCTCTGCCTGAGTATAGCCGTCTACTTAAAATTATGTTTCTATGATGCAGAAAGAAAGCAGCATAATCAACCTATATTAACAGGCGACCGCGAAGTACGAAAAAAATTCATGAACACCACTTGCAAACCTGCCGATATGATTGTAACGTTCAGTTGCTAGGCTAGATAAAAATAATCTGTAGGCCTACAGAGCATTCATATTATCGAGAATAAGATGACACAATCTCGGTTATTTCTGCTTTGTATTCATCAGATTTTGTTCGGTGTCACTTACCATTTTATTATCAATATGCCAGATCAGTGCAGGATAAAAAGAGGCGAGTTGGGTATCGCAAGACTACATTGATTGTAACCAGCTCATTTTACCAGCTTCATATATTTGAGCAACTACATTCATAACAAATTATTAATGAAAATAGCAGGCTAGATGAATGATTTGGCGAACAGTTATGTTGAGAGTATGGCAGGCATTTACGATGTAATCGCAGAATTCTGGGCAGCGAATGGACTGTTTGCAAATAATTTTCTGTTTGTATTCGGAACTCCAGTGGGGGGGGGGAAAATTCGCTTCCCGCTCCCCGCGCCCCCCCTGCAATTGCTCTGCGCTCCCCGTAGGGGGCGCGCCCCCCACTTTGAGAACCACTGCTCTAGTGGTAGAACGAGACGGACTCTACAACCCACACAAGTGGCACATCAATGCACGCTTTGGCAAGAAGGTTTGCTGTGTCTGTCAGCGTAGTGTCCAGAGCATGGAGGCGCTACCAAGAGACAGGCCAGTACATCAGGAGACATGGAGGAGGCCATCGGAGGGCAACAACCCAGCAGCAGGACCACTACCTCTGCCTTTGTGCAAGGAGGAACAGGAGGAGCACTGCCAGAGCCCTGCAAAATGACCTCCAGCAGGCCACAAATGTGCATGTGTCTGCTCAAATGGTCAGAAACCGACTCCATGAGGATGGTATGAGGGCCCAACGTCCACGGGTGGGGGTTGTGCTTACAGCCCAACACCGTGCAAGACGTTTGGCATTTGCCAGAGAACACCAAGATTGGCAAGTTTGCCACTGGCGCCCTATGCTCTTCACAGATGAAAGCAGTGTTGGAGTCTCACATGGAGGAAAACTTTCATATGTGTGGAAATTCAAAATGGATCCCTGGATTTCCCATGACCACTCTGCCTGCAAGCCCCTCCCGCCAGCAGGCCAGGTACATAAAAGCAGTGGTCAACCATTTTATCTCTCTCTTGGAGCTCCCCTCTCTTCTCTTCTCTTGGATCCTCTCTTGGAGCTCTCGACTCTCTCTCCCTCCCTTGGAGAGGCTCCTGGACCCCTGTGGAGTGCTCAGGCTGGGGAACCCCTCCCCCACCTCTTAGGCTCAGCATAGACTGGCCATGCTCAAGAATCTGCCAGGCTACCAGGAGTACAGCAAGAGTTGAAGAAACGGCTTGCTTTTGAGGAGCGGCCAGCTTCCCTCCTCTCCCCACAGCAAAGACATGGACAGCACCAGAGCCGCTCTTCCAGCCGGATCAACATCACCCGCGATTGGATCCTCCAGCAACCTCCAAACCTCTTTCCTCAACTAAGGACTGGTAACAAGTGTGCATTCAAACCCTCTTTTAAGGCTAAAATTGACTGTGTGTATTTTTAAAATGATAGTTGCTGTGATTTTTTTAGGATTGTGTTTTAGTAGGACAGGATGTGTTAATTTGCATGCAAATAACCTCCTGTAGACTAACACAGCACCTTTCCTATGCAAAACACACACACATCTCTTCGTTTGAACGTAATACACACAAACGCAAACAACATTGAGCATTTTAAGTCATTTGACTGACTTTAAAACTCTAAACTTTCCATTGCTACAAAGATTTGGTCTTTGTTACAGTGGGGTTGCCTTCCCCCACTCCACATGGTCAGCAAGGCCCCCCCCCCACCACTCACACCTCAGATCATCCCTTTGTTCTCTCTCACCCACACCCGCACATTCGCTCGCTCGCGCGCGCACACACACACACACACACACCTCCTTCATTGTGTATATAGTGTTTAGTGTAGTCTAGATAGTGTGTTTCACTTGTTTCATTTAAATAAATATCCTTTAAAGACATATGCTGTAGTTATTAATGTTGAACAAGAGTGAACGAAACTGCCAACCTCTTCTATAAAACTCCAAATCCTTCAATCTAACTATTGATTGGGTAAGTTGGTTACAATTATTAATTTAATTATTAATCAATATCCAAATTAATAGCTTAGCGGATATTGAGACTGAGGTTTTATTAATTGGCTATTGTTTTCCCTTCACTGAGGAAGGGTATTTATATTAATATTATATTTTATATTAATATTACAATATCATATTTTTTTTTTTGGACAGTCAAATTAATAATATTGATATCATTAGGCAAATTGCATTTTTCCCAACATTGGTGTTCTGTGCGAGGCCATTACCCCAACAGCAGGTTCACACTGAGCACATGTGACAGACTGGAGACGCCGTGGAGAACATTCTGCTGCCTGCAACATCCTGCAGCTTGACCAGTTTGGCAGTGGATCAGTAATGGTGGGGGGTGGCATTTCTTTGGGGGGCCGCACAGCCCTCCATGTGCTCGCCAGAGGTAGCCTGACTGCCATTAGGTACCGAGCTGAGATCCTCAGACCCCTTGTGAGACCATATGCTGGTGCGGTTGGCCCTGGGTTCCTCCTAATGCAAGACAATGCTAGACCTCGTGGCTGGAGTGTGTCAGCAGTTCCTGCAAGACGAAGGCATTGATGCTATGGACTGGGCCCGCCCGTTCCCCAGACCTGAATCCAATTGAGCGCATCTGGTACATCATGTCTCGCTCCATCCACCAACGCCACGTTGCACGACAGACTGTCCAGGAGTTGGCGGATGCTTTAGTTCAGGTCTGGGAGGAAATCCCTCAGGAGACCATCTGCCACCTCATCAGGAGCTAGTAACAAAAAATAGTGACTTTTGTAAAAAATTATTTTCTGCATTTTTTTTTTAGGCAGAAGATGGGAATTCTTTTAATTGTACCCTTTTATATTAATAAACTTGCTCAGTGCATGTCCTAAGCTCTTTAACTTTGCAGCTCGCTGCATTTGTTTAGAAAAGAAACCGAAGCCTGCAGACTTACTCCACGCCACAAGAACTTTTTTATATAAATACGGAAAACTTTTTGATCCGATTTGGATCTTCGTCAGGCCATAATATTTAAAAATGGAGTTGGTGTGCAGGCTTCTCTTCCTTTTCTATTGATGCGTTATACTTTGTTTCCTTGCACCTATGCGTGATGTGCATATAATTTTCTTTCCTCTCGCTCAAATATAGCTTGCAGCCTGGAAATAAAACGGTAGCTAATCAAAACCGACACAGTATTTATTACTAGTTTGCTTGTTATCTTTATGTATGCTAGCGTTGGTTATGAGTGTGCCGACTGGATTGCCATTTGTACCGCTGCAAAGTCCATTTTATTTCATGTTAACGTGTTGCAGCATAAGAATCTGTCGGTATTAGTCCATCGCAGCCACAAAAGCACTGCTTGTTGTTCACCCTTTCTCACTTAGCTGACGACACTGCAGGGAGATCTGCTGTACTCTGACTGCACTGCCTGTCCATTTTCATGGATTTATTTTGTTTCAAATATGCAGGCTGAAGCTTTTTGTCCAAAAGTTTTTGCTGCCCAAGCTTTGCTCATCTGGAGCTTTCTCTGGGGCTGAGGCTGTTTATTCTTGCTTCTGATTGTGATATTATTATCCCCTGCCAACACGAAGTGGGATCTTTTTGTCAGGTTTAGGTTTGACCTCCGTCCGTCCGTGTGTGCGTGCGTGCGTGCGTCCGTCCGTCCGAGAGAAAGGGGACAACTTTTCTCAGGACAACCAAATTTGGTGTGTAGCTTCGGACCATGAAGGCCTTGATGGAGCTCGAAAATATGAAGCACATGATTGGCGGGGGATGTTGTTGACCATGTGGAATTGTCGTTGTGGGTTTGTGGAGCGTTACAAGGTTTGGCTTTACCACCATGGCTCGGCCTATGAGAACATTAGCTGGGTTTGACGAAAAAACACAAGGAACTGCTCCCCTTATTTCAAATCCAAGCATCTCTGCTCCCCACTGCATCACAGGGAGTAAAATTTGCATCATATAAATGGACCTGAAAACTACAGGGTGCTTTTAAAATTACTCTCTGGTAATGATGTCCTCCAGTTCATTTGCACACGCATATTGATGTGTTTAACTTGCTAACATTCCCTATAATAATGAACTGTTTTTTCTGAATTTTGTGATTTTGTGTAACTGGTAATCCCACACTATTGTACAGATGGCAGATATGTTCATTCATACCCTTTCATTGTCTTTCATTTCATTGTCTCTCTTGTAGATCATGCTTTTGGAGACATCACGGAGATACAATCCTGCTATAGAGAGCATTACCTTTTTGAAAGACTTCAGTTACAACAAGGAAGACTTTGCAAAAGCAGGTAATTTAACTGTACTTTTGTGTTTTCTTTGTATGTTTTGGCTAATGGGGGGGGAGGGGGGGGGGCTGTAACGGACAACCTATTCCCCGTAGGAAGTACGGGGGATTAGTTTGAGTGCCACGACACTCTCCGACTCATAGGCTGGTAGTTTGGGAGCACTACTACTATTATCACTAGTATCGGTTTTAATTAAGAGTACACTCATCTAGTGATTTCCCTGGCTGTCGACTGATTGGGGGTGACGGGGGGGGGGGGGGGGTGTGACCATGTGATGTTTTCACCTGCGTGAACTTTATTGCTGACGTGGCGGATGTGGAAGAGAGACACTTTTGAAACGCCAGCGGGAGCAAGGAGCACGTGAAAGAGTGACCCTCAAAATGGTGTGTGTTACCTGCAATCGATCCCATAACTTGACGCCAGGGAAATTTGAAGAAAACCCAAACGGAACTGAACTAAACTGACGACTGGGAGCTGTTCGTCCAGCGTCGGACTTCGCTTGCTGCTCCGGTCGTACACTGACGACCAGACGGGGAAGCGGTTCTCAACCAGCCTCAGCCCATGCTACCACCCGCGGAGCTTGTGGGGAGGTAAGGTCGCACCTCCCAAGAACCTCAGTCAGGACGACAGCCACTTTACTGACCAGCCACCACTAGCTGGTCCTAGCTATTACCTCTGCTGTGGGGGAAAGGAGCACTCCCCCCCCCCCCCCCCCCCAGCCCTCAAGGCTGACGGGGTATTGCTATCCTTCGTGCGGTTGGGCGGGCGGGCGAGCGGGCGTCTCCAAAAACTTCGACATCGGGCTGAGGGGTATTCCGTGCATTGCACGCCTATTTTCTTTTTCTGCCTTGCATGCCTTGTCAGACTGGTGTTACTTTGTCATTAACGGTCATAAATTTTGATTCAACTAAAAGAGCTATCCAAACCAACTTGACCCAATGTGAAAAAGTAATACCCCCTTAAATCTTAATAACTGGTTGTGCTACCCTCGGTGACAACAACTGCAATCAAATGTTTGTGGTAACTAGCAATGAGTCTTTCACATTGCTGTGGAAGAATTTTAGCCCATTCATCTTTGCAGAGTTGTTTTAATTCCGCTAAATTGGAGGGTTTTTGAGCCTGAACGGCCTGTTTAAGGTCATGCAACTGCATCTCGAGTGGATTTAAGTCCGGACTTTGACTTGGCCACTCCAAAATCTTCATTTTCCATTTTTTAAGCCATTCAGAGGTGGACTCGCTGGTGTGTTTCGGATCATTGTCCTACTGCATAACCCAAATGCTTGAGCTTGAGCTCGCAAACTGATGGTTGGACATTCTCCTTCAGGATTTTCCGGTTGAGAGCAGAATTCATAGTTCCATCCATTTTGACAAGTTGTCCGGGTCCTGAAGCAGCAAAGCAGCCCCAAACCATCACACTACCATGACCATGTTTGACTTTTGGTATGATGTTCTTTTAATGAAATGCTGTGTTAATTTTACGCCTGATGTAACGGGATTCACACCTTTCAAAAAGTTCAACTTTTGTCTCATCAGTTCACAGAATATTTTATCAAAAGTCATGGGGATCATCAAGATCATCAAGTCATTGAAGACACTTTATACTAGTGTTGATGATAAAGACTATAATTCAGGCTTAGAGAATGCAGCCTGTACTGACATAAATGACATGTACAGCGCCCTCCATAATTATTGGCACCCCTGGTTAAGATGTGTTAAAAGTCTTAAAATAAATTCAGTTTTTATTGCAGAAGCATACTCTCGCACTGAAAATTGTAGAAAAATGTGACCTTCAACTCAAGTGAATTTTAAGGGGGAAAAATCCCTGACTAAGAAATGATTGTTTCTCATAAAATCACCTGTCCCACAATTATTGGCACACCTAAAAATTCCTAGGAAATAAATGTAATTGAAGTATTTCTGTCATTTCTACAGTAATTTACAAAGTTGATCAGAGTATCTAGGAACATTTAATTAGTCATTCATCACTTCCTGTTTCCCTGGGGTATAAATATGACGCGACACAGGGGCCATTTCTCTTATCCACTCTTCAACATGGGAAAGACAAAGGAACACACCATTCAAGTAAGGCAGATGTGTGTCGACCTTCACAAGTCAGGCAATGGCTACAAGAAAATAGCCACTCGCCCGCACCTGCCCATATCTACTGTCAGAGGAATCATTAAGAAATTTAAAACAACTGGAACAGTGGTAAATAAGCCTGGACGAGGACGCAAGGTTATTTTGCCACCATGCAGAGTGAGGAGGATGGTTAGAGAAATAAAAAGTTCTCCAAAGCTCACTGTGAAAGAATTGCAAAATGGTTGCATCTTGGGGTCGCAAAGTCTCCAAAACAACCATCAGGCGCTATCAATATGCCAACAAGCTGTTTGGGAGGCATTCACGGAAAGAAACCTTTTCCCACTCAGAATCATAAACGCAAACGTCTGGAGTTCTTAAGCGGTCCTGGGACTTTTACTGGGACCGTGTGCTTTGGTCAGATGAGACCAAGATAGTGCTTTTTGGCAACAAACACTGTAAGTGGGTCTTGCGGAACACAAAAGATGAGTATTCAGAAAAGCACCTCATGCCCACTGTGAAGTATGGGGGAGGATGGGTGATGCTGTGGGCTTGTTCCTCATCCAGAAACCCTGGGAACCTTGTTAGGGTGCATGGCATCACGAACGCTTTGAAATACCAAGACATTTTCAATCAAAATCTGGTGGACTCTGCTTGAAAGCTGAAGATGGGTCATCACTGGGTCTTTCAGCAAAATGATGACCCTTAACATGTGGCCAAATCTACACAGAAATGGTTCACCAGACACACAATCAAGCTCCTCCCATGGCCATTTCAGTCCCCAGACCTCAACCCCATTGAAAACCTGTTGAGTGTGAAGAGGAGAGTGCAGAGGAGAGGATCGAGGTCGCCAGATGATTTAGAGAGATTGTGCAAAGAGGAATGGTCGAAGATCACTCTTTCTGTATTCTCCCATCTTGTGAAACATTATAGGAGAAGATTAGGTGCGGTTTTGTTGGCAAAAGGGTGTTATACAAAGTAATAACATCAGGGGTGCTAATAATTGTGGCACACATGATTTGATGTAAAAGAATTATTTCTTAATGTGGGAGTTTTTTCCCACTGAATGAATGCACTTCAATTAAAGGTTGGATTTTTCTCTTTTTTCCATTGTGGTCCAATATTAGAAGCTAAAGAACACATCTTAACCAGGGGTGCCAATAATTGTTGAGGGCGCTGTATAAAGACATTACTGCAATCATACTTTCACAGTTATACCTTTCCCTTCTCTTTTCTAGTCTCTCCTCTCTAGTAGCAGGATCAGCCATGATATTTGCATGGAAATGTGCACCCCTCTCTTTACTGGAAAGTGGCATCTGTAAAAATGTACAACCTAATTCCAAAAAAGTTGGGACAAAGGGTAAATTATGAATAAAATCAAAATACAATGACTTTCACATCACATCAGCCAGTATTTTAGTCACAATAGAGCAGAGATAACGTTGCAAATGTTGAAACTGAGAAATTTTACAAATTTATCCACAATAGCGGGAAACATTTGCACACTGGTCAGTAGACAGGTGCGTAAGAGAAAGGCCAACTAAGGACTAAAGTAACGAAAAAAACTCCCGCACACGGTCTTCTGATTTGCAATTGATTTATTAGTCAAAGTTTCGGTCAACCAACCCTCCTCAGGACAACAAACAGAATATACTGGAGAGCATATCTTAAATGCAGGCTGATAGGCCTACGTGGCCCAATCAGGTAAAATCACATGACCACTAGTCAGACGCAGTTCAAAAGTAAACATCAATACAAATAATCATATATCAAGGTGATAATAACCCCATTTAGGGAAAAAATTCTACAGTGTTTGCAATACATTGCAAAATAGTGTCAATAGTGTAAATGGTGTCATTTCATTCTGCTCTTCATCTTGATATTAATGTTAATTGGCAAAGTTGGCTTGATCTTGTACATTCATTTGTCAACAAATTTATTCCCATTGCTGTAATTAAGGATATAAATTCTCCTGCCTGGGTTGACAGTGAAGTGCGCCACCTGACCAACAAGGTACAATCCACACGGAAACTTGCTAAGAAACGCAATACTCCAGCGTTGTGGGCAAAATTTCGCAAACTAAGGAATAAATTAAAAAATGCATGTTCTTTCAAGTACAATCAGTATTTGGACGTTCTCAGTGATTCTCTTGCCACGACTTTAAAGCGTTTCTGGGGATTCTTCAAGAGTAAAACACAGACAAAAAGTGTCCCCAGTTTTGTTGCTTATGGAGATAATACTGCCTCCAATCCTAGCACAAAGGCTAGTCTGTTCAACAAGTATTTTCAATCCCTATTTACCTGTCAGCCTCTGGAACGAACATACCCAGATATAACAGTCTTCAAACATGTTCATTTGGTTGAGTTAAGGATTACTGCCCATGAAGTTGAATCAGTTTTGATTAACCTTGATACAAATAAAGCATATGGGCATGACGGGTTACCAGCTCGGATTTTAAAAGAATGTGCTCATGAATTGGCTCCATCACTTGGTAGTCTTTTTAACAAATCTCTTCAAACTGGAGAATTACCACTTGATTGGCTAAGAGCAAATGTTATTCCAGTCCATAAAAAATCTGACAAAGAAAATGTGAGTAATTATCGACCGGTATCGTTAATGTGCATTTGTAGCAAGGTGCTGGAGAGGTGCATACTTAATTTTGTCTATCCTCATGTAGTGCCTGTTCTACATCACCTACAACATGGTTCTGTTAAGGGTAGGTCGACAACAACTCAGTTAATCCAGGTATTTCACGATGTTGGCAAATTCTTAAATCAGTCCGGACAAATTGATATTTTATATCTAGACTTGTCATCTGCTTTCGATTCCGTCCCCCATGACTTACTTTTATATAAACTCCAGACATACGGATTTCACGGAAATCTTTTAAAGTGGTTTACGTCGTACTTATCCAATCGTAAACAAAGAGTTGCTGTCGATGGTGCCCTATCATCCTGGTCTCCCGTTAAATCAGGGGTTCCACAAGGATCAATTTTGGGCCCTTTGATGTTTCAGCTGTATATTAATGACATGCCAGACTGTGTAAGTCCTGAGACTAGGGTTGCCTTGTTTGCAGATGATTCTAAATGCATAAGAGAGATCAAAAAACACGCAAGACTGTTCACACCTGCAGTGCGACCTAGAAAACATCTTGGATTGGAGTCGTAAATGGGACATGAGATTTAACGCTGGTAAATGTAAACTATTGAGCGTTACAAGGAAGCGAATTCCCATTCTTCACCATTACACAATGAATGGTAATCTAACTGAAAAAGTCGGCTGTTTGTCATCAAATTTATTTTGGAATGCACATGCTAATGTCTTGGTCAGTAAAGCAAATTGCGTCGTGTGGGTGAGCGCTTTGCTGATGTCAATGTTGTGGATCGAGTGGCCCATGGTGGTGGTGGGGTTATGGTATGGGCAGGCATCTGTTATGGACGAAGAACACAGGTGCATTTTATTGATGGCATTTTGAATGCACAGAGATACCGTGATGAGATCCTGAGGCCCATTGTTGTGCCATACATCCATGAACATCACCTCATATTTCAGCAAGATAATGCACGGCCCCATGTTGCAAGGATCTGTACACAATTCTTGGAAGCTGTAAATGTCCCAGTTCTTGCATGGCCAGCATACTCACTGGACATGTCACCCATTGAGCATGTTTGGGATGTGCTTGACCGGCGTATACGACAGCGCGTACCAGTTCCCACTAATATCCAGCAACTTCGCACAGCCATTAAAGAGGAGTGGACCAACATTCCACAGGCCACAATTGACAATCTGATAAACTCTATGCAAAGAAGATGTGTTGCACTGCATGAGGCAAATGGTGGTCACACCAGATACTGACTGGTTCTGAGTCCCCAGACCCCCAATAAAGCAAGAACTGCACATTTCAGGGTGGCCTTTTATTGTGGACAGTCTAAGGTATACCTGTGCACTAATCATGGTGTCTGATGAGCATCTTGATGTGGCACACCTGTAAGATGGGATGGATTGTCTCAGCAAAGCAAAAGGGCTCACGATCACACATTTAGACAGATTTGTGAACAATGTTTGAGAGAAATGGTAATATTGTGTATCTGGAATGAATTTTAGATCTTTGAGTCCATCTCATGACAAATGGGAGCAAAAACAAAAGTGTTGCGTTTATATTTTTGTTGAGCGTATATATACGTTTGTTTTTTTTTTCTCTCATTGTTCAATTGTCTGTACATGTGGGATGATTGCCTCACAATAGGTGCCTTGACACCTGTGCGATCATTTCCTGACTTCTGTTAAAGCTTAATAAATAAAAATAGAAAAAAGTATCCAAGCCAAAAAGGTAACCACACGTTTACAGTACAATCATGAGACAACATGAATGAAAATGCAGAATAATTTTGCCGCCTCCTAATCGTCCCAACCTCTGAAAACAGGGGAGGAGACCAGATGAGAAAGGCTTTGTCATATAAGTAAAAACTAAATATACAGTGTGGGCTTGGTCAGTACTTGGATGGGAGACCACCGAGGAAAACCAGGTTGCTGCTGGAAGAGGTGTTAGTGGGCCAGTCGGTGGCGATCTTCCCTCTGGCGGAATAATCCCCACTGCCCCAGTGCAGTGACGGGGACACTGTACTGAAGGAGACGCCGTCTTTTGGATGAGACGTTAAACCAAGGTCCTGACTCACAGTGGTCATTAAAGATCCTATGACACTCTTTGATAAGAGTAGGGGGTTCCCCGGTGTCATGGCTAAAGTCCAAACCTGGCTCTTTCGATCTGCCACCTAATCATCCCCTGATCTAACTGGCTGAGCAATTCCTCCTCTCCCTCCCCACTTCTTACCCCCAGGGCTCCCTTGAAAAAGAGATTTCAATCTCAACGGGACTTCCCTGGTTAAATAAGGATTAAATAAATAAATAAACAAACAGTGAACACAAAGAAATACAATCAATAAAAGACAAGTATTTTATAGTGGAACTGTCCCACCAAAATTAGGGAACAACATAACTTTGAGGGGAGGTTCATCATTCAATCCATCAGGTGTTAAAGTCTGTAAGGTGAATATCCAATACACTTTGCGACGTTTGAGCAGCAAATCGAGATCACCACCTGTCTGTGGAAGGCTGGCTTTCAAGACCATTGAAACGTAAGGTGGAAATGTCTTGTTTTTTATCATTAAAATGAACAGCCACGGGATCATTTCTGTCATTTCTCCATGCAGAGCTTTTGTGTTCACTAATGCGCTGTTTTAATTGCCTAGATGTCTTACCCACATATGCCAAACCACAGGAACAATGCAGAATGTATATCACGTGTAGATGCACAAGTTATTACCTCTTATGGAAAATTTCTTATTAGTATGGGGATGATAAAAAAAAAAAGTTGGTTTTTAAGGTATTTTTGTTCTGTGCACAATTTCCACAACGATAATTTCCCGCATGTAAAGGGGATAAAAGCCACTGAGTTGGGCGGCTTAGGCTTGTAATTACTAAAATCAGCATGAACAAGGAGGTCTCTCAGATTTCTCCCTCGTTTGTTCACAAAAAGAGGCTGAAATTTAAAATGAGGGGCCAATTCAGGGTCCGAAGTCAAAATATGCCAGTATTTCCCTAAATGGGGTTATCATCACCTTGGTTTCTGGTGACTAGTGATCATGTGATTTTACATGGTTAGGCCATGTTGGCCTACCAGCCTGCTTTTAAGATAAGCTCTCCAGTATATTCTGTCTGTTTGTCCTGAGGAAGGTCGGTTGACCGAAACGTTGACTAATAAATCAATAGCAAGTGAGAAGACCATGTGTGGGAGTTTTTTTCGTTACAAATTTATCCACAAAATGAGATCATTTCAAATTTTATGGCCGCTACAGATCTCAAAAAAGTTGGGACAGGGGCTTGTTTACCATGGTGTTGCATCCCGTCTTCTTTTTAACAGAGTGGAGGCATCTGGGCTTTGAGACAGGTGTCCTCCATGTAGCCATTGGAATTTGATTCCACTCTTGTTTAATACTGGCTTCCAGCTGCTGGAGAATTTTGGGTCTCCTTTGACTGACTTTTTGTTTAATTATGCGCCAAATGTTCTCAATCGGAGAAAGGTTAGGACTGCAGGCAGGCCAGTTCAGGACATGGACTCCTCTGCTACGAAGCCATGCTGTCGTAATAGCTGCAGTATGTGTTTTTGAATTGTCCTGCTGAAATACACAAGGTCTTCCCTGGAATACAGGTACATGTCATCTGGAGGGGAGCATATGTTGCTGTAAAACCTTTATATACCTTTCAGCATTCATGGCACTTTTTAAAACATGCAAGTGTCCCACACCATATGCACTAATGCATCCCCATACCATCAGATATGCTGGCTTTTGAACTAAAGGCTGATAACAGGAGGGGTGGTCTTTTTCCTCTTTAGCCCAGAGGACACGACGCCATGATTTCCAACAAGGAAATCGGTGAGTGATGCAGTGGTGTCTGAGGGCCCGAAGATTACGGGCATCCAGTAATGGTCTTCGGGCTTGGCCCTAACACACAGAGATTTCTTCGGTTTCAGGGAATATTTTGATGATGTCGTGCACTGTCGATGATGAGACCTTCAAAGCCTTTGCAATTTGCCGTAGAGGAACATAGTTTTTAAATTACTCCACAGTTTTTTTTTTTTTTGTTTTTTTTTTTTAAAAAGTCTTCACAGGTTGGAGAGCCTCTGGGCATCTTTATTTCTGAGAGAGACAGCCTCTCTAAGACATCCCTTTTCTAGCCAATCATGTTACACAGCTGTTGCCAGTTAACTTGATTATTTGCTAAATGTTCTTTCAGCTGATTCTCTTTTATTTTAATTGGTAATCAGCCCTTTTTTTGCCTGTGTCCCAACTTTTTGGAGACCTATTGCGGCCATAAAATTTGAAATAAGCTCATTATATCCCCGAACGCCGAATGGCGTTCCGCGGGATATTATGTTTCTGGTCCGGCCGCCGCCGCCGCATTACGTGTTAACATGATAACTTCAGTAATATTTAAATTACAAATTTCAAATTTTGCACATAAGTATCATAAAGAGGAGGAACTGATTCAATTTTGGACAATTTACAATCTCTAGATTGGCCACCAGGGGCCAAAAACTGGAAAAAATCCCTGTTCCGCGATAACTTCAGTAATATTTCAATTACAAATTTCAAGTTTTGCACATAAGTATCATAAAGAGGAAGAACTGATTCGATTTTAGACAATTTACGATCTCTAGATTGGCCACCAGGGGCCGAAAATTGATTTACATGTAAACGCGATAACTGCAGTAATATTTTAATTAGAAATTCCAAGTTTTGCATATAAGTTAGTATCATAAAGAGGAAGAACTGATTCGATTTTGGACTAGTTACAATTTCTAGATTGGCCACCAGGGGCCAAAAACTGGAAAATTCACTGTTTTTATCATATCTCTGGAAATATTTGTCGGATTGACCTCAAATCAAGTTCAAATGAAAGGTCATGACCTGAGGATGTGTCCCACGATGACATTATACCTGTTTGGTTCAAAATTTTGACACAAGGTGGAGCTTTGGCAAATAAAATTCACCATTTTTGCTATATCTTTGGAACTATTTCTCCAATTGACATGAAACTATGTGCAAATACAGGGTCATGACCTCACAATGTGTCATGATGACATCATACCTGTATGGTTCAATATTTTGCCACCAGATGGCGCTTTGTGATGGAAAATTACCATTTTGGCCATATCTTTAGAACCATTTGACCGATTGACCTGAAATTAAGTTCAAATGACAGTCTATTCAAGGTCTATTCAAGGATTGGGGAATTGGAGGATTGGGGTCGTTCGGGGATATACCCCCAGCCGTGGCCTCCGACTGCATGAGCCTAGTTTTGTGGATAAAAATGTAAAATGTCTGTTTCAACATTTGAAATGTTATCTATGTGTTCTATTATAAATAACATATTGGCTCATGATCTGAAAGTCATTGCATTTTGATTTTATTCACAATTTACACTATGTCCCAACTATATCGTGATTGGGGTAGTAAAATAATGTTTAAAATATACAAATATGTATTCCAGATGTTAAAAGTAATTAAGAATGATTGCACAAACTTTACAAATGATTAAAATAATTACGAAAGACAAAGATGATTCAGTTTAAACCTTCTGTGTCCTGTGGTAAAACAGCATGTCATTTGTAAAAACATTTGTCCACGATACATTTTGTTTGTCTGCATGACGGATTCCATCATTTTCATTCCTAATATGCAGTTGCATGGCCACCTATTCACCACACTAACCTTGACCTATAAATTTTAAATTTCATGTGTAAATCAATAATTTTAAAATATTTAACTTTATCAACACTTTTTTGACGTTGGACCGCATGATGCTCAAATCTGTGACAATTTGTATGACCCCTGGAAAAGGTGATAACTTAAACATAGAAGCACATTTTTGAATTTGCCTCCAATTCTGGTTGTCCTCAGGGGTCCTCTGAGTGATGTCATCACTGGTCACATGATTTGAGTCATATTTCTAAAGTACAAAATGGCCTCCAATCTTTGTTTTACTACATGACATTGAGGGAAATCTGTCTTTGCGGAACAAAGTGATTTAGATATTAATGACATTTCTTAAAGATGTATCCTATGAATACTTTTATTTTCTGTACACTATAAAAAATATGCCAAAGACCAAAGTTGATGATTTTAAACATTTTTAATCACTTTAAAATCAGTCGTCTTTTTTAAAAATTAAGTGACTCACATTTAACCACATGACATTTAGCACTTTCAGGGTGGAAAAGTTTACCTATTTTTCATGCAAATATGAATTAGAGACGCACCGAATTTTCGGTCACCGAAAATGTTCGCCGAAAAAGGCAAAAATGCATTTTCGGTTTTCGGCCAAAAGACTTTTAACACCGAAACAATACGGCCGAAACAGAATGTTGTGATGAAGCAAGCAAAAACCGCGGTCAGCACGTGCCTGTCTGTTAAATCAGGGGACGCGCACCACCATTACCACGTTATGGCACTAAAGTCCGTGAGTGCGGAATTGCAATTTCTGTTTGATACTGTCCTGATGCATAGGATAGCAGCTGGTGTTTTGTCCGATTCGGTTGCACATTAAGTACATACCACATAAAAATGCAAAGCAGTGATATCCGTAAAAGGCATCGAGTATTCATAGAAAATGGCAATATATTCACAAGGCATTTGTGTACCATCAGTATTCCATAATGTAACTAGACAACCCCTGGAAAAATATGGAATCACCATACATGGAGAATGTTAATTTACCTGTTTTCCTTCATCACAAAGAAGCAAATAACATATATGATAAAACAATTACTGTTTATTAGCTTGACATTCAGGCGCCATTTAACATTTCACTTTGGAAGTGAAGGGAAAACATGTAGCAAACGCGCAAATCGCTTTACGATGCGTCATCTCATCTGTGATACTTTTCCCTTTCCTGAGAACAAAATGCTTCATCAGCACCTGTAACGCTATTCTCTGCGCAATTTTCGTAGAATAGGGGCAGCATAATAAGGGGAATTGGGGAAACATAATTGGACACAATGCTGTTGCTTCTAATTTCCCTACGAACAGGATCACGGACAAAGAAACGCATTTCATAAATGCAGCAGCTTCAGTGAATAAACGCAACCTTGTTTGAAAGGTAAGGCAACGTGCACAGTATATTTATCTACCTGCCTAAAACAACGCACGTTTCAAAACCGCAATCTGAAGACCTGTTTCAGTGATGGGAAAAGTGAAGCCTGTTTCCTACCGATTATGCAGAAGCGAATGGTCTTCCGCAGCCAATTCTCTCTGACCAATCAGTGGGCTGCTGTTGTCGTCACGTAACATAGTTTACAATTTTTCAGCAGCCAGTAACAGACCAGCCAGTTATAGGCCTGTAGGTTATTCACGAGTGGGGCCAAGTTAAACATTTTATAAATAATATTATTTTATTTTATTTTGAATGTCAGCTTCAATGCTTTGCAATGTATTAAGATGTAATTTGATCCACCTGAGCCCTTTCACCTGTTTGGAGTTACTGTGGTCATTGAAGTTAGCAGAGTTGTTGCTTTTATTTTAAAGGTCTCCTACTATGCTGTATTTAGTCGTTTAAAATGTATTCAGTGGGTCTTTAAAATAATGTTAAGAATTCAGTGACAAAAAAACCTCACCTATATTGGCCTAGAGAGACCTCTTCTCTCACCCAGTCTGTGCCGGCCTGAAACACAAGCTGTTTTGAGTGGGCGGGGAGGCTATGACAATGAGGCTCTGCTCTGATTGGTTGCTTGGCCGCTTCGATTCCGGCGGAGGGTGCAGACCCAAAAAACCAGCAAACCAAGATGGCAGATATTTCAGGACAGCTCTCCATGGCATGTTTTGCTGTGAGACAGTACTTGTTTGATCCTGAATCTGACCCCGAATGGGAGGAGGGAGCCATTGAAGTATTGTAGCAACATTTACAGCAGGATTTCAATGAGTGGCAAGTTGAAATTTTAGTGTTTTGCTCGTACTCTCTCGCCTTGCATGCATATGATTGTAGCTGAACCGTTATATAGTCATGTTATATACCCACTTTGCTGTCTGGAGGAAACTTTGGTAAAAGCTCCAGTTAACCATTTCCACCAAAACGAAACGCAATTCTGACACCAAGTTACTGCATGAGTTTGAAACGAAAACAAATGGTGTAAGCGGTGCTCCTATGGAGCAAGTGACTCTAAAACTTCTACCGAAAAAAAGTCTGTGGCGGATCTCCATTTTTTTTTTGGCAATTTTCAAAGGTGGATGAAAACGCTGTGGCAATGCAGAGAAATCATTTGTTATACCAGACCTGTTATAGTGCGTTTCGCGATTGCATTCACCACAGTAGCCTCATAGAACTAACCCACACAATGGCAAAGTACTCGGCTGACCCTGGTCATGGATTAGTAAGTCTTTTCACAGTAGCAGTAAACAAACCCGAACACATACCCCAAGCTCTGAAAAACCTACGTCTGGTCTAACTGCAGCCTTTTCAGCCCAAATTTGCAGACACATATAACACCTCTCCAGTTAGCTTCAACTGCAGTGGCTATAATCCGGCAATGTCGTGATGAAACTGCCACATTGATGCTTACCGAAGTAACACATGCATACAGATCAGAATTACTGCATATAAGTTAACCAGGAGCATTTTTTAAGGCGCACGGCAAGCAAACTAATATGCAGTAGCTAATTACTGAGTGTTTATAACAACGACAGAGACAAACGTTACCTTGCAATACAGGTTTTACAGACAGTAAGTTCCGTTATCTTGAACCGTTGTACCAAGCATCCAAATTACAAACACAGCCTGCGTTTAAGGCCAGCTGTTAGTGCTAACTATCGTTAGCAGTCTTGCTAGCCACCCGAAACACGTTGGCTTAACTTGCACATCATTATTTGCTGTTATATCATTGCTTACAGCTTGTGGCTCTGAGTGCTTGATCGATGCAACTGCTCCAGGTTTGAGAAGCAGCTGAGACTCATATCCAGCGTAAAATTATCCGCTATTGACAAAGCTGTGTTCGGTGAAATGGCAAACACAAACTGCTAACGTTCCCATTGAGTGTGACCATTTGCCCCCAGCAAACAAAAAAGCTACCCACTGATTTATGGTGGCATCGTCTTTTGAAAGAGAAAATAGTTGTTTTTATTTATTTTTTTTTGCACCCAAAAAAAGACGAGTATCTTGGCAGACATGCTGATGAAATTGCAGCTCAAATGATCCGCGGTTGTTCTTCTTTTGTATTTCCAGAAGTGTAGACACTTCTAAGGCGTAATATGATCCGTAGTTGTTTGTGTCTGCTATAATAATTTCCGGTGTGGGCAGGTCCAGCGACGTGATTGGCTCTGGCTTGGTCTGTGCTAATTGGACGGCACAACCTAATGTCAGGTTTTGCCCAGATCTCGTGAAGATCTTGGGACGAACTGTTCAGAATGGAAATCATGTTCTCGGATTATGGAAAAACTCCTGTATCTTTTGTTTAGAAACTTTATAGAGGTTGAGTATGGACATCTAACATGACAACATTACTTGTAGTGTATGTCGTGGTGCAACGGATCATCGTTGATCTGTGATCCGTACGGATCAGTCTTCACGGTTTGGTACGCACATGATTCGCGGATTGGTTGATGAAAAAACAAAGGTTGTGCTTAGGGTGTGACGTTATCGAATCGCGATGTTAAAGGAGAGTGAGACAACTTGCCACAATGGGGTGCATGTAAACAGTTGCGTCCCATTTCTTCTTGAAACTAACAAGCAGCCTGAAATAAACGACAATCATTTGAAGTGCTTCCAGGAAGATAATTCAGATTAGAACTCCTCTAATTGTCTGTGAGGTTGAGCAGCTTCCCTCACCTTTTAAGGCTCAACTGCCCAACCCTAAATCTGCTCCTGTATAATATGCTCCAAATGACAATCAAGCAATTTAGCCCGTTGCCAATAATGATTATGAAGTGATAGTGAGGTGCTGACAGACCTAACTGCGCTACTATGTTACATTGGAAGAATGCTAATAATCTAAAGAATTATAATATTATAATATAATATTATAACATTTTAGCTGATTATTAAACTCTTGCACCCTGGACTTGCCATCGGAGGATTACCTAGCCCTACTTTCACCATACCTTCGCCATACCTGTTCCCATTTACGTTTCCCAATTAGCAACTTGGTGTTAATTCGTTTAGATGCGAGAATCAGTCGATAGAATTACTTTCCCACCCCTGTCATCTTGCATTGTTCATTGCAATGATCATGCATTTCCCCATCCATGTTAATTGTGACATAAAATGGCAACATCTTTAGAAGCTTCTGAATTCATGTAGCCCACAAAATGGCATATATCTTTTTCTGTCTGTGTCCTGTTTGATACGCCTAAGAAATTTCAATAAAATACAGTTTTGCCGATTTGAGGCCGAGTGTTAAGTTTGCTGGCGAATAAATAAATCCGTCTACAGTCAGTGACATTACATTAATGCAGATTAACCCTCAACCTGTTTCTAATTTAGAATGGGACAGTTAGTTGAATAAAATAACTGAGCAGGAAGGCTGCTGATAAGATGCTTTTCAATTTACCATTGATGATTAAGACATAAAGACGTCAATGGAGGGCTACAATGAGATCGCATGAACGGCAATTAACAGAATTTTCTTGAAATTTTACAGAGATGCCAAGTATCACGCACTCGGCGCAGGTCTCATGCATTTTGTAGGATTTTCAATGTCCTCCTCAATTATTCAATGAACGCTTCTTAATGAGATTCTCACACGGAATTAAAATCCTTGTACATTAAAGTTTCAGTTTCACTTGCGTAAAGGTGGACCTCATCACAAGTAACATGGAAGTGACCATTTGAAACGTCTTTATACAATTCCATTGCTTTCAATACCACAGTAAAGACAAGTGAGAATTCCTGAGTCATAATTGATTACCGTGTCACTAGTGGGGAAATCCACCGTAATGCATGTGAAACTGATTAACCTAATGCACAATCACTTAAATTCAGCGAGTGAATTTCTTCAGTGCGCATTGATAGAATAATTTCTGACTACGGCACAGGAACGTGAATGTCACTATGCGTTTAGAGACCGCATCTCATTCTCGTAGAATATTAAGTAGCAAATGCTGCTGAAGATGTTTTTTACATAAGATCTTGATTTTGTTTGATTAATTGGATAATTGCTGTTCATACAATCCCATATTTTAGCCTCCGTACAACTTTCCCAGGAGCCGGACTATAAAGACCCCATAAATGATTTTGACATGAAAGTTTGATGCATAGCTTGCATTTGAATTGATTTTAAATGCATGCGGTGTGGTGAACTTTCACAATGCACTAATAACCAATTTACAAAATTATTCAATTACCAATGCTTTGACGGAAGGGCTTTAGTAATTTAAAAGCCTACATTATTATCCCTTTATGGCATAGTGGGCGGCTGCGCTTCCCCGCAAAAGTAGCCTATTCTTTTAGAAATATTTTGATGAAGTGCAATCTTAGTTTAAGTTGCACTGCTGGACAAAAAAGGTAGAATCGAATCCATGCTAATATGTGCTGTGCAATGGCTATTTAAGTTTATAAATGCGGCATTCCAGTGGATGGTGATCCACTGACATGGTGGAAAAGCTATGGGTGAAAATACCCCCACATTGCCAAGATGGCAAGATTCTATCTCGCTGTGCCTGGCACTTCGGTGCTTAGCGAGAGGGTATTCTGTACTGCAGGGGACAGGGGTCTATTCTCCCATGCGCGTAAGTCGAAAAAAGCGCGTAGCTACGCGCTTTTCAGCCTAAGCGTATTCTCCCCTCGACTTAAGTCTGTGCATTACGCGCCCCGAAAGCATTTATGCGCTTGGGGCGGAGCAAGGCCAAAATCGGGGCGTTTCTAGGCGTTTCTAAGGCAAAAAACACTTGCGCGTATTCTCCCCCTGGCTTACGCGCTTTTCCTGTTAAGCGCTTTTGAGGGCTGCATCAAGGTCAAGCGCCAACATAAGGCGACATAGAATATTGCGTTTGATGTCGGTTATTGGCCGAATTTTAACATTAATTTTATTTAACGTGGTAAAGGCTGCAACATTCAATTTTCGATTGTTTTTCCTTATTTCTTCTCATAGCCATAATAAATTATCAAACGAATTCATCACACATTAATTCGCAACAGCCTCTTCTCCAATTAGCTAAATTACAAACGCTTAGCAATTAATTAATACAAGTATACATAAGACCATCATTCTACCATGCCCTCAAAATCTAAAATCAAAATGCCAGTCCTGCATTTGCTTGCACTCTTGCGTGATTGGGAAAGAGTAAGAGGAGCACGCCGAGCGCGAAGGCGACCACACATATATTGGCTTCGTTTAGACATCCCGGGACTAACAAACACCGAGTGCAACCAGCGCTTTCGTCTGGACCGTGCATGAGGCTATCATCTATCTTTGCTGACTTTTGGATGAACAGCTTGCCAGGCGCAGCAATCACCCACAAAACGTACCCGTGGTCATCAAGGTCACAACTGCGCGATCGGTCCTGGCATCTGGGTCGTCCCAGAGTGGCTGGTGATGTCATACACACATCACATGCGTCTGTGTCAAGGTGTCTGACACAGTTCGTTGACGCTCCAAGTTCTTCTTCATGCACTTCCACTGCAGAAAGAGTGGATGCCATCTCCTCCTCCAGTGCATTAAAATGCACAGGGAATGATGGTTGCCCAACACCTGTTGCGTGTACACTTCTCCAGTGTGCAGAGAGCCTGGCTTTTCCAGTGCCCTGCAGATCTCTCTATTTATGCTTTAAATCAGGGATACTGCGCTTAATCTCCCCACCGAAGCCACATCCAGAACAATTTGCAGCTTTCTTCCTCGGATCAGCCTTCAGTGCCCGCTTGCCATACAACATCAAGGTCATTGAAATTTGGTTTTCAGCTTTGGCTCGACGTCATTGTCTTCATGTTCTATAAATGCGACTACCCTATATGTTCTTGATCATCTAAAAAGTTGTGATATTTTCACAAGTGAGGAGATTGATTTTCTAATTGAGGATATCTGTATTAACTAACTCATGTCTTTGTATTTTTTTTTCTTGCCATTGATAATACCGTGTATTTTAATGTGTGAATAAAGATATTATTTAATAGGCTACTCTTGATTGAGCCCAACCCTGGCCAATACCAAAGCACTATCCATGTGTTAATCAATTTTAACCAGTAAAGAATAGCCGACATGGGAAGAATCATTATCACTAAATGGGATAATTCATTATAATAAAGTATTAGGCACAAGTTCAAGTGAATGTGTTGCTCAAATAAAATGGGACATGATAGGCTATGGATGTGGAATTGCGTGATTGCTGAGGTGGTTTCGGGACGGGGGGGATGACCGCGTGCGGGAATAAGAATCCTTGTTAAAGCGTTTCCATGTCCTTTAGTTGCAAACCTGACATCGTAGTAGTTTGAGATTTCAAGTGCGCAATATCTAAATGAGATCATATAAACTGTCTTTGATTGTCTTTTTTGTGTGACTAGAATTTTCCCTTTATTTGTAGTCTTCCACCGAACAAGCAGGCTGATGTAGGAGGAGCACATTTTCAATGATCTGATTGCGCTGGTTGAGAAGCGCTAAATTCTTTATTTTTTGTCCCCTGCTGCGCGGAACACGCGAAGCGGCGGGACATGGTATTCACGACCGTCCGTCCGTACATCCCGAATCCTTGTCAGCGAGATATCTCAAGAATGAATTGACAGATTTTCTTCGAATTTCATGTCAACATGCATTGGGGTGATACCCCGGCACCAGTCGATTTTGGTGACATTCGCGTCACTCTCAAGGTCACACCGAGAGATTGCTCATTTTGACGCGATTTCACATTTTGTGGTGGAGGACAAAGGCACATAAGTGGCAAATACTTGTTTATTTCATTATCGCGGCAATCTCTTTGTTTGCATAGCTTTAATGCCGTGGTGGCTAGAGTAAGAAATAAAGAGATGTCTGCAATACTTCTTGTAATTGGCACAGACATACATAGGCGTACTATTACAGCCGCATATCGTGGGCCTGCTGATAAAACCTCGTATCTTCAAAATGATAAACTTCACAAGAAAATAAATAAACATAAAATAAAGAATATAAATACAATAAAACATTTAATTCTGCATGTAAGAATAGTGGACATACGAGTTTTTGTTTCTTATCAGTTTGGAGATGCAAGGTTCTATCAGCAGGCCCACAATATTCGAATTTTAAGTCAAGTTTGCGTTTTCCATGGACCACAACGACATTTTCATGGTTAATCAGAAAATCCTTGTTCCATGTATTCCTGATAGCCATCATCAATGAGCTTTGTGAAGAGTCTGCCTCTCTTTTGGATCAGTCACACCTCTTTCATAAGGCCGCCTACATTCTGAAGTTAAGCGGTGTGGGCGTGATCGAAGCGAGTAGGGGAGAATACGCGTTACTCAAAAGCGCTTATCGCGTAAAAAAGGACTTGCGCGCTAATGGGAGAATAGACCTCATAGTGATTGCAAAGAGGTCTACACTGTCCCCAGACAATGTCGACATCCTTATCTTTTTGAAAAAGAATTTAAAATTATAAGTAGAGGTGTGCTTTGCTTTCTTTCTTTTCTCCTTTTTTGATGATGTGGACATTGGCTAGTTTTTAAATCACTGTCCATGTTTAAAGAGACTGTATCATGAAGTATCATGGCTTGGTGCGCTTAAAGTTATTTTTCATTCATGTTTAAAACGAGGTATCATGCCTCAAATTGCATTTTAATTTGTTTTTATGAAAAGTTTATATTTTTTATTTAATGGGCAGAAGTGTTTCACAAAATAAATGTAGGACAAATTTATTTTTGTCTTGTCTTTTTTTTTTTTTGTTGATCCGAAAAGCGATCAGATCCGTGACACGATGTGAATCGTGAGGTTTTTGGTCCGTTGCACCCTAACTTGTATGTATTGAAAGAAGGATCAGCATAATAGGTCTCCTTTAAGACCAGATATGACAATGTCCCACAGTGTCTGTCCATCAGTGGTATGAACAATGCTGTATAATGTGTATGACATTCATTGATGTAGTTAGATCCACCTGAGCCATTTCACCAGTTTGCTGTTAATGTTTGTTGAAGTTAGCAGAGTAGTAGTTCTGATTTCCTCACTTAGATCCCAGTGTTTATTGAAAATAATGTGATCTCATTACTGTCTATGAACCTGAGGCCATATAGTTATGTTGAAGCGTATATATGCACAGTGTTCAAGTTGTTGTTCTTCTGAATAAAATATCCATTGCATACAATAATATTTTTTGTTTGTTGTGGATTTTACTGCTGATCATTAAACTGTCTGTTCATCACATGTCCCACAGTGTCTGTCCATCACACACATTTAATCCATTTTGCCAGCTTTATGGTAGACTTCCTGGAAAAATGTTTTCCATAGAGCTTTAGCACTACTAAGTTATAGTAACCTGAATGAAGTTTCTTCTTTTTTCTGCACAGTAGACAGTCGGAACATAAAATGAAATGATGCAGCTGCTTGCAAATGACAAAATTATGGAGTTGTCAATGCCAACTACACAATATTGAGAAAAACCCTTTCAATTGATTATCTCCCATAGAATTGCCCATACCCTAAACAAACCTAAAAAGTTGGTTGTCTTTCTCTGTGTGAACATTCGGCTTTGTGTTTCAGTGATGACTAATGTGGCAGAAATATCAATTTTAAGCCTATTTTCAATAAGCATGAAGAGTAAATTGATAGTTCCAGGGAAAAGATTATTGCCACACCTCTTGTTCTCAGTTGCATAGGTTATGTACTTTGGGGGGAAAAAAAAAAAAAGTTCAAAAAAAGTTTTTGGAATATAGAAAGATTTATTTTTCTCTGCGGGTGTTACACAGATGACCAGCTTTGTGAACAAGCTCCTTTGCATTTTCATGTTGACCCTAAAAGAGCGTTTTGACATTTAAACGCAATAGGCTGGGGGTGCTGGGTTGCTTATTGCATTTGAATATTGTCCACTGTATTGCGGAGCATGACTTTTAAAATTAAATGTCAAGCAGCTTTCAATATCAATTGAATATAGTCATCGATTTCCCATATGCGTTTGTAAAAATGAAAGTGATAATTGGATTAATGTATTTTCAATTTAATATTGTTTCAAATAACTCATTCATAATTAGAAAATTATAATGCAATAGTGGGATGACATTTTCATTTGAATATTGTCCATTATGGGCTTCCATATCGGACAATTTTCTCCTTAGGCAGCTGTCAAACCAGGCATTTTGGGTTTCTTACGATGGTAAAAAGATGTAACATGTAACAGACACTTGATATGCTGACCATGTTAAAGGCAAGTTTTTTTTTTTTTTTATTCCATTTCCAAAACCATAATAACCTTTTCAATGTATTCCTAAACTAATTTAAAAAAAGATCTGAGACAGTTGTGAAATTAGTGTCTTTTTCATTGGTGATCAATCTTACAAAATAATTACAATTTACAACACAAGAATATTACAGAAGGCACTTTATCAAACAAACCTACGCATTTGTATTCTCATGCCTTTTGCAGCAATATTCATTTGATATTCATTGACGTTCCTGATAACCGGGTAAACTTCCAAGCACTTATCTTATTAGAAGGTCATTAATAGCCTCGGTCACGTTAACTTTTCTGCTTGCACTTAAATGTTGACAGAGTCACATTTCTATCTTCCCTTTAGTAAGTGTAAAAAGTGTAAAAAGTAAAAAGCACGCATTTAGGGAGACAAAATGTCGATGCCAAAATAACACTGCATGCAACACATCAGTGAATGGAACTGGCACCGTTATGCTTTTTGTTTATAACTCAGGCAAGGCTGAAGTTTCCTGGTTCCCTGGCTTGGGATCGGTCAATTTTGATGCCGGAATTCTCACGCTTTTCTTCACTCGGGTTGGAAGAAGTGGAATTGCATAAAAATGTTTCAAATGGTCTTATTTCATTTAAAAATTTTGAATGATCATGAAACACACGCATTTCGTTGATTGAATAATTACTGACTACAGCACTGGAATGTTAATGAAGCACAAATTCTCACGGCGAATGCGTGAGTTGGCAGCTCTTTAAGTTAATCGATTTTATCATAACAGCCTAACATGTTACTGGAATGAGATGAGCTAATGGATTGCTAACGTCACAGAGTTTTTACTTTTATTGAGTTCAACCGTCGTGTCAAAGAGCATCTCGTAGGCGGATTGAGGGGCGGTGCCCCCTACAGGCTTCATGCTGTCAGCGCTCGTATGGGGGCTGCGCCACCCCCCCCCCCCCCCCCTTCCAAAATTCCTGGATCTGCCCCTGCATCTTTCCCATCTGCATGAGAGTTGAGGAGGCGTGGAACTGGTAAGAGCCGTCAATTTTCCAACGTCATACAGGCAACACTGTTGGGTCTTGACAAGAGTTATGGGAAATGAGGTCCAGAAGCGCACCTGCAATTACAGCTTACTGCCAAAGATGTCAATATAAAAAAACCAATTCAAATATTATCCATTACCACTTAAACTGGCATCAGGTGTGTAACATGATTGGCTATAAGAGGGATGTCTTCGAGAGGCTAAGTCTCAGAACTCAAGGTGGCCAGAGGGTCTCCAACCTATGAAGGCTTGCGCAAAAAATTGTGGAATACTTTAAAAACAATGTTCCTCAACGTCATATTGCAAAGATTTTGAAGGTCTCTTCATTGACAGTGCATAACATCATCAAAAGATTCGGAGAAACTAAAAAAAACTCTGCGTAAAGAACAAGGCCGAAGACCTTTATTGGATGCCTTCGGACCCTCAGATGCTTCACTCACAGGCATGATTCTGTCATTCACATTACTAAATGGGCCCAGGAATACTTTAACAAACCACTGTCTGAAAACACAGTGCACCAGGCCATCCACAGATGCCACTTAAAACTCTATCATGCAAAAAGGAAGCCATTGTTGAGCTGGATCCAGAAAATGGACTGTAGCAAAATGGCGAAGTATCCTGTGGTCAGACGAGTCCTAATTTGACATTTGTGTTGGAAATCATGGGCGTTGCACATGGTGTGGGACACTTGCATGGTTAAAAAAAGCATGAATGCTGAAAGGTTTTCTATTGGTTTTAGAGCCACATATGCTCCCTTCCAGACATCTATTCCAAGGAAGGCCTTGTGTATTTCAGCAGGTAATGCAAAACCACATAGTGCAGCTATTACAACAGCATGGTTTCGTAGTAGAGGAGTCTGTATGCTCAACTGGCCTTCCTGCAGTCCTCATCTTTCACCGATTGAGAACATTTGGCGCATTATTAAACGAAATGTCTGTCAAAGGAGACCCAAAAGTCTCCAGCAGCTGGAAGCCTGTATTAAACAAGAGTGGGATCAAATTCCAATGGCTAAACTCAAGAAACTTGTCTCCTCAATGCCCAGACGCCTCCACTCTGTGTTAAAAAGAAGAGGGGATGTTACACCATGGTAAACAGGCCCCCGTCCCAACTTTTTTTGAGACCTGTAGCAGCAATTAAATTTGAAATTAGCTCATTTTGTGGATAAAATTGTAAAATTTCTCAGTTTCAACATTTACTATGTTATCTCTGTTCTCTTGTGAATAAAATACTGGCTGGTGTGATTTGAAAGTCATTGTGTTTTGATTTTATTCA
Organism: Gymnothorax reevesii; assembly: GCA_029721435.1. Classification (NCBI taxonomy): domain Eukaryota; kingdom Metazoa; phylum Chordata; class Actinopteri; order Anguilliformes; family Muraenidae; genus Gymnothorax; species Gymnothorax reevesii. The sequence continues at coordinate 53,931,317 of CM056574.1, forward strand.
CAATTTACACTTTGTCCAAACTATTTCAGAATTGAGTTTGTATATATATAAAATCGGTGGCGACTGGCAATAGGGGAAGCTCAAATCCATCCCTTTAAAATAATGACTGGTCATGAGCTGCTTTCAATCATTCATTTAAATTACCATTACAGAAACTCTGAAAACTCAACATAATTAAGTGTGGTCAGTTTTCATTAAAAACGCATACTTGTCAACTCTCACGCATTCGGTGTGAGGTTATGAGGCTTATTTATGTTCCCCTGCTGTAGTCACCAATTATTCAATCAGTGCATGTGCAAGAGATTCTCTGGCGGAATTGAAGTCCTTGTACATGGAGGTTTATCAGTTTTACATGCGTTACGGTGATTATGACTCTGGACTTCTCACGCTTCTTTACTCAGGGGTTGGAATAATGGAATTGCATAAACACGTTTTAAATTTTTTTATTTCATCTTAACAATTTAAACGATAATGAAGCGCATGTGTTGTAATATATTTATTTATTACTGACTTAAAACGTACCAGACATGCTCCACTACCTCAGAAGTGGAACTACAGTGTGACTGTAGTGAAGGTGGAGGTGAACGAAGGGAGGGCTGTGATTAGTCTGAGATGGTAGCAGGATAACAGCTGAACAACAACTGGAGAGCACGGGTGGCTAATTTGCTGTTTCAACGTAGCAGTACTGTATATCAAAGGGAAATGTGTGATGTGTGAAATGAGAGCATTTTATTTATTTTATGTCCCATATTCAATTTTTGTGCTTCTGCCACAAACAGTGGAAGGGAGGCATACAGTTTTCCATTTGCCCATCCACGTGCGAGTTGATCACATATTTTATTCGCTTAATATCTACAGATGGAATGGAGGGATTTTCACCTAGTTCACACTAATTTTCCTATGAGGCTAAAGGTTTGGAGGTCATTGCGTCAGTGATCAAGGTCCGATAAGGTGAATTGTATGTAGAGGCCAAAGCTGAACTTGTCAGATGTGTGAAGCTGTTGTAGGCAGTGGCATAGCAATCAGTCCTTTGCATTGAGTTGTACCTTGTTTCCTCTAGTAACCAGTTAATATTGAAAGTGGAAGTGGATGGTAGTAAAGGCAATGTGGTAAGTCTGAACCCTGTTTACATGGCTTTTCCTTTGTCTGTTCCTCAGGGCTTCAATTTGAGTTCATTAACCCCATCTTTGAGTTCTCCAAGGGAATGAATGATCTACACCTGGATGAGGCGGAATACGCGCTGCTCATTGCCATCAACATTTTCTCTGCAGGTTGGGGCCATTCTGGATTCTCCTTTTCTTAATAATGTAGAGCTGCTTTATTTATGAAGTTGACCATATATATTTTTGTTTTTATTACCTGACTGAATTTGGTTTGTTTCTCAATTTTGATTACACATGCACAATTTTAGGCACAATGAGATTGGATCACTTAGTCAACTGTATTAGGGATGCAAAAGGAAAGTCTTAATTAGAGGCTCCTCAGTCAATGAGCTAATTTTATTGCTTGTAATTTTTTCTGTACTCTGTTTCACGTAGTGATTTATCAAACCAAGGTAGGTGTTTTGCTTATTAAAAAAAGAAAAAATAAGAATATAAGTCCCTGCAGCATCCTGTGGAAATTGATTGCCAGACATTAATATACTAGCGAGAGTCAATTAGTAATTTATTAAATTTGCCAGGATGAACAGGTTATTTAACCATTAATGAAATCACTTTCATGGCCTGGGTCCAATCCACTAATTGTAATGCCTAACCCCACTTCCTCTGGCCACTTCTACTTGGGGGAATCCCTTTACAATGCAGAATTTGTGCATTGGCTGCTTGGAGGGTCAGTTAATCCATGAGACATACAATAGAAGAATGCAATATTTTCCCTTCAACCCCACATTTAGCTGAAGGGAACAAGTCTAAAACACTGCAGACTTGCAGCAACAAAGTTGCCCACAAGGCTGTACATAAACCCCAGGTTTTCAGATGAAATAGTTGCCGCTGCTCTTTTCTGACTCTCACCACTGTGGGCTTTGGAAAATACTATGGGGACAATGGAAGCAGCAGTCTTTCAGAGCACAAGCTTATTTCAAATACTTTGCACAACTTAAATATTGAATAAGCAAGGCCATGATTTTGACCAAGTTGGATGCATCCACTTAAGAATTTGGCTCCAAAGATCTAAGATAAAATTAATCTAAATATTTGAAGTGCTTTCACTGTTACAGCTGATTTAAGCAGCAAATGAGCTAAAAAGCCATGTGAATGTAATTGTGCTTGTTAGCTTGCAGTTATCATTTAGTATTGTCAAGTGAGAGACAGCTTACACACAAAATCAATGGTAAATATAAGAATGCTAAATATAAGTCTGGCTATTGTGACTTAGATTTTTGTGATTTTTTTTACAATGCTTTGAATTATGAGAATGCGACCAAACAATAAAAAAAACTGAGGGTTACCATTTTTCCATCCTTCCAAAAGGTTTAGCCTGCGAGCGGCGGAGGACTGCTCTGGCAATCACTTGACAGTGACGTTGAATGACCGTAGCTGCACAGAAATCTGTATAGGCTAATAGGCTCGATTTGGGTTAAATTCCCACTCGTTTTTGAACTGTTTTGTTGGCTTAAATTGGCAAATATACCAGCTCGCTCTCCTCCTCCCTTCCTTTGGTCGTCTAGCAACAGAAGATTCATTTATGCCCTGTTTTTTTCAAAGTTTGCATGAATAAAATGCAAGTTATTTTTCTTCTTACTCCTGGATTAGCAAAGCTTAGGAAGGAGTGTTATGATGAGACTGGAGCTTCACTCACTAATCAATCAATCAATCAGTCAGTCAATCAATTTACTGTTGGCGTGACCACGGGCGGTAAGATAAATATGATTGTGGCATGGATGACTGGTCTGTAATTTACAAACAGCTTATCCAGGAGTTTCCAATAGTGTCAAATTGATTTATTATACTCAGCAGATATTTACATTATCCCAGTATTACTGTTACCATTTTGAGGATGTCACTCATTCTATAGTTCTGGAATCTGGGAAGTTTGCCACAGATTTGATGATTACATACTGCTAGCATGTGTAGTGAACTAATAGCATATGTGGTTAGTCAATTACTATGCATGTGGAATAATTGACCCATGTTTTTCTTTCTTGTTTCTTCTCTCAGGAAAACAATGTTTGCTTGCCTCTCTGCATTCACTGATTCCTGTGGTTGTGTTTCCCTATTGAAGCGCTATATAAAAGAGTGAACTGCCTCCTGTCTACTTCTTTCTGGTGCGCTTTGCAGTGGATGGACATTTTGGTTCACCCCTAAATTCCCAGAGTAGACTTCATTCTAAACACATTTCACCGTCAGCTGTGCCACATTTACTTATCTGCGCAGTATCAACAGTTGTTTTTGTAGCGTTTTAAAAACACAACAATGATGGCATTGTATTTTATCAAATTATTTGTTGTATTGGTGGATACGATTTTTCACATGTTCAAATTGCTGGTGTGTTCAGCTGTTAGGTGTCTGAATGCTTATGGGAAACCAGACACTTTAGGTCTTAAGCGAGAGCTTTTTTTTCCTCCCTCGAGAAAGTGGCCTGGTAAATTGCGGTGGCGCAAATTATTTTTTAATTAGACTGTGGCCCATAAGTGCTGGATGTGGACTGTGACACTTTTTTTCATTTTGGCTCGGTGCTTCAAGTACAGAATTTCAACTTTTCAGGTTTTGTACAAAATATTGTTGTCAATGAGATTGCTACTGTTTTTACTCCTAGCCCCTCGAGGTTATGGGCTTGGAAGGAATTAGACAAACTAACAATCATAAATTAGTGCAAATCCTTCTTTGTCAATGACTACCTGAGGTCTGGAACTCTGACATCACCAGATGTTGGTTACTTCCCTGGTGATGCTCTGCTGAGCTTTCATCACAGTTGGTCTTCATTTCCTACTTGGTCTTGGAGCTTTTTCCCTCAAATTTTACCTACAGCAAGAAAAACGCTAAATTGGATTTGGGTCAGGTGATTAATTTGGTCACTCTAGAAGATTGTAAATCTTTGACCGGAAGCATACTGTAAAAGCAAGCCAATACTTGGAGACAATCTCCATCTGCACTGCAAAGCACCTTCCAAAGAGATTAAGTATTTGGCTGAATCTGAGCAGATAAGATGCTCTTTTACCATTCAGAAAATCATACTACCGCTGTTATCAGCTGTCATATCAGTGAATGCAAGGTAAAACACACTCTTGGCAGCTATGCATGTCCACACTAACGCTGCCACAGTAATACTTTACAGATGAGGGGATATACTTTGGACCATGAGGGGTTCCTTCCCATTGCCGTAGTCCTCTCTTGCCATCATTTTGGCTCAAGCTGCGCTTTTTCTCGTATGACAATACAAAGTTGTTTCAGAACTGTAAAGGCTTTTTAGATGTTATGTTTGCATTTTGTGAACCCTCTGTACTGAATTTGGTGTCTTCTCTGGATTGCTGGCTTTTGCATGGTCACAACTTCCTTGGAGAGAGTGTTCATAAGCAGGCCAACTGTTTAAACTGCATTTTCTTCACCAGGGAAATTCTTATCATGGTTTTCTGGGCTTTTGGTGCTTCTGAGCTCACCTGTGCATTTCTGTCTTTTGAAGAATGTACCACGTGCTTGATTTGAGCTAGGGCTGCGCAATTAATTGATCGCAATTATTTGAAGCATATGAAGAATAACTTCTGCCATGTTGTGAACAAGTGAGCTTGCTACTTTTCTTTTCCAAAAATTGTACCTGATACCATCTGTCTTGAACAAATGGCTGCCTAGTGTCAGAGGCAATGTGGAATTCTGTCGTAAAAAACCAAGTCTTGGTGAACGGAGCTACATTAAGGTCTGCAGAATCATCGCCTTTTGGATAATTACTCTGACCCTTTTCCCATTCATTATGCTCATTAAGCAAACAATGAGTTGATTTGCTCAATTACTAAATTGAGTTTGTCGAATGTCCAATTTATTTTGATAGCCTCTTTGTTGCAATGTTAAATTTAAATGGTCGTGAAACAATACAGATTTGAGTGATTGTGTTTCTAGGTTTTTGATGGGCCAACTTTTGGCCATTTTGAGTGATTGCTAAAACAGTTCCTCACGTTCAATATGCTTAACAGAATTTTTTCCACCGTCACTCTCTTTAGATGCTTAAACATAAGTCAAGGGCTATGAGTCACCTCATTGGTAATTAATCTTCTAGAGTTAAAAATGCTACCATGGAAGATGGATTTCAGATAAAGAGAATTTTTTTTCCTTATTATTCTGCCAATTGGCATTCTTTCTGTCTAACATGGTACCCTGGTTGTCTATATCTCTCTCATTATCTCTTAATCTTGCACCATTCACTCAATTTCGATGTAAATGCACTCAAATTTATTCTGAGGTCTGTACTTCAAGCAGTATTACTTAATTTTAACAGTATGCTGTGGCAGTCAAAATAATAACTTTATGTCCAAATATTTTTGGACCTGAATGTAATTTGCACCAGCCGTCTTTAGTTGATTGTATTTTGCTTTTATGGAAATCTTCTGTGTTTTGTTAGATATTTCTGTTTTCACGACTGCAGTTCATGCTTTGTTTGGTACTAATGGCAGTATTTATTGTAACTGTCGTATTTTTCGGTTAGCTAAAATGCTTGTGGGCAAACAAAATATCTACTTTACAATGTTGTGTGTCCATATTTAAAATTCATGCATTGATGCTTTTTCCCCCCAGACCGTCCCAATGTGCAAGATCACGATTTGGTGGAAAGGCTGCAGCAACCATATGTGGATGCACTGAATTCTTATATCAGGATAAAAAGACCAAATGTAAGTGCTGTGGATTTGCACATAATTTATCTGAGCTGTAAAAGAAATGATGGCAAAATTGCATAATAATAATTATAATAATGACGTGCTCTGAGCACTTATTTGCATGGTGGCTCCGTAGGTTGTACTGCTGCCTATGGCTGAAGGCCATATCAGCTATTGTCATTGGTTTGCGTCTGTCGTCTGTAAACTTTGGTCTTCTCCGAAACTGCTGGACAGATTTGTTCTGAAATTTTTTGTGGATGTTCCATTTCGGTATGGGTCGAAAGTTTGTTCAAGGCTTTTGAAAATTTTTTAAATTGAATTTTTGAGAAATTTGTTTCAGTGGAGCCCTATGGGAGGGAAATTTTTTATTTGCTATATCTTTGAAACGGTAAGAGATAAGGTCATACTATAAGCCTTATATAGAAAGTCATATTTTGGGCTTCAATTTGGCACCCTCACTTTTGAGCTCAGGTGACTTTGAAAGGTCAAATTCAAGGTTATGGGAATTTAAATTGCTTATATCTCCAAAACTACTGGATTGATTGTTCTGAAATAATGCATAGGGGGGTGCTAGTGAGATGATTGAAGTGTCGACTGGTTCTTTCAAGTTCCTGCTGGAACACTGTTTTATTGTTTATTAACTGCGTTTTAGATTATCAAAGTCTTTTAATTTTTACTATTAAACCTTTACTATTTGCTTTACGTTCACGCCACTAAAAGTGTAATGTCAATATGCCAAGTAAAGCTGCACGAGGCGGAAAGGGAGCTGCTCCCCCACCAGCAAGTGCTATTGATAGCAATGACCAAGCTAGCATGGATCCTTTAGATATGTCCTCAGTTTAAGAGGAAGACGAACTTCCACTCGTAGCAAAAAATGTCTAACACGTTCTTGCAGTCTTTTAACAAACGGTTCGACAAGTTAGAGCTGACTTTCCAAAATCTTATGTCCGCTCAGCAGATGTTCACTGAGAGGGTAGCTATCCAGCACCGAAAATCAAGTGGCGAGCAATGAGCAGCAGATTCATGCGGTTGAAGCTTATGTTTCTGAGCTGCGAGAATAGACTGCAGACTAAGTATTTGGATCTCGGGGGAAGATCAAGGCACAACAACATAAAGATTGTCTGGGTTCCGGAAGGTGAGGAGAAGGGGAGACCAGCAGAATTCATATCCACGTTGATTTCCAGGCTGGGGCAGCAGTCTAAGCAAGGTTGCCCAGACTTCCCTCTCCCAGGACACTTCCTCCAGCTCTTCCAGGGGTATCCCGAGGCGTTCCCAGGCCAGCCGATCGACATAGTCCCTCCAGCTTGTCCTGGGTCTTCCCCGGGGCCTCCTCCCGGTGGGGCATGCCCGGAACACCTTCCCAGGGAGGTGTCCAGGAGGCATTTGATATAGATGCCCGCAGGGCCGCTGACAGCCTTGGCCGGGCCCGGGACAAAATACTCTGAATGGGCCCCGCCCCCACCTACTCACCCCAACCTCCGGTCCATAGACTGTACATAAAGATGGACGAAGCAACCGTGACGTCACATATTAGTTTCAGCATACCATAAAGGAAGCCTTGATTTTGGCAATTTTAATTGCGTCATGTTGTAATTTTCAAACCGGATGTGATTTCTATTGGACGAGATCCGGGGAGGGACGTGAGAGGTGGATCTGACCGTATCGGACAAGGACCAGAGGATAGCCATGCCTCTAGAGAATATTCTGACTTTACTTTACAAAAATGAACATTATGATATATCAAAGGAGACTTGAAACTTGCTATAGCTACCATAAGATAATGTGAAAAATTATTATTTAAATGAAAAATCAAGTGGGAGAGTAGGGTCATTTTCTCATTGTCTTCTATAGCATTGAACTTCTTTCAGCAACCACCGACGTCGCCATCTGCTGGCCATTAAATAGAATGCCATTTTACGGTACTTCCGTATGGGCCTTTTTCAGACCGGAGTGCTACGTCCATCTTTTTACACAGTATATGCTCCGGTCCCATCAGCGCGATAAGGAACGGAACATTTTAAACATGAAATGGCTTGTTGTCCCGTGTGGCTGATGCGCTCATGACTTAAATTTAACTAGTTTAGTAAGACTATTCGGCAGAATTACGGGCAGTTTAAATTTCCGCGGCGTTATTATTCAGTATATCGAACTTGAAATGCTCACGAAACTGCAGATTTGCGAGTATTTGCTTACTGGAGGCCTGAGTCGTGCGGTGAGGCGAGACTCAGACTTTTATCACAGGATTTTGTGAACCTGTTCCCATGTAGGCCTACTATTAATGATTGACAATCAAAACAATTAAGACCAAGCCTATAGGAAGCCTGATACTGATAGAGGAGATAATGACTTCATTCACGTATACGCTGCAATTTGTGACTGCAAGGATGGAAATCTGAATAATCAATTAGGAAAAATTCTCGGCTCTCGGTAATTCTGTATATCCTTTAAACATTTAATTAATTGGTAATCGAGCAAAGGGGAGGTTTCTGCCTCACCAAACTAACCTCTACCGCACGTCACTGAATCATAGGGCCCTATTTTGGTGCATAAAAACCTATTTACAGTAAAATAAATAAACACGTGACGCTTAGCCTGGCGGGGGGGGCAAGAAAAGCTGGACCGGGTGACTTGACGGGGCTGGAAAACGGTGGCTGCTCTGTCTTACCTGGCTCTGCCCTGCCTTTACTCGTACCTGCATCATCAGAAGAACCTTTTTAAAATATTTATTAAGTGAATCCCTCAGGCTCCTGGTTTCTTCTTCTCTTTTTCTTTGCTTTTTTGTGCCCCTGACTCTCACTGACACACGTCGGCAGACTAAAGCGCAAATCAAATGACGTCGCATTTTTGATCACAGGCCAAACCATTTTTGTGTTGGGAGTGGCAGGGGGTTCTTGATCCCTATTTCAAGGACAATAAAGGTAAAAACAATCAGAAATCATTTCTTTAATGCAAATAATATACATTTCTTCCACAAATAGGAATATTTTAATATCCCCCCCCTGTCGGCGGGCCTGGATTCCCGAGCCACCTCAGTTGGCTCCCCTTGACGTGGAGGAGCAGCGGCTCTACTCTGAGCCCCTCCCGGGTGACCAAGCTCCTCGCCCTATCTCTGAGGGAGATATTAAAAAAAAAAAAAAAAACCCCACAGCCAGTGTCGCGCCACATCAAGAATAGGCTGCAGAGGACTTGAGAAGAGCGCTGCTCATCTTCTCCATGTGCAAATGTCGTGCAGCTGAAAACAAAAACTGTTAATGGCTTGTTATTTTAGCCTATATTGTTGCGTGTTGTTGTACATTATATTGTTGGTTGATGTTCTGTCGGCTTTTCACAACCTGATCACGCATCCTCGCGTCTAAAGAGGAGGAAGAAAACTTTTTTTTTTCACCAATTTTAGTGAATAATTGTGAGTCCCCCTCTACATTTTAACTTTGTGGAGAAAAGGTGAAGTTTTTTCCTCTCACTTCAGCTTACTTTGGCTTGTTTTTGAGTTGTTTTCTCTCGCCAATTCCAGATTACTTTTACTATGAGACGCATAATGAAATTCAGACGCAGCTCCCGTTGCGAGAGGGGGATGCAGTTTGCACTTTAAGTAAAAAAAAAATGTACAAAAGTGAGCAATAGTTAAAACAGTGATTAAAAAAGAAGGTTAAACCTTTTTCAGCTTTCACTTGTACGCTTTCTTATCTGTCAAAATGATGGAGATTTTATTTTCAACTCATTTTACTTTCTGTGGTTATACAGGGCAACTGCGATAGAAAAAGCTCATAAATCTCCGAACGTGTAACAGGGTACACGTCAATTAGTAGTACAGTGTACACGTGTTGAAAAAATTGTAAACGTTGACACCCCTTGTAGGTTTATCATTGAAATGTCTTCGTTTTGATATTTCTAGGAGGTGTCATGAAACGTCATTGTGGTCATAAATACATTTTGATATACCATGTTGATTACCGATCTCTATAAATTTTTAGAACAAAGGGATAATTTTATTTTGGCATGTGAACTTGCCGACAGTGGCGTAGCCAGCGGGGGTGCGGAGACACGTCCCTTTTTGACTGCAATCAGTAGTTCTCAATCATTTTCATTTATTGACGCGTTTTCCAATTATCGTAATTGGCAACTGAAGACACGGTTTTTCTCCGTATGCGATCTAACAGCGATTAAATCATGGGCTAAATTCAGTCCAGTTGAGGAACACGAACAGAGAATTGGGTTGCACAAAACTTCCATTTAGAACAATCATTAGTCCTGACTTATTGCTGAATTATTAATGAGATTCTCGCGCGGAATTCAAATCCTTGTGCAATGAAGTTTCAGTTTCGCTTGCGTAAAGGTGGACCTCACCACAAGTAACATGGAAAGCGACTCCGGACTTCTCGTGCCTCTCTACACTCAGGCTTTGGAAACAATGCATGTGTTTCATGATCGTTTAAATTGTTTAAATGAAATAAGACCATTTGAAACTATTTATGCAATTCCATTGCTTTCAATCCTTCAGTAAAGACAAGCGTGTCACTAGTGGGGAATACCGTAATGCACGTGAAACTGATTAACTTAATGCACAATGACTTAACTTCCGCAGTGAATTTCTTCAGTGTGCGTTGAGTGAATGATTGCTGACTATGGCACAAGAACGCGAATGCCATCAAGAGGCGAGAGACTCAAGCCGAATGCGTGAGACTTGGCATCTCTGCATTGCTTGAGGTTGAAGCATATGGAAGCATATAGTTAACAAAATTAAATTAATTAAATTAAATTTCTGCATGTCAGAAATGCATTTTCATTTTCAAGATACAAGCGTATTATCTGTATCATAATGAAAATGCAAATGTAATCCTCCACTTTGCATTTTCAAGTCCATGTGTGCAATTTTTATAACAATTGGAAAATGAAAATACTGTAGTGAATGCAGTTTACTGGCCGTGTAGACGGTTGTGCCCCACCTACTGACTTGATTGTAGCAGGCTGCAGGTGTGACCTGTTAGTAGTGATCATCCTGGAGAGAGTGGGATAAAGACACTCAGAATTTGGCCGCGAGCGTACTCCTCGGGGCGATTGATTTGTGCAGCCAGACGGAGCACTTGGCTGCACTGTGGACTATTTGTGGACATTTGGTCAGTTTTAAATACTTTGTGTTGCAGTCGGGCAATGGACTAACCCAGTACTCTTTCAAGGCCGGTTATAGGACTCTGTTTTTCCATTTACCATTTCTGTTTTACCATTTCCTGGCCAATGCCAATTAGTGTTCATGATGTCTGGAGTTTTTTGGGGTTAGCCTCATATTATAGACGTTTTGTGGCCAATTTTGCATCCATCGCACAACCTCTTCATAAGTTGACAGAAAAAAAGACCCCTTTCCATTGAACGAACGAATGCCAGCAGGCTTTTGAGATTTTGAAACATAAATTAACCACGGCTCCAGTCCTGGTATATCCAGATATAGCTAAGCAGTTTATCTTGGATACGGATGCTTCTGACTATGGTATTGGGGCAGTGTTCTCGCAAATGCATGATGGCCAGGAGCGAGTTGTTGCTTACGGCTCTCGGGCTTTGTCTAAGGCTGAGCGTAATTACGCTACCACCAGAAAAGAATTATTAGCTGTTGTACACTTTGCTAGACATTTTCGTCACTATTTGTTGGGGCATGAATTTCTACTGCGGACAGACCATAGTTCACTTCAGTGGTTGCATAATTTTAAAGAGCCTGAGGGTCAGGTTGCCCGATGGCTAGAGCAGTTGTCATTTCGTTATACTATTCAGCATAGACCGGGGAAACGGCACAGTAATGCTGACGCACTATCTCGTTTGGGGCAGTGCGAAGTGGGTGAGGTCAGCGTGAGTGACCTTGAACCTGATTTGGACTTATCAACTAGACAGCGAAATGATCCAGTTTTGCATCAGGTGGTTTCTAGTGTGGAAAAGGGGGGTACCTGTGCGCCAAGAGAATGGGTTGCTTGCCCCCAGTTGAAGGTTTATATGGCCCTTTGGGATAGGCTTCGGTTATGTGGGGGTGTACTGGTACTTGTCGAGGAGGGTAATGCTAGTCGTGCTGTTATACCAGAATCTATAGTCTCTGTAGTATTGCGAAGTTTGTAAAACGACAAAACTGGGGGTCATCTGGGGATTGAGAAGTTAATGGATAGAGTGCGGACGCGCTTTTTCTGGCCTGGGTGGAGTGAGGGGGTAAAAATGTGGTGTAAAACTTGTCCTGATTGCGCTTCAAGTAAAATTAATGGACCAGCGCCTAGGGCACCGTTGCAGACCTCTCAGACCTCCAGACCATTTGAAAGGATAGCTATGGATATATTGGGTTCTCTGCCACGGTCAGATAAAGGCTTTCCCTTTGCCCAATCAGGAGGCTAAAACTGTTGCCGAGGTATTTGTCACAGAGTTTGTGTTGAGGTACGGGGTACCACGTACCTTACACACTGATCAAGGGAGGAACTTTGAATCCCAATTGTTCCAGCAGATGTGTTCTCTACTTGATATACATAAAACAAGGACTAGCCCATATCATCCTAGCTCAGATGGGCTTGTAGAAAGGTTTAATCGTACCTTGACCACAATGTTGTTGAATTTTGTAAATTCAAACCAGTCTGATTGGGATGTGATTTTGCCATATGTGATGATGGCTTATCGTAGTAGTATACAGTCTAGTACCAAATTCACACCATATGAAGCTGTTTTTGGGCGCCAGATTGTGTTGCCAGTCGACTTATTGTGGGATCGAGGCGATGAGTGCTATGAGGGGTTGAATGAGTATGTTCACTGTATGAAGCAGAAATTGTGTTCAGTGGCAGGAGCCATACAGAAGCATCAACAAGCTGCATCGGAAAGTCAGAAGGGATTTTATGATTTAAAAGTTTCGTACCAGTATTATGAGCCCGGGGAGAAAGTGTGGGTGCGGGATCAGAGGAGGAGGAGAGGACAATGTCCAAAGTTTAAGAAAAAGTTTAGTGGTCCTTATCCAGTCGTGGAGAGACTTTCTGATGTTTTATATCGGCTTAGGGGGAGTACTGGGGAATCAGTTGTGCATTTTAATCGACTGAAGCCCTGTTATGATAACAAGAGTCTAGTCCCGCTTCAGGCGAATGTCCGGGAGGGAGAGATGCGGTCTGCCGGATGTCCACCCCAAGGGAGTGAACAGCGATGGCAGGGAAGATCGGTAGTGCCTTCCCCACTGCCACCTGTTTTGGCTCAGCAGACACCTCCAGACTCTTTGGGGGATCCTGATGTGGGGAGAGACCAGTCAGCTGAAGGGGCCAGTCTGTCGGGAACGATTCATACGGGGGAAGATCGTCTGGTGCCTTCATCAGCAGTGCAGGGGGGAGGGCAATATCAGCCCAGACCCCTGTATGATTTCGTTTCTGGAAGTAATCAACAGACCCAGTCGGCGTGGGAGGTTGAAGGTTCGAAGTCACCCGTGCAGGTTTTAACTCCTCCAGTTATGGAACTGCCTCCATTACAACAACAGCAGGGGGCTGAGCCGGTGGCATTGGTTGGGGGGCCTGAGTCGTCTGCACAGTGCCCTGCTCTTCCAGCTGTGGGTCTTCCGCCAGGGCGACAGCAGGGGGCGGAGCCGGTGTCGGTGACTGAGGGACTTGGATACTCCCGTCCCCAGAGGCAGCGGAGACCTCCAAATTGGTTTAAAGATTTCAATGTGGATGTACAAAATGTCGGACGCGAGGACGCTATCCTCTTTAAAGGGGGGGGTAGTGTAGTGAATGCAGTTTACTGGCCGTGTAGACGGTTGTGCCCCACCTACTGACTTGATTGTAGCAGGCTGCAGGTGTGACCTGTTAGTAGTGATCATCCTGGAGAGATTGGGATAAAGACGCTCAGAATTTGGCCGCGAGCGTACTCCTCGGGGCGATTGATTTGTGCAGCCAGACGGAGCACTTGGCTGCACTGTGGACTATTTGTGGACATTTGGTCAGTTTTAAATACTTCGTGTTGCAGTCGGGCAATGGACTAACCCAGTACTCTTTCAAGGCCGGTTATAGGACTCTGTTTTACCATTTAGCCCAGCCTAATGCTAGCTTTGGGATTTCGTTATTTATTGCTGTTTTAGCCTATTGTGTGTGTGTGTGCGCGTGTGAGAGGGGGGTAAATGAGTTGGCCCCTGGCCGGGGTTAATGGCCAGTCCCTCCCCCTAGTTTAAATCGGCCATAGAGAGGGCTTGACTTGGGGTTTGTGTGAGTGCAGGGTGGTTGTGAGTGGGAGGGAGGGTTGTATTGTTTTGTGAATAAATTGCGGAACGTGCAAATTGTGTTGTGTGATTTAACTCCTCTCCCGACAACGATACACAGTGCTACAATACATTCCTCATTTACATTTGCATTTTCGATAAGTGCCCTGCAATATCACTAACAAAACGAAAACGCTAATCGTATAAAGCAAATACATTCTCGGAAATGCTTTTTCGTTTTAGAGAAGCACGCGCATTATTTGTATCATTGCGAAAATGCTAAAGTAATCCTCCACTTTGCGTTTGCATTTTCAAGTCCATGTAGGCACTGTTTTCATTTGCAAGATGTGCCCCGCAATATCTCTAACAAAACTAAATTGAAAACGCTAATCTCATTTTAGCAAATACATTCTCGGAAATGCTTTTTCTTTTGCAAGGAGCAGACGTGATATCTGTCTAATAATTAAATCGCTAACGCAGTTCGCCTCTTTTCTTTTTCATTTTCGTGACAGACTGCCATGTCTGGCTTTGTATTTTCGATTTCGAGGTCCCACGCGCTTTTCCTAATAAAATTAATAAAAAGAAAATACCATCCCTAGTTGGGTGTGGCCCGTCGGTTCCTCCACAATTTGGGACGGATTGGATATTAACAAATACAAGCGATCTCTTCGATTATCAATCGGGGCGCAACTGCTGCTGCACGCACGTTTGTCAGAGCACAAATGACAACTTGTATAGTTGGAGGCATTGCGGAGTTAGATTGAGAGTATAGCTAAAGTTTTCCCCCGAAAGACACTGCTCTCGCACTCAATTACCCCTGTGTTGACATTGCATTTTCATTTTCATTTTGTTAACTATATGCTTCCATAGAAGCAGCACAAGGCTTGCTAATAGGTTTTAAAAAACGATACATGGCTCAGAACTCGTTTGAATGAATAAAACCAAATATGAGTAAAATTGTGAGTCTCTGCACTCTGTTCAAGGTACACCTACGAAGAGAATGGCTTCACTGCCTGGTGAAGTATCCGCACTTACAACTTTAGCAGCAGGACTTTGGTTTGGAGGCGGGCTTTAAGATATGCACCACATCAGGCGTTAGGAACTATTATTTTTATCCCCCGCCAACACAAAGTGGGAGGGCAGGGGCGTTACCGGGGGGGCACTGCGAGAAAAGCTCTGCCCACCCAATGAAAACTCGAGATAAACTGATTTACTACTATCTGACAGCAAACGCGATATCCAAGTGATTCACAGCCGGAGGTAGACAACCATTTAGAGTGAGCTTTACATATGCTTCATTTATCTATCACTATGTCTGATTGGTGGATTACTTTGCCAGTCTATTCTGCCGTGAAACTAAGCGATGGGCACTCTCAAATTATGAGGGACCCTCCCATTTTCTTAGACTGCCGTCTTCACTCAGTCTGAGGTCACGTTTATGGACCTGTGCTTCTCTTAGGGAAGTAAAATTTTGCCCATATCTCTTTTGTTGCTACTTCTGCCACTTTATTATTATTCATGACCTCTTTTCAATCCTTAATTAGTCCCCTACCGGAAACGGAGGGGACTATAGGATTGCACTCAGTCCGTCCGTCAGTCCGTCCGCCCGCATTCGTGTCCGCTCCATAACTTCAATACCGTATGACCTAGGAACATCAAAGTTGTTGTGTGGATGCATCTTGGGGAGAGGGTGTGTCATGTACCCTATTCAGGTCACTTTGACCTACTTTTTAGGAAATATAATATGCATACCCCGGTAGGGGACTAGTATTGTGGAACAGTACAACATTCGCCAATAGCCAGTGCACTTGTTTTGTCAGTCTTGGTGTTTGATATTATGGTAATTTGTGCACTAGTTTGTCATCTGTGTTGACTCGTGTGGTTATAACCTGAGTTGGCTACCGAGTGAGCCCAGGCAGCTAGCCAGCAGCTAGTCTGGAGTTGCTAGTCACTCACTGGGGTTGTTGCAACAATAATTCTGTAGCACTTCATAAGCACTTCCGGGGAAAAAAAACTTGACTGGCATAAGTATTTTTTGGCGACATCCTGCGCGGAGCCAAGTAAAGGACTACTGAAGGCAACTCTAAGAAAAGTGAATGTGTTCCCATTTACTTTGCTTGATTGGCAATCAAATGGTGGATTCGTTTACTCTCTAAGTTGACTGAGTAGATCTGTTTATTACGACAGCATGTTTGATTGATGCATTTCAAAATTTAAATGGCCGTAGAACAGCAAATTTTCATGAACACGATGTCGTTGCCGCACCATTTCGTGCGACTGATCATTTATATCTCACATTCATGTTTCATCCACTTTTTAGAATGTTTTCCACCTAGTGTATTTTCAACACGCTTAACATCCAGGGCGGTCTTATAGCAAATCTCTTTCTTTTTTTATATATATATATATATATATCATTATAGATCTCCTAAAAATACTACTGCGAGAGATGAAATGCTGAGTTGGGATGTGGCGATGTTGAACAGGGATTTTTTTTTTTTTTTAAGTGTGATGAGACCCCTTGCAGTCATGGGGTGTGTAGGCAGTCGCGTGTAATTTCTTGAAACATAGCCAACACACCTGAAGCGGCTTAAACGATTTAAAATGCCGCCGGGAAGAAGCCTGGGTTTAGATTTCGCTAATTGCAGGTGCTCCGCCCTTCTTTAAATCTGGCCCCATGTACTTGGTCTAAATAGCAATCAAGCAATTTCAGTGGCCTGTAAGGATAAAGATGTGATGGTGAAAAGCAAACAAACCCAACTGGGCTACGGTGTTAGATTGAAAGAATGCCAGTTTGAAAAATTAGAAAAAAATCTTCCTCTTCCCCAAAAGTGGATGAAACGTGAATGTGAGAAATAAATGATCAGTCGCAAATGACAGTCGTGTTCATGCAGATCTGCTGTTCTATGGTCATTTAAATTTCGAAATGCATCAATCAAACATGCAGTCTAAACGGCTCTACTCATTCAACTTAGAGAGTAAACGAATCCACCATTGATTGCCAATCAAGCAAAGTAAATGGGAACAGGTTTACTTTTCTAAGAGTTGCCTAATTGGTTAATAGGAAGTGATTATGTAGTCCTTTACTCGGCTCCGTGCAGCATGAAGCCGAGAAATACTGATGTCAGTCAATTTTTTTTTCCTGGTAGCATGCTCTTTGACTTTCGTTCAACCGGGTTCAGTTTAATGAAGGAAAAGCTCGGATGTTCGCCCCATGGCAGCAGGTGGTCGTACGCCTTTAAAAAAAATCACGGTTCACGATTGGCACCACCCTAGTGTGCATAATTAATGAAAACTGACCACACTTGATAATGTTGAGAGTTTTCTGAGCTTTTGTAACAGAATTTAGTAACTAACAGGCCCCCAATCCCAAGTGGTGGTCGATTTTGGCTTGGCTGGAGAAATGACAGCATCAGTTACAGAAAGAACAGGTTGGCTCTCCAAATCTTCTGTCATCTGATAATACAAAACCCAAAACCAGTGAAGTTGGCACGTTGTGTAAATCGTAGATAAAAACAGAATACAATGATTTGCAAATCCTTTTCAACTTATATTCAACTGAATACACGACAAAGACAAGATGTTGAATGTTCAAACTGAGAAACTTTTTTTTTTTTTTTTGCAAATAATCATTAACTTAGAATTTAAAGGCAGCAACACATTGCAAGAAAGTTGGCACAGGGGCCTTTTTACCACTGTTACATCGCCTTTCCTTTTAACGACACTTAGTCAGCTTTTCAGGTGGAACTCTTTCCCATTCTTGCTTGATGTACAGCTTAAGTCGTTCAACGGTCCGGGGTGTCCGTTATCGTATTTTACGCTTCATAATGCGCCACACATTTTCAATGGGAGACAGGTCTGGACTACAGGCAGGCCAGTCTAGTACCCACACTCTTTTACTACGCCCATGCCTTGGGCACTAATACACCCCCATACCATCACAGATGCTGGCTTTTGTCCGGATGGTTCTTTTCCTCTTTGGTCCGGAGAACACAACATCCACAGTTTCCAAAAACAATTTGAAATGTGGACTCGTCAGACCACAGAACACTTTTCCACTTTGCATCAGTCCATCTTTGATGAGCTTGGGCCCAGCGAAGCCAGCGGCATTTCTGAGTGCTGTTGATAAATGGCTTTCGCTTTGCATTGTAGAGTTTTAACTTGCACTTGCAGATGTAGCGACGAACTGTAGTTTCAGAAAGTAGTTTTCTGAAGTGTTCCTGAGCCCATGTGGTGATGTCCTTTACACACTGATGTCGGTTTTTGATGCAGCACTGCCTGAGGGTTCAAAGGTCACGGGCATTCAATGTTGGTTTTCGGCCTTGTCGCTTACGTGCAGTGATTTCTCCAGATTCTCTGAACCTTTTGACGATATTACGGACCGTAGATGATGAACTCCCTAAATTTCTTGCAATAGCTCGTTGAGGAATGTTGTTTTTAAACTGTTCGACAATCAGCTCACGCATTTGTTCACTAAGTGGTGACCCTCGCCCCACCCTTGTTTGTGAATGACTGAGCATTTCAGGGAAGCTGCTTTTATACCCAATCATGGCACTCACCTGTTCCCAATTAGCCCATTCACCTGTGGGATGTTCCAAATAAGTGTTTGATGAGCATTCCTCAACTCTCTCAGTCTTTTTTGCCACTTGTGCCAGCTTTTTTGAAACATGTTGCAGGCATCAAATTCCAAATGAGCTAATATTTGCAAAAATTACTAAGTTTACCCGTTCGAACATTAAGTAACTTGTCTTTGCAGTGTATTCAATTGAATATTGGTTGAAAAGGATTTGCATATCATTGTATTCTGTTTTTATTTACGATTTACACAACGTGCCAACTTCACTGGTTTTGGGTTTAGTAAATCTGGCAATCAACTCAGCTTGATACACTTTATATACAGTGCAAGTACATAAATTTTGATTGAATCGACGGAAGTGGATCTTGTGGGGGCGCTGTACTTTCACATTGGGTCAGAGAATGGGCCAAATCGCCTGTGGAAGCTAAATGGTTGCAGATCGAAATTAAGTTTGTATTACTGACATATAGGACATTATATATGACCTATATTTTGGCTGTGTTAAAGTTGACCTCAGGTGACCTTGAGAGATCAGACTTGAGGTCAAGCAAATTGTTACAATTTTCAAAGGTTTCTAGGCTTGAAAATATTGAACAGTGAATATTGAACTTGACCTTTGGCACCCTTCAAATGTCAAACTTCACATAGTGAAATTTCAACGACTTCTATCACCAAAACTAATACAGATAGAGCTTAAAGGGGACCTAACATGCAGATCCTTCTTTGTATACAGATTAGTAATGTTACAATGTTTTTTGTCCATGCTCAACCTCTGAAAAGTTTCTAAACATAAGATACAGGGATTTTGCCATAATCCAAGAACGTGATTTCGTGAGCGTGATTTCCTCTCTGAACAGCTCCTCCCGAGATCTTCACGAGATCTGGGTAAAACCTGACGTCAGGCTGTGCCATTCAATTAGTACAGGCCTAGCCAGAGCAAACCACTGCGCTGGACCTGCCCACACCATAAACTATTCTAGCAGGCACTAACAACGGCAGATCATACTACGCCTTATTAACGTCTCCACTTTTGGAAATACAAAAGAAGAACCGCGGAAGAATCATTTGAGGTGCAATTTTGTCCGCATCTCTCCCAAAGCTACTTGTCCGTTTACTTTTGGACCCAAAAAAAAACAAATATTTCTCTTCCAAAAGACGATGCCACCAGAAATCAGTGGGTAGCTTTTTTTGTTTGCTGGCAGCAAACAGCCATGTCCAAAGGGAACGTTAGCTGTTTGTGCTCAGCATTTCACCAAAGACAGCTTTGTCAATAAAGGATAATTCGACTCAGGATAAGCGTTTCAGCTGCTTCTCAAACCTGAAGCAGTTGCATCAATCAAGCGCTTGGAGCCACAAGCTGTAAGTAACCATATAACAGCAAATCATGTAAGTGAACCTAACGTGTTACGGATGGCTAGCAGGACCGCTAGCGATAGTTAGCACTAACAACTGGCCTGAAACACAGGCTTTGTAAAATATCTGAAGATAAAGCCTGTATCTGTCGTGAATGTCCGTGACTCACAGACACAGAAGCTGTAAGTTGGTTTTACTGCATAAGCCAATCTGACGTGATAGCCAGTTGATTGTGGCTGTAGCACTGCGGCTAACGTAGCCAAGTTACTGTTGCTAATGTTTGTGTCCTAATTGATATCAGGGGAAATTCTTCAGAAGGTGTGGGAACATAACTCTCATTTGAAGCTAACTTTTAATACTTGTTTGTAATTTGGATGCTTGGTACAACTGTTCACAGTAACAGAACTTGCTTTCTGTAAAACCTGTATTGCAAGGGTTTGTCTCTGTGGTTATGACCGCTCAGTTACCAGCTACTGCATGTTAGTTTGCGTATCATGCTAATTAAAAATGCTCCTGGTTAACGTATATGCAGTAATTCTGATCGGTATGCTTGTGTTACTTTGGTAAGCATCAATGTGGCAGTTTCATCATAACGTTGCCCGATTGTAGCCACTACAGTTAGTGATCGCTTTACTTATCCATGACCAGGATCAGCCAAATACTTCACAAATGTCCGAGCAAGCTCTCTGGTGCTACCATGAAAGCAATGCATACGCAGAAGCTCTGCGGATGTACAAATGATTTCTCTGCACTATGTTGACATAATTTCATCCCCCTTCAGAAATTGTTGTGGCTAATAAAAAGCCGAAAAAGCCGGAGATTAAATTGGTAATTCTTTCCTGTAGAAGTGATCAATTCGCGAGCTCCCCATAAGCAACTTGTTTGCGCTAACGGAACTTATAGTCTGCAAAGCCTGTATTATGTTCATAACATAACAGAGCTCTCTCTAGCTGTCACATTTTATCCATATAGCTACTTTCACATCAGACACGAAACAAATTTTTCACAGGACAGATTAGCCTAAATTCAAAGTCGACGCAAAGATATGAATACACTTAATGGGCACATCAAGCAGCTTTCACACCGTACGCTAGCTCCACATCAGCAATGGTTCACGCAGACGGAACTTATGGTCTGTAAAACCTGTATTATGTTCATGACATAACCGGAGCTCTGTCTAGCTTTTGCACGCTATCCATTATGCGCCCATTTTCTGCGAGGAAAAGCTGGTCATTCCGAAGCAATAAGTAAACCATTACCACGGGCAATTTCCGAAAAGGCCATTTAGCTTGGAGCTTTTGCCCCTCCGTCATATACCTGCGCGGAAGCTGTTTGTTTCTCCATGCTAACAACACACCACAGGTATGCACACGAACCAGCAGGTCCTAATACACACCAAAGCAGTCCATGAGCTTTTGGTCCACTTTTCGTTGCCCTTTACTGTCCATGTTTCCCTCTAAACTCAGACCCACCGGATTTCTACGGTCTCTGGTCTACACTTGGGCATGTTGACCCATTCTACAAATGTGTCTATTTGGGGTGGATTCTAGCTTCCTTTGCATCCTAGCTAGGAGTAGTAAAACCACTGTACTCACCAACTGTTGCCGTGGCAAACTGTAGCCGATAGCAAATTCGTGCTTGAGCTGCCAGACTCCACTTTCGCCGTTGCGTTTATTAGAGCAAGTTAATTTCATTAGATCTATACACATGTACCGTGTTTTATAGCAGAATTTCCCTGCTGATTCCTTAGCTCAGATGGCAGACGCGTCTTACGTTTCACTGATACTGCATCATACCGGCTATATCCGCCCTCCTCAGCGCTGGCCAGTCAGAAGAAAGTGGGCACACGGGGACTGGGGGCAATAGCGGAAGAGCCACTCGATGACGCATTTCAGGCAGAGACAACTATGGACTACAAATGGAGTTTTTTTGAGAATGGCAGTATGAGCGAAATAAGTACCCTTTTTTTTACTTTGCGTGATCAGGAGTACTCCAGGGGAGTCAAAGACCAATATATAAACTTGGAAAAATTGCATATTAGGTCCCCTTTAAGTTTTTATTGCAGTCATGTATGAAGTTTCATTTGGTAACATTAAACTTGACCTTCAGTGACCTTCAACGGCCAAACTGCAAAGTGTAATTCCAATGACTTATATCAGTTTATAGTTTTATATAAACTTATATAGTTTTGGTTTGTATAGTAAGTCTTAAATGAACTTTCATTTGGTGGCCTTGAACTTGACCTTCGGTGACATTCGATGGTCAAACTTCACGCGAAATTTCAATGGCTTCTATTAGGGGTGTCAACGTTTACAATTTTTTCTACACGTGTACATGGGACTTCTAACGACCGGTTACACGTTGGGGATTTATGAGCTTTTTCTATCGCAGTTGCGCTATAAAACCACAGACAGTAAAATCTTCTATCATTTTGACAGATAAAAAAACGTTCAAGTGAAAGCTGAAAAAGGGTTAACCTTTTTTAATCATTGTTTTAACTATTGCTCACTTTTGTACTTTTTTTTACTTAAAGTGCAAACTGCATCCCTCTCTCGCCAACGGGAGCTGCGTCTGAATTTTATTATGCGTCTCATAGTAAAAGTAATGTGGAATTGGCGAGAGAAAGCAACTCAAAAACAAGCCAAAGTAACCTGAAGTGAGAGGAGAAAACTTCACCTTAATATCCACAAAGTTAAAAAAGAAAAGGGGGACTCTCACAATTATTCACTAAAATTGGCTTTAAAAAAAAGTGTTCTTCCTCCTCTTTAGACGCGAGGATGCGTGATCAGGTCGTGAAAAGCCGACAGAACACCAGTGGCGGCTCGTGAATTGGCAACAGGGGAAGCTCAAACAATCCCTTGAAGTGAATGATTGTTCATGACCCGTTTTCAATCATTCATTTAAATTACCATAACAGAAACTCCGAAAACTCTCTACATTATCAGATGTGGCCCGTTTTCATTTATAACGCATACTGATTACCAGCGGCGGTTCTGTAGCCGGGAATTGGAGGGGGCACAGACACGACGTCCTCTTATGATAATTAGGATAGTCCTAGCTAGTTCTCAATCATTTTCCTTTACTGACGCGTCTTCCAATTATCGTTATTGGCAACTGAAGATACGGTTTCTCTCCACATGCGATCTAACAGCGATGAAATCATGGGGTTGATTCAGTAGCTCTGAGAATCGGGGTGAACTAAACATCAATTTTAAACAATTATTGGTCCTGACCTGTTCTCAGTCATTTTCATGATTAACAAAAGGTTCATCCGAGAGCACTCCACAGTCCACATTTAACAGGTGTTGCTTGTTCTCCGCGATGAGTTAAGTCGACAATCATTCATCTGGACGCGTATTTGCTTAATTTAAATCAACGTTATTCAAAATTACTATCGGCATTGAGTGAAAAAAGTGGTACTCGCACTGAAATAGGCTATAAAAAGCATGCCGCTCAAGCTATTTGCGCAGGTACGCAATTTTGAATAACGTTGATTTAGGGCCGGTTCATACTCGACGCAAGGCACGCGAGCGAACGCGACCACAGGTCCGTTCCATTCCGTTCACGGAGAAGCCTGAACGCGCGTCTGTGCCTCGTTAAAAAGCAGTTCACTGCTCATACAATAGGGGGTAGCAAAGTCCTCTCCGTCTCCTCCTCCTTCTTTCTTCTTTTTGGTGTGTTGAAGACATCATATGGTGCATTATTTGCTTTATCTCCCCTATTGGAATCTCATGGAAATACACGCGTCGACGCGTCGCGTTACAAAAATTTGGACGACACAATTTGCTACGCAAGGACGCAAGATGGACACCTTGCGTTGCTCAATGCGTTGCCTTGTGTTCGCGCTTGCGTACCTTGCGTTGAGTATGAACCGGCCCTTAAATTCAACAAATACGCGTCCAGATGAATGACTGTCGTCCAACCAAATTGGTGACAACAAGCAACACCTGTTAAGTGTGGAGCGCTCTCGGAGTGAATCTTTTGTTAATCATGAAAATGACTGAGAACAGGTCAGGACCAATAATTGTTTAAAATGGATGTTTTGTACACCCCAACTATTAGTTATACTGAATTTACCCCATGATTTCATCGCTGTTAGATCATATGGAGAGAAACCGTGTCTTCAGTTGCCAATTACGATAAAGCCGTTTTCACATAGCACGCGGTTCTGCGCTGGGTACGGCGCAGACGATTTCACATAGCACACGGTTTGGACGGCGCAGACTAGGGCGCACGCATGCGCGTTGTGCACGCATGTGGCGCTGTTTGCTATGCGACCGATCAAGAAAGATAACTACAACGATAACAAAATCGTTCCAACTCACGTAGATGGCGAAGTCCACACCACAACTATAACGATAATGGCAAAGGATATCACTGTGATCATTTTCAGAGCAATTTTATAAACGATGGAAAAATTGACCGCCCATCAAATCCGTCGGAATTTATAGGGCTTCACTTCATGTCATGTTCATTCAACATGGCAGATAACATCTCAGAGAAACTCATTACATAACGTTAATCCAAGTCCAAAATGATACCTTGTATGACGTGAACTTCTTTCCAACGTCAATTTTCCAAAGAAGCAAAATGGGTTCGCTGAAGAGAGAGTGCAGCCAATGTGAAGTAATCAAAGTAGCTAAATCAGCATTTACATAAGAAGTGAGGTGAGTCATCTTTCTCGGTGCGGACGGCCCTCGGAGCCAATTATGCTATGAGGCTAACGATATCTCTGCCGGTTTTTAAACACACCTGTGTTATGTATGAGTATTTTTTGTACAGCATTATATTTCATTTTTAAATGAAAATTTGTTACATGCTGTTTTGCTGCCTTGCTGGTCTGCTATATTTATTTTGTTCATTTGGCACCCTCTGGTGGCGTGTCTGTAAAATCATTAGGAAAAGACTAGTGATTTCTAGAAGCTTCTGGTACTTTCCTGCTTGGAGGGGGCGGGATTTCCCCAGAATCCTGTGGATCTTTCTAGAAGGTTGCTAGTGTATATAAACGCTGTGATTTTAAGCACAACAAGAAAAGAGAGCAGACAGCAGAATAGAGCAGAGCAGAAACAGTTTTGTTTTGGCAACAGTTAAATAATGGCATTGGAGTGTTATTAGAGAATTGAATAGTGGATATTTTTTTGTACAACTTTTTTTTGTGAAGAATACATTTGTTTTAGTTGTACTTTCTGGTTTTCTTTGTTGTGATTTTTTCTAGTCATAACACCTGGTATTCCCAAATTGTGGGATATCCCTCTCCATGCCTGGGCTTTTTTTAATGAGATCCCGGTAGACGCTGACTCTCGTGTCCCACAGCTCTGCATGCAGAGAGACCACCACAATGATGCACTCCTCCATTTTTGTTCTGCCTTTCTAACAAAATCCGCCAATTTTTTTCCCCGATTCCAATATTCTCTCCGATTGGACGCACCGAAGTGGGCGCAGCGCCCTGTCCAGCGGCGGCGCCAGCCTCTCGCTGCACCCTCGTGCCCAGCGATCACATAGACAACTAGAAAATTCCAGCAGAAATTTTGAATGTGCCTGCTGCTCTTCGAGTACAGGGTTGGAGATGCTCGCCAGCGTTCTGGAACGCAGTTGATATCATGTTCTGGGTGGTTGCAAGGGCATTGCTAGGCAGTTGCTATGGTGGTTCTGGGTGGTAGGTAGGGCATTTCTAGATGGTTGTTATGGTGTTCTTGGTGGTTGCTCGGCCATTGTTAGGCGGTTGCTACGGTGTTCTGGATTGTTGCTAGGGCGTTGCTAGGCGGTTGTTATGGTGTTCGGGGTGGTTGCGAGGGCGTTGCTAGGCAGTTGCTATGGTGTTCTGGTTGGTTGCTAAAACATTGCTGGGTGGTTGCTGTGGTGTTCGGGGTGGTTGCTAGGGTGTTGTTAGGCAGTTGTTATGGTGGTTCTGGGTGGTAGCTAGGGCATTTCTAGATGGTTGTTATGATGTTCTGGGTGGTTGCTCGGGCATTGTTAGGCGGTTGCTACGGTGTTTTGGATTGTTGCTAGGGCATTGCTAGGTGGTTGCTATGGTGTTCTAGGTGGTTGCGAGGGCGTTGCTAGGCAGTTGCTATGGTGTTCTGGTTGGTTGCTAAAACATTGCTGGGTGGTTGCTGTGGTGTTCGGGGTGGTTGCTAGGGCGTTGTTAGGCAGTTATGGTGGTTCTGGGTGGTAGCTAGGGCATTTCTAGATGGTTGTTATGATGTTCTGGGTGGTTGCTCGGGCATTGTTAGGCGGTTGCTACGGCGTTTTGGATTGTTGCTAGGGCGTTGCTAGGTGGTTGCTATGGTGTTCTAGGTGGTTGTGAGGGCGTTGCTAGGCAGTTGCTAAGGTGTTCTGGTTGGTTGCTAAAACATTGCTGGGTGGTTGCTGTGGTGTTCAGGGTGGTTGCCAGGGCGTTGTTAGGCAGTTGCTATGGTGTTCTCAGTGGTTGCTAGGGCGTTGCTAGGCAGTTTCTATGGTGTTCTGGGTAGTTGCCAGGGCATTGTTAGGCAGTTGCTATGGTGTTCTGGATGGTTGCAAGGGTGTTGCTAGGCAGTTGGTATGGTGTTCTGGAAGGTTGCTAAAGCATTGGTAGGTGGTTGCCATGGTGTTCTAGGTGGTTGCTAGGTTGTTGCTAAGCGGTTGCTATGGTTTTCTGGGTGGTAGCTAGGGCGTTGCTAGGCAGTTGCTATGGTGTTCTGGGTGGTAGCTAGGGCATTGCTAGGCAGTTGCTATGGTGTTCTGGGTGGTAGCTAGGGCATTGCTAGGCAGTTGCTATGTGTTCTGGAAGGTTGCTAGGGCGTTGCTAGGCAGTTGCTATGGTGTTCTGGGTGGTTGCTAGGGCTTTGCTAGGTGGTTGATATGGTGTTCTGGGTGGTTGTTAAAACATTGCTGGGTGGTTGCTATGGTGTTCGGGGTGGTTGCTAGGGTGTTAGGCAGTTGCTATGGTGGTTCTGGGTGGTAGCTAGGGCATTTTTAGATGGTTGTTATGGTGTTCTGGGTGGTTGCTCGGGCATAGTTAGGCGGTTGCTACGGTGTTCTGGATTGTTGCTAGGGCGTTGCTAGGCGGTTGCTATGGTTTTCTGGGTGGTTGTGAGGGCATTGCTAGGCAGTTGGTATGGTGTTCTAGAAGGTTGCTCAAGCATTGGTAGGTGGTTGCCATGGTGTTCTAGGTGGTTGCTAGGTTGTTGCTAAGCGGTTGCTATGGTTTTCTGGGTGGTAGCTAGGGCATTGCTAGGCAGTTGCTATGGTGTTCTGGGTGGTAGCTAGGGCGTTGCTAGGCAGTTGCTATGTGTTCTGGAAGGTTGCTAGGGCGTTGCTAGGCAGTTGCTATGGTGTTCTGGTGGTTGCTAGGGCTTTGCTAGGCGGTTGATATGGTGTTCTGGGTGGTTGCTGAAACATTGCTGGGTGGTTGCTATGGTGTTCGGGGTGGTTGCTAGTGTTGTTAGGCAGTTGTTATGGTGTTCTAGGTGGTTGCTAGGGCATTGCTAAGCAGTTGCTATGGTTTTCTGGGTGGTTGCTAGGGCGTTGCCAGGCAGTTGCTATGGTGTTCTGGAAGGTAGCCAGGGCATTTCTTATGGTGTTCTGGGTGGTTGCTCGGGTGTTCTGGATGGTTGATAGGGCGATGCTAGGTGGTTTCTATGGTGTTCTGGGTGGTTGCGAGGGTGTTTCTAGGCAGTTGTTATGCTGTTCTGAGTGGTTGCTTGGGCGTTGCTTGGTGGTTGCTATGGTGTTCTGGTTGGTTGCTAAAACATTGCTGGGTGGTTGCTGTGGTGTTCTGGGTGGTTGCTAGGGCGTTGTTTGGCAGTTGCTATGCTGTTCTCAGTGGTTGCTAGGCGGTTGCTATGGTGTTCTGGGTGGTTGCAAGGGCATTGCTAGGCAGTTGGTATGGTGTTCTGGAAGGTTGCTAAAGCATTGGTAGGTGGTTGCCATGGTGTTCTAGGTGGTCACTTGGGTGTTGCTAAGTGGTTGCTATGGTTTTCTGGGTGGTTGCTTGGGCGTTGCTAGGTGGTTGCTATGGTGTTCTGGGTGGTTGCGAGGGCGTTGCTAGGCAGTTGCAATGGTGTTCTGAGTGGTTGCTAGGGCGTTGCTAGGTGGTTGTTATGGTGTTCTGGTTGGTTGCTAAAACATTGCTGGGTGGTTGCTATGGTGTTCTAGGTGGTTGTTAGGGCATTGCTAAGCGGTTGCTATGGTTTTCTGGGTGGTTGCTAGGGGGTTGCTAGGCAGTTGCTACGGTGTTCTGGGTGGTAGCTAGGGTGTTGCTAGGCAGTTGCTATGGTAATCTTGATGGTTGCTAGGGCATTGCTAGGTGGTTGTTATGGTGTTCTGGGTGGTTGCGAGGGCGTTGCTAGCCAGTTGCTATGGTGTTCTGGGTGGTAGCTAAAACATTGCTGGATGGTTGCTGTGGTGTTCGGGGTGGTTTCTAGTGCGTTGTTAGGCAGTTGCTTAAACATTGCTGGATGGTTGCATTGGGGTGCGGGGTGGTTTCTAGTGCATTGTTAGGCAGTTGCTATGGTGTTCTCGGTGGTTGCTAGGGTGTTGTTATGTAGTTGCTTTGGTGTTCTGGGTGGTTGCTAGGGCGTTTCTAGGCAGTTGGTATGGTGTTCTGGGAGGTTGCTGAAGCGTTGGTCGGTGGTTGCCATGGTGATATAGGTGGTTGCAGGGGCGTTGCTAAGCGGTTGCTATGATTTTCTGGGTGGTAGATAGGGCGTTGCTAGGCAGTTGCTATGGTGTTCTGGGTGGTAGCTAGGGTGTTGCTAGGCAGTTGCTATGGTGTTCTGGGTGGTAGCTAGGGCGTTGCTAGGCAGTTGGTATGGTGTTCTGGGTGGTTGCTAGGGGGTTGCTAGGCAGTTGCTATGGTGTTCTGGGTGGTAGCTAGGGTGTTGCTAGGCAGTTGCTATGGTAATCTTGATGGTTGCTAGGGCATTGCTAGGTGGTTGTTATGGTGTTCTGAGTGGTTGCTAGGGCGTTGCTAGGCAGTTGCTATGGTGTTCTGGGTGGTAGCTAAAACATTGCTGGATGGTTGCTGTGGTGTTCGGGGTGGTTTCTAGTGCGTTGTTAGGCAGTTGCTTAAACATTGCTGGATGGTGGCTGTGGGGTGGGGTGTGGTTGCTAGTGCATTGTTAGGCAGTTGCTATGGTGTTCTCGGTGGTTGCTAGGGTGTTGTTACGTAGTTGCTTTGGTGTTCTGGGTGGTTGCTAGGGCGTTTCTAGGCAGTTGGTATGGTGTTCTGGGAGGTTGCTGAAGCGTTGGTCGGTGGTTGCCATGGTGATATAGGTGGTTGCAGGGGCGTTGCTAAGCGGTTCCTCTGTTTTTCTGGGTGGTAGATAGGGCGTTGCTAGGCAGTTGCTATGGTGTTCTGGGTGGTTGCACAGGCGTTGCTAGGCAGTTGTTATGGTGTTCTGGGTGGTAGATAGGGCGTTGCTAGGCAGTTGCTATGGTGTTCTGGGTGGTTGTTAGGGCGTTGCTTGGTGGTTGCTAGGGTGTTGCTCGGCAGTTGCTATGGCGTTCTGGGTGGTTGTGAGGGCGTTGCTAGGCAGTTGCTGTGACGTTTTGGGTAGTTGCTAGGGCGTTGCTAGGCAGTTGCTATGGTGTTCTGGGTGGTTGCTAGTGCATTGCAAGGCAGTTGCTATGGTGTTCTAGGTGGTTGCTAGGGCGTTGCTAGGCAGTTGCTATGGTGTTCTGGGTGATTGCTAGGGCGTTGCTAGCCGGTTGCTATGGTGTTCTGGGTGGTTGCTAGGCGGTTGCTATGGTGGTTGCTATGGTGTTCTGGGTGATTGCTGGGGCGTTGCTAGGCCGTTGCTATGGTGTTCTGGGTGGTTGCCAGGGCGTTGCTAGGCAGTTGCTATGGTGTTCTGGGTGGTTGCTAGTGCATTGGTAGGCAGTTGCTACGGTGTTCTGGATGGTTGCTACGGCATTGCTAGGCAGTTGCTGTGGTGTTCTGGGTGTTTGCACCACACTGGTGGTGTGGGTGATTCCTTATGCGTAAATATGCGGTTGCTGTGGAGTTCTGCCTGGTTGCTCGGGAGGGTTGAAAATCAATGTTTTTCGGGAATTGTGGGAAATCCGTAAGTCGGATCGCTTAGAAAAGACATACCTCACCATTCCCGACCGAGCCGCACAATTTAATATATATTTTGTATGGGTTTTCTCAAATCTGTAAGACTAGTTGCGAACTGAAATTATTACGGAAGAATAAATAATAATAAAAATATAGTCACAGAATAATAGTAGTGGCCTGGGCCCCACTACACTCCCTCCTGGTGAGAGTGGTGCGCCTGTACTCAGTTCAGGCCCACTAATAATAATAATTAAGAAGTATGCAGGATTTCAATGTCTCTGCATTGCCGCGGGCACATAATGAATGGCTGCGGCGGTCGAGATTTACGCCATGCGCGTGCGATGTGAAAACTGCTTAATTGGAAAACGAGTCTGTAAAGGAAAATGATTGAGAACTCGTCAGGACTATCCAAATTATCATAAAGGGACGGGTCTGTGCCCCCCCAGTTCTCGGTTCTAGAACCGCCACTGCTGATTACGACTCCAGACTTCTTACACTTTTATTAGCTAACTCAGGGGTTGGGGCTGGAAGCGATGCATTTTTTTTCATGATCGTTTAAATGAAATATGATAATTTGAAACGTCTTCATGCAATTCCATTGCTTCAAACTCCTCCATGCACAAGTACTTAAATTCCACGCGAAAATCTCTTACATTCACGTTGATAGAATAATTGCTGTCTACAGCAGAGGAACGTAAAAATGCCACTTAAACTCATGCCGAATGCGTGAGAGCTGACAGGTATGCGTGATTAATGAAAACTGGCCGCATCAGATAACGTTGAGTTGTCGGAGTTTCTGTAATTGTAATTTAAATGAATGATTGAAAACAGGTCATGAACAATCATTAACTTCAAGGGATTGTTTGAGCTTCCCCTGTTGCCAATTCATGTGCTGCCACTGCAGAACACCAACCAACAATATAACGTACAACAACACCCAACAATTTTGGCTAAAATAACAAGCCATTAACATTTTTTGTTTTCAGCTGCACGACATTTGCACATGGAGAATAAAATGAGCGCTGCGCTCTTCTCAAGTCCTCTGCAGCCTATTCTTGAAGAGGCGCGACACTGGCTGTGGGGTTTTTTTTTTTTTTTAATTAAGGCAACATTGCGCCCCATGCATCTGTATGCGCTAGTGGGAACATTTTGGTGTATAATTAGTTAATGTTATTATCTGAAGCTTTCAGGCAACATTATCACCCCTAAAAATAGAAAATAGACGACTATATGTATTGGTGAGAAATGAACGAGGAGGGAAAAATGACGTGTACATGGTTATTGATTTTTCTGAACCGTTGTGATTTCTTATCCGTGTAACCGTTTACACGTGTAGATCTTGACACCCCTAGCTTCTATCACCAAAACGATTACAGATAGAACTTAGGTTTGTATTGCGGCCATATTAGAAGTCATGAATGAAGTTTCATTGGGTGACCTTGAACTTGACGTTCAATGGCCTTCTGCAGCCAAAGTATACAGTGAAATTTCAATGACTTATATCAGCAAAATCATGACTGATTGAGTGTAGATTTGTTTTGGAGGCGTACAGGAAGTCATGTATGAACTTTAAGTCGGTGACCACCACATTGACCTTCGAAGATCAAAAATTCAATGGCTCCTTTCACTGAAAAGGTCACAGATGGAGCCTAGGTTTGTGTTACTGACATAGTAAGTCACATGAACTTTCATTTCGTGACATTCATCTTGACTGTTGGTTACATTTGAAGGTCAAACTTGACAAGACAATTACAATGACTTGTATTGCCAAAACGGTCACAGATGGAGTTTAGGTTTGTAGTAGAGACATATAGGAAGTCATATATGAACTTTCATTTGATGACCTTCCAATTGACCTTCATAGGTCAATTCATGTGACCTAGTGAAAATTCAATGACGTATATCACTAAAACGGTCACAGATGGAGCCTAGGATTGTGTTACTGACATCAATGAAGTCGCATATGAACTTTCATTTGGTGGCATTCAACTTGACTGTTAGTGACCTTTGAGGGTCAAACTTGACAGTGAAATTTCAGACCTGTATCACCAAAATGGTCACAGATTGAGCCAAGGTTTGTATAGAGACATTTAGAAAGTCATAAATTAAGTCCACTTGCTGACCACAACTTGACATTATGTGACCTTTTAAGTTCACAATTGACATATTCCAATGATTTGTATCACCAAAACTGCTTCAGCGCTAAGGATCGTATTACAGAAGGCAGGGCTCGACATTGCGACCATTTCGGTTGCATATGTGACCAAAATTAAGACTGTGCGACCTTTGAATTAAAATAGTCACACCTGTGCGACCGCTTTTCCCCCAAATTAAACGCCACTTCGCCCGTACATTTGGTGGTCAATAGGCATGCAAACCGCTGCGGCAGCTTGAATAGAGATGGGCGTATGTGCCGGAGCAGTGTATGTGTGTTCAGTCTGCCTCCTCCGTGCTTGCAGCGTGCATTGCCGAATGGAGCGCACCCAGTGTGTTCCCTTGAGCTGACCGTGACTAAGAACAATAGAATAATTTTTTTGGTACCGTTAACATTCATAAAAACAAGTCGGTAACAAAAGTTACTGAAACTGAGAATCATGACTGACTACAACGGTGATTCGGACGAACTGGCAAAGAAATGAGTATTATTTTCGCAGAGTGGCTTCGAAATTTTCGATGGCTTAGGTTTAAAGAAGGTGAATTGCACGGTAATCTTTACAAAGAACATGGTTCGGATCTCACCGGTAACAGCACGTTAGCTACTGAGTCCAAACACTTTAAACGTGAAAGTCCCTCCAAACATGGGGAAAGAGCGAAACACTGGAGATGCTGTGACAAATGTGCGTCGAGTGGGTCCGACGTTCTGTCAATTTTTGCTACCAATCAAAATATGCCGCCTCGCAGTTCATGCGTCCTTTAAACAATGTCAGATGATTCCTGTGTGTGTGTGAGAGAGAGAGAGAGAGAGAGAGAGAGAGAGAGAGAGAGAGAGAGACTAACTAGCTACACTCCGCCAGACTGCAACTCGAGTGTGTGTGTGTCTTTGTGTGCCTGAGGGAGAGGGAAAGAGAGAGAGCGAGAGAGACACAGACTAACTACCTACACTCTGCCAGACTGCCACTCTCGTTATGAGTTTGTGTGTTTGTGCGAGAGAGAAACAGACTAATGTTTCTAATATGTTTGCATGCATTGTTTTAACATTTTGATATGGAAAGATGATGCCATTGTTGCCTGCATCTGGTAAGCATGACTGGTGATGTATTCATTCAACACAATTAACGCAGTCTTTTCTCATACCTGATCCATTCACTGTTGCTGGCAGCATTTCAGCAAGCACACTTTACATTTTGTCTGCGTAAATGTTATTATGTTTATTATCAAAAAGAAAAAAAATCAGAATGCTGTGTAATTTGATTAATGATTTAAGTATTGATTTCTACCACAATTAATGTAACTACATACACATTTAAATCAGTCTTTTAATTTTCCTTTAAAGGTGAGAGATTGAGCTTTCTGTTTTGCGGATGTCTTGCAGGACCACCTAATGTTCCCACGCATGCTAATGAAGCTTGTTAGCCTCCGTACCCTCAGCAGTGTCCACTCTGAGCAAGTCTTCGCCCTTCGTCTCCAGGACAAGAAGCTCCCACCCTTACTATCCGAGATTTGGGATGTCCATGAGTGAGGAGTGCTTACCCCCACCTATCTTCCCTCTCTGGCACACCACCAACTTCTGGCCCATCTCGTCTGCATTATCCAGTTGCTAGAACCCAATCAAGCAGCTGGACACCATGTCATGAGTAGGTTCTGTTGAATCTTGTCCCTCCACTAACCTGAGCTGGACGTGGCATCGCATTATGTCATGCTGCTTTTTTCTTGGGCTGTGTCCAGTAATGAATTGCCCTCAAGTGCAAAAGTGGGACAGGAGATGGCTCATGGATGGACAAAGCTGGAGGCTGACGGGACAGCCACAAAGATCATCTTCAGTACCTTTATGTACCATTATGTATCAATGAAAAGCATCTGTCAGATTATGCTTTCCTTCTGACCATTGATGTACTTTTCTTATCATGGATGCTGCGAGAAAATCTTGAGCTCATTTGGACATGGTCATGATTTGACGAGCATGATGCAAGGGGGCACTGTTGCCTCTGTTTTCTTGGGTTCAGGGAGAGCAGCATCAGCAATGCCACCCAGGGGAGTTGCAATTTGCTGTCCTTTCTGTCACAGACTGGCTTGTACCAGCATATTTTTTTGAATCTCATTCTATTGAATGCACAAAATTTAAGAAGACTAGAAATTGTTTAACAAGTCTTGACAACTTCTGACTCATGACAATGGTGATGAGATATAGGGTCTTGGGGATCAGTTGCAGATTTAGGTGTGCTTCCACTAATTGTTTCAGATGTGTAAACCAGTCCCAGAAGCTATTTGAGAGATATTCCACTCCAGGGATCCTCAAATCTTGCCCCAAAATTGAAATCCAACAATTGTAACCTCACCCTCCAGACAATTCAGCGAACAGTTATTGCTACTGATTGGCCAGGCTGTCATCAGCCCTGACTCACAGGTAAAGGGAGGCAGTTAAGGCCTGTGATTTGGCTGGCAAGCTGTGCAATTTGAAAGACCGCTTGAAACACCGTGAGCTTTGGAAGTTCGTTTTCATGCAATTTGTCTTACGCCATATTACCAATAAGTTTTTTACAGCCAGTATGCTTCTGTTATCCTACTCTGGGAAATTTAATATTGTTACTCTAATGAGTTCCAAAGGAAGATTTGATTCAAGTAAACCAATGTTGGGCATCAGATAATTTATGGGTTGTTATTGTGAGCGGTCTGTCTTTAATTAGCTTCTCATTGCTACTTGGAGAATTTCTGATGTGAAGTATGCCGTTTTGTGAAACAGCTTATACTGGGACTCCCTGTGCAGACTAAGTTAGCATTCAGCTTAAATTGACCCAAGGTCGGTAATTTCCCTCTGCAAAGGCCTGGAAGTTTTTGTATTGATGCAAATAAACAAAGCATGGTGCTAGGGATATGTATTGCAACCTTTCAGTGACTAAAATGAGATGCATCTGAATTTCCAAGCACTCCATAAAACTTCTGACTATTGACTGATGAGTCTTCAATGTAATTTTTTGCACTGTTCCATTTTTATGAAAAGATCAAACTCATTAAGAATTGTTGTAATACTGACAAAGCCATTGTCATCAGAGGAACAGTAGCAATAATGGTTTACATATGTTTGTGGCCAGGATTCATCAGTACAAATTAAGTAAGTGCTAGAATTTCAAGTTGAAGTCACTGCAATTTTATGGCAATTTTATCACCATAAAAAAAAGGAAAAAAACACAACAGGTAACAAAGTCTGCTGTAAGACAAAAAAAAAAAAATCTGGGTGTTACTTGTGAGAGCTGATGTCCCCACATGGAGCAAAAGAGAGCTAGGTAGGCGAAGTACACCTATGATAACAGGGGTTTGTTAAAGGTTTTTTGAGATTCATTAATATGCCGCTGAATACTAACCACTTCACCTTCTACTTCAGAAAGCTGCATCACCACTGAATGTAGCAGTGGTGGACATTTTACAGTTTAATTCACAATTTAAGGTACTGTACTGTGGGCTTACATTGTCATCAGGGTTTGACACGTGGCTGTTTTTTTTTTTTTTTTTTGCTCCGAGGCTTCATTCAGCCATGTCTGGTAAAATTGTTTGGAGGGAAATGGTAGTCATTATGTGAACTTGTACATTAAATTGTTTGGTCTGTTGTGTATTTTGAGTATGACCACAGCAAGGCCAAAGGTATGAGCATTGTTGACACATGACTAAACTAATTATCCTGACAAAGCTATTGTATGAAAATCTAACCCTTGAAAAATGTGGAAAGTCGTGCATTTTTATAAGTATGATTTGCTTAATTGCATTTATTTGACCACATGATGACTATTGTTTTTTTTTAATAATTATGTTGTAACATAACTTGTATTCATGGTAGCCTATGAACCAGTGGGCTAAATTGATACATTTGCATAACGCACAGGTATTTTTCATTAGGACAGATCTGGGGAATATTAGCTGTTGTTTGGAGCATTAATGCAAAAAGTGTATTGCAACACCTCGTAGCTTTTTTCCAGCCCCTAGTGATAGCCTTGCTGATTTCTGAGTTTGTCAAATATAATCTGCCCCTCAGTCTTAAATATGAAGTATGATGCAAATACTTACTGTTTCCTTTAACTTTTGAAATATTTGACTGAAACTGCACAATATAAATGGCCCTATAGTGTTCTAATAGTTTTCAAAGTTGTCATTTTAAATTGATTCTTAGGTCTCCACTCAGTGAATGGTTATAAGTGTTCAAAAGTCTCAAAAAAAAAAAAAAAATTTTATGTTCCAATGCCTTAAATTCTTGTGTGTTCTGCTTTATATGTATTAAGTAAATACTGAAAAATGTATTGTTCCATAAAAAACTATACATTTTGTTTATCTTTAGGAAAATTCAAATCTAATCTTTGCACAAACTTTGAACTAATGTGTTCATTTACTTGTAAAATATTTAGTTTCTAACTAAGCTGAATTTGAAGAAGTGACAAATGATCTAGCTTTATCAAAATAAATATTTCATTTTCTCTTTCCTGCAGTTTTTATCATGTTCGCAAGAATTTTAGCAATGCTCTCTTTTTTGTGCCTTCTTTATGTTTACTAAATGGAATTTGACTGTCTGTAGCGCTCATCATTTTACATCCTCATGAGCTTATCTCGGCATGGACATACTTATTTAACAATGATTTGACGCAAGGTTTACTAAATTGCATTTCCTCCGGGAAGGCCTGCAAAAGCCTCGTTTGTCATGTGAGACTTTGGCCTGTGGTTCCCAACCTCAATCCTTAGGGCTGTAAGTGCATCCTGGTTTTGGTTGATGCTACAACTTCAATCGAAGAACTTTGAAAATGCGTCAATTTTTCCTAATTAGGTGCTATTCTTGCTCAGAGGAATAATTTCCTGTCTTAAGCCACATTAAGCCAGAAATAGCAACACAGAGTGTGGCAGTGTGAAGCAGGCAAAAGACGGCATAGGAAAGGATCTAAAGAAATTCATAAAATATGAGAAACAAAGTTGTTTACATCAGTCTGTAAAGGGTTACAAAGCCATTTCTAAAGCATTGGGACTATAGAAAACCAGAGTGAGAGCCATTATCCAAAGATGGAGAAAACGTGGAACAGTGGTGAACCTTCCCTGGAGAGGCCGGCTGACCAAAATTCCTCCAAGAGCACATTGATGAGTCATCATGAGGCCACAAAAGAATCTGGACTAACACCTTAAGAACTTCCGGCCTCACTTGGCTCACTTAAGGCCTGTGTCTAGTATTTTACAGCTAGAAAGAGACTGGGCAAAAATGGCATCCAATGGATATCGGGCAAAAAACGAACAGAAATCCTTGTCTCATATTTATCAAAAAAAAAAAACATCTTGACCCCCTAGACTTTTGGGATCATAATCTTTGGATTGATGAGTCAAAATTTGAGCGTTTTGGAAGACCTTGTCCTATTTGATCAGGTGAAAAGCTAACATATTATGCCGTAATTAGAACATCATACCAGCAGTCAAACATGGTACTACCATGTTACTGCCACTACCGTAGTGGTAGTGTGATGGTCTAGGAGTTCTTGTGATAATTGATGGAATATTCTTTGCTCAACCTGAAAATCTTGAAGTGGGATGTGCAACCATCAGTTTGTGGCCTGAAGATGCGAGCGCAGTTGGGTTACGCAAGTGCTCATCCAGAACGCTGCAGCTCGCCTGGTGCACATCCTCCCTCGTCACTCGCATGTAACCCCCCCCCCCGCTGACGAGCCTTCAGTGGCTGCCTTTTGTGGTTCGCATCAAGTTTAAGACATTGATGCTAGCCTATCAGGCAGTTAAAGGAACAGCTTCAACATGCATCCAGAAGCTATTTCGACCATACAGGCCTGCTAGACCACTTCGCTCTGCCATTTTGGGTCATTTGGCTCCTCCTCCTCTCCACTCCTGCTCATCCCACTCAAAACTGCTGTCTGTCCTGGCTCCCCGTTGGTGGAATGATCTACCTATCGAGGTCAGTCACTGAGCATCTTCAAGCACAGCCTGAAAACTCACCTCTTGAGGCTCCACCTTTCCACTACTTGACTGTCCTCGGTGTAACTCTCCTTATGTCAAATGCCACGATGCCAGAGTCTCGTTTTGTTAACTGTGCTGGTCATTTTTACCCCTCAGCCCTCAAGGCTGACTGGGTATTGCTATCCTTCGTGCAGTTGGGCGAGCGGGCGGGTGGGAGGGCGGGCGTCTCCAAAAACTTCAACATCGGGCTGAGAGGTATTCCGTGCATTGCACGCCTATTTTTGTTAACTGCGCTGCTGGTTTTTGTTAACTTTACTGCCGTCTTTCGGTTGGCTATGGTTCGTTCTAGTTCTACAATTTTCACTTGGTGTTTCTTTTGTCACTTGATCTATTAGCACTTTAGCTTGACTCCTTGGAGCGCACCAAACTTTTGCACTTTGTACGTCGCTCTGAAGAAGAGCGTCAGCTAAGTACGTGTAATGTAACAGGACAATAATCCAAAGCACACAAGCAAGCCCACTGGTGAATGGCTCAAAAGAATCTAAATGGTGGTCCCGGAGAAGCCTAGTCAGAGTCCTGACATGGATCTGAGATGCTGTGGTATGACCTTAAACGGGCAGTTCATGCTCAAAAACCCTCCAATATGGCAAATTAAAACCTCTTCAGGCCCAAAACCCCTAGTGGCAAGAATGGCGCTATGGGATTTGCATGGCCAAAAAAAGTCACACACTAATATTTTGTTGGATTGACTTAAGCTTTGATTGTGGCTTGCATTTGCCATGGCATCATTTGGATTAGGTTATGCAATGTTGCAACGTTTATTTCTGTCTAGAGTTGCATTATTTTTTTGCCAAGATCTTCTATTGTTCATGGGAGAGTCAAACAGCTGCATAAAGTCCTCTATAGCTTATCCCAAAGATATGAAGGTCTGGACTCTGGGGTGGCCAATCCATGTGTGAATATGATGACTCCTGCTTCCTGAGCTACCCTTTCACATTTTCAGCCTGATTAATCCTGAAATATTCCCATGCCATTCAGGAAGAAAAAACCTGGTCATTCAGTGTATTACAATAGTCAACTGACCTAATGTTTTGGGTACATATCATTGCTGAACCTAGACCTGACCAACTGAAGCAACCCCAGATCAAAATACTTCCTCCATAG
The DNA here is from genome assembly GCA_029721435.1 of Gymnothorax reevesii. NCBI lineage: Eukaryota > Metazoa > Chordata > Actinopteri > Anguilliformes > Muraenidae > Gymnothorax > Gymnothorax reevesii. The sequence continues at coordinate 53,970,531 of CM056574.1, forward strand.
GCTTGTAGGGTGCATCACTTCATCTACCTCTCTTCTTATTCTGATGCTCCATCACTCTGGAAATACTGGTAATCACTCTGGTAATTCTGCCCCATGACCTTTTATATCACTCCAGAGTCCAATCCTTATGCTTCCTGGCTAATTGAAGCCTTTTTTTCCAAAATCCCTCACAGACAAGTGGTTTTTTGAAGGTTACACAGCTGTTTAGGTCTAAGTCCTTGAGTTCTCTTTGCACTTAGCGCCTGGTAATGTTCTGACTTTCACTGTTCACCATGGGCGTGAATTCTACGATTGATTTTTTTTTTAACGATTCGATTTGGCCAAATGTTTGCAATCTCTGACCACAGTCCTTGAAGTTTTTTTTTTTGCATCTGCATTTCTTCACAGAAAATGGTTTACCAATATCCTTGTAGATTTTAACAATGTGTTGGACAGTATGTACTCAATTTTAGTAGTTTCAACCATCTCCTTAGTTGATGTCTTTGCTTAATGCAAGCCAATAAGTTGACCCGTCTGAAACGGAAACATTGTTGCTCCAACTTTTGTCCTCCAACATGGTTGTTTAAGCAATGGGAGGCTACTTAAAGCATCAATTAAGGTCAAATAACATGTTGCCTGGAGAACTATAATTACTGCAGTAGTTGTCCAATGGAAAGCTCTTGACTATTTGCTTTGTTAAATTCACGTGGTCACTTTTTTCGGCCAGAGAATGTATAATTAGTAAAGCACATAAATATTATCCGGTAGAATCCTTTTGATTCTTCCATTTTTGATATCCAAGTCAATTTTCCAGTGAAAATATCAAGTTATAGCCTTTTTTTTTTTTTTGCAGTGTTCACTCAGCTATATTAGTTGCTCGAAGCTGCCTCTCCCGAATACATGCCTTGGTTTTTGTTTCAGGATCATCATAATCCACAAAACTTGGTATAAATTTCTCATTTATTTGCCCGTTCATTTTTTTATGATTTTCTGAAGTTAATCTGCTAGTACAAGTGCTGGTCAACGAATTAGAATAATTTGAAATAGGGCAATCGTTAAATTTTCTTGATGCATTTTTTGTGCAGAAAGCAAATCAGGTGTTCACCGCGCCTGTCCTACTTGTAAGAGTAATCACATAACTCGCTACCTGTAAAAAATTTGCTCAGCTGAGCTTTCCAAAAGGCCCATTTAGGCCATTTAACTGTGACAATGTTGTTTTATTGAATTAGAATAATTGAGAAACCGTTTCACTGAATTAGAATAATTTTTATTATAATTAGAATCATCACTTTCTCAGTATTTTGTGGCTGCCCCCTTGTATGACTGCCTGAAGTCTCGGCGGCATCGATTTGACCAGCTTGTCACAAGTTTCCGTACTCTCAGCTTCCCAGGCAGTGGCGGTGTTCTGCTTCAGTTGGTCCAGCGTAGTCGGCTTTCTGTCGCGAATTTTCCGCTTGACGATGGCCCAAAGGTTTTCAATAACATTGAGCTCAGGTGAGTTGGCCGGCCATGCCAAAACTTCAAGCAGTTTTTCGGCAAACCAATCTTTGGTCGACTTTGACGCATGAGCCGGTGCAAGATCCTGTTGAAATATGAGGTCTTCTTCGCCAAACTGTCCCTCAACAGTCGGAATCAGGAACGTTTCCAGAACATCTTGGTATACGGCAGCCTTGACAGTCTTCTTGAGGAAGCAGAGTTTCCCTACACCCCGAGCGGATATGCATCCCCAGACCATAACACTCTGGGGAGACTTGACGCATCTTTTTACGCACTCGTGATTGTAGGTTTCGCCACCACAACGCTAGACACGAGGACCTTGGTCACCGAAGGAGATGCAAAAGCGTGATTCGTCACTGAAGACCACTTTCTGCCAGTCTTCAGCAGTCCACTTGCAGTGTTCTTTGGCCCACTTCAGCCGTTTCTCCATTTGTTTCTTGTTCAGCATCGGTTTTTCCTGATGGAACACGAGATTTGAAGCCGAGTTCGCGCAGACACCGGTAAGTGGATCTTGCGATGTGTCTGTAGCAAAACCAATTTGCACTTGTAGAGAGGGGGGGAGGGATTTACCCAGAGCCGTGTAGAGAGAGAGTCGCGTCAACTCCGTTCACTCCAATGGACCAATTTTTTACAGTAATGGCGGGTCGTGGAGTCTCGCAATAGTACCCGGAAGTTAGCGACGAACACTAGTCCAGCAGCTGAGATGAAGCGGTATGGACCGTTCGTGATGATCTTTCCAAAGGTAAGCCGATTTAAGAATTAGACTGTGTATTGTCAGCACATCTGAATTAAATTAACGTGTACAGTAAAGCGTTTTCCTGGATTATCCCTTGTAGAATTCGAGGTATATTGAACGTTTAAGGGCAGAAAATTAGGCTAGGACAGGGGTTCCCAAACATTTCCAAATCAGGGCCCACTTGAAAATCTAAAAAATGTCCGCGGCCCACCTTTGTCCTATAAACAGTACATAGACGAAATTATTCATTCTCAGAACACTTAACAGCAACAATAATTGTTGTTGTTGTTGTTAATAAAATAAAATAAATAAAAAACAACTACAACAATAATTGTTGTTGTTTATTATGATAATAATAATAAATAAAAAGTTTCCGGATTGAAATGAAAGCAGGGGGATAAAGGAAGCCCAAGCTTTTAATCTGTGGTGTACACACAAGACAGAATCAATTATCAAACACAGTACGTGCTCCTCCGATTATGACCCCCGGTCATGATGACCAGAAAGCTACGTTCCGATCATAAACTATATAAGGTTCCTAAAATATTGTGAGGTCAATAACACTTAATAAGTTATTACTTCTAAATATTTTTAAAAATCGTGCAATAAATATTTTACACTAAAAATCATATTTGCCATATTGAATCATATTTTTAATGACCTCTCTGGGCCCACCTGCAGTGGGCCGCGTCCCACACTTTGGGAATCACTGGGCGAGGATACTAGCTAGGCACAGTTAGCGCTACAGTTACTTGCGCTAACCATGAGCAGCAGCATAATGGAAAACTTTCATCCAACAACGCTATATTAGAGAAAAGGGCTTCTTAAAGTGATTTTTTGCGGAGTGGGGTGGAGGAGTGAAATGTTAGAGAATTAACGTAGATATCAGTCTGGCTACAGTAGTGGAGGTGGTGAAATAAGGTTCTCTGAGTACAAGGTAGCTAACATTAGCTATTATAATAAAAGTTACACAATGTTAAAGCAGAAAGCCATCGGTAGCTGATACATTGCTATTAATATTGATTTGTAGACCTATTTTTTTACTGCTATTGAATGAACTAAAACGTTATCGATAGTTATAGTTTTTAGGATTTGAGATTCAATTGACAATTACTTGTGAATACCATGTGGCTGCTCATTTTTAGATTGATGGTTTAGGGAGGGGGAAGCTGGAGGACCAAATAGAAAATTGAGAACAGAAAGTATTTGCCAAATTGGCCAAACAATTTGGAAAACTAAACAGAGAAGACTAAGTGGGGAATCATACTGAATAGTATAAATATTGAGCTGTCCTGTATTACTTGTCATTCTGCAGATGTAGACGCCTGCGTCTATAGACCTGCAAATTTAAGCACGCTGTTACTGTACTCGATCACTAGATGGCACCCCCGAATCAGTTATTGAATGTTCACAAGCAAGCAGACCTCGAACGCGGTTCTGAATATGGGGAAGTTCACCCCACGCCCTGTTTTTCAAGAGCAGCATGAATTTAACTCCTCAGCTAAGCCTGCTGTGCAAACTGGTCAGTATCCTTGCCCATAGTATCGATCCAGCAGTTTAAAAAAACGATATCTTGACACAGAAAAAATCGTTATCCTCTGTTGCAACCAGTTTAGCCACAGTGAGCCAACAGTATTCCAATTAGTGGTTCAGAAAAATCAGTTTTCTGAGGCAAAAAAATCGACATGGTATTGATTCTCTCACATTGTATTGTCAATTACAGCTGTCACATACAAAAAAATTCGTAGTTCCCTACCGTGGATTTACACGTTGATTCCTTCATTGCCAAATCCAGTGCTTCCTTATATCCACCCGAATACTGGCGTTGATAGCCAATCACTCAATCATACATTCAAGCTCTTCTGCGTAATTGTAGAGTTACACTTCATGCCCGCGTGAAGTTTCCCTGGTAACAATGTATTGATTGGCTCGTTTCTTATCCAATTCCCGAGTGTTCAAACATTTTAGAGTAAGTGAAACACATTGATTGGACAAACACGCATAGGTTTGTATGCTCTGTATCAGCAGGCTCAGTTGTATCCTCTCTACGTTATGCACATTACGCGGCTAAAATAGACGCGATTTATAGAAAATCGGTTCGCAAAACTGGCCTTGAAGTGTTCAGTTACATTTGCAGGATTTAAATACGATAAAGATATGGTCAATTGGAATTATTTCAATGAAACGGGACTGGAGGGTTCCTGCTGTCTCTGGAGGAGGGATTCATGAAAAAGGTCAGGCTGCTACCTTTTTTTTTTGTTTGTTTGTTTTTTTTTTTTTTTTTTGGAATGTATACGTACTCAACAAAGTCAAATGTCGAGTTTTTTCCTGTTTAAAATGCGAACTGCCCGTGCATTTGGGTGGACCCCCTGGTATGTTCATTGCACGTTTCTTTTGAATCGGGAGAGGCAATGGATTTGACATTCCCTGAAAGTGGAGTGTCTGTTCTGTTAAAATAAGGTATATTTCAGAATTCAGATATTACTGAGTTAGTGAGGTGTACTTGTTCCTTATACAGTGGGGAAAATAAGTATTTGACCCCTCGCTGATTTTGCAGGTTTGCGCACTTAGAAAGAATGCTACGATCTACAATTTTAATCGTATATACATTCTAACAGTGAGAGACAGAATCGCAAAGAAAATTCCCGAAAATCACATCATATGAATTTATAAAAACTGATAACCATCTGATGAGGAAAAATAAGTAGTTGACCCCCTGAACAAACAGCATGTTAATATTTTGTAGAAAAGCCATTATTGGCCAGCACAGATGTCAAACAATTTATATAGTTGTTGACAAGGTTTGTGCACATTTTGGCAGGGATGTTGGCCCACTCCTCCCTGCAGACAGCCTCCAAATCATTCAGGTCCCGAGGCTGTTGCTTTGCACCCCGAATTTTAAGCTCCCTCTAAAGATTTTCAATTGGATTCAGGTCTGGAGACTGGCCACTCCAGACCCTTGATGTACTACTTCTTCAGCCACTCTTTTGTTGCTTTGGCGGTGTGCTTAGGGTAGTTGACGTGCTAAAACACCCATCCTCGACCCATGTTCAGCTTTCACTGAGGGAAGGAGCTGTTGGTCCAGAATTCCACGGTATATGGCCCCGTCCATCCTCCCCTCAATGCAATGGAGTTGTGCCGTCCCCTGGGCTGAAAAGCACCACTGTGCTTGACGGTGGGGATGGTGTTCTTTGGGTTGTACTCTGTGTTCTTTGCTCTCCAAACACGACGAGTTGAGTTGAGCCCAAAAAGTTCTATTTTGTCTCATCTGACCACATCACCTTCTTCCAGGCCTCTTCTGAGTCATCCAGGTGGTCAATGGCGAACTTCAGGCGGGCCTGTACATGTGCCTTCTTGAGCAGGGGGACCTTGCGTGCGCTGCAGGATTTCAATCCATGACCGCGTAGTGTGTTACCAACCGTTTCTTTTGTAACTGTGGTCCCAGCTGCCTTCAGTTCATTAACCAGTTCCCCCCTTGTGATTCCTCACCGTTCGCATGATCAGAAACATCTCACGAGGCGAGACCTTGGATGGAGGCCCAGACCGAGGGAGGTTGGCGGCAGAGTGGTACTTCTTCCATTTTCTGATAACTGCACTGACAGTTGATCTTTTCTCTCAAAGTTGCTTTCCCATTCTCTTGTAGCCCTTACCAGCCTTGTGTAGGTCAACAATCTAGTCCCTGATGTCCTTAGACAGCTCCTTGGTCTTGCCCATGGTGGAGATGTTGGAATTTGGTTGTTTGGGAGTGGGAAGGTGTCTTTTATACATGTAATGAGGTGAGGCAGGTGCATTTGATGTAAATAATTAGTTGGGATTGGGGGTGCGTCTTAAAGAAAGACTAACTGGCTTGTGGGACCCAGAATACTTGCTGTTTGGTAGGGGGTCAAATACTTATTTTTCCTCATCAGATGGTTATCAATTTTTATAAAATCATATGATGTGATTTTCGGGAATTTTCTTTGCAATTCTGTCTCTCACTGTTAGAATGTATATACGATTAAAATTATAGATCGTTGCATTCTTTCTAAGTGGGCAAACCTGCAAAATCAGCGAGGGGTCTAATACTTATTTTCCCCACTGTAAGTGTTGAACTGTGTTCGTGAGTTTACAAGAGGGGACTGGCAGCTTCCATTACAGGGTGAATGTTCTGACCGTTTAATAAGCAGTTTATTTAATGTGTGTTTGTGCTGGCTTTGAAGAAGAATGGCCAAAACTCTGAACTTTATTATGGAGAAAAGGCATGTTTTGTGTTTGGTGACCACTGATATTCAACTGCACTGATATTGATAAATTCATTGTAAACACAACCAGAAAATAATTTGTTTAAATTAAATTTCATGCCTGAAAACTTTGTGTTAAATACATGATTTTATAATGATTTGACAGAACATCATTTTGAGACTCCAAGATGAATTTAGTTCATCAAGAATTTATCAATCAATCAATCATCAATCAAGAATTTAATTGAAATTTTTGATATCCACAATTGAATTCCTGATATCAGTAATTGTTATTTTAACATGATAAAATGGAATTCCTGATATCAGAAATAATAATTTAAACTAGTCAGCATTGGATTTCTGATATCAGAAATACGCATTATAACTAGTTAAAATTGAATTTCTGATGTCAGAAATGGTTATTTTAACTAGTTAAAATTGAATTCCTGATATCAATAATTCGAATTCAAACTAGTTAGAATTGAATTTCTGATATCAGATATTCCAGCTCCCATTGAAATGAATGAGAAAAGCGTTGTTAATCTAACTAGTTAGAATTGAATTCCTGATATCAGAAATAGGAACTGTAACATGTTAAAATTGAATTCTTGATATCAGAAATTGCCAATTTAACTTGTTAAAATTGAATTCCTGTTATCAGAAATAAAAATAACAACTAGTTAGAATAAAATCAGTGATATCAGGAATTTGAATTCTAACTAGTTTTAATTTAATTTGTGATATCCTCCAAAAATGAATTAAAGCTGAAACGGCTTGCCATACATATGCTTGTTGAGAGATCCCCGATGTGTCTCCTACAACAATCTGAAATGTTCCACAAGCGAAAAATCGCAATGCACAAGCCAACTGTAATGCAGCTGGAAGAGGACTGCTTCATTGTGTTGGATGTTCCAGTTCCGGTATCAGCAACTGAAGTAGTTCGGTGAAAGTGTTTTTGGAGAATCGGAATCGTTTTAAGAATGGTATCTTTGTACTCTTCCAATGGATTTCTCCTGTCCCTGAATATCCTTGGTGCACGCAATCTATTAGCGTTCATCTGCCTCCTCTTGAGCAAGTTCAAGTATTTGCAGCGCGTTCTTAATGCTCGCTCTGCGATCGACAAGCAGGAAATGTCAGTGAAACGCATGCAAAACAACCCCACTCCCAAGTTTAAGGGTTTCCATTGTTCATTTTAGACAGTCTTTGATCGTGGTTTATTTTGTTGTCCGTGTGTAAACCTAAAACCGCTTCATAGTGTGTGACTAAAGTGAAGCGCAAATTTTAGTCTGCGCTTAACCGATTTATACGTGTACAGGAGATAGGCAACTTTCGTAGTAACGGCCCATAGTGTTTAATGAGCCCTTCCTGAAAATGTTACTATACATGCAAGCCTAGATAAATGTATACCTTCTGCATGCAAAAAGACAATGAAAAACTTGTTCTGAACTTATGTATTGGTGTTTAGTGATAAGTGCATATGTGAGCAGATAAATTATAATTATTACCAGTGGATTTTCTAAGATGCCACACTGAACATTAGCCTATGCTGCTTTTAATAATGCAGTGACTAATTGTGCTGTCAGTTGATAATCATAGATCGTCACCTGACAGTCCTCTGTCCTTTCTGAAAGTCATGAAGATTGCATAAGTTAATTACTGAATTGATAACTTAGATTCTTAATTTCCATGGGATGATTAAAACCCCAAGCAAATGAAGAAATGGTAGAAAATTAAACAATTTTGAAACGTTCCTTCCCCTCCCTCTGCATAATAAACATTAGGATGGGATTAAACAAGCATTGTATTCAAAAGCAAAAACCAAGAATTCAAAGCAATCGAGAACAGGAACACGCTCTTTTTACTGACTAAATAGCAGTGGCGTGCCGTCAGATGTCAGGAAGGCCTTCAGTATCATCACCCTTTCCCGCATAATTGCTCTAGTTTGCCTGATTAACAATCAAACAATTTATTAACTGAACAACCACCACCAATGCATGACACGAAATGATATCAAAATGCTAATTACAAAGCAATTGCCTGTTGGCTATTTTGATATAATTGATGTGACTCTGCAAGGTTGACAATCTGCAAGTAAATCAGAAACATTCGCGGACTTCGCAGGAATTATTTTTGGCATCACTCAGCTGTGAATCGTACCTAACTACGCACTTCACAACATTCAGACAATAGAACGGATTCTCATGGCTTATTGCACAAAGAGCCTCGCAAACTAATTTACGCAAATCTGTGGTTTCTCGTGCTGCATGAGTGCAGAAATTATAAAGACGAATTGATATTTTTCGTAGTAATTGATGTGCGGAAGAAAAATCCGTATAATTTCGTAGTGCAATGTAACAAGGCTTTCAAAAATAAATTAGACTCTCGTCGGTTCTGCCCATCAGTCTGAGCAACTGTCGCTAATTGGGAGAGGTAAACTGCGAGAGGTGTAGGTCATTAAGTAGTGAAAGGCGAGGTTATTGCTGGCCCTGTGTTTCTGCCGACTGACTGCCGCTGTGTTTTAGTCATCTTAATTATTTAAATAATTCGAAGGCACTAAAACTGCTCGAATACCTACTGCCTGTATTGAGTGTACATGTTCAAAATTCTGCCGTTTAATGTAGCTTTTTCGCGGTTGTTTAACGTTGGGGTCACTTGTGAGACAGTGACCTTCATTCATGCCTAAAATATGTAAAGAAGGCAGAAATAACACTATTTATTGACTAGTAATTACCGAGAATTGCAGGTATGTCTCTCTGCAGCCTATTTGACAGACGCATTTAAATTGCCCGCCAGTGACTTCCGAGAACGATTTGCCGTCTCCATGAACCACGTGACGATTGAGAATTTTGGACCTCCGTTGACGCGACTCTCTCTCTCTACATGGCTCTGGGTAAACCCTTCCCCTTTCCCTTCCCCCTCCCCCCCTCTCTCCCCCCCCCCCATCTACAAGTGCAAATTGGTTTTGCTTCAGACACATCGCAAGATGTGTTGCAAAAGTCAAGGCGCGCAGATTTGAAACTGCTGGGACACATTTGAGAAGTTGCAGTCGCTGAGTTGCGGTTGTATCTGTCCTTATGGATGTAGCTGTCACTCTATTCATGCAAATATCAGTCTACGCATTTATTAATATTTTTCTCCCGTGTGTGTGAATATTTTCCACAAGTGAATACTTCAATCTGCAAGTTCACTTTTTTTTTTTTTTCAAGCACCCGTGTGTTATTTTCCCCTGTGACTACAAATTTAACCCACACGAACATGAACATTGGCATTTACAAGTTCACATTTTCGTTCTACGCATTCTCACATTCTATTCTACAAGTTCTCAAATCAAGTGTACACGCTCTCCCATTTTGCAACATATTTACCTTCATAAAAATGGGGCCACCCCTGGGGATGAACACAGGCCAAACAAACTGCAGAATACCAATTTTAAATTAAAGCTGCAAGCAGCGTTGAACGGGCCCTCGCCCCCATGTGCACGTTGGGTTTGTGGTGAGATCCTGACGGGTGCAGCTGTGCACTCACGACCATTGGACAGGTCAAGTGCCGGCCCCAACCTGAGAGAGAGTGTCGAGCGAATCGGACAAAGCTGAAGGAGTTATAAGTTGATACTTCATCCACCAGAAAGCGCTCAGAGTGTAACCAAATTCGGGCAGGTGCATTCAGGGGCAGACCCTAAGCACAAATGTGAAGTTTTGAGCAAATCGGCCAATTTCAATGTAAAATGTGGCATTTTATGTTTCCATAAGGGGGCATGATGAGGTAGATTGTTTAGCAGCACATCGAAGCATTCAGGGTGGAGCTTTTACCATGTCCAGGAATTTCAAACCCATTTGGATGAAGTATGAGGGAGAGCGAGCAGCTGGAATGTGTTTGGCGAGGCATCTGAAATGAGGACACCATGGCGGCCTGGCCCATTTAGCGACAGACATGCAGAGCACTACTTTTGGTCAGCATGGTCTCTTGATGATCAGAAATAAATATTAGGTTGATTGGACGGAATCGCTAGGAAGAGTTCTTTAAAATGCAATATGTGGAAATCAGGGAAAAATGACACGTTAAAATCAAAATGGCCGACTTCCTGTTTGGAGTAGACAAATGATGCCAGAGACTTTTTTTTTGCGTTTTGGCCAAATACATATGTGTACCAATTTTCATCTTTCTACTCCAAAAAAACCCCTATGGGTAGGGGTTTTTGAAAATTTCAAGGGGGCGCTATCGTGGCATTTTGCAGCCCTCATGGGCAAAGCCCCAATCAGATGTGAGAACTTGCCACCCTTAACCGGCATATCAATTTCCATGATGATACGAATTCATTAAGAACATTAAAAACCCAAACGTATTTTCATGGCGAGGGATCCATTGTCAACGCATCGCCACACGGAAGCCATTACTCGAAGCATCACAGCATTCGTAAGGTAGTTCAAGCAACTTCTTCTACATGTTGTACAGGGGGAATAAAGTTGATGGGTTCAACTATATGTCATCAGTACAAGTGAAAGTAAAAACTGGTCACTTCCTGTTAGTAGCCACGCCCACTGACCTACAGACCTGCAGAGCACAAGTTTTGATCAGCATGGTCTTTCGATGTTTATTGATAAATCTGGTTTTGAATGGATGAAATCTCTAGGAGGAGTGCGTTAAAATACAATATGTGGAAATCAGGGAAAAATGACACGTTAAAATCAAAATGGCCGACTTCCTGTTTGGAGTAGACAAATGATGCCAGAGACTTTTTTGTGCGACTTGGCCAAATACACGTGTACCAATTTTCATCTTTCTACTCCAAAAAAAAACCCCCTATGGGGAGGGGTTTTTGAAAATTTCAAGGGGGCGCTATCGAGACTTTTTGCTGCTCTCATGTGCAAAGCCCCAATCAGAGCTTGACACCCTTGACCTGTCAATAAATTTTTATGATGATACAAGTTGATCAAAGACATCAAAAACCCAAACGTATTTTCATAGCGAGGGATGGAAAGTCGCCGCGTCACTACACGGACGCCATTATGCGTAGCTTCACAGCATTCATAAGGTAGCTTCATCTATTTGTTCTGCATGTAATAGAAGTAGAATGAGGTTGGTGTGTTCAACTATGTGTCATCAGTACAAGTGAAAATAATGACTGGTCACTTCCTGTTACCACAGGGGGGCGCTAGTTCCAAAGTGGGAATTTAATGTATCTGAATGTTCAGGGCAGAGCAATGATCATGTCCAGCAAGTTTGAAGCTACTACAGTCAAGTATGTGGGCGTGAGAGTATTGGGAATCCCAAACGTATTTTCATGGCGAGGGATCCAAAGTCACCGCATTGCCACACGGACGCCATTACTCGTAGCTACACAACGTGCATAATGTAGCTTCAGCAACTTGTTCTGCATGTTTTAGAAGTAGAATGAAGCTGATGGGTTCAACATTGTTTCATCAGTAGAAGTGGAAGTAACGAGTGGACACTTCCTGTTACCACAGGGGGGCGCTATTAGCAAAGTGGGAAGTTAATATATGAGGATGTTCAGGGCAGCGCCCTCATCATGTTCAACAAGTTTAAAGCTTCTAAAATGAAGTATTTGACTTCCTGTTTGGAGTAGACGAATGATGCCAGAGACTTTTTTTTGCGTTTTGGCCAACTACATAGGTGTACCAATTTTCATCTTTCTACTCCAAAAAAACCCCTATGGGTAGGGGTTTTTGAAAATTTTAAGGGGGCGCTATCGAGGCATTTTGCAGCCCTCATAGGCAAAGCCCCAATCAGATGTGAGAGCTTGCCACCCTTAACAGGCATGTCAATTTCCATGATGATACGATTTCATTAAGAACATCAAAAACCCTAACGTATTTTCATGGCGAGGGATCCATTGTCACCGCATCGCCACACGGAAGCCATTACTTGAAGCATCACAGCATTCGTAAGGTAGTTCAAGCAACTTCTTCTACATGTTGTACAGGGGGAATAAAGTTGATGGGTTCAACTACATGTCATCAATACAAGTGAAAGTAAAAACTGGCCACTTCCTGTTAGTCGCCACGCCCACTAGTGATGCGCGGGTCGAGGTTTTTTAACACCCGCACCAACCCGACCCGACATGACAGCTAACCCGACCCGCCCGCCCCGCTAAAACTCGGACTGATTTTCAACCCGAACCCAACCCGACCCGACACAAAAAGGAGGCAAGAGAAAAAAAATACAGTGGGTCTGTGTGACATGATTTGCAATGGAAAAAAACGATTCCTCTGTCACGCTATGGATTTGAGTGGAGCACAATATACATTTGGCTTTTGGCTGGAATTCTTGATCCAAAGTTTGGGCTCTGTCTTTTAAATGAACCTTACCGTGATTTCTGATCTTTGCAACTAAACGAAATACCATCTGGCAAGATATTGCAAACAGGCTGTTTTTTATTGGAACAAAATTAACATGACAGTGGCGCACTGGCGCTATCGCCTACTCTCCCATACAGTGTTGCGATATCCTGTCGACGAGGAAATTTAATTTTCCTCGTATATTTATTTCAAGATAGATTTGGGGGGGGGGCTTTTAGGGTATTTTTTCAACACCGCTTATAATGTAGGCCTAGGCGTATTTTTTCCCAAACTATGCAAAAACAAAATCGCGTCAACAGTGCCAGGGTTTAAGCGATTACGGCGCGCTTCCAGGACACGGCCAGCTGAACTGAAGGTTCGCTCTCTTGTTGCGCTAGTTGTTGGGACGCAGAGAACTGCTTTGGCCACCATGGAGTTTTACGTGATTATTCTTTGTCTCATGGTATGGTAATTAATGAAAGCAAGTTTATGACCATACATGCTCCAGTAATGATAAGTTACATCTTCGTTTGGGTGATATGTGTATAGAATGGTGTTATAGAAATTTATATCTAAGAAGTATCTTTACTGCCGATGGCAGCAAAGCATACGCTCTGCTGTCAGACACGTAGCTGATAAACGGAAGCACCTCAACAAGTTGATTTTATTTTTGAATAAGAATCGTGATATGCCTTTCACGGTGAAGTGGCGAAAAAATGTTTTGTCTATGTGCTGTTTGGACCCACAGGTCAATAAAATTACTACTACTATATAGCCTAATATTTTGGTGCTGACTGCAGAATGATTTATAAGATGAGCTTTAATTCAACCTTTAGATCCTTAGTCTAACCGTGGAGGATTATGCCGCGCACCAGTGACTGCGTGTACATCGAGAGTAGGAAGAGGGAGAGGTACCATTGCCATTCTATCCTGCTTAAGGTAGCGTTACATCGTTTGACTAGAGCATATTATCTAGGCTGTATGTCTAGAGTCCTCAAGTGGCCGATAGCCTATTATACTTTTTATTTGCAATTTCTTGGGAATTGGATGTCGCCACTGTTTGGCCCAACCCGCCCGCACCCGCTAAATGTTATTAAAATATTGACCCGCCCCGCCCGTCCCGCGGGTCAACCCGCGGGACCCACGGGTTCCGGGCCGACCCGCGCATCACTAACGCCCACTGACCTACAGACCTGCAGAGCACAACTTTTGATCAGCATGGTCTTTCGATGTTAATTGATAAATCTGGTTTTGAATGGATGAAATCTCTAGGAGGAGTGCGTTAAGATACAGTATGTGGAAATCAGGGAAAAATTACACGTTAAAATCAAAATGGCCGACTTCTGGTTTGGAGTAGAAAAATGATGCCAGAGACTTTTTTGTGCGACTTGGCCAAATACACGTGTACCAATTTTCATCTTCCTACCCCAAAAAAATTCCGATGGGGAGGGTTTTTGAAAATTTCAAGGGGGCGCTATCGAGGCATTTTGCTACCCTCATCGGCAAAGCCCCAATCACATGTGAGAGCTTGCCACTCTTGACCTGTCTATCAATTTTTATGATGATACAAGGTTATTAAAGACATCAAAAGCCCAAACGTATTTTCATGGCGAGGGATGGATAGTCGCCGCGACATTACACGGACGCCATTATGCGTAGTGTGATGTGAATAGAGGCCACTAGATGGCAGAATTTAGCTTTCTTTTATTAAGCTCAGACTGGAGCTAGGTTTAGACATGTCCTGGACATGTCTGGGGCAAGTCCCTGAAAATAAAAAAAAGAGGTCTAAATGTGGGTGGGGTCTGCAAAAGAGTGTATAAGGAAAAGAATTGTGACAGTAAAGTAGTAGGAGAAATTGCAAGAAGAAGGATACGTGTGACCAGACCTGTCATTCTGTTCAAGACCTGTGAAGTTTTCTTTTGAGGATTTTTGCCTGTGTTAGAGCATTTTTCCTTGCCCAGGACATCACCAAGCCACCCCAACAAAGAGGGACTGTAAATATTTCTGTTTTTGTTGTGTTCAATCTTGGTCTTAAGTGTAGATAGTAGTTTAGTCTTTGTTTTTTTCATTAAATGTGTTCAAGTTTTTAAAACTGTTTCTGTCATCCCTTGCTGTTGTGTTGTAAATTGTAATAACAAATTGGGGCCATAACAAATTGGGGGCTCAAGTCCGGGATAGACCGTTGTGTGAGTCATTTATTGAAAATTTAACATTTCAAATTGTAAAATTGATTTTTTTAATTGAATACATATATATAGATCAACAGCAATGGATGATTTCTTGGCATCACCAACCGTAGGGGTTTTGAAGTCTTTTAAAAAGACAGAACTGCTAGAAATTTGCAGACAGTTAGAGCTGACCGAGGTAAAACCAGCCATGCGAAAAGCAAGAGTGGCTAGAGAGATAGTTGAATATTACATTGATGAAAATGTGTTTGCACCAGGAGATCTGGAATAGTTTCCAGTGGAAAATCCAAATATAGAAATGGAACTTAAATTAAAAATGCTAGAGATTGAAAGGGAAGAAAAAGAAAAACAAAGGCAGTTTGAGTTGGAAAAATTAGCAAGAGAAGAGAAAAAAGAAAGGGAGGAAAAAGAAAAAGAAAGGGAGCAAAAAGAGAAACAAAGAGAATTTGAGAGGGAAGAAAAAGAAAAACAAAGAATTTGAGTTAGAAAAATTTGCAAGACAGAGAGATTTTGAATTAGAGAAATTCGATAGAGAAGAAAGACTCCAAACGGAGCAACTAAAAATTAAAATTCAAACTGAAAATAAATTTTGGGCTAGCCAGGAGGTAAAATTGGTGCCTCCATTTTCGGAAAAGGATGTTGACAACTATTTCCAGTGTTTTGAAAAGGTAGCAAAGAGTTGCCAGTGGCCAAAGGAACACTGGCCTCTGATGTTGCAAACTGTCCTCAAGGGTAAAGCTCAACAAGCCTATTCGGCTTTGTCTGCAGATGATTCTTCTGATTATGAGGTAGTCAAAAAGGTTATTTTGAGAGCTTATGAGTTGGTTCCAGAGGCTTACCGACAGAAATTCAGAGGTCTGAAGAAATCTGAAAATCAGACTTATGTTGAATTTGCTAATGAGAAGCAGGTTTGCTTTGAGCGCTGGTGTACTTCTATGGAGGTCAAGGCTGATTTCAACTCACGAAAAGAGATGGTGTTAGTTGAAGAATTCAAGAACTGTGTTAAAGATGATATTAAGACCTACCTTAATGAGAAGCAAGCACTGAACTTGCAATCAGCTGCCAAATTTGCAGATGAATATGTTCTCTCACATAAGTCTAAATTTCAGTCTAGCAGTAACAATAGATGGTTACAATTTCAGAAAAAAGGGAACGGTGATACCCAAGATTCCTCACGCAAAGACAAAGACAAATCTTGTGATGGTGCTCAGAAATCCAGTAACAGGTCTGATCAAAGTGTGAAAGCTGACAGTGACAAAAGTGGTCTAGTTTGCAGTTATTGCAAGAAATCTGGTCATGTTTCAACTAACTGTTGGTTCCTTAAAGCTAAGAAAGAAAAAGAAAAGGATGCCAAACCAAATGCCTTTGTGAAAACAAGGTTAGAAACCCCTGTAGTAGATAACCGGTCTGCTAAATTGCCTGCTTCTTGTGGGGCTAAAAAGCCTGATACAGCTGACTTTGTGAGGGAGGACTTTCTTCCATTTGTGTCAGAGGGATTTGTGGCTCTGAATGAGCATACTACTCCTGTCCCCATATGTATCCTAAGGGATACCGGAGCTTCTCAGTCACTTTTGTTGATGGACTCCTTGGAGTTACGTGATGAGACCGCTTCTGGGGATTTCATACTTGTACAAGGTATTGAAGGGAGGACTGTATCTGTACCCCTGCGCTCTATATTCTTGAAGTCAGATTTATTTACAGGACAGGTAAAGGTGGGACTTATGTCAAGTCTACCTATCAAAGGTGTTTCTCTGTTACTAGGCAATGACCTGGCTGGGGGCGAAGTAGTTCCCCCTGTACATCTTACTTCACAGCCGAGCACTGAAGATGGCGATGAAGACCCATCTCTGTATCCTTCTTGCGCAGTGACTCGTGCTATGGCCAAGAAGGCTCAAGAAGTAGATGATGTGGTGCCGTACAGCACATTGAATAGTCATGACTCAGGTGGTTCGCCTTATGACTCTGTTCGGCCTACTATGGTTTCTCCGTTTGAGGACTTATCAGATACTTTTATCAGTTCTCTATTCAGCCAGCCGGATGGGTCTGGTGATACTGATGTGTCTGGAGACTTGTCTCTGTCCAGAAAGCGGTTGATTGAGGAGCAAACTAATGATCCTGAAATTTGTGTACTAAAGAGGAGATCCCTTCCTGATAAAGAAATAGACGCAGTTCCAGTTGGGTATTATATCTTAACTCTCAGTTTTGAAATTGAGAATATCTAAAAAAATTTAAGATTATTCAAACAAATCAATATTTACTTATATTTATTAGGGTCCGAGCCTCGAGGCCTGAAAGGCCTCAGAGAGGACCCTATTGTTTTTGCTCTGTTTCTTATTATTCTTTCTTTCTCTATACGCCTCTTTGAGCTTAAATTTGACCCCCTAAACATGCTCAAAAACTCACCAAATTTGGCACACACCTCTGGTCTGGCGAAAAATTTGATAAAATGAAAAAATTATCCTCATACATGACAAAATGGCTCTCTAGCGCCACCAAGGTACATTTTCTTGGCCCTTTGACCCCACCACGACCGGTAGGAAAGTCATAGAGAAATGGAACCAAAACCATCTTGTTCAGCTCATCGAGCCCTAAAAATTAACAATCGACATCCATTACCTAAATCGAACAGGGAGTTTGTAATTTGCATATCTCAATTGCCATTTGCCCCAAAATTTGGCCAAATTTAGCCCTCGAACAAAAGCGAACTCCTCCTAGGGCGTTCAGCGTATCAACCCCAAATGATGATAGGTGAGAAAGCACACTCTGCCAATAAAAACTATGGCACAACTTTGTCATTACTGGTCCGGTTTTGATTTTATGAGGCGTCAAAGATGGGGTTCGCAGCCACTTTGACTGCCTTTTTTCGATGCAAACGCAATTTCCAACATTATTTTAACCGCTTACACATGGTCAAAAACAAACAAAATTTTGCAGTAAATTCTGAGAGGCTACAAACATGTCTCTTCTCTCTAAATTCTCCACCAAAGGCACAAAATGGCTCTCTAGCGCCACCTACATCCTCCAAAATGGTACTTATGCTTTCACCACGGCCTGACGCAATGTCATAAAATTCTGAAAATAATCACACATCATTGCTGTACAATGCCCTGTACTGTGACATGATTTCGTGAAAATCCATTTAAGATTTTTTGAGAAAAAAAATATTATGTACATAATACACTGTACAGTAATACATTTTCTCTTGCTGTGGACAAACCGTTAATCGGATCAAAAAGATCTTTGGTATACTTTTTCATCTTTATTTGCAGAAACTATGTGCCAAGTATGGTACCATTTCACTGAATTTATCTTGAGATATTAACATGTTATGAATATTCATATTTTCTAAAATATAGAGTGACGCACTTCTGAATTCAGCAGAAGTTGCAGCGTATGAAAGTTTTGTCTGTCATCAGGGAACATGCTCCCAAAATTTCAGCTTTCTATTATGTACGTTGAAGAAGTATTTATTAATTTCTTGATTATCATTGATTTCCATGTTTTTCTATGTCCTACTACACCTTCTGTCCACCGGGTGGCAGTTGGAGCCCACGGATCATCTCCCTTCACGAAGTTCATGCATGGGAGAAGATTACACAATACACAGCAGTGATTAAATGTGCTTCAGATACTTTGACCAGGTTCCATGGCTCATAGCTCCAATATTCAAAACTAAAATCTCGTGCAGTAAAGGGGTTTGCACTCAACTCAACATAAAACATTTCCCACAATCTCGCACTGTCCAACGAATGACAATGCTCGACATCGCTCGAACGCGTCTCGCCCCCCTTTCGACATGCGCGGATGGACGTCTCGCCCCCGTTTCGACATGCGCGGGTGGGCGAGGACCCGTCCCAACGCTGCTTGCAGCTTTAATTTATTTATGTTCCATTAATGTCAGTTACACCACCAGGGGACCTATATGGGCATGCGTCATATTCACTTTAGACTGCAGAAGACCCTGCATGGTCTTGTCTGATGTCATTTCTGAGAGTCTGTCTGAAACCTAAGTTCAGTGTATACCCCATTACACAGCATGATAAGTGAAATGTTTTTAACTGAACTTTCATTGTGTCAACCTAATTTTCAGGAGACTCCATTCTGGGAGCCAGGAGGTGGATGCTCTCCATTGAGGGTGGTGTCATCCTCAAACTCAGTGAGACATCAAACTTCACGATGGCCCTGGCTGTCCTCTTTGCATCATACTACGTCTTCAATATAGAATATCCAGCTGAGGCAGCCACATCTTTGGAGTTTATTCAGAGATACGTTTTTGTCTCTGTTTCTCTAAAATCACAGTCAATGTAGCTTTTCTCTGTAGACATGGAAAATAGACTACGTGTTTAATTGTAGGCCTGGGTTTCCTGTCAATTTCTATTGGATGAAGTGATTAATGACAGGCGTGCTGCACACCTGATGAATCACTTCACCCCTTAGTATTTGACAGAAAACCAGTGTGTGAGCTTCTTGGGATGCAATGGGATAGGATGGAGTGCTGGGATAACCAGAGTATCACATTAAAGCTTCTACCCACACAGTGGAGTGAGTGGAGTGTGTGGTGTGATCCAGGCTAGTCCTGGGATGTAACGACTGGGGCTCGGTATTTGTATTTCCAGATTCTTGGTCAGGATAAATCCAGAACGAAGCAAGTGTGCGGCAAAGACGCAGGTGAGCCGAAGGACGGGAAAGACAGTCCAGAGGAAAAACGAGTCCCTCAACCCGCACGTTGCTTCTTTCATAAGTGACTTCATCAATTATGATCGGAAGAACTGATATCAGGTGAGAAAATTTACTCATTTTATCTTTAGGCTGAAGGAGTCAGGAAGTTGTGTCCTTTGGTTTTGGTGTCGGTGTCAGCGGACTGGTTGTAGTGTGTACTGGTTGAATTGCACCTATCTAATAGAAACTTGTTAACATGACCTTACCAGTGGCGACCTAAAAGAGACAACTTTCCGATTCCTTCAGCCTGTTGTCATAGCACTAGCCCTGGATCTGACGGTCTATACATTCTGTGATTAATCTATAATGAATTTTTGATTTTACCTCCCATTGCCAGGAAGAAGACTTCCACCCGCGAGTGGGAGACCAGCCCACTATCATGCGTGTGTGTTGTACACATGTGTGCGTGCATGTGTACATGCACTTTACACGTGCATGTGCATGCACTGCAGACGTGTGTGTGCGATTGTGTGTGTGTGAGTGTGTGTGTCGGGACATAGAGATAGACAACCTATCCGCACTGTCTGAGAGACCTCTGTCAGTAAAACACATTAGTCCCTCAATCTATATATTCAGGTCCTGCTTACCTCTCCACCACTCTGCCACTCCACCGTCTCAGTATTAAAAACTATAGGCTTTGACAGGCTGTGACTTTTTTTTTTTGCATTTGATTTTCAAACCAAGAATGTTTCTAGAAAAAAAAAAAAAAGAATGTCTCTGAATATATAATGTTTTCAAATGCAAAGTTTCAAATGCAGTATTTTCTAGATGTTTTATAAATGTGTTTATCAAATTCATATTGTATCATATTGTTTACAAATGAAATTTTGAAATGCAACAAATGTTTTATAAATGTTTTATGTTATGTATATCAATTTAAAATGTCATGTTGACATGTAAACATTTTCCTTTATATGTTTTTTGAAAGGTCATGTTTTAAATGCATCGATAAATGTATCAAATCTTTGTGAAGAATAAATGCATTTTTGGTGACTAAATGTGTCTTGATTTTACAGTAGGTAATTATTTCACAGTTATTGATTCACAGTAGTAAAAAATTAATGCAGTAATTCTTATTACAGTAGTCTTAGCAATAACTACAGTAAAAAAATACAGCATAGTACTTTGTTACTGTAAGTAGTATTACAATACTGTTACTATGACTGTCAATAATAAGAGTACTTAATAATATTACTGTTTGTGTGATTTACAGTAAGCATACTGTAGAATATACTACAGCAACTTATTGCCATTTGCTGCCAGCAAGTTACTGTAGATTTTACAGTTACCTTCTTACAGTGAAGTCAAAAATTTACCTAGGGCAAATATAGATGTGTGTAACATTGATTGAAAGGACATCAAAGAAAGTGATGGACCTAAATGTTTACACGTATAAATGAATTAATTCAGTGGATAGCAGAACTTAATAGGACTAGTAAATTTTTCAATATTAGTATCGTTACTTGGTATGATACTCTTCACAGTTACACCATCAACCTGAAGCTTGAACGTTGACATGTTCCATCACTTAGTAATTTTAGCATCTATTTTCAATTATTTGGCCAACTATGTTTATCTAGTTGTTTGTACATGACCAACAATGTAAAGTCAACGTTTTAGAGCCAAGGCAACATTAACGTTGTTCATACTTTAATTCTAATTCAGGTTTAACGCTTGTAACTTTGACACAATAAAGTAGTCACTAGATAAACTTCAACATTCTGCATCATTACAGATCTAAAACTCTAAAAGTGACCAATATGATATTGAATAGACAGTTGAAAACGTTCGAGAGGCGGACCTTTGTATTCGGAACTGAATCCAAGTTGAATGATAAGGATTAAAATACACTGCCTGGCCAAAAAAAAAGGTCGCACACTCAGATATTTAGTTGGAACCCCTGTGGCTTTTATTACAGTGCATATTCGTCTTGTCATTGTTTTGACAACTATATGCAATGCCAGAACATTTCTTTTTGATCAGAAATGCCATGATTTTTGTCCAAGATCTTGTCTTCTCGACATAATGGTTGAACCACTCGGTGGTCTTGAGTACATCCCAATAACTTTTATAATGTTCAAGGTCAGGACTTTGTGGTGGAAAATTTGTTTGTGAAAATGATTCCTCCTGCTTGGTTTTGTCATTCATGGTTTTCTTTGCTAAATACAGGCCAATAACTTGCCCGTCATGAAATACTGTAACATCTTTTCCACATCAGGGAATGTGTTTTCCGACATGATTTTGTAAGAAATGAATAGCGACGCACTTCATCAGTCAGGGTTAAAATGATTATTGCCATCTGAAACATATTAATAACCGTAATAATGATCCAATTTCAGAATTTGTTCATTAACTTCCAAACGGTGACTTTTTTTTGGCCGGGCAGTGTATGTGCGTAACCATGACCACATCCCCGACACTGCGGCGACTCGTCAAAATTACGAGCTAGTGATCGGTGCAGTCAGGAGACACAAACACGGCCTGTGCACCAGCGATAGAAAACGGTCGAAATTCAACAATCAATTATCCTTCAATGAATCATATTTATGGCATTCAATTCTATACAATTCACTTTTCATCATCGCTAGTAACTTGACCGTTTGAGGGTTTAAGTTTGTTACATTTTGACATCCTTTTCTAGAAAACACTTACCTGGCTCTTCCGCCGCCGCCTGGTTCTCTTCAAGGTCAAATGCTTCCGTATGCTGGTGGTTCGGAAGCCGAGAAGGTTTTGGGTGATCAATGTCGCAAAATAGTCGAACGTTGTTCTTATACTTTCCATGACAGTCGAATGATAATTTGACCGACACTTAAAAATGTTTGTCAATATTGCCTCCTACTTCTTCTGAAGCAAAGGATTGAACCTTCTATAATTATTTTTGGGGGGGTTATTGCATCAATTTCAAATGGCCGTCGTAAAATGGTCGTTGTTTGTTTACAATCCTGAACTTGAGTAGCCGTTCGCTTGTAACACGTTTTGACCAACAAAGAGCCTCTAAAAAGAATCACTTTAGAATGGCACGAGCTCCTGTTGAACGGTAGGTGCACCCTTTTTGCAGATATTGCCAAAGTATTTGCATGATTTAGGCCATTTTTTTCACACTGTGCCTATTTCCGTTGATGAGTGCTAAAATGTCACACTTCAGCACCCGTCAAAAACCACAAAAATGCGTTTGACATGGTTTATTGCAAAATAATTGTGGGTGGAAAATTCTTGAAACAATATTATTTTATATCTACTTGATGATATTTTATTGGTGACAAAATTGGCATGGTTGCCTTTCAATATATTTTGCCATATATAATTGCTTGTAACATTTCATCACCTCCGTGGAGTGACCCATATATCCTGTGAGTTTTATGGCTATAGGACAAACAGTTGCTGATTTATAGTCTGATACGTGTTATAGCGCCCCCTATGGGCCGATTTGCATGAACCTGTCAGGGTATGTTCCTGGTTATTACATGGACATATTCTGCTAGTTCTGGGATGATTGGCCCAAAGGTCGTTGAATTTTGTCCATTTACAGTACAGGCCAAAAGTTTGGACACACCTTCTCATTCAACGCGTTTCCTTCATTTTCATGACTATTTACATTGTAGATTCTCACTGAAGGCATCAAAACTATGAATGAACACGTGTGGGATTATGTACATATCAAACAGTTTTCCAACGGGGCTATCGGCTGTGTATCAACCTGACTTCTGCACAACACAACTGATGGCCCCAACCCCATTGATAAGGCAAGAAATTCCACTAATTAACCCTGACAAGGCACACCTGTGAAGTGAAAACCATTTCAGGCGACTACCTCTTGAAGCTCAACAAGAGAATGCCAAGAGTGTGCAAAGCAGTAATCAGAGCAAAGGGTGGCTACTTTGAAGAAACTAGAATATAAGATGTTTTCAGTCACAGGTATTTCACACTCTTTTGTAAAGTACATAATTCCACGTGTTCATTCATAGTTTTGATGCCTTCAGTGAGAATCTACAATGTAAATAGTTATGAAAATAAAGGAAACACATTGAATGAGAAGGTGTGTCCAAACTTTTTGCCTGTACTGTATGTGCTTACCCACGCCCCTGCTGAAGTTCATTGGTCAATATCTTTGTATCGGGATCACAACAAACAGGACGTGACAGACGGACGGACGGATGGAGCTGAATACTATGTCCCGCACCCCTAATACACCTTGAAACCAAAGACGAATGGAATCGGTCAAACCGTTCCTGAGATATCGCGTTCACAACAAACTGGACACGACGGACAGACAGACGGACGGACGGAGGGAGCTGAATACTATGTTCCTTGCCCCTAATACACCTTGACACCAAGAATGAATGGAATCAGTCAAACTGCTCTTGAGATATGATGTTGGATCAAGTATTTGTAAGTGATCGAATGGTCGTAATGACCTTGAGAATGATGGCAAGGTCACGTCAATCAAGTGGGCTGTGAGCACTCCCGTAATACACCTTTACACCAAAGATGAATGGAATCGGTCAAACCATTCTTGAGGTATCGTGTTCACAACAAATGGGACATGACAGACAGACAGACGGAGCTGAATACCGTTGGGTTACAGATGTAACCTTAGTTCTGTGAAGGAAAGAAAGGCTGCCAGATGGCTAGCCCAAGGGGCTGGAATATAATCAGCGCGTGCGCGAGTTCTGAGGTAGACTATATCAAAACATCATCACGTGAGTGTGCCGCGCTACTGTACAGTACAGTATATAAGCCTGCGTGCGGCACACTTGGTCCTCATATAATCCTGAACGCAAAGTCCAGAGTGACGACGAAGTCTGGCAGCCTTTCCTTCCTTCACAGAACCAAGGTTACATCTGTAACCCAACGTTCTGTTTCACTCAAGAAAGGCTGCCAGACGGCTAGCCCAAGGGGCTGGAATACATATTCCCCAACGTCGCGGAGGACAACCATGCAACGATTGAACAAAGGGCACAAATAAGTATTAGAGTCAATACTTTTATTGAAATCAACATGCCCACAGGGCTAAATGAACTGGTGAGCTGGGCTCAGTGAAAAGCACATTCGGTCATGAACTCAAAACAGAATTCCCGGAAGAGAAGGGGGAGACAACATTGAGGTTGTAGAATCTCGCAAAGGTTGAAGGTGACGACCAACAGGCCGCCTGGCAAATGTTCTGCAAGGGGACTCCTTTCAAGAGAGCCCATGAAGCAGCAATGCCCCGTGTGGAGTGTGCAACTGTTGCTACTGGGGATGGACACCCCGAAAGCTGGTAGGCCTGCTTTATGGTGTCCACCACCCAGTGTGAGAGTCTCTGTTTTGACAGGGCCTTGCCAGTCTGCCCAGCACCATGACAGACAAAGAGCTAGTCAGTCAGTCGAATATCCTTCGTCCGCTCGACATAGCAAAGGAGGGCTTGCACAGGGCACAAGGCATTAATAGACAGGTTTCCATCTGACAGGTTTCCATCCGACCCAGAGACAAGAGGGCGGTATGAGTCCAAGGCAATTGTTTGATTGAGGTTCTGTGCTGACAGAACCTTAGGCATGAAGGCCGGATTAGGGCGCAGGACAACACCAGTGCCTTCCGGTTTTACATGGAAGCAGTCAGGGTGCACAGACAGTGCATGTAGCTCTCCAATACGCTTTGCTGAGGTAATGGCAAGTAGAAAAACACCTTCTGAGAAAGCCACTTGAGATCAATACTACCAAGGGGTTCAAACGGGGGCTTTGTCAGAGCATCAAGAGCAATATTAAGCTGCCACGGCGGCACAGAGGGAAGCCGCCTTGGGCGCAGTCTTGGAACTCCCTTCATCAATTGGACAGACAGGGGGTTAGCGCCGAGTGTTTCACCATCCACTCTATCATGGCAAGTTGATATCGCAGACAGAAACACCTTCAGAGTCGAAGGGGATTTTCCTTGATCAAGCTTTTCTTGTAAGAATTCCAGAACTGAGGCTAGAGGGCAGGACCGGGGGCACTCATGCCGCTGTTCGCTCCATGCTTTGAAAACATTCCATCTGTAGGCGTATAGGGTCCTTGTCGATGGCGCTCTAGCACACTGCAAGGTTTGCGTAACTGCCAGTGTCAACCCTTGAGCGAGGAGGGTGTCCCTTTCAACGACCAGACCCACAGGTTCAGGATGGCTGGTGACGGGTGCCATAACTCTCCCCCGGCTTGCGACAACAAATCCTGCCGTAGCGGGAGTTGCCATGGGGTGCCCGAGAGGAGGGCCTGGCGCCTGGGGGTGATTTGGAGCCACCAAGAGGACACTCAGGTTCTCCATCCTTGTCCTCTCCAGCACAGCTGGGATCATGGAGAGGGGAGGGAAGGCATACAGGAGGCCCTTGGGTCATCTGTGTGCTAGGGCGTCCACCCCTAGAGGCGCGTCGTCTTGGTTTAGAGAAAACCATAGTGGACAGTGAGTCGATTCCCTTGAGGCGAAAAGATCGACGTGTGCCTTCCCAAAACGAGCCCAGGTTAGATGCACTGTTTCCGGGTGCTAACGCCATTCGCTTGGGTGTGGCTTGCCCCTGGACAGCAGATCTGCTGCGGTGTTCAGTGTGCCCGACAAGTGAACTGCTCTGATCGAGCAAAGGTGAGTGTCCGCCCAGAGAAGGAGTTCTCGGGCCATGTTGTGCAACGTCTGAGACCTCAGGCCTCCCTGGCGATTTATGTACGCTATTGCTGACATGTTGTCTGTTCGAATTAAGACATGTTTGTCCTGAAGCACTGGCGAGAAATAGTGAAGGGCGAGGTATATTATTCTTAGCTCAAGAACATTTATGTGGGCTGTGTTCCATGGTGGGCGCCACACTCCCCGGGCTCCCAAACTATTCCAGACTGCCCCCCAACCGGACAGCGACGCGTCCGTGGTCAGAACTTCGCGTCTGTAGATTCTGCCTAGTCGCACACCTCTGCACAGATTCTGGGGCATGTTCCACCATTGCAGAGCTCGTAGGCACACAGGTGGTAGAGAGACAGATTTGTCCCTGTCCAACACTGGGTGGAGCATCTTGGACAGGTACCACTTTTGCACTGGCCTCATATGTAAGGCCAAGGCGTACCACCTGGGATGCTGCGGCCATTAGGCCCAGTAGCCTTTGACACTGGTAAGCACAAACATTGTTCTGTCCCCAAAACTGTGACAGGCATTGTTGGAGGGCAATGACTCTCTGATCTGAGAGACCTGCCATCATGGTCACCGAGTCCAGTTTCACTCCAAGGAAGGTGATCTGCTGTGAAGGGGTTACCTGGCTCTTGTCTGGGTTGAGAGATAGGCCCAGTTTCTGTAAATGTTCCATTACTACCGCTGTGTCCCGCACTGCCTGCTGACTCGACAGGGAACATATTAGCCAGTCGTCCAGATAATTGAGCACTCTGATGCCCCTCTGCCGCAACGGATTCAAAGCTGTGTCCATACGCTTTGTGAATGTGCGTGGTGATAGGGACAGGCTGAAGGGGAGGACGTTGAACTCGAAGGCTCTGTCCTTCAACGCAAATCGGAGAAATTGACGATGACCAGGGTGGACTGCAATGTGGAAATAGGTCTATGAGAGGTCCTTGAGGTCTATGCTCGTGAACCAATCTCCACTTTGAACTGACTGGAAGATTTGTGCCAGTGACAGCATTTTGAAATGCAGCCGGCGTAGGTAGAGGTTTAGTGGCCTCAGGTCCAGTAGTGGACGAAATCCACCATCCTGTTTCGGAACTAGGAAATAGCTCGAATAAAAGCCACTCTGCCGTTCGCTATGATTTAACTCTCTTATCGCCTCTTTCCTTAGCAAGGTGTTTATCTCCTCTTGCAGGGCCAGCTGCCATTGTGGGTCTGGCTGATGAGAAACAAGAATACCCTTGAACATGGGTGGGCGGCGTCTGAACTGAAGCCGATAACCGAACTTTATTGTTGAAATTACCCAAGAACTGGGAGAACACGCTTCCCACACCTTCAATTGAGTGTGGGAGAAAACATGAGGCATAGCCCCTTGAACGTCAGGAAGAAGGCTGTGAGGCAGCAGACAGGGTGGCACGAGGTCTGTGGCCATCGCGCTGTTGAGGCCTATTGGGCCTGGCAGGATTCCCGGGGCGGCGGCTTGGATTGGAGGAAGCCTGTCTCTGCACATTGCCCTGCATATTGGGGCGGCCCTTTGTGAAGGGCACACTGCGGTTACCTGCGTAGTTCCAATCTGGCCGATGTTGTTTGGGTGGAGGGGGCTTTGGCATCAGCTGCTCCCACTTCTTCTTGGACTCTCTAAACTCCTTGGCTCGGCGGAGCATGTCAACGGTTCCCGGACCAAAGGTAAAGCCAGGGGTAAGAGGTAGCTTCATGAGCATGTTCCTGTCCTGCTCTGGCAGCTTCAACTGAGCTAGCCACAGGTGTCTCCGTGCCATCCACAGTGATGCAATGGATCTACCACTGGAGTGTGCTGCTCCCCTGGCGAGATGTACCAGGATCTCAGAGACTTTCTTCAACTCTTCAACCAGTTCCTGAGCGGGGGCAGCGGAGAGGTCTTCCATGAGCTCCATTTGATACAGCGAGAGCACAGATGTTGTGTTCATGAGGCGCGCCCCAAAGGCCGTATTGTAGAACGACTTCTTCAACCATCTGTCGGTGGTGCGGCACTGTTTATTTGGGCATGAGGGGTCTTTCCCCACAAGAGCCGTGGGAGGGAGGACAAGAGCAGCGATAGAGTCATCCATCATTGGATAGTCCCCAAAACCAACCTCATTTGCTCCGTGAATGTTACCAAACTGTGCCCACTGTCTCATAGGAGGAATTACCGCCTCCGGGTGCTCCCACACAGTTGTCATTTCCTTGACAAAGTCCGGGAGGACAGGGAGAGAGCATGGCCTATTCATAGGCTCCCTCCTCCTATCAAACCGAGACGGCTGGGCCTCAGGTGTTGAAGGCATTTCCACATTGAGACGTTTGGTGGCCCTAGACATGAGCGCAAGGAATTCTTCACCAGAGAAGGCACTGGATGTTTCGGATGGAGCCAATAACAGGGAAGAGCCATGATCTGAGCTCAAATCAGAATGATGGGGAGACGCTGCTCTGCCATCCATATATCCAGGATTCAGGTTATCCGATGCCATCACCGATCGCAGTTCCACATTGTCATCAGCGACCTGCGGAGACAGCTGCTGCGGTGGCTCTACTACAGGCTGCATTGGTAGGGAGGCCCGGTGCTCTGTGCCTGATGGGGGTGCCTGGCGCTCGGTGCCTGATGGGGGCGCCTGGCGCTTGCCGTCCGGTGGGGGTGCCTGTTGCTCTGGCCCTGATGGGGCTGCCTGGTGTTCGGTGAGCTGCTGCATGATCCATTGCTGAGTAGACGCCAAGGACGAAATTTCCTTAGCCAGAGATGCCATTGTATTCGCAAGAGCATCATAGCTCTCATGCTTCCTTTTCCTACTTTTTTTGCCTGGAGCTGGTGTGTCAGACAATTTGCATGTACTCGGCTGTTGAGGAGAGGGCTGAGAGAGTGGTATCGAACCTGTCTCAGTGGACTCCTGGGAGGACATGGATACATCATTGTCTCCCATGGCTCTGTTCACTCCACTCAGTAGAGTGCGTGCTGAGAAGGGGAGACCGCTTGGGCAACCACTAGGGTCAGCTCTGGAAGCAAGCGCGTGCTCAGGGCCGGGACATTTCACACAGAGGGTATGGCCATCTTCCATTGGCAGTTTACTGCTGCAATTAGTACAGTTGTGAAATCCTGGCATTTCTATTTTGTATTAATTTTTTTTTTAATTAATAAATAACAAATAATTATTATTTGTTATTAATATTCTATTTCGGTCACACAAAGATTTTAGGTGTGAACCCAATAGCACTGTTCAATGTTCAGTACCAGATATGGTACCAACAGGGGTGGCACAAGAGAAGCCACCAGTCAGGCTGCAGCACACTGGTATCAGAGTCTGTGTCTGCAGTAAGTTACCTCTATCGCTACCGAGCACCGAGAGTCGTAACCGAGAGCCTGCAACGAGAATGACGAGATGTATCACGAGGTATGCCTGTTGGTTGCCTTCCCAGTCTTCAAACAACGCCAATAGCATAAGCAGTCAAATCATGCCAGATGAGAAGGATGGAGCAATTAGCACACCAGGTGAAAAACTCCCTTGACAGATGGAGAATCGCAGCAGTCCGTTATACGGGAGAGATATCTGCACTACAGTACCAGTTAGCTACAGTACGGTGTCGAATGGCGCCATGCAGCAATATTAAGAGATATAGCCAGAGAGATTTCCCTGTAATCTCTTTCCTCCCTCGTGTAATATTACAGCAATAGAACCACTCACCTGCTGGGCTTTAGTTGGAATTAAGCACCGATATACATGCGAGTAGCCTCGCATACGAGCAGTATACCCGCCTGAACCAAGCAACGATTCGTGGGGATTAGGGATTGTTAGCCCACCTAATAGATCAGCGGCGATAGCACACTCGTAAGGTGGTGTAGATATAAAAGCCTGATAACGGTTGCCTGGAGAGGGGTAACAATAGTCACCAGCTCTCGGAAAGCTAACTGTCAATAGGCACGTCGCTATAGTATCAAGAGTCTTACCTAATCAGATCGCGAGAGGGATTTAAGAGGACCAAGTGTGCCGCGTGCAGGCTTATATACTGTCCTGTTCAGTAGCGCGGCACACTCACATGATGATGTTTTGATATAGTCTACCTCAGAACTTGCGCACGCGCGGATTATATTCCAGCCCCTTGGGCTAGCCGTCTGGCAGCCTTTCTTGAGTGAAACAGAATATGTCCCCCGCCCCTAATACACCTTAACACCAAAGATGAATGGAATCGGTCGAACCGTTCTTGAGATATGTTGACAAGGAATTTGTAAGTAGTCAAATGATCGTAATGACCTTGAGAATAATGCCAAGGTCACAGAAATCTAATTGGGTCGGCATGTCACACCAATATACCTCAACACCAAAGATAAATGGAATCGGTCAAACCGTTCTTGAGATATCACGTTCAGAACAAACAGGACATAATGGACGGCCGGACGGAGCTGAACTACTATATCCCCCGCTTCGCTTGCTATTGTGGCAGCGGGGGACAAAAACCACTTTTAAGAGTGTGTTTTAGGTATATATGTGGAGCTATTTTTCCAGTGTAATGATTTGACCAACAATTTATGATGTATAATCTGATTTCTGTTATGTTAGTCTATTTTTTGCATTTATGGCGCCCCCTACCGGTCGATTTAATAGAAAATTCCAGGCTATGTTTCAGGTTCTTATGTTGACATATCCTGTGAGTTTTGTAAAGAGTGGAAAAACTAGTAATCCAAAAAAGTTCATACTGTCTGTGGTAACTAGCATTGACGTTCGTATTTTCAGACAGAAAAGGTTTTATTCTACCTTGATTTGACAGGGCGGCCACGCCTCGTGCTATCCGGCCGCTCCTCCAAGATGGCACTCCAGGTGTGGGAAAGCTTGTATGCCCCCTCGTCCCGGTTCATGGTCCTGTGGGCCCGCTTCCTGATTTCAATTGCCTCCATGATCCAGCATTCATGTCGGTTGTTCTGAGTGCGGATGACTTTGGCCTTGTCCCAGTGCATAATATGATTTTCCCTCTTACAATGGTCTGTGATTGCTGATTTAAGGTTAACCTGTAGTGCTTGTTCCTTAACTGTGCGTGTCTGTCTTACTGTCGTCTCTTTCTCGCATTCATTTTGGTGTTTTTTTTACATGTGTGAAAAGGTCTACCTGTTTCCCCAATGTATGTTTTATGGCAAGACCGGCATGGGATTTCGTATATGACGTCACATTTGTTACTGTTGTCAATTTGGTCTTTCGGGTGTACTGATTTGAGTTAAACCATTCTGCTTTGTTGAGCAGTTATAGCGCCCCCTATCAGTCAATTTCAATGAAATTTTCTGGCAAGGTTGCAGGTACTAATTTGCATATATCCTGTGAGTTTTATGGCTATAGGACAAAAAATTGCTGATTTATAGTCTGATTTGAGTTATATTATTCTGCATTGTTTAGCAGTAATAGCGCCCCCTATCAGTCAATTTGAATGAAATTTTCTGGCTAGGTTGCAGGTACTAATTTGTATATATCCTGTGAGTTTTATGGCTATAGGACAAAAAATTGCTGATTTATAGTCTGATTTGAGTTATACTATTCTGCTTTGTTTAGCAGTTATAGCGCCCCCTATCAGTCAATTTGAATGAATTTTTCTGGGTATGTTTCAGCTACTTATGTGAATATTTTATGAGTTTTATGGCTATAGGGCAAACAGTTGCTGATTTACAGTCTAATTTTGGTCATAGCGCCCCCTATGTGCCAATTTGCATGAAGCTGACAGGGTTTGTTTCTGGTAATGATATGGACATATTCTGCAAGTTCTGTGATTGGCCGAGTGGTTGTTGAATTTTGTCCATTTTTGTGTAAAGCCATGCCCCTGCTGAAGTTCATTGGTTCATATCTTGGACACGAAATGAGACTTCAACAAACTTTGTGCAATCTTTGATAAGCTTGGTCCACTGATGATCCTCAGCAAATGTCGAAGGAATCGGACCTATGGTTAAGAAGGAGATGTTTAAAATGTGTTTCTCAAAAAATTCAAAATTCCGGTCTTTATGGGAAAGTTGCAGAGAATGTATCAAGGAATGTCTCTACCGAGTTTCGTGTAATTTGGACTTTAACAGTAGGAGCTATGACCTTTAAAGTGAAAACCTATTTCTCTTGAATTATAGCACCACCATTCAGCCGAGTTAAAAATGCCTTGGTCAGCATTTACACACAACTTCCAACCAGTGTGCAAAATTTCAGGACTCTGCCATTTACCAATTTACCAATTTACCAATAGGGTTTCAGCCCTACGGGCTTGAACCCCTGATAATAAAAATAAAAAGCAGAAACAATAGGGTTTCAGCCCTACGGGCTTGAACCCCTAATAGAGAAGCAAAAACAATAGGGTTTCAGCCCAACTGGCTAGAACTCCTAAAAATAAACAGCGCGATTTAAATCGGGCCTTCGCAGACGACTTGCAGTCAGCTCAGGCCCTAATAATTAGAACTGCAATCAGTTATGAAAGGCTCCCCACGCAACTTCGCTCCCAGGTCCTGCGGAGCCCATAGAATGCAAATAGCTGTCTTTCGTTTTTTCGAGGTACATCTCCAAGATTTGCTATCAAATGTGAGGTCAAACAAGACTGCCCTCTCAACTTTTTTGTCACTTGATGTTTCTCTGTTTATTGCACCCCCTATTGGCCAATTTGCACCACCAAATTAGCCAAATTGCACCACCCTCTTTTGCACGGTTTAGCCTGCAGCACCACTTTTATCTACAGAAAAATAAAAATAACTATAATAATAATAATAATAATAATAAAAATCTGAACAAAAACAATAGGGTTTCCAGCACCGCTGGTCCTGGGAAACGCGTATGATTGCACTGAGTCAGCATTAGATATAATAGTGTCTAATCATTTCACTGGAATTAGCACCTGGTAAGTGTGAACAGATACAACAGTTGGCAGCGATCACTACCCGGTCTCATGCACAATAGGAGAAAAAGATGAAGTAAATTCAGATGGTGAAATCCCAAAATGGATATTTGGAAAAGCAGATTGGAATAAGTTCCAGAAGTTAAGTGAAGAAAGACTGGAAAGGATTGACATGCTTGGAGATTTTGATGAAGTCAATACTCAGGTATCTTCATCAATTATTATGGCAGCAGTTGGATTTATTCCCAGGAGAAAAAACAGGAAGAACAGAAAACTAGTACTATGGTGGACTGAGGAGTGTTGTCTGGCTGTAAAAGACAGGAATAGAGCATTCAGACTAGTTAAAAGACCCCATAACATGCAGCATCTGAATTATCATGACATAATTGATGAACCATTTGCTTTGGCCGAGATGATAAGGGCTGTAAATAGATCGAGACCATCTTCTCCAGGGAAAGATCAGATATGCTATGCTAAAGCATTTATGGCAAGGAGCTTTATCAAAGTTGTTGTGCCTTTATAACAAAGGTGGGAGGAGGGAAGGTTACCTAGAGCATGGAAAGAAGCAGTTGTAATTTCAATTAGAAAACCTGGCAAGGATCCATCTGAACCCTCTAATTATAGGCTAATAGCACCAACATCGAACATATGCAAGGTAATGGAAAGGATGATAACCGAAAGGCTATCATATACACTTGAGAAGAGAGGATTGCTGGCAAATTAGGAAGGGACGGAATACCATGGACTCAGTTATATGGTTAGAGAATGAAATAAGAAAGGCCCAGTCAAATAAAGAATCGGTAATTGCAGTGTTTTTCGATATTGAAAAGGCATGATATGATGTGGAAGGAAGGTCTGTTAATTAAACTTCTCAAGATGGGCGTTGGTGGGAGAGTTTGTCACTGTATAAAGGATTTTCTGTTTTGAAAAAAAGTACAAATTGGATCAGAACTGTCAAATCAGTACACAGTGGGTAATGGTACACCTCAGGGCCATGTGATAAGCCCTCTTCTATTTATCATTATGATTAATGACATTTTTTCAAGGGTGCCAGAAGATATAGGGAGATCACTGTTTGCGGATGATGGGGCATTGTGGAAAAGGGGAAGAAACGTGGAGCATATTATCAGGAAAGTTCATGGAGCAATTGATGAGGTGGTAGAGTGGGGATATGACTGGGGGTGCAGGTTCTCGGTGGAAAAGACTCAGAAGGTCTTTTTCACCAGGAAAAGGATTGAGGTATGAGGTGAAGCATGAATGGGAAAGATTTAGAAAGGGTTAGCTCATTTAAATTCTTGGGAGTAGTTTTCGATTCAAGGTTAACCTAGGCAGATAATTTCAAGAGAATTGAGGATAAAAAAAAAGTGATTAAAAAAAGTGATTAATGTGATGAGATGTTTAACAGGTAGGGAATGGGGAACAAGTTGCTCAGCTTTAAATTTGAATATATGTGGCTATAATAAGATCTGTGATGGATTATGGTTGTGTTGAGTATGGGTCAGCAGCCAGGTCTCTCTTGAGGAAATTGGATGTGATTCAGGAACAAGCATTGAGAGTATGCTGTGGGGCTTTTAGAACATCTCCAGTACCTGCCTTACAGGTAGAAATGGAAGAAATGCCACTGGAATTGAGAAGGTTGCAACTAATGATGAATTATTGGACTAATTTAAGGGGGCATAATGATTCTCAGCCCACTAAAGGAGTGTTGCTGGAGTGCTGGGAGAATGGGAGGATTCAGAAGGGTAACTTTCGTCAGGTAGGGAATGACACAAAAGAATTTGGAGTGTTTGATCTCAAGCTAAGCCCTACTGTAGTCTATCCGGTGGTGGCTCCATGGAAGCTAGTGTGGCGAGATATTGACTGGTATCTGCTAGCAGTTAAAAAGAAAGAAAATGGAGAAATTGATCTGGTCAATGCATTTCAGTATCATATAATGAAAGAATATTGTGGTTTATTACAGATTTACACAGATGGAGCTAAAATGCCTGAGTCTGGAGTGACGGAGTTTGGGGTGGCAATACCAGAAAAAGGTACTGGAATAAACAGAAGAACTTCAAATCATCTAAGTGATCGTACAGTGGAGATACTGGCTGTGCTGGTTGCATTGCGTTAATAACATAACACATAAGCATGCATGCACATAAGTAAAGTATTGATTTGCTCAGACTCATCTTCAGTTCTCGTAAGCTTAAGATCTCTGCATTCAAACAGCCGTCAAGATATGCTCTTTGAGGTCCAAGTGTCAGTCAGAAGAATAACTCAAAATGGGGGTCAGGTAAAATTTCTGTGATTACCTTCACACGTCGGGGTGAGAGGGAATAAGAGGGTGGATGAATTGGCAAAGAGGGCTTTAAAGAAAGGAAATGTTGAAATGCATGTAAGTATCAATAAAGCAGAGGTTAAATGTGTAATCTGGGAAAAAAACAAACCAATTGTGGCAAGAAAGATGGGACAGAGAAATGAAAGGTAGGCATCTGTATTATATTCAAAAGAGTGTCAAAGTTAATAGTGTAGGTAGTGGGCACAGGACAGAGGAAATTGAACAGACTAGATTAAGGTTGGGGCACTGTGCACTGAATAAAACATTGAAAATAGTTGGAAAACACCAGACGGGATTATGTGATGGGTGTCAGGAGGAGTCTGTGAAGCATGTGATTTTGAAATGTAAGCGGTACGAAACACAGAGAGAAATGATGAGTAATACACTGAGGGAGTTGGGGGTGCAGGAATTCTCATTAAAAGGATTATTGAGTATGAGTGAGGGAGCACGGGTGAGGGCACTGTTAGTTTTCTTAAGGGAGTCAGGGATTTTTGTTCGGATTTTATGGATCAGCAGCGATAGGGTGACAGGGTAGGGGAAATGGATCGTGATTATTGGTAGGGTGTGGGGCTAGGATTTATGTTTTTTTTCCTCCTCTTCAAAGGAATTTAGACAGTAAACCTACGGTCTGATCCACACTCCGGAGCAGAAGGTGGCGGTAATGCACTATTAAGCCGTTATTTTAACTCTTCAATGATGAAGAAGAAGAAGAAGAAGAAGAAGAAGAAGAGGAGGAGCACTGCCACAGGAAACGTGTCATGTTTCACTGCGACGCAGCCGCAAACGCGCTCGAACGCACCCGATGTTCTTGTTACCATTTTGTAACGTTATATGAAACACAGAAATTAGCAACGGACTTCTTTTGCTGTTTCTATTTCATTTTGTTGTCATGCCAGTTTCTTGTGCTGCTTCGGGCTGTACAAATCGATTCATGAAAGGATCAGAGATACGATTCTACAGGTACGATTACAATCCTGTTTTACCAATGCGTTTTTATCTTTGTTTTTCCTGTCTTCTTGGTCGCAAATACAATCATTTGTAAATGGTTTGCAAACTCGCTGCCAGCACGTGCTTCGCTTCCATTCTTCCGAAGTCAACAAGGGCAGCCTTTCCCGAAATCACTAACTTGCTTTGTTGGAACGGCTGACTGAATGGATGAACTATCCAAGTAGCTAACTTTTGGCGCTTTTCCACTACGTGGTACCGGGGCTCCACTCTACTCTCCTTTGTACCAGGTACTTTTCTGCGGGTGGTGTTCCATTAAGATAGTAGCTACTGCCTCAGTGTAGCTGGTCTTTTTTTATTGAGATGTATAACACTTGTACAAAACATCACAGGATACATGCTCTACATATACTTCACATTAACTGAGACAAGAATAAAAAGACAACTACACTTGGAACGGGGGCTCGGCATAGTGCAGTCAATCACGTAAACAGAGTTTCATATATCTCCTATGTTTTGATAGCTTTACAGTGTTTGCTGGATTTAATAGACTCAATATATTGATGAAACAAGGCTCTAAAAACAAAGAAGTTGGGTGTTTGTGATAAAAATTTGCTGGTATGTATATGATATTTACAGAGGAACAACATTAAATTAATAATAAAAAGAGAGTTGGGATCATTTACATCTTTTTTGGTCACTCCGAATAAGACATGTTCTTTGTTTACGCTAAAATTAGCAATATTTTTGTGTACATAGTTATTTATATCGGTCCAGAAGATATGACTATATGAGCAGTCCCAAAATAAATGAATTATTGTTTCATCCTCATTTTTACAAAAGCTGCAGCTGATATCCATGTCAATCTTATATCTAGAGAGATAGGTCTTATCAGGAAAACATCTGTGTAATATTTTGAAAGATACTTCTTTGACTTTGTTTGTAAGAAGATATTTTTTTGGTAGGAGCCATGACCATTTCCATGTAATATTACTGAACATGTTATTCCAAAACAATACTGCAGGGGGCTTTGTGACACTATCTTTAAGAATAACATTTCTTATGGCATGGTTATTAGCTTTTACACTCATTAAAGAACATTCGGCATCAATAAAAATGTTCATGGGGTCTAAGGAAGGAATTGGACAATCTTTACCCTTCAATGCAGATGTTAATAACATTTTTATTCCGGTGGGAATTGCATCAAATACAATGGCGTAATCCCTTGGACTGACTGGAAAGTTGTAAAGATGAATAAATTCTTCATATGTGAGTAGTAGACCTTCGGAGTTAAACAATTGGGAAACCAACAATATGTTCCTGTCAAACCAACTCCTATTAAATAATGTCTTATTCTTGAATAATATATCCACATTGTTCCAGATGAAGTATTTATGTGGGGAAAAGTTATGTTTATACATTAATGACCAGCTTAAAAGCATTTGTTTATGGAATGCTGAGAGTTTTAATTGAATCTTGGAGATATTGAAGTTGCATCTTAACAAAAAAGGTAATCCACCAACAGAATTGAAAATATATGCAGGTATAAAGTTCCAGACTGAGGATGGGTTCTTTAAGAAATTCTGAATCCATTTAATTTTGAATGTTACGTTTAAAGTGTAGTGGTCTAAGGCATTGATACCACCATTGCATGGCTTATTCATAAGTATATTTTTTCTAATTTGGTGAGGTTTCTTTTTCCAAATAAAATTTAATAAAAGTTTGTCTATTTTCATGCAGCAATCCATCGGTACATCCATTGCTTGGGCATTGTAGATTACTCGAGGCAAGCCTTCTACCTTTGTTAAGAGAGATCTTCCAGATATAGAGAAGTCCCTTTGAAGCCAGAGAGTGAATCTCTGTTCTATTGTTTTAATTATAGGATTAAAATTTTCTTGGGTTCTAGCATTCTGGTCTTTTTTAATAACTATGCCAAGGTATTTAACGGTATGTTTCACCGGTATGTTATGTATACTGTCTTGTGCAAAAGTTTTAATCGGAAGCAGTTCACACTTAGCTATGTTTAAATGGAGACCAGAAGCTTTAGAGAATATACCTATTGTCAGTGTAGCTGGTCACAACGACGAAGCACCAAACTTCCGCGACGTCATCCTCAACACGACACAAGACGTAGCTG
The DNA here is from genome assembly GCA_029721435.1 of Gymnothorax reevesii. Classification (NCBI taxonomy): domain Eukaryota; kingdom Metazoa; phylum Chordata; class Actinopteri; order Anguilliformes; family Muraenidae; genus Gymnothorax; species Gymnothorax reevesii. The sequence goes on from CM056574.1 coordinate 54,009,015, forward strand.
CAGTTATTCTGTCAGTTTTGTTCAAGATATAAGTGTTTAAATCAGGGAAGCGCACTACCGTCACCACCTTATGGCACTAAAGTCCGGGTGTTGAAATGTATTTTCTGTTGGACATTGTGCTACTGAATCGGACACGACATTCACGCACCACCTAACAACGCAAAGCAATGATATACGTAAAAGGCATGGAGAGCAAATGCATTGGCTCTTTCACCCTTAATTTGATGGCAAACAAATTAATTGTTAAAGCATGGGGTGATTAAGTGATCATTGTAGGGCAGTGTCACATCGCAAATCTCAGGGCATGAGTACCATACACAACCTCCACTTTTTTTTTGGCCAGAGTAATTTTAAAAGGGGGTACAAATATTTTTTTTTGGGGGGGGGGGGGGGGGGTTGAGTGAGAAGGGGGTTTAGAATGATGATGGGGGGGGGGGGGGGACATTTTTCAAAGGAACGGGTAGATGCGGCGCAAGTAAAAAAAAAAATTTGAGGTAATTCCGCTTTCCACATCTGTATTAATCCCTCGTGTCGTTCACTCGGAGGGATCTCTTGAACTACTTATGTTCTCCTTTTTTATGTCTTTCTTTTTTTTCCTCCTCCATCGATGAGGCTGTGAACAAAGGTTTACATGATAAGTTAGACATTACAGTAGTGTCTGCAGCGGGATTCGAACCAGGAAACCTGTGGAGAAAACAATGTACTTCGCACAGCTCATTATGGCTTTAACCACTACACCATTAGTTTCCATTCATCGCTGAAGTGTGAAAGACAACCGAAAGCGTTTTCCTCTCTCTCACGAACGAATAGGAAGGATAGGGGAACAGATTGCAATCTATTTGTTTGTGCTTGTCAATCGACTTATTGTGATTTTCTAGGTGGAGTCGACTGGAAACTACGTCTAGGTACTGTTTGCATAATTAGTCTTTTTTTAATAAACTACCTGTGCATTTTCAAAGTTCTCAGTGCCTCGTTTTAAATGTCAGGGCCCTCGGAAGTGTACCGATGAAGTGGGGGGCTACTTTGAGTCTTGTCAATGATGGAAAAATATAGCGATTTCTTTGCATGGCAACGCTATGCCCGACTCACTACCATTGTAAGCCTGCTGGGAGCTTTGGCTAAAAAGCAATTTATTTTGAAATGTTGCGTGCGTACGGAGGTGGGGTATTCGACAAAAGGTAGTACTCATTATCATGTTTCAATGCGCCGCGAGTCAATTTCACACCGGAATTCTCCTTTAATTTCGCCACAAACGGGGTGACAGGCAAAGAGAAATGTATTTCATGAATGTAGCAGCTTTAGTGAACAAGTGAGACGCTGTTTGAAAAGTAAGGCAATGCACAGTTTATCAAACAAGTTGCCAAAAATGATATAAGTGGATGATCATAATAACTACACTAATCTTGACTCATCATTATTACTCGGGCCGGTAATTCATGGGTTTGGAAATTGTTAATCAGACACCGAGGGGGGGGGCAATCGGGATAATTGCCTCCTTCAGAGAGGCTTGGAATATATTTTCTTTGAATTTTGCTGTGCCGCATGGCATGAATGAAGATTTTTCTTTAGCTTTTTTTCTGTAAGGTTTGAGTTAAGTTGGTAAAACTTTTTGTTTCATTTTTATTTCTTTTTCCTTTTTTTGTCATTGAAATAGTGTAGAAATTATAAGATAAACAATGAGAGACATTGCCTTATAATGTATTGCCAATCTGTGGTTTATTTATGCCTAGTTGGACAATTGTTAGTGGTACCATGAGTGAAAAAGAAACTCATTGTGATTCAATTATCAGCCTATATTATACGCAGGTGGTCACAATGATTTGTACACGCTGAGGAAGGCCTGTGAGCCGAAACGCATTTGTCTTATTCTTTGTAAAGATTAAAAACACTTTATTCAGCAAGTGCTGTCCAACGTCTTCAATTTCTGCATTTTTTCTTTTTGGATTCAGCACCCGATGCTATATATGGAGGGCAGCCTGTTTAGTTTTTGCATTTTGGTATTCATTAAATAGAATGTCATTTTACGGTACTTCCGCATAGGCTTCATTTTTCAGGCCAGGGTGCTGCATCCATCTTCTTATACAGTCTATGGTTCTAACTCGAATGAGAGGTCCCGAGGTCGACTATGGAGTCTTCTTCGCAGTGACGATTCTCTCTGACCAATCAGTGGGCTGCAATGTTGTCATGTCACATTTTAGTACCTACTAGTACCCGGTTGGCTGTTTCTGGAGCCCCAGGAGAGCAGGTACCAGAAAAAGTGGTACCAAGTACCAGATCATTTTTCCTAATGGAAAGGCAAAAAATAGAGTAGCGTTGAACCACTTGTGGAAAAGTGCCATATGTTTGAGGGAAACTCACCCCAGGATGTTGCTGTTGGAGGTGGTGTAAATTTAGCTAGTCGGTGCTCTACATCAATTCTAGCTTTTATTTCTCATTACTAGCTAAATCAATTGCCACAATCGACTGGTGTTTTCACAAAGTAAGTTTTCCTTAAATGTTTCTGAATGACTTGACTGGTTTTGGAGGTGCTGAAATGTGATTAATCACCAGTGGGAAACCTGTGTGAACTTCATGAAGTAGCAGAAAACTTTGCGGAAGCACATGAACGATAAATTGCTCCCCAAGTTGCTGAGGAATTTGAGTGTCAGTTCAATTTTTGGATGGTATCGTGGGTAGTACGGGGAAGAAAATATGCTCAAGTACCTGTGTCCTGGTTAGGTGATTGTGCTGCTTCAAAAGATTTTCCAAATTGATTAAAATGTTATGATTGCCGATGGTGTATAATTTACTTTTGGAATTGCCGCAAACTAGGAAAAATACACAATCCATTCCCTTTTCTTTGCTTCTTGTTCTTCTCTTCCGGCACACATGTTCCAAATACTCTAAAATCTTTTGACTGGATGACTCGCTGACATTAACAGTCACTGTCACTGCATTGATGGGCGGAAACATTTTTCATTTCTAGTCTTCTATCGGTTGAAAACGGTCAATGTGACTGCCTCTTTAACTAGAAAAGTGCGGTTCCAGGGGATACTGTATGGGCAAGCTAGAAGCTGCCGATAATGAAATTCGAATTGCTGACAGCGGCCGTGTTCGAAATCGTCCACTCATTCACTCACTCCCTATCCCCTACATCGTGTACGTGATATAGTGCACTGCACTACATAGGGAATGACCCTATGAGATTTCGGACACTACACCGGAATTTTCTGAACATGACTGCGTCAGCAAATGCGCTGGATATTCTTGTGATGTCAGCGGACACGCCGAGCATCATGTAAACACACCGGTGGCGAAACGAATTTTTCGCCGATTACTTAACATTCCAAGTCAATGCAAAGACGCGAATACAAGCGAAACGCGTCCGGTACGAACGCAGCATTACAGTTGGACCCCGTGATGGTTTTCTGGAATGTGCTTTACACGTAGCTACAATAACTACTCTTGCTCAATCCGCTAGCTCAGTTAGCTAGCTACCTAACAAGCTTGCTAATATATAAAGGACGATAATTAGCCGGACAGCAAATCATTCGTCTTTGCATTGACTTTGAAATGTAATCTGTCGTGCGAAAAATTCGTTTCGCGTCCGGTGTGAAAGGAGCTTCACAGAAACAGAATGTATTTCTGCCGATCGGAGCTATCAAAGGATGTGTTACAGGTCCATGGAGCTATCTGGCTCTTCATATTCTTCTTCTGTGAAAAAACAAAAGTGTGCGTTTGGTATACAGCACTATAATGTAGTGTACATCGCTTGTTCACTTAATTTCGCTGTGCGTTGTGGGTATTTTATAGTCCACTATATAGTGGATGAAAAGAATTTAGTAGAACACTACTAAATGGCGGACACACTATATAGTGCACTATATCCGTGATAGGGATCGATTTCGAACACAGCTAATGTGAGGTTAAAGCTGCTGGACATGAAAGCTTCTTAACATTACAGTATCCCACTGTCATGAATGATTTTATCGTTTAAAGGGATAGTTCGGATTTTTTTACATGAAGCTGTATGAAAGCACTTATTTTGGAAGACCACCAAGATGTAACGTTACAACACATCAAACCTACTTCATATATTTATTCGACATAAATTGATGTGTTGCCTACTTAAACATAGCCATAAAAACACACGTTCTACATGAGAAAAACATTGTATGAGAACAAAGTAGTTTATCGCAAAATTGCATATATTTCCACACGTTGCTGAAAATTGTGAATTATTGGGGCACGACATAAAAATAGGAAGTGGCTATTCATCCTGCTGCGGGGTGATTTGAGGGAAAGACATCGGCTATCTGCCCCGCAGCGGGGCTGAAAAGAGAATCAATTTTGCCATTTGCCCAGCCGCTCGGTCAATTAGAGATTTAATTTTGTAATTCACTCACTCGTCGTAGTTTGGCGCGGAAGCGCTGCAGTGCGAATAGCCTCTTCCTAAAAAAAGGCTAAATAAAAGGCTACACATTGCTCAGCTTTGCCAACGATGTCTTAAATTTTTCCATTCAACATTCAATGAGAAGCAGAACTCCTTTTAAGATCAAAAGCACATTTTAGATTGAAGAAAGGAAAGCTACAGAATCATCGCGCCCAATAAATATTTTGATGTCATTAACTGGCATATATATTAATGTAGGAATTATTAAATCACTTTATTTTAGGTAATGTTATAGCTTAGGGAGGCAAGATGACCAGAACAACGAGCAGCGCTGTAAATTGGGGTGTCATCCTTTATCAATCGAAACTTCTGTAAAGTAATTGGTCTCGTGTTCCAGCAAGAGTTAAGTGATGATGTAAAACGTAGGCATAATAATAATCGCTAATAACTAGAGAGACGCTCATAGGGTCTCATTCATGAAACGTGAGCAGAACGAATATGTGCGCGAACTGTTCGCAGACGGAAATTTGCGTGCATCTCCGCATTCATCAATATTGTAGTAGCTCCAATCTTTTCGTTGCTACTAACAAAATCTACACATGCTGCCGACCACGCGTAGTGGTTGTGTAAATATAAGAATGCACATAATGCTTGTCACTATTGGAAATTACAATTTTCATCCATATCGCGCTCTGATATGTATACAATACGTAGATGCCTTTGAAAGACGTGATATAGCCTAATCATGACAAATGATTTAAAAAAAATTAATTGGCAGGTTTACCATCCAGATTTGGTTCGTGATTGTGAATTGTCTGTGTGAATCGACTCAACAGATTACACGTTCTTTCTACATGTTGAATGGTGATGATAAAAAAATAAATGCGGAGGCATGTCACTGTCTCTGTCAGGGATAATTCTTGACAGAGAGGTCTCCCAAATTATGCCAGCGATGCGCTCGCCTGCAGTTGATAGTTCGTCCTACGAATAACAAAAGGTTGCGAGTGACATTCCTGATAAAACCTCTTTTTTTCTGCACGACGAAGTACTACAGCCGCTCAGGGTTCCAGCAAGAAATTTTTTTGAACGTACCGGAGCAATACTCATCGTGATGTCACGAACTTGGTCGCCTGGGTTTGTTGACTACCGTGGTTGGCAAAAAGCCACAACATGACAATTGATTTTATAGATGAAGTAAAGTTGTCTTCCACGTTTTGTCATAATGCCAGTCAGTTGCAGCGTTGTTAACTGCACAAACCGTTTCGTGAAGGGTTCAGGAATACGTTTCCCACGAATTCCTGATCGAGAACCGAAAAAATCTACTTTGATGCAATTCGATGCAAGAACTGGATGCCGTCGACCCACTCGTGTGTTTGTACTTTTCACTTTCTGTCGAGTCAGTCGCAAGTTATTTTCCATCATTTCTGACATTTTGTTAAGTTTTCGCATTTTATTATTCGGTCTTGGCAAGGGAATGATCTTTTTTGTGTTGGGTAATTCGATAAGTTCCTTACTTTCCGATAGCGAGTATTTATTTGACAGTTCGGATATTAGTATTATAAAGAATTCCGTTTTCAACCTTCATCAGCATCGACTAAGATCAGTACTTTTTCGGCTTGAATTTTGGGTACCTGAAGAAACATTCGAATGTGTAAAAAGTCCATCGTACATCCAGTCAAGAAAATTTGGAGTTAAATGTCTACTGCAGCTGTAAAGGCGGCAGCCTTGTTACTGATGACACAACAGGCGGCTAGGGAATGCATTAATCAGAAATTCTAAACCCTCTTATCATGAATAAAACCCCCCAAAATATGTCGGCGCCCCTTTTTAAAATCGTTCTGGTAAACGTACGAATGTGAATTACTTTCACTGATCAATGATGATCAACAAATGTTGAATTTCTGTTCGATGTAGGAAAATCAAGTAAGTTAATGATCCAGCCAACCCAGACCCAAAGAGGGGTCGTTCCTGCAGCCCTTCAGCTGTTAAGGATCCGGAAGCCTCCACTGACCTTCATTGTACTTTAGCTGAGAAATGTCTTGCCTTCGCGGTATTGTTAAGGTTTTGTACATATTCAGACTCCGCCGAATCGGTCCCACAACTGCTGGATGCCATAGGCTACTTCCCCTGTTTTGTTGTATTGATTTACACTTGTTCTTGCCAACTACGCGAATGCATATGGATGAATATGACGCTAAAAGTTTCATTCAGTTTCCCCTGTAAAGTTCATTTGGGTAGAAGCATCGTGCTGTATTACCGTTTAATCTATTTTACCATCTCTGCAATGCTGTATTATTTCTTTACTAAATAAATTTTGTAACATACACAAAACATTGGCAGCGACGGCAAAAATACAAAAATCACTAAACACAGAGCCCCGAAGATAGCTTACCGTTTCATGATAATTTAATTGCCGTTTTCACGCGCTCAGAGTCCAGTTTTGGCCCAGGACCCAATCCCAGCAATGCAGACTTTTCTCCTTCATCCATGGGTATCGCGCATAGTTTCTGGTGTTGAAATGCCTCTCAAAAGCTTTGTTTTTTGCACCAAATAAAAGTCTGGTGTACAAAACCCAAAACCAGCGAAGTTGACACGTTACGTAAATCGTAGATAAAAACAGAATACAATGATTTGCAAATCCTTTTCAACTTCTATTCTGTTGAATACACTGCAAAGAAAAGATGTTTAATGTTCAAACTGAGAAGCTTTTTTTTTTTTTTTTTTTTTTTGCAAATAATCATTAACTTAGAATTTAAAGGCAGCAACACATTGCAAAAAAGTTGGCACAGGGGCCTTTTTACCACTGTTACATCGCCTTTCCTTTTAATGACACTCCGTAAACATTTGCGAACTGAGGAGACCAATTTTTGAAGCTTTTCAGGTGGAACTCTTTCCCATTCTTGCTTGATGTACAGTTTAAGTTGTTCAACAGTCCAGGGTCTCCATTGTCGTATTTTACACTTCATAATGTGCCACACGTTTTCAATGGGAGACAGGTCTGGACGACAGGCAGGCCAGTCTAGTACCCGCACTCTCTTACGACGGAGTCATGCTGTTGTAACACGTGCAGAATGTGGCTTGGCATCGTCTTGCTGAAATAAGCAGGGGCGTCCATGAAAATGACGTTGCTTGGATGGCAACATATGTTGCTCCAAAACCTGTATGTACCTTTCAGCATTAATGGTGCCTTCACATATGTGTAAGTTGCCCATGCCTTGGGCACTAATACACCTTCATACCATCACAGATGCTGGCTTTTGAACTTTGCGCCTATAACAGTCCGGATGGTTCTTTTCCTCTTTGGTCCGGAGGACACGACGTCCACAGTTTCCAAAAACAATTTGAAATGTGGACTCGTCAGACCACAGAACCCTTTTCCACTTTGCATCAGTCCATCTTAGTTGAGCTTGGGCCCAGCGAAGCCGGCGGCGTTTCTGGGTGCTGTTGATAAATGGCTCTCGCTTTGCATTGTAGAGTTTTAACTTGCACTTGCAGATGTAGCGACGAACTGTAGTTACTGACAGTGGTTTTCTGAAGTGTTCCTGAGACCATGTGGTGATGTCCTTTACACACTGTCTGTTTTTGTTGCAGTACCGCCTGAGGGATCGAAGGTCACGGGCATTCAATGTTGGTTTTCGGCCATGTAGCTTACGTGCAGTGATTTCTCCTGATTCTCTGAACCTTTTGACGATATTATGGACCGTAAATGATGAAATCCCTAAATTTCTTGCAATAGCTCATTGAGGAATGTTTTTTTTAAACTGTTCGACAATCAGCTCACGCATTTGTTCACCAAGTGGTGACCCTCGCCCCATCCTTGTTTGTGAATGACTCCGCATTTCAGGGAAGCTGCTTTTATACCCAATCATGACACCCACCTGTTCCCAATTAGCCAGTTCACCTGTGGGATGTTCCAAATAAGTGTTTAATGAGCATTCCTCAACTCTGTCTTTTTTGCCACTTGTGCCAGCTTTTTTGAAAAATGTTGCCGGCATCAAATTCCAAATGAGCTAATATTTGCAAAAAATTACAAAGTTTACCTTTTTGAACATTAAGTAACTTGTCTTTGCAGTGTATTCAATTGAATATAGGTTGAAAAGGATTTGCAAATTATTCTATTCTGTTTTTATTTACGATTTACACAACGTGCCAACTTCACTGGTTTTGGGTTTTGGATGACAGCGGGAAGACGCTATTGATGTAAACAACAAAATTGGTGATGCCTTCATTTCGGGGAGTATCATCCATAGATAATGAATTCCACAGGCCACGATAGACAACCTGATCAACTCCATGCGAAGGAGATTCAAGGGACTGCATGCAGACCACACTGGTGGACACCCCTGCATCCAGCATGTCAATTGCATATTGCCGCATGACATGAGGCGTGATGACTTTTGACAAAATTCGACATTTTTTGGTGGCCTTTTATTGTCCCCAGTATAAGGAGTGTCTGGGTACTGGTCATTCTGTCTGATCACCATTTGGAAATGCCACACCCATGTTCTGAGTGAAATCACTGCATCACTGAGCAAATGCTCACTGACAGAGAGATTAAAAAATGGTACACAAATCAAGAGAAATATCCCTATTGTAGAAGTAAAAGACAGCATATGCTCACTGAGAGTTTGTAACTCCACGTGGCATCAATATTTGACATGGGGCATTTATATTTTTGTTCAGTGTAGTTTTCAGTGAGGAATGGCTGAGTGTTAAAATCCAAGCCGGAAAATTTTTGTGGTTTTGAATATAGCGCCTCAGTCTGATAGCTCTGCATAGCACTGAAGAGGTTTACACAATGTATTTCACACTTTTAGGACAGGGTCTGCAAATCTGGACCTCAAATCTAAATCCTGCCCTGGTTTTTTTTTTTTTCTCTCTCTCGCCCCCCCTCCCTCGTCAGGCTATCAACTAAACAATTGGTAATGCTGATTGGCCAGCCTGGCTTCACATCTGACTCCCAGGTAAAGCAAGGGTGGAAGACTAGCTATTCTCAAATCATGTGGACCATGATTTGATGGGCAGTGTTTTTGAACATTACATCCAAGTGTAATTTTTCAGTCACTTAAAGTAAAGGTCGTTTTTATGTCATTGGTGGCATTGTGAAGAGGAGAGCCTCTGAAAAAATGAAAGCCCAATGCGCGTATTTCTTAGTTACCTCAGATTTTGCCAAGGCAGCAAAGGATGTCTGTCCAAGTATGAATGTCTTGTATGTTGACAAAGAAAATGTTGACAAATGAAAGCCAAAGCTTGATGCTACTTGAAGTTTTGAAGTCCTCATAGACATGAAATCTGAACCCTCTCACGCAGCTGTAATGCTCCCTATTTTGAGGCTGTCAAACCTTATGAGATCAAGTATGCACTCATTTTGCGGTAGCATTGTCAGAAGTGGCCACTTCAGGCTCGAAATTGTGACCGTTTTGGTTGTATATGCGACCAAAATTCACACTGTGCGACCATTGAATTACAGTAGTCGCACCTGTGCGACCTCTTTTTTTTCAACCAATGAAACGCTTCTTTTCGGGTACATTTGGTAGTCAGAAGGCATGCCAACCGCTGCTGCAGCTTTAGTAGAGATGGACGTATGTCTCGGAGCAGTCAGTGCATGGATCTACTGGACAGACCGCAGCCTGGTGCATCGGTATAAGAATCGAGTGCACCCAGTCTGTTCCATTGAGCTCACAGTGACCATTCTGACCAATCAAAGGGGAGCTTGACGTCCTAATCCTCAGTACTTATTCTAGATTGGCTAATATTAGTTGTCAATCACTCCATTTGCGGTACTGAGAGTTACCATTGTAACTACAGTGGGGGAAATAAGTATTTGACCCCTGGCTGATTTTGCTGGTTTGCCCACATAAAAAGAATGCAACGATCTATAATTTTAATCGTATATACATTCTAACCGTGAGAGACAGAATCACAAAGAAGATTCCAGAAAATCACATCATATGAATTTATAAAAGTTGATTACCATCTGATGAGGAAAAAAAGTATTTGACCCCCTGCCAAACAGCAAGTATTCTGGGTCCCACAAGCCAGTTAGTCTTCCTTTAAGACACACTCCCAATCCCAACTAATTATTTACATCAAATACACCTGCCTCACCTCTTTACCTGTATAAAAGACACCTTTCCACTCCCAAACAACCAGATTCCAACATCTCCACCATGGGCAAGACCAAAGAGCTGTCTTAAGGACATCAGGGACAAGATTGTTGATCTACACAAGGCTGGGATGGGCTACAAGAGAATTGGAAAGCAACTTTGAGAGAAAAGATCAACTGTCGGTGCAGTTATCAGGAAATGGAAGAAGTACCATACTGCCGCCAACCTCCCTCGGTCTGGGCCTCCATCCAAGGTCTCGCCTCGTGAGATGTTTCTGATCATGCGAACGGTGAGGAATCACAAGGGGGGAACTGGTTAATGAACTGAAGGCAGCTGGGACCACAGTTACAAAAGAAACAGTTGGTAACACACTACGCGGTCATGGATTGAAATCCTGCAACGCACGCAAGGTCCCCCAGCTCAAGAAGGCACATGTACAGGCCTGCCTGAAGTTCGCCATTGACCAGCTGGATGACTCAGAAGAGGCCTGGAAGAAGGTGATGTGATCAGATGAGACCAAAATAGAACTTTTTGGGCTCAACTAAACTTGCCGTGTTTGGAGGGCAAAGAACACAGAGTACAACCCAAAGAACACCATCCCCACCGTCAAGCACGGTGGTGCTTTTCAGCCAAGGGGACGGCACAACTCCATTGCATTGAGGGGAGGATGGACGGGGCCATATACCGTGGAATTCTGGACCAACAGCTCCTTCCCTCAGTGAGAGCTGAACATGGGTCGTGGATGGGTGTTTTAGCAGGACAGCTACCCTAAGCACACAGCCAAAGCAACAAAAGAGTGGCTGAAGAAGTAGTACATCAAGGGTCTGGAGTGGCCAGTCTCCAGACCTGAATCCAATTGAAAATCTTTGGAGGGAGCTTAAAATTCAGGTTGCAAGGCGACAGCCTCGGGACCTGAATGATTTGGAGGCTGTCTGCAGGGAGGGGTTGGCCAAAATCCCTGCCAAAATGTGCACAAACCTTGTCAACAACTATAAAAATTGTTTGACATCTGAGCTGGCCAATAATGGCTTTTCCACAAAATATGAACATGCTGTTTTATTTAGGGGGTCAAATATTTATTTTTGACCAAAAATATGCAAATAAATTCCTAAAATGCATACAATGTCTTAGTCCACTTTTTTGGTGATATTCTGTCACTCACTGTTAAAATAAACCTATCATTAAAATTATAGACCGTTGCTCTCTTTGTTAGTGGGCAAACCTGCAAAATCAGCAAGGGGTCAAATACTTATTTCCCCCACTCTATGTATACACAAGATTTAGACGGAAAAAGAAACTAAGAGCAATAGAAGACTTTTTTTACCCCTCAGCCCTCAAGGCTGTCAGGGTATTGCCATCCTTCGTGCGGTTGGGCGGGCGGGCGTCTCCAAAAACTTTTTTTTTTTTGTGGTACCGTTAACGTTTAAAAAAAGTCGAGTCTGTAACAAAAGTTACTGAAACTGAGAATCATGACGGTGATTCGGATTAACCGACGGCGAAATCAGTTTATTTTCGCAAAGAGTTACTTCGAAATTTTGAATGGCTGAGGTTATAAGAATGTGAAGCGCATTGTAAAGATAATGGCCCGAATCTCGCAGGTAACAGCGCGTTATCTACGGAGTCCAAACACTTTAAAGTGAAAGTCCTTCCAAACACGGAGAAAGCACAAAACTCAGAAAATACTGTGACAAATGTGCGTCAACGACTAGGTCCAGTGTTCTATTAAACCTATAATTCCCAGACACAGGCATCATTATAGGAAAAATATGACCCAGTAATATTTTTGAAGTATTGAAGGGTTGTATTCAGATCCATTGTTCATCTTTAGGTTTTGTGACTGCAAAATATACATTGCTTCACGGAACTACTTCTCATTCCAGGAGTATCATATCTAATACAGCCAAAAATCAGCACCCCTCCAGAACTCAACACTCAATTTCAAATTACAGTATTTACCTGTATATGCTCTCTACTATCAATAGCGATCCCTTAGCATGTATCAGAATAATTTTTTGTGTAATCTTTACCTTGGAATGCAGAACTTCACTGCCAAAGTCCAAGGAAATTCATGAATTCTCATGGGAGCTACTGCCTTGAAGTGAGTGACTAGGTAAGAGACTACTCCTGTAATCTCACTTCTTCCTTCCAGGTGGCAGCACTGTGTATCAGATATGATACAGTGAGCAATCGTGGTTGTGTTGCATCTTACCAGCTGGACATGGTCCTTCAAATTTGGTGTATCATATATGATTCAGGGGGCATTATAATATCGCAACCTATCAAAATATGCTGCCTCGCGGCTCTGCACTTGCGCAGACCTAAAATCTTGGTCTCATTTTCTTCGCTCATCTTCAGTAGCCTATCTGCAAAAATCTCACATTTTTTTCAGCGTGTCTTTAAACCAGTAAGCGTTTATATATTTGCATGTACACGCAACGTTTTACTGAAAATGCAGAAATTAGATGACAATGGCGTGTGGCATACTATATCTTAAACATATCTAACTCATTATAACATCTGCTTATGTTTTTATAATAAGCTAACAAAAAGCAAAGTTACCTCTGTGAACTGATTAGGTCCCGAGCCGACTGAAAGTCGTCCGAGGATCTTATTGAAATCGTACTGTTTATTTTTATTATTATTATTATCAGGGCCCGAGCCGACTGCAAGTCGTCTGTGGAGGACCCTATTGAAATCGCGCTGCTTATTATGATTATTATTTATTTATTTTATTCTTCTGACTTTTCAAAGGCCAATTTCGCCCCTTTCTCAATTGCGAAAGTGGGTCTAACTTTCCACATTCCTCAGGTCGGCTCCGTAATTCGATATTTTTGGGGGCTCTTTTATGGTCAACGCAAAATACCAAAATAGTGCCCTCTAAACATGTTTCAAAATTCCCATTGGGAAATTAGGTTACTTTCTTGTAGGCAGACGAAATTCGGTAGTCATATGTATCATACCCCAGACATACAAAGAAACTAATTGGAGCCACGCCCTAAACCCAACAGGAAGTCGGCCATTTTCATTTGAATTTTAGAATTTTAAAACTAACTCCACCTAGGGTTTTTGACCAATTGACGTCAAATTTGGTTAAGATCATCTAGAGACCAAGCTGATCAAAAGTTGTGCTCTGCATATCTGTCGGTCACAGGCCGTGGCTGCTCGGGCGTGACGAAGATTGGCGACTCGCCAAAAAAATTTCAATATGCTCTCACGCCAACATACTTGATCGTAGAAGCTTCAAACTTGCTGGAGCTGATGATTGCTCCTCCCTGAACATCATGATATGATAACTTTCCACTTTTCTAATGGCACCCCCTGGTGGTAACAGGAAGTTACCAGTACGGTTACTTTGTCGTAGGCAGACAAAATTCAATTCTCAAATGTATCATACCTCGACATACAAAAAACTCATTGGAGCCACGCCCTAAACCCAACAGGAAGTCGGCCATTTTTATTTGAATTTTTCAATTTTAAAACAAACTCCTCCTAGGGTTTTTGACCGATTGACTTCCAATTTGGCACAGATCATCTAAAGACTAGTTTGATCAAAAGTTGTGCTCTGCCTGTCTGTCGGTCAAAGGGCGGGGCTGCTAGGACGTGACACAAATTGGCAATTCGCCAAAAAAATTTCAAAATGCTCTCATGCCAACATACTTCACCATAGAACCTTCAATCTTGCTGGAAATGATGACGCCTCCTCCCTGAACGTCACCATATAATAACTTCCCACTTTACAAATGTCGCCCCCTGATGGTAACAGGAAGTGACCATTTTTTACTTTAACATGTACGATGACACATGGTTGAACCCATCAACTTAATTCCCCTATTGAAACATGCAAGAACAAGTTTGTGTAGCTGGTGAATGCTATGAAGCTACAAGTAATGGTGTTAGTGTGGCAACGCTGAGAAGATGGATCCCTTGCTATGAAAATTCGTTTGTTTTTAAAGTCTTTACTTAACTCTTATTATAAAAATTGATAGACAGGTCAAGGATGGCAAGCTGTTAAATCTGATAAGGGCCTCACACATGGGGGGAGCAAAATGTCTCTAATGCGCCCCCTTGTGGAAACAGGAAATGCCATATTTAACATTGACATTGGCCGATTTGCTCGAAACTTAACATTTGTGCTGATGACCTGCCCACATTTGGTTACGCTCAGAGCGCCCCCTGGTGTATGAACTATCAACTTTTCATAACTTCTTCCAGCTTTGTCCGATTCGCTCGTAACTTTATCACAGGTTGGTGCCTGTACTTGACCTCTTCACTGGTCGTGAGTGCACACCTGCACCCGTCAGGATCTCACCACTACCCCCAACGTGCACATGGGTGCGAGGGCCCGTTCAAAACTGCTCGCAGCTTTAATTAGGGCCCGAGCTTACTTAAAGTCGTCAGAGGACCCTATTGAAATCGTACTGTTTATTATTATTATTATTATTATTATTATTATTGCGACAATTCAAAGGACAATTTCGCCCCTTTCCCAATGGTGAAAACACGCCTAACTTTCCGCATTCGTTCGGCCGGATCTGAAATTCCATATTTTTGGGTGGTTGCACGGGTTCAACCCCAAATGCCAAAATAGCGCCGCCTAAACACGTTTCAAAATTCCCATAGGGAAATTCAATTACTTTTTTGTAGGCAGATGTTATTCGGTAGACATATGTATCATACCCAGACATACAAAAAACTTCATTGGAGCCACGCCCTAAACCCAACAGGAAGTCGGCCATCTTGATATGAAATTTTTTATTTTAAAACAAACTCCTCCAAGGGATTTCGTTAGATTGACTTCAGATTTGGTAAAGATCATCTTGAGACCAAGCTGATCAAAAATTGTGCTCGGCATGTCTGGATGTGAAAGGGCGTGGCTGCTAGAGCGTGACAAATTTTGGCGACCAAATGAAAAAATTTATCAATGCTCTCACGCCCAAATACTTGATTGTAGCAGCCTCACACTTGCTGGACATGATGGTTGCTCCACCCTGAATGTCTACACATTAACTTTTCACTTTGCTTATCGCGGCCCCCTGTGGTAAGAGGAAGTGACCACTTGATACTTTCACTTGTACTGCTGACACATTGTTGAGCCCATCAACTTCATTCTACTTCTAGAACATGCAGAATAAGTTGACAAAGCTAAATTTTGAACACTGTAAAGCTGCGAGTAATGGCGTCTGAGTGGCAACGCGGCGACTACTTGTCCCTCGCCATGAAAATGCGTTTGGGGTTCACAATTTCTCACGCCCACTGACTTGATTATAGCCGCCTCAAACTTGCTGGACATGATGACTGCTCCACTCTGAACATCCAGATGCTTTAACTTCCCACTTCGCTTATTGCGCCCCCCTGTGGTAACAGGAAGTGACCAGCTATTACTTTCACTTGTAATGATGACACATAGTTGAACCCATCAACCTCATTCCAGTTCTCAAACATGCAGAACGAATTGGTGAAGCTACCTTATGAATGCTGTGAAGCTACGAGTCATGGCGTCCGTGTAGCAAAGCAGTGACTATCCATCCCTCGCCATGAAAATACATTTAGGTTTTTGATGTCTTTAATAAACTCGTCTCATAAAAATTGACACAGGTCAAGGGTGGTGAGCTTTTACATCTGATTGGGGCGTTGCCCCTGAGGGCAACAAAATGCCTCAATGGCGCCCCCTTCAAATTTTCAAAAACCCCTTCCCATAGGGGTTTTTTTGGAGTAGGAAGATGAAAATTGGTACGCATGTGTATTTAGCCAAGACACACAAAGTCACAGGCATCATTTGTCTACTCCAAACAGGAAGTTGGCCATTTTGATTTTAACGCGTCATTTTAGCCTGATTTCCACACACCGTATTTTACTGCACTCCTCCTAGAGATTTCATCCAGTCAACACCATACTTATTTGTAATCATCGAGAGACAATGCTGATCAAAACTTGTGCTCAGCATGTCTGTAGGTCGGTGGGCGCGGCCGCTAACTGGAAGTGATCGGTTTTTACTCTCACTTGTACTGATGACACATGGTTGAACCCATCAACTTCATTTTCCCTCTTCAACATGTAGAACCCGTTGTTGAAGCTACCTTATGAATACTGTGAAGCTATGAGTAATGGCGTCTGTATGGCGACGCGGCAACTATGGATCCCTCGCCATGAAAATACGTTTGGGTTTTTGATGTCTTTAATGAAATTGTATCATCATGAAAATTGATATGTCGGTCAAGGGTGGTGTGCTCTACTTTCATAATGTGCGCTTTGCCCAAGAGGGCAGCAAAACGCCTCAACAGCGCCCCCCCTGAAATTTTGAAAAACCCCTCCCCATAGGGGTTTTTTTTGGAATAGGAAGATGAAAATTGGTACACATGTGTATGTTGCCAATATGAACAATGAAGTCTGGCACCATCGGTCCACTCCAAACAGGAGCCATTTTCATTTTAACGTGTCATTTTGGCCTTCCACACATTGTATTTTAACGAACTCCTCCTAGCGATTCCTTTCAATCAACCTAATTGTCCTTTACAGTGCGGAACACAGTATTCACGACTGTCTGTCTGTCCAAAATCCTTGTCAGTGAGATATCTCTGAAACGAATAGACGGATTTTCTTCAAATTTGATGTCAACATGTATTAGGGTGATACCCCGGCGCCAGTCCATTTTGGTGACCTTCGCGTCACTCAAGGTCACACTGAGAGATTTCACATTTTGTGGCGGGGGACAAAGACATGTTAGTGGCAAATACTTGTATTTATTTCAGATCATCAAGAGACCATGCTGATCAAAAGTTGTGCTCTGCATGTCTGTCGCTAAATGGGCGTGGCCGCCATGGTGTCCCCATTTCAGATGCCTCGCCAAACACAATCGAGCAGCTCTCTCTCCCTCATACTTCACCCAAATGGATTCAAAATTCCTGTACATGGTAAAAGCCTCACCCTGAACACCTCAATGTGCTGCTAAGCAATCTAGCGCACGGCGCCCCCTTGTGGAAACAGGAAATGCCACATTTTACATTGACATTGGCCGATTTGCTCAAAACTTCATATTTGTGCTTTGGGTCTGCCCCTGAATGCACCTGCCCACATTTGGTTACGCTCTGTCTGCCCCCTGGTGGATGAAGTATCAACTTGTCATAACTCCTTCAGCTTTATCCGATTCGCTCAACACTTTCTCTCGGGTTGGGGCCTGCACCTGACCTGTCCAATGGTCGTGATTGCACAGCTGCACCCATCAGGATCTCACCATAACCCCAACGTGCGCAAGGGGGCGAGAGCCCATTCAATGCTGCTTGCAGCTGTAATTCATATTTCAATATTGAGGCGAAAACAAGGACTTTACAACTTTACTTCAAATCTGCATTTAACCATGACTCAATTGAAGATTTGATTCGGATCAGTGTGGAGGGTCCTCCTCTGCACATATTTGATGCCTCTCAGGCAGTGAGGAGATGGATAGAAGGGCAGAGAGCAAGGAGACCCAATTTTAAATCCTGGCCTGCAGATATGGCATAAAGCCAATGTAGTGGAAACCTTTGTTAATCAATGAACTCAAGACTCATAGTTTAATAACTGTCATTTGTTGGAGGCAGAGTTGTATTGTGAATGTGGAGTGTTATATTGTAGTTTTTTAACGTAAAAAAAAAAATACATTGGTGCTTCTTAGATTTCGGTGTGTGCTCTCCTAAATTTTGGCTTAAGCTCCAAACTTTTTGAACTTGGGATTGCGGTGCTACCAAGCGCAAAAGTTAATTTCGAGCCCTGCACTTTTTATTGGGAGTTGTGATCAAATCAGGGCTAATGGAGCATCAGTGTATCGAGCACAATATCTTATGTCGCACAGCACGTCTGTCACTAGGTGAATGTCAAGTTTGAGTTTGATTATTATCATGGTCTGATATTGGATTCAGAAGAGGATGTGCACCAAATTAGATCATTAAAACAGGAGAGGGACACCATTTGGTAGACTTGAATAAATCAAATTTCGTATGGAGAAGGAATGCTAGCGGCAGATAAAGTCTCTGGCTTTCTTATCAGTCACTGTCATATTCTGTCCCCAACTTAAAGGTGCACTCAGTAACTTTGGAGACAAAATGCAGCATTTACTTGTATAAAATGAATACTGTGCTTCAATATTTATTGGCTCAAAGACGCCAACTCCAACAGTATTTGCTTATTTAAATCCAAAACGACTTATTTTGGCCAGGTGGTGTATTTTGTACTGCATTTTCAGATTAGTGCCAAATTATTTATCTTTTAATCTTTTGTCACTGCAGGTTCCCCATCAGTAAGCCTCAGTTGGCCTCTCAATGGGTGCAGAGTCTGAGTCGGAAGGGCTTCATACCAACACCAAATTCATGTCTGTGTTCAGAACACTTTGAAGCAGACTGTTTCCGTGATTATAATGGGAGGCAGTTTTTGAGGGAAGATGCTGTTCCCACAATATTCACGGCCTCTCGAAGTCCTGGAACTGAGACACCGAAGGTAAAATGATTTTCTGGGTATAAAAATACTATATTTGTACTAATGGTCAGCTTGTGGGTTTTGATGGGCAGAGAAAAAGTCAATATCTTGCTTTGATTAACTATGCCTGAAAGATGCTGAATTCACACATTTATTTCCTTGCTTGCCAAACCATTCCAAATGGTTTGAAGTTCATTTTAAAGGGATTCTTTCGATATTACGACAGATTTACTCAATTGAGTTACCGTCTGGACTTTCAGCAGGCCAAATCATTACTTTCATGTCACCAGATAATTCTTTAGATGATTCTTGCACAACATAGAAGTGTGTTTATGGTCATTATGTTGTTGAGAACAAGATTGCTGACCAATCAATGTCTTTCCAGGTAGCAATGCGTGCCTTATAGGGATGCTGTGGTGGTACTTTTGATCCATGAATCCGTGGATTCCTATGAGATCACTGGCTCCTTTCAAGCAAACTGAACCCCAAACCATAATATTACCACCACAGTGTTTTACTGAAGGGGTTAAATGGTCATTTCCCGAAACGTTCTCCGACTCTACAGCACACAGTTTCTACATTTTGATGAGAATGTTGAAAATTTTAATTCAGTGGTCCAGACGACCTGTTCCTAGTCCATTGGTCTCCAATCCTTGAATTTCTTGGCAAACTCATTCTTTGATGTCAGCTCTTGTCAACTACACGACCATTCGGACCATTTTCAAGCAGCCGACTGGACATAGATCTTGATGATTAAGTCTCTTAATTTCTGGTGCTATTAATATCATCACGGAATTGTGCTGTCTACCGCCAATTGATTTCATTGACTGATTGATTTATTATTAGTTTGACTCATCTTACACAGATAATGAACATCAGAGGCACTTAATTTCTGTTTTGCATCTCTAGTGTAACTAGTTTTCAGTGAACTGGTCTCTCTGAAAAGCTTCATGGTGTTTCTTACAGTGCCATGACAGCATTTAACGTCTTCAGCATCATGCAAGGCCACAATGCGGCTACAATCAATCTTAAAGAGCTCTTTTGTTGTGTTTAACCCTGTGACACTGCTCAAAGTTCATGTCACCTTATACACTGTAACAACTGACCATTATAGGTAATTTTGCAGAATAACCAGTTCAAAAAAATATTTGGCATCAATAATCATGAAATGAGCCTTAAAACATGTATTCAGGCTATGCTAGAGTCAAAAAATGAAATTTGTGACCCCTTTCAATTGTAATTAAAAAAAATATTTTTCTTTGTTAATTACCCATATCATTACCTCAATATATTTGGGTGAATGATTTTTTTTTTTTTTGTTCTCCTAGCCTATAATAGTATTATTAATACTTTTGTACAAAAAAATTATAGAGAAGTAGTATATTAGGACCCCTTTTTGATGAGTGATGATTTATAATCGGTGCTGCACACTACTGTTTTCAAAATGTAATGTTGTGCCAAGTTTTAGCCTTGCTTTGTCTGTGGGGCAATTTCAAAAAAGGAATGACAGTCAGCATGTTTACATGCGCAGTAAAGTTGAGCTATGGTAATGGCTTTATTAGGCCATTTAATTGGACTACTATCCTTGTCCCAGATTGCATGCACAGAGGAAAATCAATTTCTTGCCCGAAGCATGTTCGTCTTGCTACAATAGGTGGCGATATGCCCCTTTCAGCTTGTTCGTGTCAGTCCTTTTTCTGGTTTACCTGTTATGTCAAAGGCCAAACAGTTCACAAACAAATTAGCTGGTGGCTACCTGGTAGCATGTCGAGAGGCGAGAACATGGGGAAACCTTACGGCTGTTTACATTTTGTACGTGCTGTATGGTATGTTTTTCATACAGTTGAGATGCATGCTATCCCTGATGCTGGAAATAGTCGAAGACGGGCTGCAATGTTGTATGCTCATAGACTGCTCCATTTTGTGCACTCTTCTACCCCGGGATGCGTGCCCCAAAAGTGTGGTTGCTAAGTTGGCAACTTGTAAGTTCGTCCACACAGTCAGTGGTTCCAGCTACATAAGGTAGCATCTGTGCCCTGGGGAAACGCACCCCCAGGCTTCCTGTGCATGTTGATGTGGGCCAGGAGTAAAGATTAGTGGGAGAGAATCATTTTTCCAAAGGCGAGTGCAAGGAAAATTTTCGGATGACACGCAAGTCATTCGATAATACTTGTGGATTAATGGAAGAAGTTATGAGCCCCCAAGGCATGACCTTTCAAGCGCCAATACCCTTACAGACGACGATTGCTGCTATTCAGTACAGGCTTGATAACTGGGTAGAGCACAGAGGTGTTGCTAATAAGTTTGGTGTTTATAACCCAATGACTTTGAGGTCAAAGCTCTGCAGGAAGAATTGTGATAGTCCGGTCTGTATGGGGGGTGAATGTGCAAATTGGTCTAAAAGCACCAAATTTGGTACACTGATCAATTTGGACCCGCTGGGCTCAAATCTGCCTGGAGCCAGAGCAAATTCTGTATGGATCCCGCAATACTGGACAATTCAAAATGGCCGCCTGTCGAAAACAGAAATGATCATTTCTTGTCAACAAATTTTCACCAAATAGCAATTAAAAGCATTTTTTCAGGGTTTTTGACCACAAGGAATCCTAATCTGGTTTCTGATTGACTGTATCTATAATGGGGGTGGCCATATTAGATGATTCAATTAGCCGATTTCTATCATTTTCATTCTTATACCCCAAACTGATAGCAAATATATGTATATCAGCTGCATATCACACAATGAGGTCAGTGTGCACTCATAAATGAAATTGAAACAAGAACAAGAATTTATATAGCAATGAAACAAAGCACGTTTTTGCATTCAGTTCACACTTAGCACGATAGAATGTTTGGCAAAATCTGTACAATTCTTCTCTAAATGATCTGGAGTAGTATATGTGCTTAAACCTACTTAGTCTAATCTATTTGAGTATTTTAATTTTCCTTAGCCTATGTCACTGTAACCAATACATACAATATAAACTGCTTTCTTGACAAATGTCTCTAATCAATAAATCAACAAATAAATAATTTCATCAAGCATGGTAGTGTCATTGATGCCATGTTGTTTGGCTTGTGATAATGAGCTTATGTGTCCTCATTGTTGACACAACCCCCTTCACATTTGCAGAGACCTGTGTAACGCACACCAGCCCTGCTGCACTTGCAGTTCCTAGTGCATGACTTGACACAGCCACACTGTTGGAGGATGGAACAGGCTTTGCTGCTGTCCTCGAGGGTCTAGAAAGGCAACCACCGACCACTGCTGTCCTGGAAGTCGGGGATGTCCATATGGACTGATGTTGCCTCATTCCAGATGATGGCCTGCAACACTCCCCTGCGGATGTGCTGATATAGGGTAGCCTGGGTTGGTGGTAAGGCCTTCAGAGTCTTCTTTCCACTGGTTAAGAGCCGAAGCCTGGCTTCATTGACTCTGTTAAGCCCACAGCCTTTGCTGTACATGACCACAACAAACCGCTCTAAGGTTTGCATATGCTGAGACTCTGGGCTGAGTTCTGGGGGATGACTGGTGATGGCTACTGGTGTGATTGTCAGTCCAGTGGTGTTCTGACAGGCTGACCAAGCAGTCTTTTTGCCAGATCCCAGAAGGTGCCATGCATCTTGATGGTCCCAGCTGGGCAGACAGGGTGTGAATGGGTATATCACAAATCTTCTTCCCACTGCCATGGCAAACCCACAACTGCTATAGACCTAGTGATGCAAACCAGTGTAGGGTCAGAATGACCACATCACTGTCAACTGTGCGCACCAAGGCAAACTGACCCTGACTGGCTGCGTGGGCATGGTGAAGGAGAATTCTGGTGTCAGCCTCAGTATGGTTGCATGGCTGCAGACCAGAGATTGTCTTGCTGTTTGTTGGAGAGCACACCCTGCAGGTTGGTACTCAGGAGAAGTCTCCCACTTAGATCCTGCTTAACGAGCTCTTTACTCAGAAATGGAAACAGTTCCTGCTTGTTTTCAGTGTTCTTGAGGAACCCAGCATTCATGTCCTGCTTGGGAATACGTGTGTTGCCATCCCCTATCCTGGTACGCAGGCCTGTGCCACGATGCTGGTGTGTGAGGGTTTTGAGGTTGTTTTCTGGGTAGATGTCCCAGACAGCATCAACCCGTGTGACAGCTGGAGTTACTTGGGACTCCACAAATGGCACCAGATGCCGTGACACACAGTCCCTGAACGTGTGTGCTGATGTGGGCCGGACCATGTGTACAACAGCTGCAATAGTTTACTATTGCAATCAAGTATTTTCAGTGTTATTTCTGCTTCATGTAGTTATGACTAAATTGTGCTTTTTGTGGTTGAACACATCATTGTCCCAAATTTTGATGATTTTCCATTTTTGACTGTCGACCATATTGGATTTTTAAAATATGGCTACTTTGGTCAAGACTATTGTAAATCAGTTATCAGATTCAAATTCCTTGTTGTCAAAAACCCGTGCGTTTGTAATTTCCACGTTTCATTGATGGATGACAGAAATATCTGTTTTCAAGAGGCGGCCATTTTGAATCATCCTAGATGGCAGCACCATTTAGAATTGGCTTTGGCTCCTGGCAGATTTGGATCAGGCATATCAAAATGTGCCAGTGTACCAAATTTTAAACTTTTAGACTAATTTGCTCAATCCCTCTTATATTCCCCCCCTAACAGACCCGACTATGAAGCATGCACAGAGCGCATAGTCCAGTTCGGTTCGATTGAAGCATACACATGGAGAGAGAATGGTACTACTAACCGCATTATCTGGGTGTGTTAGTCTGACTATGACAAATCCGATTTGGCGCGGTTTCAGTCAGACTAACTTTTCCATGCATTTTAAAAGTCCGCTTATAGTCGGACTAACCTAATAATAAGATTTTTTTTTTTTTTTTCACTCACGTCATGTCAATGCACTGTGGGGTCTATTCTCCCATGCGCGTAAGTTGAAAAAAGCGCGTAGCTACGCGCTTTTCAGCCTAAGCGTATTCTCCCCTCGACTTAAGGCGCATTACGCGCCTCGAAGGCAGTTTACGCGCTTGGGGCGGAGCGAGGCCAAAATCGGGGCGTTTCCGGGCGTTTCTCATGCAAATAATACTTACGCGTATTCTCCCCCTGGCTTACGCGCTTTTTCTGTTAAGCGCTATTGAGGGCTGTATTAAGGTCAAGCGCCAACATGAGGCGAAATGGAATATTGCGTTTGATGTCGGTTATAGGCCGAATTTTAACATTAATTTTATTTTATTTAACATGGTAAAGGTTGAGACATTCAATATTTGATTGTTCTTCCTTATTTCTAAACTACATTTCTCATAGCCATAATAAATTATCAAATAAAATCATCACATGATATTTCGCAACAGCCTCTTCTCCAGTTAGTTTAATTACAAACGCATTTCAAACATACCGGTGGTCATCAAGGTCACAACTGCGCTGTCGGTCCTGGCATGGGTTTTCAGAGAGTGGCTGGTGATGTCATGCACATATCACGGCGTCTGTGTCAAGGTATCTGACACCGTTGACGCTATGCTGTACCACGTCAGCCACTTTAAAATTCCCCGTAACACCAGCTGAAAGACGGAGAGTTAAGGGGGGTCTACTGGGTCACCAGGTTCCCCAGTGTTGTGGGAACCAATGATTGTACTCGTGTTGCAATCAGAACCCCTTCCACTAATAAGAATATGTACAGAGACCGTAGATGTCGGCACAGCATCAAGCTATGTTTCCATTTATACGGCTGAAGTCAGGTGCCGGTGCAGACACGGGAACGTCAAAAATCGCATATCATTGTCTTTATATGAAGTGTTTCCATCTACGCGATTTTCACCCGGCTCCTGGAGCGGAGCCACATGCGTATTTTTCTGATCTGATCGATTCCAGCTCCAGCGCACACGAATCGCACGAGGAATTCCCTCTAGTTCAAAGAGGTTTCACCACTTTATTTTGTTAAAAAACGAGTACCTTTGAAGCAATGTGTAGTATTTCTTGCCCTGTTCAGAGCAGAGCCGAGGTTTCTGCAGCGACATACATGTGTTTATCATCGTCAGTGAATCAAAAGCTTATACTGCCGCTTCTCTCCTGTCTCCCACGGAACAAACAGGCTGGTGTAGGAGGGGCACATTTTCAATGCTCTGATTTACGCTGGTTGAAGTGCTAAATTCTTTATTATTTAATTATCGCAGCAATTTGTTTGTTTGCATGGCTTTAATGCCATGGTGGCTGGAGTAAGAAATAAGAAAGATGTCTGCAATAGCCTACTTCTTGTAATTGGCACAGACACACACAGGCCTACTATTACAGCCGCATATCGTGGGCCTGCTGATAAAACCTTATATCTTCAAAATGATAAACTTCACAGGAAAATATATAAGAAATTTACAAATTGATAAATATAATTCAAAATGTAAAATAAAACATGTTTAATTCTGCGTGTTAGAATAGTGGACATACAAGTTTTTGTTTCTTATCAGTTTGGAGATATGAGGTTTTATCAGCAGGCCCACGATTTTCAAGTTTAAAGTCTGGTTTGCGTTTTCCATGGACCACAACTGCATTTTTATGGTTAATCAGAAAATCCTTGTTCCATGTTTTCCTGATAGCCATAATCAATGAGCTTGGGACAGAGTCTGCCTCTCTTTTGGATCAGTCACACCTCTTTCATAAGGCCGCCTACATTCTGAAGTTGAGCGCTGTGGGCGTGATCGAAGCGCGTAGGGGAGAATACGCATAACTCAAAAGCGCTTAACTCGAAGCGCGTAAAAAAGGACTTGCGCGCTAATGGGAGAATAGACCCCTGAGTGAGGATTTCAAGGGGTATCACAGTGACCTTGGCTGACCAGATGTATGGGAGGGCATGATGCTTTCGAGAAGGGCAGGCATCTATACTGATCCACTCAAGCTCTCTGATGCTCCGCTGGGAAGGATTTCAGGCAGGGGGCAGTTTTGCAGCCTGAACGCTCGTCTGTGGCCAATTACTAAATAAGAAAATACGACCCACACTTTTGAAAAATATTTGACCATGTACAAATTTGGGAGTACTACCAATGCTGCTACTGCAAATGAAAATGTTAATGTTTGTCAGGTCAAATAAAAATGGGACAACAAGCAAACAAAATATCCACAAAATGGCCCAATCCTAATTCTCCGCCCCCTGCTCGGGGCTGCCTCTTCATCCTATCATTTTGTTTTGTGTATTCCTGAGGAGGAAGGGCATGTACTTCTCTGAGTGGATCAACTTCAGGATTGCAGTGGCGCGTGACTTTTTGAAAAATGTGTAACCCTCAATCGGATCAGGATATTGAGCAACAATCTGGAATACGGGAGTGAGTCTGTGATGTGCACTGATTAATGTTTTGCACAGTTCAGACGACTGTGCTGCAATCAAGTTTAGGTGCCTGCAGCAATGCAGATACATATTACCATCCTGCATACTTCCTTATTAGAGTACTCTACTGTTATCAGAGTTCTTCTTATCTTCTAATGCACTTTGGGGTCTATTCTCTCATTTTCGCGTTAGTCCTTTTTTACGTGATTCGAGTTAAACGCATTTGAGTTACGCGTATTCTCCCCTACTCGCTTCGACAGCCCGTGGCACTTAATTTCTGAATGTAGGCGGCCTTATGGAAGGGGTGTGACTAATGTAAATGAGAGGCAGACTCTGTATAAAGCTCATTGATCAGGAAAACATGGAGCAAGGATTTTCTGATTAACTATGAAAATACAGTTGTAGTCCATGGAAAAACGCAAATCAGACTTTAAATTTGAATATAGTCGGCCTGCTGATAAAACCTCATATATCAAATTGATAAGAAACAAAAACTTGTATGTCCACTATTCTTAAATGCAAAATTAAACATTTTTTATTGTATTTATATTTTAAATTATATTTATCAGTGTGTGTGTGTGTATATATATAACAATAAGTAATGCAGATATCTCTTTATTTCTTCTTCTAGACACCATGGCATTGAAGCTATACAAACAAACAAATTGCCGCGATCGTGAAATAAATCCAGAATTTAGTGATTCTCAACCAGCGCAATCAGATCACTGAAAATGTGCCCCTCCTTCACCAGCCTGTCTATTCATCTTCTTCCCCATCTTACACAGAACAAAGAGAACATTTTGGTCACACAAAAATAACAATCAAAGACCGTTTATATGATCTCATTAAGAAATTGCACACTTGAAATCTCAGACTACTCCGATGTCAGGTTTGCAACTAAAGGACACAACACTATAACAAACGAAGCATTCTTACCCCGCACACAGTCATCCGCTCGCCCCGAAATCGCCTCAACAATCACTCAATTCTATATCCATAGCCTATTATGTCCCATTTGATTTGAGCGACACACTCACTTGAACTTGCGCCTAGTACTTTATTATAATCAATGATCCCATTTACTGAGAATGATTCTTCCCATTTCGGCTATTCTTTATTGGCTAAAATTGATTAACAATGGGTAGTGCTTTGGTATTGGCCAGGGTAGGGCTCAATCTAGAGTATTTAATAATATCTTTATTTACACATTAAAATACACAGTATTATCAATGGTTAGAAAATAAATAAATACACATATTTACATAGACACGGGTTAGTTAATACTCATATCCTCAATTAGAAAATCAATCTCCTCCCTAGTGAGAATATCTTTTAGATTTTAGATTATCACGAACACATGGGGCAGTCACATTTGATTATAGAACATGAAGACAACGATGGCGATGTCGAACCGAAGCTGAAAATCGAATTTCACAGATGAGGAGTTAGAGGTATTGGTGAAATCAGTGAAGAGGCATTGTATGGCAAAGGGCCACTGAAGGCTGATCCGAGGAAGAAAGCTGCAAATCGTTCTGGATGCGGCTTCGGTGGGGAGATGTAAGCGCAGTATCCCCAATTTAAAGCATAAATGGAGAGATCTGCGGAGCGCTGTAAAAGCCAGGCTCTCTGCACACTGGAGAAGAGTGCACGCAACAGGTGGTGGGCAACCATCATCCCCTGTGGATTTCACTGCACTGGAGAAGATGGTTGCATCCACTCTTTCTGCAGTGGAAGTGCGAGGAGAAGAACTTGAAGCGTCAACAAACTGTCAGACACCTTGACACAGACGCCTGTGATATGTCCATGTCAGCACCAACGCCTCTTTGGAATGGCCCAGATGCCAGGACCGATAGCGCAGTTGTGACCTTGATGACCACTGGTATGTTTTATGGATGATTGCTGCGGCTGGTAGCTGTTCATCCATAAGTCGGCAAAGACAGATGATTGCCTCACGGTCCAGACGAAAGCGCTGGATGCACTCGGAGTTTGTGTAAATTGTGAATGAAATCAAAATGCAATGACTTTCAAATCACACCGGCCAGTATTATATTCTCAATAGAACAGAGACAACTTAGCAAGTGTTGAAACTGAGACTTTATCCACAAAATGAGCTCATTTCAAATTTGATGGCTGCTACAGGTCTCAAAGTTGGGACAGGGGCCAGTTTAACCATTGTTAAGAATATTTTCTGCCGTGGAGTCAAGTTTAGACCGATGAAGTGACACACCAATGACCACTTTCCAATTGAAAAGGCTTTTATTACAATGCGCAAGGGAGGATCCTAGCGTCCGCCGTAGCCTTCGCAGAGAATCCTGACACACTGTTCACATCTCGGGGTTTAAGTACAAGATCCGTGGTTGAGCAAGTGGTGGATGTAACACCTTCCCATAGACATCCAGCCAAACTTACAGGATGTTGATATTACCTTTGATCATGTGCCTTCCTTCTGAGTACAATACAGCAATTACCAAGTGTGACCAGGTGCCAGGCGCCCCCCACTGTGGGAGGATATTGATGTGAGTGCGTGTGTGTGTGTATTTTGGGGGGGGCCTGGGGTAAGCAAGGGGAGGGTGCTGGGAATGAGTGTGTGTGTGTGTGTGTGTGTGTGTGTGTGTGTGTGTGTGTGTGGTAAGCGAGGGGAAGGGGCTGAGAATGGGTGCGTGTGTGGATCTGTGTGTGCTGAGAGAAAATCCTTAATCCAATAGCTCAATTCTATCATTCCCTCATTTTGTATTGGTGGTGAGCTGAGGTCTCACCCACCATGATTTAGATACCGGTTAGGCCACCATTTGCAAGATAATGGGTCAGATTAGCAAATGTTCGACCGTGCTGTACATTCCTGATTAGCCGATTAAATTTATAATGCATATAAATAACTAAAACAAAACTTAGAATTCTACGTCCCCAGACACCCTGGGATAGTACCACCCAAAGTTGTCTTCAGGGGACACTACTCCCAGAAATGTTTGTACCTTTTAGTCAGTGGGTCACTGTTGTTGCCTTTTTTGCTACAGTATGATATCCTGTCAATTCTGTCAGAGACCGCCATGAGGGCTCTCTCAAAATAATTTGTGTGGTCCAGTACACAGAGCTCCAAGGCTGGAACAGAAATGTCAGTGGTGACATCGGGAGCGACTAGAATGGAGCCGATGGTGATAGAAGTGCCAGTAGGGTTAATGCAGTAGAAAATGTTAGTCAGCTTTGGACCAGAGTATAAAGGCCCAAAACCTGCACCAAGTGGTAGTGTTGATTTTCACTGCTGTTGCTCCAGTAGATTCAGGTAACAAACGTATTTGTAGTTCAGGTCCCACTGAATGTGATAGGGCTTGTCCTGACTCAACTGAGGCTGTGCATAGTACCTAGCCTCTGACAGTAGAGCATTGGTGTTCCGAAAAGGGAACGTTTCTGTTGTTGTCAGTGATGATGCATTTGACATTGTGCACTCGACACACACGTCCGTTACATGGGAATGGAAGCGGGTGTATGGGTTGTGCTTTCAGTATGGGCTTCCGCCCGACTGGAGTTAGAACACCCCCACGGATGTCCTCGCCATCGTGACATGCCCCAACTATCGATAGGGACCCCTCCCCGGCCGCCACCCAGGTAGTTTACTCAGCCTCCAGAAGGACTGCAGACCGTACCCACCCTGGTACATGTGACGCGAGCAGGTCGCCTATCAGAGCTGCCACCTCCATGCTGAATGCCAGATCTGTAACCCACCTCCTCCATCCTCCTATGCACATGGTCTACCACTAGAATCTTTTTGTAAGTTTTAGTATCTTCAACTGCAAAAACCGCAACATAAACTGTTGACTCGTAGCATAAGACTATGAAACTGCAACATCTTCATTCGCATCCGTCTTAGCCATTGGAATTTGATCCCACTCTTGTTTAATGTAGGCTTCCAGCTGCTGGTGAGTTTTGGGTCTCCTTTGACGGACTTTCCGTTTAATTATACTCCAAATGTTCTCAACTGGTGAAAGATCAGGACTGCAGGCAGGCCAGTTCAGCACACGGACTCTTCTACTATGAAGACATGCTGCTGTAATAGCTGCAGTATGCGGTTTTGCACTGTTCTGCTGAAATACACAAGCCCTTCCTTGGAATAGATGTTGTCTAGAGGGGAGCATATGTTGATCTAAAACCTTTATATACCTTTCTGCATTCATGGCGCTTTTTAAAACATGCAAGTGTCCCACACCATATGCACTAATGCATCCCCATACCATCAGAGATGCTGGCTTTTGAACTGAACACTGATAACAGGAGGGGTGGTCTTTCTCCTCTTTAGCCCGCAGGACACAACGCCCATAATTTCCAACAACAATGTCAAATTTGGACTCGTCTGACCACAGGACACTTTGCTACAGTCCATTTTAAATGAGTCTTTGCCCACAGAACATGGTAGTGCTTCTGGATCATGCTCAATAATGGCTTCATTTTTGCATGATAGTTTTAGGTGGCATCTTTGGATGGTATGGTGGCCCATTTAGTAATGTCAATGACAGAATCGTGCAGAATCGGTGAATGATGCAGTGGTTTCTGAGGGCCCGAAGATCACGGGCATCCAGCAAAGGTCTTCGGCCTTGCCCCTTACGCACAGAGATTTTTCCAGTTTCTCTGAATCTTTTGATGATATTAAGCACAGTCGATGATGAGTCCTTCAAAGCCTTTCAAATTTGACGTTAAGGAACATTGTTTTTAAAGTAGAGAAGTAGACCAGACGTGCTCAAAGCCCTCTATGGAAAAAGGACTATAAAGGTGCTGAACAGCTTGGACAGTCAATGCAGAAAAAAGCGCACCTTACCGAAAAAATTAACGAGGACTATTCCGGCGAAAAGCAAAAGCTGGATCACACAGAGCTCAGAACACAATCTCTTTATTGAAAAGACTGACGTTTCGACGTCCACTGACGTCTTCCTCAGAGTCAGATGATGTATGAAAGATGACGCACCGGGGGGTTTTAAATACCCTTCCCCTAATTACATCATACCAAATACAAGGTATGCATGCGATGGTAAAATAACAGGTAATGAAGACGCATTATATAACATCATCAAGAAGAAAGAAAACCAACAAACTGGTAATATTGCCTTCTGTAAATAACACAGATGCAAAGACAAAGTATAAGACATGCGTAAATTATAGAAAACAAGTCAAATTGAGGCCATCGTTTAACCCATTAGGCTCGACACAATTCAAAGTATGTATCCAGAAAGCTTCCTGGCGAAGCAATTGCTGGACTATATTTCCGCCCCTTGAGGACACTCTCACTTTTTCAATCCCCCAGAATTTCAGAGACAAGACCCATGATTAACTTCGGCGTAATGACGTGCGATAGCATAATCCATATTTCGTGTACAGATAGTCTTGTGTTCAGCTATGCGCTGTTTTAAGGCTCCCTTGGTCTGGGCAATGTAAATTTTTGAGCAAATACATTTTAACATGTACACTACATGGGTGGTGTTACAATTGATGAATTCTTTTATTTTGTATTTTTCCCCCGTCTGCGGGTGACAGAAAAACTTTGTGTCGTGAGAATTGGAACAGTGGACACATCGACCACACCGGTAAAACCCACGGGGGGGGGGGATGGGGAGTAGGCAGCCACGTAGACAAACTTTGTGGGCGTGTCACATTGTTTTGAACTACTCTGTCTTTAATGTTTCTAGATCTACGGAAGCATACACGAGGAGGTTCGGATGTAAAACTTCTTAGCTGAGGGTCGCTCTGCAGAATAGACCAATGTTTTAAGACAATATTTTTGATTTTGCCAGCAGCCGGACTGTATTCTGTTGAGAAGAAGATGCGAGTGGGAGCAGTCCTCCCATATTTTTTGGAAAGCAAGGACTTCCTATCAGTTTGGCAGGCACGGTTAATCGCAATGTCAACAGTAGCATTGCTGTAACCTCTCTGGAAAAACCTATCACGCATTTCACAGACATTGTTTTCAAACTCCCGGTTAGTACTGCAATTACGCCTCAAGCGCAGAAACTGACCCATAGGTATGTTTCGTTTCAGCTGGCGAGGGTGGTTGCTGTCTGCTCGTAACAAAATATTTCTACTCAGGGGTTTGCGGAATATTGTAGATTCTAGCTTCCCGTTCGCACCTTTAAAAATGGTGAAGTCCAAAAAGTTGTCATGTTGTGTTCCTCAGTTACACTCAAGTGGCTGTCAACAGAGTTGATATACTTTAGAAAATTGTCAAATTCCTCAATGGTGCCATCCCAAAATAGCAATATGTCATCTATGTACCTACGCTATAGTGAAATTTTGGATTGAAACGGGTTAGAGGTATTGTGAATAAACTTTTCTTCCCAATGACCCGTGTACAAATTCGCATAATTGGGTGCAAAGGCGGCACCCATAGCAGTGCCCTGTGTCTGTTGATAAAAATAGCCGTTGTACTGAAAATAATTCCTTGTAAGTGCCATTTCTGTAAGAGAAAAGCTGTGTGCTCCAGCTTTTGCTTTTTGCCGGAATAGTCCTCGTTGATTTTTTCGGTATGGTGCGCTTTTTTCTGCATTGTTTTTAAAGTATTCAACAATTTTATTTTATTTTATTTTTTTTCCTGCAAGCCTTCACAGGTTGGAGAGCCTCTGGCCATCATTACTTTTGAGAGACTCAGTCATGTTACCCAATCATGTTACACGTTATGCCAGTTAATGTAATTACTTACTAAATGCTCTTTCAGCTGATAGATATATCCATCTTCAGCTCTTATATATTAATTGCTTTTTCAGCCCTTTTTTGCCTGTGTCCCAACTTTTTTGAGAGCTGTTGGAGCCAGAAGATTTGAAATTGGCTCATTTTGTGGATAAGAATGTAAAATGTCTCAGTTTCAACATTTGAAATGTTATCTATGTTCTATTGTAGACAAATTATTGGCTCGTGATCTTCGTCATTGCATTTTGATTTTATTTACGATTCATGCAGTTATTCATGTTAACCACTACCCTGAGACATTGTTCAAAGCTAAAAAGAGGGTTTAATAAAAAATTGGTGGTGATTAATGGATTTTGTGTTAATTTAAGAGCAGTTAAAACAGACCGGTCAAATTTGACCGGGAACACTAAAGTAAGCGGAGTGCGGTGAACACGACAAGAGGGTTAAAGATTACATTTTTGCTAAATGGCAGAAAAGTCACATAAAAATGTTGCTTTCTTGTCACTCATGAAAAAGTGTGACCCCTTAGTCGAGTTGCCCGATAATGGTAACTAAAACCCCTTTCTCACTGAGCTACGGAAGTGTGCGGATGAAACGGTTCTCTTCTTTCGCAGAGAAGAATTGATTCGCAGTGGTACGGGACCATTCGCCATCACCGCCAAAATTCGGATGTCCGAGCTGGAGCTTCTTAACGCCAATATCGTGTAGAGAGAGTTGCTTTTGCAAGAATTCGTGTCTGCTTCCTGTTGAATCTGCGGACTGATGCTAGTTACTTTTCTCCTGTTGGGGCTGTAACCGCCGGCAACCTTCAGGGCCCTTGGCACTCTAGTTGCTGTTATTTCTCAAATAATTCTGGCTCAATTACGTAGTTACCCAGCTTGGTGCTGATGTCCATCCAGACTTGAAGTGTCACAGGTCATGATAAAAGAATAACATATTTGGTACTGTGTATCCTTAAGTCATGATCGTTGATTTAAAATGTGGTGTTGACAAGCAAAATTATGCCACTCTAATAGCTTCCAAGTGATATACGGACCTAAAAATTTGGCTTTTTCTGTGAGACCCCTGTATGTACCTATGTGCCAAGTTTCATTCAATTCCAAGGGGTTAACTGCGCACCTAATTCAGTCTCTCGTGGAATTGCTCTTAATGCATTCCCTTTTTTTTTTTTTTTTTTTAAATAGACATCGGCTGCGTTGATGAGATGTAGATAATGTAAATAATGGTGACCTTGACTTGATTGTCAGGGTCATTATGGGCTAAATGATTATTTTTGTGTCGCCTGCGAAGCATAGCGGCACACAGGGATCACTTTGTCCGGCGTCTGTCTGTCCGTCCGGTAGTCACACTTTTAGTTGGTAGTCACACTTTCACATAAGCTTCGCAGGCGACACGTGTTCACCTGAACACTAGTGAATTCTATTGTTAACTAGTCATCTGAAGAACAATGTCACAGATTTCGTTCATCTTTGGTACCATAGTCTGTGTTGAGGATGCGCAGCCCCCATTGGAGCCGTGTGACATGTATTTTTAAGAAGGTTTTTGCTGTGATATCTCAAGGACCACTGGATTCCTTTCATCGGTCTCTCCATCCTTGTGATCACTTCATGCTTCTGTATATTTTACGTCCTGAAGACTTTGCATTTCATATCTTTTGTATTTTTTGCATTTTATACATCTGTTATTGTTCCCTGCTGTTGCGAAACATGCTCTGTCTTTCCGTCCGTCCATTTGTTCATATTGTTGGTGTTGGCGTGATATGTCAGGAAGCAGTGGACAGATTTTGCTCATATTTACCTCCAAAATGTACCGGGGGGGTGCGCGCACAACATCAGTTGATTTTGATGGCCTTCAGGTCATTCTCAAGGTCAATGAGCTAAGACATAGTTTGCCTTAATAAACCTTGTTAGGGCGATATCTCTAGAAAGAGTGGACCGATTTTGTTCATATTTAGTGACAAAATGTGTTGTGGGGACGACCTACCCCAAGTATCAATCAATTTTGGTGACTTTAAGGTGGGGGACACAGTCAGGTTTGACAATTACTTGTTTTATATTGAAATGAGTTCATCTGAAATATTTAACTTT
Organism: Gymnothorax reevesii; assembly: GCA_029721435.1. Taxonomy (NCBI): domain Eukaryota; kingdom Metazoa; phylum Chordata; class Actinopteri; order Anguilliformes; family Muraenidae; genus Gymnothorax; species Gymnothorax reevesii. Next base: position 54,044,017 of record CM056574.1, read on the forward strand.
GACAAATAAACAAAAATAAAATAAATCTGGAAGTAGTAAATGTTTTTTCACACTGCACTAGGATGAGAAAACTAAGAGGACCCAACTTGCATACAAAGAAAATCTACTATAAACAAATTACTCATACCATATGTCAGGATATACCTGCTCTGCTCAGCAGACCAGTTTCTACACAACTGCAATTGCTAGATTAGCATGTACAGAGAAGGGCAATGTCCTTTTAAAGTCGGGCTTTTATACTTTGGATGAAGTGTATATGGACTGGATGTTGTCTCGATGGACGATTGCAAACATCCCCAAACAAAAATACTGCTCATTACCACCACTGGATATTCAATGAGCTTGATTTTGTTAGGTGAAAATCGGTACTGGCACATTTGTTTCTAAATGAAAATATGTCCTGCATCATTCAGTTTTATAAGTGAACAGCTGTACCGCATGATCTTAAAAATTGGAATTCAACCGAATGAATCACCATCGCCTGCTGAAGTTAAATTCATATTGTGCAGTGATGCATGTGGTCGGTGCAGGATGTGACTCCAGCCAAGTGAGGTCATATTCATGTGTGCTATTAACTGAGCTTGCGATCTCGATGATCAGAGTTCACCTAAATTGAACTGCACATGAAACGAGTGTGCAACTTTGCTTAGCCACCAGATGCAAATGTTCTATTTCCCACCCTACTGGCATAGAATGGAAGTGCAAGATGGGCAAATATTTTGCCAGTGTTAATTTTGTGTTTTAAGGTGCACTTATCCAGAAATTTTAAGTTCACAGTTATTCAAGTGAAGTGTGAAGATTGTGGTCAAGATTGTGATGCTGCAAATGGTATGAATGATGTATTTTGCAATTCATTACTGTAAATGGTCCATTGTAATATCGTGCAGATTGAATTACGAAGAAATCGTGGGATTATTACAAAAGATGGCAATAAGATTCCTGTCAACCAGTTCAGCACTCTGCCTGAAAGGGAAAAACTAAGTGAGAGGGAGAGACCTAGACTACGTGCGAGCGAAAAGCAGGGCAGTGCTGCCTCCCTTAAGGTAAGAAGCTTTGAATTAATTTTAATGCTGTGCATTCATGAAATATTCCTATTGTGTTCCTCAGCAGGTATGGAAACTGCAAATTAAGCCAACTTTATAATTTTTTTGTCAGATGAAGTTGACAACTATAAGCAATATATGGTAAAGATTTGAAGGATGTGGTCAGTTGCGCCCATGTTGAACCATGGACTTCAAAATTGCTATTTTTTCTGTAAAATGAAAAACGAGCAAAAATTTTTTTTTAAAATTTCTTTTCATTCCTGCCAAGATACAAACAAGATTAAAGTGTATTACCCATGAGAGGTATCAGGAATGGTCACAAAAAAAAATTTCAAGCTTGAATTCCCTCAACTTACTCATCTGTAGCATTTAAAAAGTACAGCCATTTTTGCTATTTTTGGCTTTTCGACCAACTTTGGAGCCCTATTGTGGACCAAGGTAGATGCACCTTATCTGACCAGAAATTCTGATTCTGTTGGTTAAATAATAGAGGAGCAGTTGAAAGCCCAAAGTTGGACGAAACACAATTTAGTCAAAATTAGAAAAAAAAAATACTTAAAATTGTGACAAGCCATCACTTCAGAACTATTAGGGATATTGGTCTAATACTTGGTATTATTTCATAAGTCCACCAGAGGTGAATTTGAGAAATTTCTGAGGGGGTCTGGATGCTTGGATATGGACTGACTTTTTTTTTTTAAAAACAACCATCAATGCTTGAAGTTGTCTACACCTTAGTGCGTCCTTTGTATGTTTTCTTGTTATTGTCATGTTGTCTGTCATACTTTAAGCTGCCATTTAGGCGAGGTCTCCCTTGAAAAAGAAATCATTGATCTCAATAGGACTACCTGGTAAAACATGGGTTCAATCAAAAAATAAAAAATTTAACATGCCAAAGGAAGTTTCACGGCACTCTGCCAATGTTATAAGGGGACAAGTGTTATAAAAATATATCAGTATGGGGGGGGCGCTGTTACCGATATGTCAGATCTGACAGGCCCAGGCATTTGCGATGAAGTTTCTTGAAATGGAATACGTGTCTTTTGTACACTGAACAAAAATATAAACGCCCCATGTCAAATTTTTGTGTTTTTATTTACAAAAAACTGGAACCGGGATTTGTCTATGAATAGCACTCTACTCCAGCATGCCAAGGGCCATCGAACGTGTGCGTCTGCCCATGCGAGTCGGTTCCCGACGCCGGACAGCAGTGAGATCCAGACCACAGAGAGGACGCTGAGCGTGCAAGTTGGCTTCTCGCAGGCTGTTACGGACTGTCTGTGATGTGATGCGTCTGTTGTGCAGACCAAGGGTCTCGTCCGCTTTGCGTGTCGCTGATCTGAGCCCATCCCGCAGGTGGACGAGCCGGATGTAGCGATCTTGTGCTGGTGTGGTCACATGTGGATGAGGTCGATTTGCAGTACTGCCCATCTGTCGGAAATGAACTGTCAAACGGCCTATCGTCCGAAAGTTAACATTCAGGGGCACAGCGACCGCTCCGGTGGAAATCCCTGCATCCAGCATGCCAATGGTACATTCCCGCATAACCTGAGACATCTGAGGCATGATGACTTTTGACAGAATTTGGCATTTTGCGGTGGCCTTTTATCGTCCCCAGTATAAGGAGTGTCTGGGTACTGGTCATTCTGTCTGAGCACCGTCTGGAAATGCCAAGCCCATGTACTGAGTGAAATCGCTGAGCAAATGTTCACTGACAGAGATGGATTTAAAAAAAATAAAATCAAGATACACAAATCAAGAGAAATATCCCTATTGTACAAGTGAAAGTCAGCATATGCTCACTTAGAGTTGTTAACTCCATGTGGCATCAATATTTGACATGGGATGTTTATATTTTTGTTCAGTGTTCAATGTGAAAACACTGACTTTGTTTTGCCACTACATTGGTTTAACTAGTAATGCCAATAGGTGGCACCCCACCGTACCACTGTATTCAGATCTTGCAAAACCAGACCAGAAATGAAATATGTGCTATGTATACATTGTGAAAACACAGATTTTGCTTTGGCAGTTGGGTGGTTTAACAAGTCACAGAGAGAGGTGGTGCCCATAGAGGTACTGGTGCATGATGATAAATTTTAAGATTTCAACCAAAGGTAAGCAAAATATTATTTTCGTATATTCACTTAAAGCAATTCTTACCTTTCTGGTATTTTTACACTTTTCTTTTGTAATCTAGAAATGCTCCAAATAAGCGTATGGCACAATAAAATCTAAAAGAAATCCACCAGGTGTTGAAACTCTTCAGTATTCAATTCTCCTATATTTCTGACTAGCTGCTACCCGCTACCCAGAGTGAAATAGCCATTTTTTTGCGTTCATGTCAGTTTTTCAAAAATCGGGCGACGTCAAGTCCTTCCTGGTGTCCAAGTGGATATTCACACCAAATTTGGTGACAATCGGCAGAGAAATATAGGAGAAACGTGTACATACACACAGACAGACAGACATCGACCTCAAATAAATTATAGATAAAAGTATGACCAATGATTTTCTTCGGTCCGATTAAAATGATTTGCCGAGCTACCTGTCTGTCATCCGTCGCAGCGCCCCCTCCAGTTGCCTACAGCTGTCACCGCTTGCAAGTCATGCTCATCTCTCGCAGAAAAACAATGCATTTGACTGTTAAGAAGCAGGTGCTGAAATGCTACAATTGCGATAATAACGTTAATGGTAGGTCGTCAGACTATAAAGGTAACTAAACGTTACGAGGGCGTTTTATTTTCATACCACATATAGAATAGAATATTATGTAATATGTCGGCATTACTAGGATGCCAAGCTTGGGTGGGCATTTGTCTACTTTGGGGGGGCAAAAAACAAAACCTCTAAATCGCTGTAAAATAAAAAATTTTATATATATATATATATATATATATATATATATATATATATATATATATATATATATATATATATATATATATATATATATATATATATAAAATCAGTGGCGGCTGGTGAACTGGCGATGGAGGAGGGACATTAATGGATGTGGTCAGTTTTCATGAATTATGCACAGTAGGGTTGTGCAGATCGTGAACCGCGATTTTTTTTTTTTTACGCAGTGTCTAGAGCAGGGGTGGGCAATCACGGTCCTGGAGGGCCAGTGTGTATGCAGGTTTTTATTCCTATCAATTACCCTGACTAATTGAGTTAATTGATTGCATGCACAAATATAGATTTTCGCAATGATTCGATCAAAGGAAAATGTTTTATGAAGGGAGACAAGACTAGTCTTTGTAGTTTCATGATCATTTAAAGAAATGCGCATGAAACGTCAGATTTCATAAATGGTTTGGCTAATTGAGACAATCAACTAATTAAAGACCAGACGTTGGTGTGAAAACCAGGGACAGATACGGCCCTCGCTGCCCACCTCTGGTCTAGAGACTCAGCAGTTTTTATTGGTATGGCAGTCGATTTCAATGGATTAGGATAAGGATTCGGGATTGTGGTCAGGGGTTCGGGTTAGGTTAGGGCAGGGCTTGAAATCGGGCTGCTGTATACCTCTTCACTACGGTATTCCACATTGAAATGCATTGGAAAAACTGCCGTACCCGGATCAATTACCATTTTTTAAAGGCGTGGCACCACCACCTGCTGCCATGGGGCGAACATCCAAGCTTTCCCGTTTCCTTCATTAAACCCAACGCAGGTTGAATGAAAGTGGGAAACATCAAAGGGCATGTGAAATGCTTCCGGAAAAAAACTTGACCGACATCAGTATTTTTCAGCTACATGCTGCACAGAGCCGAGTAAAGAACTACAGAATCGCCTCCTATTAACCAATTAGGCAACTCTCTCAAAAGCAAACCTGTTCCTATTTACATTGCTTGATTGGCAATCAAATTATGGATACGTTTACTCTAAGTTCAATGAGTAGAGCTGTTTAGACTGCATGTTTGATTGATGCATTTCAAAATTTCAAAGGCCATGGAACAGCAGATTTGCATGAGTGATTTCGTGCGACTGATCATTTATATCTTACATTCACGTTTCATCCGCTTTTGGGGAAGATGAGAATTTTTTCTAATTATTCAAACTGGCATTCATTCAATCTAACACTGTAGCCCAGTTAGGTCTGTCTGCTTTTCACCATCACATCTTCATCGTTATAGGCCACTGAAATTACTTGATTGTCATTTAGACCCAGTTGGCTACACGGGAGCAGATTTAGCAGATTTTAAAATCTAAACTCGGGCTTCTTCCTGGCGGCATTTTAAATGGTTTAAGCCGCTTCAGGTGTGTATGTTTCAAGAAATGACGCACACCTGCCTTCACACCCCATGACAGCAAGTGGTCTCATCATCCTTCAAAAAAATCCTTGTTCATCATCGCCACATCCCAACTCAGCATTTCATCTCTCATTGTAGTATATTTAGGAGCTCCATAATGAAAAAATAAAAATAAAGAGATTTGTTATAAGACCGCCCTGGATTTTAAGCGTCTAGAAAATGCACAAGGTGGAAAACATTCTGAAAAGCGGATGAAACATGAATGTGAGATATAAATGATCAGTTGCACGAAATGCCGTGGCAATGACATCGTGTTCATGAAAATCTGCTGTTCTATGGCCATTTAAATTTCGAAATGCATCAATCAAACATGCTCTCCTAATAAACACCTCTTCTCATTCAACTTAGAGAGTAAACAAATCCACCATTTGATTGCCAATCAAGCAAAAAAAAAAATGGAAAAACGTTATTATTCTTAGTTACCTTCTGTAGTCCTTTACCTGGCTCCGTGCAGCATGTCGCCGAAAAATACTTATGCCAGTCAGGTTTTTTTTTCCAGAAGTGCTTATGATACAGATTTATTGTTGCAACAATTCCCGTGAGTGACTTTCAACTCCAGCCCAGCTGCTGGCTAGCTGCCTAGGCTCACTTGGTAGCCAACTCAGGTTATAACCATGAGTCAACACAGATGACAAACAAGTACACAAATTACCTTAATGTCAAACAACAAGACTGACAATATAAGCGGTGGCAGAAGAAGCAACAAAAGAGATACGGGCTAAGTTTTAATTCCCTGTGTGAAGCACAGGGCCGTAAACGTGACCTCAGACTGATGAGTGAAGGCGGCAGTCTTGGAGAATGGGAGGGTCCCTAGTAATTCGAGAGTGCCCATTGGTTTCACAGCAGAATAGGCTGGCAAAGGAATCCACCAATCACACACAGTGATAGATAAATGAAGCATACGTAAAAGTCACTCTAAATGGCTGTCTCCTTCTGGCTGTGAATCAGTTGAATATCACGTTTGTTGTCAAATAGTTGTAAATCAGTTTTTTATCTTGAGTTTTCATTGGGTGGGCAGAGCTTTTCTCAGAGTGCGCACTGCCCACCCCCTGCCCCCTCTTGGTAAAGCCCCTGACACTAGGCAGACTGTATGTTTTGGGCCCCCCTCCATCGATGTTATTTATGAATTGAAATCTGAAACTTACCAAAGTTACTAATCAGGCGTTAATTCACATTTTGAATTGTGTAGTAGTGATGCACGGGTCGAGGTTTTTTAACACCCGCACCAACCCGACCCGACGTGACAGCTAACCCAACCCGCCCGCCCCGCTAAAACTCGCTCTGATTTTCAACCCGAGCCCAACCCGACCCGACACAAAAAGGAGGCAAGAGAAAAAGAATTCAGTGGGTCTGTGTGACATGATTTGCAATGGAAAAAAAACGATTCCTCTGTCACGATATGGATTTGAGTGGAGCACAACATAAATTTGGCTTTTGGCTGGAATTCTTAATACAAAGTTTAGGCGCTGTCTAATAATTGAACCTTACCATGATTTCTGATCTTTGCAACCAAACGAAATGGCATCAGGCAAAATATTGCAAACAGGCTGTTTTATTGGAACAAAATTAACATGACAGTGGCGCACTGGCGCTATCGCCTACTCTCCCATACAGTGTTGCGATATCCTATGAGGAAATTTTATTTTCCTTGTATATTTATTTCAAGATTGTTTTTTGGGGGGGGGCTTTTAGGGTATTTTTTCAACACCGCTTATAATGTAGGCCTAGGCGTTTTTTTTTTTTTTTTTTCCCAAACTATGCAAAAACAAAATCGCGTCAACAGTGCCAAGCGATTACAGCGCGTTTCCTGTACACGGCCAGCCGAACTGAAGGTTGGCTCGCTTGTTGCGCTAGTTGCTGGGACTCAGAGGACTGCTTTGGCCACCATGGAGTTTTACACGATTATTCTTTGTTTCATGGTGTGGTAATTAATAAGAGCAAGACTAAGTTTATGACCATACATGCTCCAGTAATGATAAGTTACCTCTTCGTTTGGGTGATGTGTGTATAGAATGGTGTTGTAGATATGTATATCTAAGAAGTGTCTTTACTGCTGATGGCAGCACACGCTCTGCTGTCAGAGAACACGTAGCTGATAAACGCACCTCAACAAGTTGATTTTATTTTTGAATAAGAATCGTGATATGCATTTCACTGTAAAGTGGCGAAAAAATGTTTTGTCTATGTGCTGTTTGGACCCACAGGTCAATAAAATTACTACTATATAATATTTCGGTGCTGACTGCAGAATGAGTTATAAGATGAGCTATAATTCAACCTTTAGATCCTTAGTCTAACCATGGAGGATTATGCCGCGCACCAGTGACTGCGTGTACCTGGAGAGTAGGAAGAGGGAGAGGTACAATTGGCATTCTATCCTGCTTAAGGTAGCGTTACATCGTTTGACAAGAGCATATTATCTAGGCTGTATGTCTAGAGCCCTCAAGCGGCCGATAGCCTATTATACTTTTTATTCGCAATTTCGTGGGAATTAGATGTCGCCACTGTTTGGCCCAACCCGCCCGCACCCGCTAAATGTTATTAAAATATAGACCCGACCCACGGGTTCCGGGCCGACCGAGTGAGCCCTCGCTGCGGAGTGCAGGACATCAGTCCCCACCCCCCTGATGTCCCGACACTGCACATTCCCTACCATTTGGCGGCGGTAATTCCCCTAAATTTTGTTGTCAAACGGTCCAGGTTTATCCCAAATTTCGAACGAGCGGGGCTGAGGCCGAATAGTCTTTTTTGCCTTGGAAAGTGCCTAACTCCCGATAAATGGTCCGGAAAAAATTACGTGGCAGCCACGACGAGGGGATTCGAATTCTATGAATGTCAAGGAAAGGTGCCCCATATGGTACACAGAACCATCCTTTTCAAAAAGAAGGGAGATAACGGTATCCCACAATTCTGCACAGCTGCAATATTTAAAGCGACAACCATTCAGCTGGCCAACTGCGTAAAGAAAGGTACAACCCCAATTCCGAAATAGTTGGGACAAAGTTTAAATTGTGAATAAAATCAAAACGCAATGACTTTCAAATCACACCAGCCAATATTTTATTCACAATAAAACAGAGATAACATAGCAAGTGTTGAAACAGAGAAATTTTACAATTTTATCCATAAAATGAGATCATCTCAAATTTGAAAGCTGCTACAGGTCTCAAAAAAGACAGGGGCCTGTTTACCATGGTGTAGCATCTCCTCTGCTTTTTAACACAGAGTGGAGGCATCTGGGCATTTAGGAGACAAGTTTCTTGAGTTTAGCCATTGGAATTTGAACCCACTCTTGTTTTTTACAGGCTTCCAGCTGCTGGAGAGTTTTAGGTTGCCTTTGTCAGACTTTTCGTTTAATTTTGCGCCAAATGTGCTGAATCGGTGAAAGATCACGACTGCAGGCAGGCCAGTTCAGCACACAGACTCTTCTACTACAAAGCCATGCTGTTGTAATAGCTGCAGTATGTGGTTTTGCGCTGTCCTGCTGCAATACACAAGGCCTTCCCTGGAATAGATGTCTGATGGGGAGCATATGTTGCTCTGAAACCTTTATATTCCTTTCAGCATTCGTGGTGCTTTTTAAATCATGCAAGTGTCCCACACCATATGCATTAATGCATCTCCATACCATGCAGAATTGCTGGCTTTTGAACTGAATGCTGATAACAGGAGGGGTGGTCTTTCTCCTCTTTAGCCCGGAGGACACAACACTCTTGTTAGAAATCATGGATGTCAAATTTGGACTCGTCTGACCACAGGACATTTTGCCACTTTGCTACAGTCCATTTTAAATGAGCCTTGGCCCGTAGAACACAGCGGCACTTCTGAATCATGCTCAACAATGGCTTCCTTTTTGCATGATTGAGTTTTAGGTGGCATCTGTGGATGGCACGGCCGACTGTGTTTACAGACGGAGGTTTCTTGAAATAATCCTGGGCCCATTCAGTAATGTCTATGACAGAATCATGCCAGTAAGTGATGCAGTGGCGTCTGAGAGCCCGAAGATCACGGGCATCCAGTAAAGGTCTTCAGCCTTACGCACCAAGATTTTTCCACTTTCTCTGAATCTTTTGATGATATTGTGCACTGTCGATGACGAGACCTTCAAAGCCTTTGCAATTTAACGTTGAGGAACATTGTTTTTAAAGTATTGCACAATTTTTTTACGCAAGCCTTCACAGGTGGGAGAGTCTCTTGCCATCTTTACTTCTGAGAGACTTAGCCTCTCTAAGACATCCCTTTTATAGCCAATCATGGTTTTTTTTTTTCTTTTTATTTCGGCATGATTGTAAATCATTTCATGACAATTTCAACACGACACAACATGTATCATGACCGGAAGGGTCGCGGGGGAAGCAAAATCGCTCATCAGAATCCCGCCCCCAGCTTCCAGAAAAAAGTTTGATTATGGTTAAAATATCATAAGGATTATAAATCACAGCAGAGCTAATGTCCATGTACGCTACGTTTCAACATCAGAAAGTAAGATCGTGAAATTTATGAATATCATAAGAATTATAATTGCAGATTAAGTGAGTGTTCATATAACTTTGATTCAAATGCTACTCTTGATCCAAAGCAACATTATCCCGAAACCCCATTCTTGATCATTTGATTTGTTCCAGCTAATTTGGAGTAGATGAGAGGAAGCAATGATACCGTATCTATGCTTGGATTTCTTGATTAGTCCTCATTTTCATCACTTGGGTTCACCCTTCCCTTATTGGTTGTAATGACTTCTCGCAGTTTGTCAAGTCCATCGTTGCCTTCCTTGATGTCAAGCCGAATTTTATTGAGCTTTCTGACAAAGGTGGCCATGCCATTCCAGATTTTCTTTATCCTTCGGTCAATCAAATGCAGTCCAAACCCCAATGATAGCAGACCCACTATCATGAATCCAGTTATATAGACATCCTCTACATCCTCGATGTCCAGGACTGTCAAACACAGCGAACGCCACTTTCCCCATGAATCCATGACGTAACCGGCCGGGAATGTCCCATCCAGGCATGTCTGTTCTCCAGAACCTGTCCGCCTCCCGAAAATAATTTTGTCGATTGCATTTAACGACCAGCTTATAAGATCCATTTTGGTTCAGCTGTCTGTAATAATGTGCTGTGAGTTGCCTTTCGGACAGTTGGTCTGAAGCGTCCAGTGACAAGATACAAATGTTAAATGTTACACACCTGATGCCAATTAACTTAATTACATGCTAAATGTTCTTTCTGCTGTTTCTCTTATAAATTAATTGCTTTTTCAGCCCTTTTTTGCCTGTGTTCCAACTTTTTTGAGACCAATTGCAGCCATAAAATTTGAAATAAGCTCATTTTGTGGATAAAAGTCCACAAGATGTCTCAGTTTCAACATTTGAAATGTTATCTACGTTCTATTGTAAATAACCTATTGGCTCGTGATCTGAAAGTCATTGCATTTTGATTTTATTCACAATTAACACTTTGTTCCAACTATTTTGGAATTGGGGTTGGATATGATGGGACTGATGATTACGTTGCTTAGTGTAAGTGCATTCGGATTCTGTAGCGCGGTTGTCTTCCGAAGTCGTTTGGAATTCCCCTTTGCACCTGTCCTTTATCTTATGACATTTTCCACAAAGGTTACAGACAAGTGGTTAGGTTTTTGTGGATGGGACGTAATTTTTTTTGACTAGCCGGACACAGTCCGGGATTCATATTTCAGAAATATGACCAATTGGTCACCCGCTGTGGGACTTAGTCAAATTTCTGAAAGCTGGTGGTATCACCGCATTCGTTTTTAAAATCAGATTCCTTGCTCCAGAACATTACGACCACCCAGCTGAAGAGCGTGACACCAGTTCACCCCTTTCCCTGCAGCACCTGAGCCTGGCCCCCGGGGGCCTTTTGGGGGGAGTCACCTGGAAGAGAAAGGCGCGCCCTGGGGGAGGTTGCTGGGCCACGGGCGGGGCAGGGAAACTAAGGGGGGGGCGGGGGCTTTTCGGCAAATAACTCTGCGCAGCAGCAAGCTATAAGGACTGGGTTTGGAGGTGGCAAAGGCGGAGGGGAGCCCCGGCTGAACCTTGAGTGCGGTGCCGGTCGGCCGCGGAGGGCGCAAACATGTTCCAGCCCCTGGCCTCCCCAGGATGGAAAGGCCCAAGTCGCCACCTGCCGGTCACCTCTGAGAAGGGCTGCCGCCCCACAGAGACCCGGGGGGGCCCATGGAATGCAGCTGCGCCCCGTCGGAGTATTACCCATATCTCCGCCCTGCAGCTGGCTATTGGGATGAGGTTTGTGGCGAGGCGAAGCTGGGATGGAGCCCTTTCACCAGGCCCCCAGCTCGACCCGGGACGCAGCCAGGGCAGGGCCCAAACCCCAGTCATTTCGAGGGGTCCTCCATGGCGCCTGGGGCTAAGCCCACCCCTACCCAAGCTCTCAGGGCCCCCGGGGTCGAGGCCCTGTCCTTCTGGGGCCATAGCATGTCCTCTTTGCGCTTTCATGCCTTTTCACTGTTTTCCTTTTGTGTCGTGTCCCGCTCTCTCCTGTGTCTCCTATCAACTCCTGCGCTACTTTGGTATCATAGTTGTCATTGTGAAGCACTTTACGTTCCGTTCTGTGCGAGAGGGATAATGTACGGCGAGTTGTTCATTATTGTGGAAAACCCCTTCAGGGCAATTAGATTAAAATGTGTGTGTATATATGTATATATATCCAGCAGATGGTGCCGTTCTTGTCATTGCCATAGACCACACCTATTGGATGTCCATCCCCGTCTCTTTGTCCGACCCTGCCCCATTCCGCGGCCCGCAGTCAGGGGTACTTGGGCCGACCCGCGCATCACTATTGTGTAGTCTTTGGTTACAAGTTGGTTCTTTGTATGCCAAAATAAGTCGTGTGTCGTATATTAAACAGACTATTTTTTATTTTTATTATTTATACGTTATTAAGCGGCTCTATTAAATGCTGTATTCTGACTGGTCAGTGCCTGCCTTCAGAAGTCTGATATTTCTGTATAATGACCGTTGTTATAGCTGCAGACCGTTGCTAGGACAGCGCTGTCCAGCTCCTCTCTCAGGCAGGTCTTGAAAGTGGGCCGATCATACCTTCAGGAGGTCACCCTCACCCCTCCACTGCGCGTGGGGGTGCAATCCCCCCCTGTCAGGAGTTATTCTTTCAGTAATCCGAGATCACTACAAATTATCCTTATCTTATTCGTTGCCAGTGTCATTGTGAAAGCAGTAGTCTTAATCACCAATGGGTGTCAGCATTGCAATGCAAACAGAGCAAATCAGATAAATGTTGTAACCAATTGCATTTTGCAGAAAATCTTAATGTGTTTATTAAATTGAATAGTTAACCCCTTTGTGCAGAAGCCAAATTTGGCTATTTATGGGTTACCCACTTTAATGCTGTATAATTCAAGATTTAAGCTTCACGAAGAGGAAAAATGTGGCTCAATTCAGGAAAGACACTTACAGCATTTAGAATTACATTGTATTTCAGTTTATTTTCATGATTTTGGTAGAAAAAATGAGCAGCAAACATAAAAAATCTTCATGAGAATTCACCATTGAAATTGCAAAAAAAAAAATTCTGACGATTGAAAAACTGCTGGGGCTTAAAACTATACATTTCTGGTATCATAAACTCCTTGAGCACAAGTAGAATTCATCTTCAACATTACATTCTAGATTACCTATTAGCCAAATTATACAGCTACCCAAGTGTCTCCCCAAAGTCTCAAAATGATTTGCTGTCAAATCATTAAAAAAATCATGTATTTAACACAATTAAAGCTTTAAGGCATGAAATTTAATATGAACGAATGATTTTCTGGTTGAGTTTAGTATGAATTTATGAATATCAGTGCAGTTGAATATCAGTGGTCACCAGTAACCTCTCCAAATACGAAACATGCCTTTTCTCCATAATAAAGTTTAGAGTTTTGGCCATTTTTCTTCAAAGCCAGCACAAACACGCATTAAATAAACTGCTAATTAAACGGTCAGAACATTCACCCTGTAATGAAAGCTACCAGTCCCCTCTTCAAAGCACACGAACCCATTTCAACACTTATAAGGAGCAAGTACACCTCACTAACTCAGGAATATCTGAATTCTGAAATATACCTCATTTTAACTGAACAGACACTCCACTTTCAGGGAATATCAAATCCATTGCCTCTCCCGATTCAAAAGAAACGTGCAATGAACGTACCGGGGGTCCACACCAAAATGCACGGGCAGTTCGCGTTTTAAACAGGAAAAAAACCTTGACATTCGACTTTGTTGAGTACATATACATTCCGAAACAGAAAAAAAAAAACAAACAAAAATAGCAGCCTGACCTTTTTCGTGAATCCCTCCTCCAGAGACATTGACTGTATAAAATAGAGACCGATGTATCCAGTTGCAGGAACCCTCCGGTCCTGTTTCATTCGAAATAATTCCAATAGAGCATATCGTTCTCATTTAAATCATGTAATGTAACTGAACACTTCAAGGCCAGTTTTGCGAACCGATTTTCTATAAATCCCGTCTATTTTAGCCGCGTAATGTGCATAACGTAGACAGGATACAACCGAGCCTGCTGATACGCACAGGTTTGTATGCTCTGTGTTTGTCCAATCAATGTGTTTCACTTACTCTAAAATGTTTAAACACTCGGGAATTGGATAAGAAACGAGCCAATCAATACATTGTTACCAGGGAAACTTCACGAGGCCATGAAGTGTAACTCTACAATTACGCAGAAGAGCTTGAGTGTATGGTTGAGTGATTGGCTATCAACGCCATAACTCGGGTGGATATAAGGAAGCGCTGGATTTGTCAATGAAGGAATCTACGCGTAAATCCACGGTAGGGAACTACAAATTTTTTTGTATGGGACAACTGTAATGGGCAATAGAATGTGAGAGAATCAATACCATGTCGATTTTTTTGCCTCAGAAAACTGATTTTTCTGAACTACTAATTGGAATACTGTCAGCTCACTGTGGCTAAACTGGTTGCTACAAAGGATAACGATTTTTTCTGTGTCAAGATATCGTTTTTTTAAACTGCTGAATCGACACTATGGGCAAGGATACTGACCAGTTTGCACATCAGGCTTAGCTGAGGAGTTTACTTCATGCAGCTCTCGAAAAACAGGGAGTGGAGTGAACTTCACCGTATTCAGAACCGCGTTCGAGGTCTGCTTGCTTGTGAACATTCAATAACTGATCCGGGGGTGCCATCTAGTGATCGAGTACAGTAACAGCGTGCTTCCAATGTGCAGGTCTATAGACGCGGGCATCTACATCTGCAGAAAGGGGTTAAATAAGTAGTCAATATATACAAAGACCAATATAATTAGCAGTAAGACAGAGTTTGGTGTAGCGGTAAAGATGTTTATTTTCATGGACAGCCATCACCTCTCTTCCATTTTCTGGTATTCAACACTCAGCAGGTCAGCTCCTGGTCTGGATTGTTCAGTAGTTCTCTCCACTGGTCTGGATCTTTCTCTAGACGGTCTGCTTTACTAGACTGCACTCTAAAAGCAGATTTAATCACAGAAACATCAAAGAAAACATCGCCTTTTCTGGTTGGCTGCTCTTCTTCCATCATTTCGTCATTCTCCTGTGATGATGGCTCTGATGTTGAAGGCGCCAAAGCGTTTTCCGCTGCGTCTTCCTGCCGTGTCTCCGGGCCTGGCTCAGCCTCTGGCTCTGCCAACACTAGGAGGTTTTTGGCAGTCGGGTAGCTGCCCAACAAACTTCTACATAGCCCCCCGCTGTCTTCTTTTGTTCCTCTTCATTTTACGTTTTGTTGCACCTGAAAGCATCTTGAATATGTTTCTCAAAAAATGACCTGGCTGCTTGTTTAATTCCCTATATGCCAGACCCATTGATGATGTAGTTCTGCCAAAATCTCAGCCAGACCAGCCACTTCCGGCAACAACTCAGAGTAGACAAATTTACATTCAGTGTATATGAGACAAACGAAACTTGCAAATGGCTCAGCAAAGAAATTCAAACTTCAGCGAGTGATCAGTAGTACTACAGCGGAGCTTTGTTGTTTACTGTATTATAACTATGAAGCATCTGGGTACTTAGTGTACACAACCTGTATGTGACATCTCAGAAAATGAGCCTGTCGGCGGACTGGTTACGGTCGAAAAAACATTTGGAAAGTGAATATCAAGTAGGCTACTTGAAGAAGCATGAAACTTTTTTCTATTGTTGTACAAAACCCAAAACCAGTGAAGTTGGCATGTTATGTAAATCGTAGATAAAAACAGAATACAATGATTTGCAAATCCTTTTCAACTTATATTCAATTGAATACACTGCAAAGACAAGATGTTTAATGTTCAAACTGTTTTTTTTTGCAAATAATCATTAACTTAGAATTTAAAGGCAGCAACACATTGCAAAAAAGTTGGCACAGGGGCCTTTTTACCACTGTTACATCGCCTTTCCTTTTAACGACACTCAGTAAACGTTTGGGAACTGAGGAGACCAATTTTTGAAGCTTTTCAGGTGGAGCTCTTTCCCATTCTTGCTTGATGTACAGCTTAAGTTGTTCAACAGTCCAGGGTCTCCGTTGTCGTATTTTACGCTTCATAATGCGCCATACATTTTCAATAGGAGACCGGTCTGGACTACAGGCAGGCCAGTCCAGTACCCGCACTCTTTTATAACGGAGCCATGCTGTTGAAACACGTGCAGAATGTGGCCGGCATTGTCTTGTTGAAATCAGCAGGGGCGTCCATGAAAAAGACGTTGCTTGGATGGCAACATATGTTGCTCCAAAACCTGTATGTACCTTTCAGCATTAATGGTGCCTTCACAAATGTGTAAGTTGCCCATGCCTTGGGCACTAATACGCCCCCATACCATCACAGATGCTGGCTTTTGAACTTTGCGCCTATAACCGTCCGGATGGTTCTTTTTCTCTTTGGTCCGGAGGACGCGACGTCCACAGTTTCCAAAAACAATTTGAAATGTGGACTCGTCAGACCACAGGACACTTTTCCACTTTGCATCAGTCCATCTTAGATGAGCTTGGGCCCAGCGAAGCCGGCGGCGTTTCTGGGTGCTGTTGATAAATGGCTTTCGCTTTGCATTGTAGAGTTTTAACTTGCACTTGCAGATGTAGCGACGAACTGTAGTTACTGACAGTGGTTTTCTGAAGTGTTCCTGAGCCCATGTGGTGATGTCCTTTACACACTGATGTCGGTTTTTGATGCAGTACCGCCTGAGGGATCGAAGGTCACGGGCATTCAATGTTGGTTTTCGGCCTTGTCGCTTACGTGCAGTGATTTCTCCAGATTCTCTGAACCTTTTGACGATATTACGGACCGTAGATGATGAAATCCCTAAATTTCTTGCAATAGCTCGTTGAAGAATGTTGTTTCTAAACTGTTTGACAATCTGCTCACGCATTTGTTCACGAAGTGGTGACCCTCGCCCCATCCTTGTTTGTGAATGACTCAGTATTTCAGGGAAGCTGCTTTTATACCCAATCATGGCACCCACCTGTTCCCAATTAGCCCGTTCACCTGTGGGATGTTCCAAATAAGTGTTTGATGAGCATTCCTCAACTCTGTCTTTTTTGCCACTTGTGCCAGCTTTTTTTGAAACGTATTGCAGGCATCAAATTCCAAATGAGCTAATATTTGCAAAAAATTACAAAGTTTACCTGTTTGAACATTAAGTAACTTGTCTTTGCAGTGTATTCAATTGAATATAGGTTGAAAAGGATTTGCAAATAATTGTATTCTGTTTTTATTTACGATTTACACAACGTGCCAACTTCACTGGTTTTGGGTTTTGTATGAGTGAATACCTTCATATTATGAAATTGCCATACTGACCAATTTTATGGGAACTTATTTTCTTTGAATCCCTACTTTTAAAGGAGGAGCCTTTGCTCTTACTTTCACTTTCGTTTTGTCATGTAAATGGAGTGTCACTGGACACCGCATATAGCCGAACATGGCCAGTTAGTGACACGGTTTTCTTTTGTCGCTTGGCTAATTAATTAGGTTAATGTAGCTGGCTACTGGGCAGGGAAGATTCTTAATCGATTCTTTTTTACGGCGTAGTACCACTACCTGCTGGCATGGGGCGAACATCCGAGCTTTCCCTTTACTTTTATAAAACCCGGCGCAGGTTAAACAAAAGCGCTAAAGATCAGAGGGCATGTGAAATGCTTCCGGGGAAAAAAAAACCTAATTCTGACATCAATATTTTTCGGCGACATGGTGCACGGAGCCAAATAAAGGACTGCAGAATCGTCTCCTATTAACCAGTTAGGCTACTCTAAAAAAAGTAACCTGTTGCAGTTTACTTTGCTTAATTAGCAATTCAATCAAATGGTTGATGCGTTTACACTCAAAGTTGAATGAATGCTGTTTATTAATATAGAATGTTTGATTGCTGCATTTTGAAATTTAAACAGCCATAGAACAACACAGTATGAACACGATTTCCATTGCCACGCATTTCGTGTGACGGTGATAATTTATATCTCACATTCAAGTTTCATCCGCTTTTCAGAATGTTTTCCACCTTGTGTATTTTTTTAGACACTTAAAATCTTAAAAGAAATCTGTTTTAAATTAATCTTAAATAATGTCCTAAAATGCTGAGAGATGCAATGCAGAGGAAGATTTTTTTTTAATTATTCAAATTATTGGTATTCTTTCACACTAATGCCGTAGCTCAGTTAGGTTTGTCTGCTTTTCAACATCACATCTTAATCGTTATAGGCTATTGGAATTGCTTGATTGTTATTTAGGACAAGTAACATGGGTGCAGATTTAGGGAAGGGCGGAGCGCCTGCAGTTATCGAAATCTAAACTCAGGCTTCTTCCCGACGGCATTTTAAATCGTGCCGCTTCAGGTGTGTCTGTTTCAAGAATTTACGCGCGACCCCATTACGGCAAGTGGTTATCACACTTTAAAAAAATCCTCGTTCAACATCACCACATCCCAACTCTGCATTTCATCTCTGATTGTAGTATTTTTAGGAGATCCATAATGATAATGTAAAAATAGAGATTTGTTTTCAGATCACAAGGTGGAAAACATTCTGTAAAGCGGATGAAACGCGAATGTGAGATATAAATTATCACAGTCGCACGAAATGCCGAGACAATGGCAATCGTGTTCATGTTGTGCTGTTCTATGGCCATTTAAATTTCAAAATGCAGCAATCAAATATGCTGCCTTAATAAACAGCTCTACTCATTAAACTTCAAAAGTAAACGCATCCACCATTTGATTACTAATCAAGCAAGTAAACTGGAACAGCTTACTTTTCTCAGAGTAGCCTAATTGGTTAATAGGATACGATTCTGTAGTCCTTTTCTTGGCTCCATGCATCATGTCGCCGAAAAAAACTGATGTCAGTGAAGTTTTTTTCCGGAAGCATTTCACGTGCCCTTTGATGTTTAGCACTTTCGTTCAACCTGCGTCGGGTTTAATGAAGGAAAAGGGAAAGCTCGGATGTTCGCCCCATGGCAGCAGGTACTGGTATTACGCCTTAAAGAATCGATTCAGAATCGTCCCAGCCCTACGCTAGCTTGCGGATGATGGACTTTATGAAGGAACACATTTAGCGACCGCTCGCTAGCTACTACTGAATATCCACTCTGAAGCTCATTGGGTCGCAGTACACTCCACCTACCTCTCCACTAATCCAAAATTGAGCAAAAAGACTCATCGTTGCTGGAGCTGAGGCGGACCAAATGGTGCTTTGCTTCTGAAACACGGGCTCGTAACTCAAAGCCTCCAAGCTAGCTACAGCTTACACAAGGCCAAGAAGCTAACTCGGCTCCATCTACATACTTCGCTATGACCGAGATGCTGGATCATATTTTTCCTCGTGAAGGAATGGAGCTGACAGGTTGCTTGCGGTGGCAGGGCGAACGCTGTTTATATCCATAATTGTTGGAGGCAGCGCGTATACAACGACATCGTCTTTAACATTTGTTTTGACCGTGGTGAGTGTTTTGACAACTGCGACTCGACGTGACCTGAAGCGATTGAGCTGGCTTATTCGTAACCAGGAAGTAACCGTCCATGCATAAAGGCTATTGTCCCGCTTAGTCCTGACCGTCCTGACCTCGGCACTTGACTGAATTGATTGGCCTTAATGTGACGTAACGTAACGTTGAAGATGAACAACGTCACTATGCATCAAGGGGAGGCACCTCATACCCACGGTGAAATATGATGGTGGTTCAGTTGTGTTTTGGCATAACAAATTCCACCAAGTAATCAATAAATTCATTTGCATTTTCTCCCTGCATGACAACACCCTGCATGAAATTTGCTCAGTAAGAGCTGATATCTGATTTTTAAGTAATTTTGGGGCACTGAATCCAAATATCACAAGTTTTTGGCTATCATGGCAGGTTTTGCCACAAATCACTACCCTTGGTATAACGAGAATCTGGTTCAAGCATCGTAAGTCCCTGCTGTTTCTCATGAATTAAACATTCCAAATCACAACCACAAAGTATTGCATCATCATGGAAAATAAACACACCGCAAGAAGCCTATGCCAATCCCATTTTCGCCTTTTGCCTGTTGCATGATGGCTGATTACTGTTGGTTCCGACAGAGAGACTGCCCCGAACGAAATTATTCCCGTAAATCAAATAAAAGAAAATTTAATCTTTAGGTAAGCTGCATTTAGTTTTATGTTTATCCAAGCAATTTCGGAAGTCTGCTTTTCTGATGCCCTCATTTATTATGCTGTTGAGGACTTTCCATGTGCCTTGATGTGTTACTCCTATTGTGTTCTAAATGGTAATAGAGCTGGGCCAGGTTACACAGTAACGGAGTCGGTGTATTTTGTATCATAGCTCCAAAACGAAGTAAGATGGTTACAATTTAAATGGCTTTGTGCAGGTCTTCCCTCATACTTCAAAATAAAAAATATCCAATTTTGTTCATTTGATAAATTTTGGGTGAAAACTGCAAAAAACTGGTCTGTAATGGAGTTACAAATTTGTAACTTTGTAATTTGTAACTATTACATATTGAGGTTAGGTTTGTATTGTGGGCATATAAGAAGTCATGTATGAAGTTTCATTGGGTGACCTTGAACTTCACCTTTCGTGACCTTCAACGGCCAAACTATACAGTGAAATGTCAATGACTTACATCAGCAAAATCGTTACAGATGGAGTGTAGGTTTGTATTGGAGATGTATAGGAACTCGTATATGAGCGTTCATGTGGTGACCTTCATATTGATCTTCAAAGGTCAACCTTGACCTGGTGAAAATTCAAGGACCTCTATCAAAAGGTCACAGATGGAGCCTAGGTTTGTGTTACTGACATCTAGGAAGTCACGTATGAACTTCAGCTTGACTGTTGGTGACCTTTTGAAGGTCAAACTGGACATAATACAATTAGAATGACTTGTATTATCAAAACGGTCACAGATGGAGCCTAAGTTTGTATTAGAGACATATAGGAAGTCATATAAACTCTCATCTGGTGACCTTCGTATTGACCTTCAAAGGTCAAATGTGACCTAGTGAAAATTCAATGACTTGTATCACTGAAATGGTGTCAGATGGAGCCTAAGTTTGAGTTACTAACATCTAGAAAGTCGCACATGAACTTTCATTTGGTGACATTCAACTTGACTTTCAGTGACCTTTGAGAGTCAAACTCGACTGTGAAATTACAATGACCTCTATCACTGAAATGGTCACAGTTTGAGCCATTTACTGACCTATAGTTTACCTTCCGTGACCTTTAAAGTTCACGATCAACATATTGAATTTTGAATGACTTGTATCACCAAAACTGATTCAGAGCTAAGGATTATATAACAGTAGGCCTTATAAATATGTGAACTTTCATTTACTAACCTTGGCATTGACTTTCAAGGATTTGAATGTCAAACTTCACATGAAATTTTCATAACTTGTATCATCACGATAAGATTACTTGCTGGTAAGCTACAGGACCCTTGGTCCGATTTTTAGCTTACCAGCCCTATGGACCGAGAAGCTATTGTCATGGGGTGGCGTCCGTCGTCCAGAACATTTATCTTTTTATTTATTTTTTTTTGTCTAGATGAATTTTCGTGTATATTTGCAATAACATGCTACTAGACCATATCTCCAGACATTTTTCTCGGATTTTAGATTGAATCATTCGTCTGTTTTATGGGCCCTTGAAATTTTGGCTCAAATGTTAAAGATAGGACTGAGAAATTTCAAAAAATTATTTCTCAAAAACTGTGCGATAAATGTTTTTCAAAATCAAGCAATCAACTAACGTTGGTACCATCAATGTACAGTGCGAGCGCCATTTTGATTGAATCGACGGAAGTGGGTCTATTGGGGGCGCAGTACTTTATGAAAATATAAGATGGCCTGTGGAGGCCAAATGGTTGCGGATAGAGATTAAGTTTGTATTACTGACCTATTAGAAGTCCTACATGACCTATAGTTTGGCTGTTAAAGTTGATCTCCGGTGACCTTGAAGGGTCAAACTTAAGGTCAAGCAAAATGTTACAATTTTCAAAGGTTTCTAGACTTTAAAACGTTGAAGATTGGGAACATATGTGCATTGAACACTTTCAGGAAGTCATGTATGAACTTTCATTTGGTGGCTTTGAACTTCGGCGGCTGCCGAAGGTCAAACTTCACATAGTGAAATTTCAATGACATCTATCACCAAAACTATTACAGCTAGAGTTTAGGTTTGTATTGTGAGCAAATAGGAAGTCATGTATGAAGTTTAATTTGGTGACATTGAACTTGACCCTCAGGGACCTTGAATGCCCAAACTTCACAGTGAAATTTCAATGACTTATATCAGCAAAATGGTTACAGATATTTCAGGTTTGTATTGGAGATGTATAGGAAGTCATGTATGAACTTTCATTTGGTGGCCTCGAACTTGACCTCTGGTGACCTTCGAAGGTCAAACATCACACAGTGAAATTTCAATGACTTCTATCACCAAAACTATTACAGATAGAGCTTAGGTTTGTATTGTGGCAATTTAGGAAATCATGTATGAAGTTTCATTGGGTGACCTTGAACGTGACCCTCAGTGACCTTGAACGGCCAAACTATACAGTGAAATTTCAATGACTTGTATCAGCAAAATCATTACAGATTGAGTGAAGGTTTGTATTGGAGAAGTATAGGAAGTCACATATGAACTTTATGGCCCCAATTTTTTATAACATGTATGACAGCAAGGGATGACAGACAAAATTTATAAATTTAAACTGGTTTAATTAAACAAACACTTAACCAATTTACTATCTACTCTACTGACCAAGATTGATATATACAAGAAAACAAAATATTTACAGTCCCTTGAGATGGGGTCGCTTGGTGATGTTCTGGTTGAGGAAAATGCTCCAACATAGGCAAAAATCTAAAAAAAAAAAACTTCACAGGCCTTGAACAGAGTGACAGGTCTGGTCAAATGTATCCTTCTCCTTTCAATTTCTCCTACTACTTCACTCTCTCAATTTTTCTCCTTATATACTCTTTTGCAGCCCCCTCCCACCTTTTAGACTTTTTTTTAATTCTTTGGGACTTTCCTTTTCAGACATGCCCAGGACATGCCCAAACCTAGCTCCCGACTGGGCTTAACAAAAAAAAAAAGGTTAATACCGCCATCTAGTGGCTTCTTTTCACATTACAACTTTCATTTGGTGACCTTCATATTGGCCTTCAAAGGTGTGACCTAGTGAAAATTCAATGACTTGTATCACTAACACGGTCACTGATGGAGCCTAAGTTTGTGTTACTGACATCTAGGAAGTCACATATGAACTTTCATTTGGTGACGTTCAACTTGACTGTCAGGGACCTTTGAGGGTCAAACTCCACAGTGAAATTACAATGACTTGTTTCACCAAAATTGGTCACTGATTGAGCTGAGCCAAGGTTTGTATAGACATTTAGAAAGCCATATATGAAGTCCATTTGCTGACCACAACTTGACATTCTGTGTCCTCATAAGTTCACAATTGACATATTGAATACATATTGACATATTTTAATGACTTGTATAACCAAAAATGCTTCAGAGCTTAGGATTGCATTACAGAAGGTCTTATAAATGTATGTGAACTTTTATTGAGTGACCTTGACAGTGATTTTCAAACTTTGCATGAAATTTTCGTAACTTGTATTATCGCTGTAAGACTGCTTGCCGGTAAGCTACATTACCTTTGATGCTATTTTCGTGAATAAAATACTGGCTGTTGTGATTTGAAAGTCATTGCGTTTTGATTTCATTCACAATTTACACTTTGTCCCAACTATTTTGGAATTGGCGTTGTATATACTGACTTGCGTTTTTCTCTGCAATAGAAAAATTCTAATATTTAATTGTATCAGTAAACCAGATATGGTCTGGTGGTCCCATTTTCGTGGTGAGGAATGAAATTGACAGTGCGATCTAGCGTTCGCTGGACGTTGTTTGTTCATTATGTTTCAAGTTGTTACTTTCAAGATTGATCAAGCTGGTTTGAGTGTGTCACATTTTTACCCCTCATTACTACACCCACTACACCCACCAGCTGCAGCCCGGCAGAAGTCCAGATCCTTCTGTAGGGACCCAAGCCCGACATTGTGATTGGGATTAGAATTGGTAACCTTCCCAGCTATGCTGACCCCCCTGGGCACCTGGTCTAC
The DNA here is from genome assembly GCA_029721435.1 of Gymnothorax reevesii. Classification (NCBI taxonomy): domain Eukaryota; kingdom Metazoa; phylum Chordata; class Actinopteri; order Anguilliformes; family Muraenidae; genus Gymnothorax; species Gymnothorax reevesii. Next base: position 54,068,025 of record CM056574.1, read on the forward strand.
TCTGCAGAAACTGAAACTGGCGCAGTTTCCATCCCAGAGCAACACTCAGTATGATTCTCACTGTTATAAACTCGCACCTTTTTTGCCACGTAATTAAACTGTTATGCCAGTTATTATAATTGTAGTTGTACAATCAGTTTATAACCGAGGTTCCGTGTATGTTGACTGTAAGCCACAGTTAAATGCGCGCAGGACTCTACTTAATTAAAATAACAAGGAGACCATGCGTTAATTTCACTGTTAAATTCAGTCAATTTATTACAGTGCTGTTATCCATTGTGTTGGGGCGAGACGGAGTAAATCAAGACAGCAAGTAGGTATGTGCACTTCAGAATGAAATTGTTCCGATCTTAATACACAGAGCCTGCATATAAATTCATACACGTATATAACGGATATAATCGGTTTTATGCGTATAATGGATTTCTCTCATAACGTATAAAATGAGCTGGTCCAATTGAATCCGTTATACGTGAGTTTTACTGTATTTCAGTGTTGTAAATTTATATGGATCATTGTTCCAGTTTGCAAACCCCTAATCGTTTCTATTTGGGCTTTTATAATCGATTGTTATCCACGTGCACAAACAATATTGCTAGCTGGCTAGCCAGCGGCATGAATTCAAATCCTTTCTTCTCGCTTGGTTTTTCTAGAGCGCCCATAGCCTAACTTACCGTAGATCACTGGACCGCGAGTGCTCGCCTTTTTCTGTCGTCAGCATATCGACGGGAACCGGTGAAGTTGGACTTATTTGAATTGTAAGGTTTGTGTCTTTTGTTGCGTCTTCGAGCATTTCGGTAGTTTTATGGAAGCTGGGTTGCTTGTTCACTTTCCTTTCTTTCGGGGGTCAAATAAGTTATTTTTGCGTTGACGATAATGTAACGTTAACTGAAAGAAAAAAAATACCACGTGTGCTCAGTTAATAGCGTTTATGCTTGGCGATTAAATTGCATATTTTGCTCGATCACCTGTAGGTGTGGATGCTGGAGTTATTCGTTTTCTACCCATAAGCGCTGAAGTTACAAAAAATGTCGGTTAGTCTTCCAAACTGGTATAACTTTTGGCTTGCCACAGCCTAACATTAGCTTACCTGTGGCGGACTCAGAAGGGTGCTCGCTGAACTAAACAGGCTAAGCTTGTGGTGTTAGCTGGTGTCAAGGTGGTGGTCAATTGAACCAGTTTGACCGTCTTAGAATCCTGCTAAAACCATTCTTTCCGCAGGGTTATTATGCTCCTCGCATTTTAAGCTATTTTTACTGCTTTTATCTCTTTGGGGAAATTCTGTTGATGGCTTACTTGCGCCTTCATTTTAATGCAGCATTCGCTGTTAATCGTTGGAAAAATAATACAACCCCAATTCCGAAATGGCTGGGACAAAGTATAAATTTTGAATAAAATCAAAGGCAATGACTTTCAAATCACACCAGCCAGTGTTTTATTCACAATAGAACAGAGATAACATGGCAACATGATAACATGTTGAAACTGAGAAATTTTACAATTCTACCCATAAAATTAGTTCATTTCAAATTTGAGGCTGCTACAGATCTCAAAAAAGATGTGACGAGGGGCCTGTTTTCCATGGTGTTGCATACCCTTTTTTTAACACAGAGTGGAGGTGTCTAGGCATTGAGGAGATGAGTTTCTCGAGTTCAGCCATTGGAAGTTGATCCCACTCTTGTTTAATACAAGCTTCCAGCTGCTGGAGAGTTTTGGGTGTCCTTTGATGGACTTTTTGTTTAATTACAGTTGTATGAAAAAGTTTGGGCATCCCTGATCAAAATTTCTGTTACTGAGAATAGTTAAGCAAGTAGAAGATGAACTGATCTCTTAATGGCATACATTTAAAGATACAACATTTTTTGGACATTTTCCTTTTAAAAAAAGGAAATCAGCACCGTTTAAAGGTTGGGGCACCCCAAAAGATTTGAGCTCTCAGGTAACTGTGACAATAGTCTCAGATCATATTTAGCTTATTAGGGCTTATTATGGTGTGTTCCACACCATATGCGCTTATGAATCCCCATACGATCAGAGATGCTGACTTTTGAACTGAGCACTGATAACAGGAGGGGTAGTCTTTCTCCTCTTTTGCCTGGAGGACATAACATCCATGATTTCCAACAAGAATATCAAAGTCTGACCCCAAGACACTTTGCCACTTTACTACAGTCCGTTTCAAATGAGCCTTGGCCCACAGAATATGGCGGTGCTTCTGAATTATGCTCAACAATGGCGTCCTTTTTGCATGATGGAGTTTTAGGTGGCATCTGTGGATGGCACAGCGGACTGTGTTTACAGACAGTGGTTTCTTGAATATTCCTGGGCCCATTTAGTAATGTCTGACAGAATCATGCCGGTGAGTGATGCAGTGGTGTCTGAGGGCCCAAAGATCACGGCATCCGGTCAAGGTCTTTGGCCTTGTCCCTTATGCACAGAGATTTTTCAAGTTTCTCTGAATCTTTTGGGCAATTCCACGCGTGGCGTACAGGACATTGAGAAATGTTTTTGGCTGGTTTTTGACCCTGCTGAGTAAGCATTCAACTTGGCAGTATTATACCCCATGGTAATGTCGAGCCGCTTGACTGTTACTCCACCAAGGATAATTTCCATTAATTGTGAACTACAGAGAGGATATTGGGGGAAAAAACCTGCGTGGCGTATTGGACAAAGGAAATTTAAGATTGTGGTCTTTCTTCAACTGCTTTCATTTTGATTTTAAGAAAACCTTGACTGGAAATGCTTTCTGCCTTTGATCCTAGGCAAAAAGAACTCCTAATTACGAGTCATTGGAGTCGCTTTATCGCTGTTCAAAGACATAGGTATTGATGAGAATCTTCTGCAAAGTGAACTCGAGACCGCATCGGTTTGCCACCATCAGGAGCAGGTTTTCTTGCACAAATATTTCTTTGCTTGAATCAAAGGCAGGAAGCATTTTCAGTCAAAGTTTTCTGCATATAAAAAATGAAAGCAGTTGAGGAAAGACCACTTTCTGATCATCAGCTCAGTTGTTTAGGTCTGCATTCCATAGTGGTAGGTATCAACATAGTCTGTGAAGTGTATAAGGCCTAAATGTGGCTATACATGTACTTTCACTGGGTATCTCATTTGTCAGAAACGTACCTTGCATTATGTCTTTTGACAACAGTCATCTGTAGACCTGCTAACTTTTCCAACTGTACAGGAGAGTGGATCAAGCGGAGGATTGGAAGTTGGAAGCCAAAATGTCTCTTGAGGCCATGTGCTTTAATTAGTGGGTGCTGCCCCCATCGGGTTGTGTTGCCATCTAATGTGACTCAGTAAATACCAAACATTTTCAGTAAAGATTGCAATGTCTTCTGAAATGTGCTGATTTTGTCCATGAATATGAATGAAAATGGTACAAAACCATAAAAAGTGCAACTTTGGATACAATTTTAATAATGATGCGATTGAGAGACCACTTTAAAACTTGTTTTTGGAGAAAACACAAAGAGCTTTCTATTGATATAGGTCCCGTAAAAATCGGAGGATACTCCCATTGAGAAAATGGGTTAACCCCCAAGATAGGGGGTCATAATTTCCCCCACCACAGAACAACTGCAAAATATATGCAAGATATCAATGTTCCAATAGAGACCTGAGTATGTGCACTTACACTAAGAGACATAACATTTTGAGATTTCTCATTCTGTTTGTGTGAAAGGGCCACCTGAAATGTGCCAAACTTGGGTTCTGCCTGTCTTTGACGATTACAGCATAGACATGAATGGGTTAATTTTGTTCCTTTTACTTGTAAATTGTTTACTTATGGAAGGTTAGTCATTTCTGAAAAAATGAAGTCCATATCTGTATTGGCCCCATGAAAATGGCTAGAATTCATTTTGCTGCATCTTGAGAGTACCACGCCCACTTTTTTTGATCCTCCAGAAAATGAAAACCGCTGGACGTATTGAACTAAAACTTATTTTCTCCTCATTTGGCATTTCAAGTACAACATTCTACCAAAATTTAAGGGAAATCAAAGACCATGACACTGGGATCCCCGGTTGATTTCATATGGAATGACCCTAAATAGGGTTCACTGGAAACAGAGGTTACACTGGGAATGTGCACTGGGCTAGCACACTGGGTTTACACGGGTTTCCGTGTAATAGGTCATCTGGAGGGGGATATTGTACATTCTTGATTGTCTTACTTTAGCCAAGGCTTTACACACTTTGAATTAAAGAACTTGCCTTCTGTCAGCATCTGTCAGTCTGAATAAAACAAGGTCCTACTTCAGTCTGAAGTCAGCTCCTGTTTGCTAGAGGAATGTGAAATCCTTCTGGAAATTTCCCACAGGTTCTAGTGCCCCCTATGGTTTGACACTAATTAGTCAATTAACAAAGTGACCTATTTTTTAGGTCACCTGAGCCGAAGGCGTGACCTATTGCGATCCCCTTTTGTACGTCGTCGTCCGTCGTCGTGCATCGTCCGTAAACTTTTCCTTGTGAACAAAATAACTTAAGTATTTATGAACCAATTTTGATGAGACTTTGTATGCAGGCTTATATCCATAAGATCTTTGACGAGTTCAAAAACCAGATTGATTCGATCATATTTCATGGAGTTATTGCCCTTTGTTGTATTATCATAAGCAACCTTGTGAACACAATAATTTTAGTAAATATTGGTCAATTTTCATGAAACTTTGCATGCTGGCTTATATCTATAAGATCTCAAAGAAGTTCGAAAACCAGACCGATTCAATGAAATTTAATGGAGTTATTGCCCTTTGTAATATTGTCATCATAAGCCACATTGTGAACACAACAACTGAAGTAAGGGTCATTTAAGGATGAGTCATGTTTAGGTTTTGGAGGAAACTGGAGTATACCTGGAGAAAACCCAACAACCTGTGGTTGGTACTTGGCAACTGCCTGTACAGTTTGAGGGGAAAATGCGCCGCGGGATGCGGTTTTACCTCAGAAGTAGAAAAGTAACTTGACATATGTTAATGAAGGTATAATTCCTTCGTTTCACTGAAGCTTTTTTTGTTTAAACGCAAAATGAAGTTTTTATGAGCATATTCAGACCGCACCGACCAAACCTATGTATTGTCAACTCTTGGTGCAAGCCTATTGTCTTGCGTTTACTGTTTTATACCTAGATATGCTGGAAACCAATTATCTTTATAGATGGAAGTGTCTTGAGGTGTTTATAAAAATTGTGAATTTCATGACCCCCAGGCTCCATGTTTGCCCCTGGGGAGGGGCTATAGTTTATGTAGGAAAATGATACTTTTGGGTATATTCTGTTTAATTTCTACTGGAAATCATTCACACTTGATTGACATTACAACAATGAGATGATATTATGATATTTTTGACAGTTTCCCTTACCCAGGGGCTAAGGGGCAGGGCCCAAGGGTCAAAATGGCTTGAGAAATCTTCTTTGCTTAAAGAAAATAGCCACAAGTTATATACATACAATTTAGAATACTCTATTGCTTATGATACTGGTTTCCATTAATCTGATCCCTGGGGTCAAAATTAGGGCCACGCCTAATGGCCAAGGTTTCACATTGGATATACTATACTCAGGTGACCGTTAAGGCCCATGGGCCTCTTGTTTTTACTTGAAATTATTCACGTCAGTTTTACTTTAAAACCCCATTAAAAGGGAGGAAATGGCAGTGTGGCATACGGGACAAGTTCTAACTACTAATTAACACATCAATTAATCAGATGGCAAATTCTCCCTGGAAATAATGCACCACTGGTCAAAGACAGAGAATATGGAGTATGAAGATTCTTGTTGATTCGATATGGAAATACATAAAACTTTTGTCATCCTGTGTGGTGTACGGGACATGGCGATAAAAATGCCTTAACGATTATTGCCTGCCCTCACCATCCGACTTGAGTCAGCTGATTGAAATTCTGCAGGAGTGAAATATTCATCTTGCCCTATTGACTACTAACAACAAACATTCTGTGAAAGTTCAGCAATTCGAACAATTAGAAGAAAAGTTTGCATTTCAAACTTATCAGAATTCACGAAAAAGGCTAGTTTTTTTTGTTAAATCAACAAAAAACCATGTTCTCCTATTTTCAGAAAAACATTGTTTGGTCCTTGAGGCCTGGGTGTCATTATAGATAACAGGCAAACAAAGTTATTATACTCAATTTTCTACAAAAAATCAATTTATAGGGAGGAATCGCCCTCTTGATGTTATGCATTGTCGATGATGAGACCTTCAAAGCCTTTGCGATTTGACATTGAGGAACATTGTTTTTAAAGTATTCCACAATTTTTTTACGCAAACCTTCACAGGTTGGAGAGCCTCTTGCCATGTTTGCTTCTAAGAGGCTCAGCCTCTCTGACATCCCTTTTATAGCCAATCATGTTACACACCTGATGCTAATTAACTTATTTGCTAAATGTTCTTTCAGCTGATTCCTTTACATTAACAGATTTTTCAGCCCTTTTTTTCCTGTGCCCCAACTATTTTGAGACCTGTTGCAGCCAGAAAATCTGAAATAAGCTCATTTTGTGGATAAAAATGTAAAATATTTTAGTTTCAACTTCTAAAATGTAATCTGTTCTATTGTGAATAACATATTGGCTCATGTGATCTGAAAGTCATTGCATTTTGATTTTATTCACAATTTGCACTTCGTCCCAACAATTTCGGACTTGGGGCTGAAAAGATTTATTGTGTTTTTTCCCCTAACGTCTTTGACTGGATGCTTTTGAGATTGATATGACCACGAGATTTGTTTTTTGCAAGCTTAGTATGGTTTTTTTTGCTCTGAAACCTTTTTTTTTTTTTTCCTAAGACATACTTATGTCGGATATCATAATTTCAGTGGTGTACCTTTTGATGTAATGCTTCAAGATTGTTACAGTATGCTTATTAAGAAATTATTGCAGTTGGCCTGTCCTTTAAATTCTTGGCTAAACAGTTGGGAGTAATCTTCTGATTCTTACTTGAAACTTTGTCTTAGGTGGGCTTAGGATTTCTTCTCCATTTGCTTGAAACAAGTCAAGCCCTAGATGTGTTCACTGAATGATGCCCAAAATGAATTGGCTGATCGTCCTCAGCCAGCAGGAGACACATCGGCACCCCATCCGTGTACAGTGGGAGAGCTCCTGCAGATGACACTGGATTGTCACAAGACCTCAATCTGTTGGCAGACTGGGCTACGGCAGCTAAGGGAGCTGTGCGAGAGTGACGCGCTCCTCCTCCAGCTACGCACTGGGCTGATGGGCATGGTGGAGGGAGACACTGTGTGTCTACATCATGAGAAAGTCTTTGTGGAGCGCTATGAGTATGTGCAACGCACCTGCTGCAACCCCTTCAACAACCACAAGAAAGCAATTCGGAAGGGCCTTCGGTCTATTGATCTGGATGAAGCCATGTTCCTTACTGATCGCTTCGCCCTGCAATTTGTGCCTGGCTGGAAGCTTTGTACCCGGTGCACTAAGCTGCTCAACGGATATGCAGACATGGATGTTGATTTGCGCCGAAGACAGAAGCGGGATAGGGAAGTATGTTCATCCTGTCGGTCAAGTAGTGGCAAGTGCTGCTTTACCTTGTGCACATCACTTATGAATAAGTCCTTACAAAGGAAAAACTTAAGTTTTCAATTGGGCACTTGTGTAAATCCCAGGACGATCACAGCACAACTCACTTTTACTCCATGTCATAGCTTAAAATGCACCCATTATGTTTTTTATGATATTTTTTCAAAGGCTTCTAGGTTTGAAAATATTGACGATTGGGAACATCTGTGTATTGAAGACTTATGGGATGTCATATATGAACTTTTGTTTGGTGGCATTGAACTTGACCTTCAGTGACCTTTGAAGGTCAAACTTCACATGGTGAAATTTAAATGACTTCTATCGCCAAAACTATTACTGATAGAGCTTATGTTTGTATTGTTAGCGTATGGGAAGTCATGTATGAAGTTTCATTTGGTGACCTTGAACCTGACCTTCAGTAATCTTCTACTGCCAAACTTTACAGTGAAATTTCATTGACATATATCAGACATATATCAGCAAACTTGTTACAGATAGAGCATAGGTTTGTATTGGAGATGTATAGGAAATAAAATATGAACTCTCATTTGGTGACCTTAATATTGACCTTTGAAGGTCAAACCTGACCTAGTGAAAAGTCAATGACTTGTATCACTAAAAAGTTCACAGATGGAGCCTAATTTTGAGTCACAGACTGAAAGGAAGTCAATCATGAACTTTCATTTGGTGACATTCAACTTGACTTGGTGACCTCTGAAGGTCAAACTTGACATAATACAATTTCAATGACTTATATCAGCAGAATCTTTACAGATTGAGTGTAGGTTTGTATTGGAGACATATAGGAAGTCATGTATGAACTCTCATTAAGTGACCTTCGTATTGACCTTCAAAGGTCAAGTGTGACCTTGTGAATATTCAATGACTTGTATTATTAATGTGGTTGTAGATGGAGCCTTGGTTTGTGTTACAGACATCTAGGAAGTCACATATGAACTTTAATTTGGTGACATTCAACTTGACTTTCAGTGACCTTTGAGGGTCGAACTCGACAGTAAAATTACAATGACTCGTATCACCAAAATGGTAACACATTGAGCCAAGGTTTGTATAGACACAGAGAAAGTTAAATATAAAGTCCATTTGCTGGCCTCAACTTGACCTTCTGTGACCTTTAGAGTTCAAATTTGACATACTGAATTTTCAATGACTTTTAGGACCAAAACTGCTTCAGAGCTTAGGATTTTATTTCAGGAGATCTTATAAATGTATTTGAACTTTTATTCAGTGACCTTGAGATTGACCTGCAATGATTCAAAGGTCAAACTTCACATGAAATTTTAATAACTTGTATTATCACTATAAGATTGCTTGTCGGTAAGCTACAGGACCCTTGGTCCTATTTTTTGTATAGACTTCAAGAATACAAGAATGACTAATGAAAATTCACTTCATTGGTGCACTTTAATATTGGTAATGCCAAATTAATATCCATTGGAGTACTTTTTTGTGTAGCTGCCCTGATTAGAAACTGAAACAATTGTGATCTTTTTTCTAGTAATTATTAGTTTTGAATTTTTATTTCGATTTTGCCTTTTGTCTCTTTAGATCAAGTGTGATGATTGAGGGCCTGTCCACACGAGAATATTTTTTTTTTAAACGCATAAACATTTCATCGTTTCAGCTTTGCGTCCAGACAGAGGCGGCGAAAACGCAGCCCGAAAACTGTATTTTTTGAGAACGGGTTTTAGAGTGAGAAAATTTGAAAACGCCGCCCCAGCGTTTTCGTATGGACATTTAATGCTTTGCCCCATGCGCATTTTGTCATCTGACTTCCACTGTAAACTCCCGGAAGCTAGCCAAAAGGTATTTGACATTGTTCGTTGGCTCTAACGTAAAATAATTTCAAACACCATTTTAAATGTTTTAACGTGAGTACACAGAAAACTACATAAAACAATCAGTCCGGTTGTTCAAAGCTTCGTCAACTTTAACCAGTGGTTAAATCTAAACCACAGCATCTAAGAATGAAAGCAGTAATGTTGGTATCTTTTTGGTGCATTGTGCAGATTTCCCAGATTCTTTTCAGTCACGTTGTAAAAGAGCATTCGCTAGAATCGAGAATGGTGACAATGTTGGGTGGTTAGCGATAACCAGCTGTTTAAATAACAAAACTTTGAAGAACTGGACCCCTAGATTGTCATATAATATATTTTGTACTGTCTCAATTCTGAAATATGTATGTTGGCAATGATAACCAAGCATAAATTATTGTATTTACTTAACTGTTTGTTAGGGATTTCTTAAATGCATCAGGGCACGGATTTCAGTTTCGCAACATTGGGTTGCGGTAGCTAAGTTAAAAATGTCGCTAGCAAGCGAATTTGTCAATCTCTTTAACATCTGACATGACGTCTTTCACGGAGTATCGTAGCGCAGCCATTTATCGCGTCTTTGAGGGGTGGGTGCGAGTTGTAAAATGCCCCACAACACTCCAATCTCATCTTTTTATAGTCATAATATTGTTGTTGTAGTTGCTGTCTTCTCTTTATCCAGTTATCGCGGCACCCCCTAACTGCACATTTGATAATTGACATCGTAACTGTCGGTTCTCTTGTACGCAAACTAGCTTTAGGAGGATGCCAAGAAGTTAGGTGACAAAATGCAAGTGATGGCATTACCTTTACTGTCATGGAAAAAGCACGCTCGCTGCTGCCTTCTCCATTTTTGGTGTATTTCTGTAGAAACGCTACAGCGCCACTCACAAGCCTGGAGTATTTACGTACAGCATTTTGGGTCGTTTTAGGCATGTCCGTGTGGACGCAGATATTTTTAGGAATGATGCTGTGTGGATGGGAGATTTTTTTTAGAAACAACAAAAAAAAGGCTTTTTCAAAAATCTGTCTCCCTGTGGACAAGGCCTGAGTGATTTCCTTTCTACCCCTCAGACCCGACTAAGGGGCAGCGGGGTATTTTTTATCCCTTTGCTGACGGACGGGCGGTGGGTGGGAAAATTTTGCTCACATGGTTTCTCTGCAACCACTTGGAGGAACTTGATCTTTAGCTGAGAATCGAGATCAGGTTGTTTGGAGGCCTGGTCTGTTTTATCGTATTCTCTATTAAATAGTATGTATATAGCACTGTTCAATGTTACACTTTTTAGTAGCATACACATACATAGTTATATGCTGGGGCAGCAACTACAAGAAAGCCAGTTTGTACTATTTCACATCGTTATGGAGGGGCATTTAATATTAACTGATCTTGAATTGTGATTTTTTTCTAAATGACGCAAAAAAAAAATAGTTGACTAGTTCACTAGTTTTATGCATATGCCTGACAAACGTCCTGGAATTCTTTTAAGAGGCCACCAAGACTTATGATCAGAGCAGGGCTTATGACATCATACACTTGGATTTTCAGAAAGCATTCGATACAGTACCACATAAGAGACTCATTTTTAAAATGAGCTCCATTGGAGTTACAGGAGGTATTCTGGAGTGGATTCAAAACTGGTGACAGAACAGAACACAGAGTGGTGGTCTGTGGAATCTCATCTGAGCTAGGTATGGTGTGGAGTCGCGTCACTCAGGGATCGGTGTTGGTTCCCCTGCTGTTCCTCATCTACAGTAATGACCTTGATCGGTATATTGATTATAGTGTATAGTATAGTGATTGTTGACCAAACCCTCACAGGTTCTAGCCATTGTGCCGTAGCAGTTAAAAAAGCCAATTGGATGCTGGGATACATTGCCAAAAGTATTGAGTACAAATCCAGGAAGGTCATACTTCTCTTGTACAACACATTTGTCAGACCACATCTGGAGTATTGTGTACAGTTCTGGGGACCATATTTTGATAGAGGCTCTGGAAAAAGTTCAGAGAAGAGCCACTAAGCTGATTCCAGGTATAAAAGATGAAAGCTATGAGAAGAGGCCAGGCCTCGACAAGTTTTGAAAATTTCACAGTCCCTATAGCGCCAGTGACTGGTCATTTCTTCTGGCCTGAACCAAGTTTTCACTGGCCCAAATTTTTGATGACCCTTTTCTGTGGATTTTTACTGGCGGCAAGGAAATCTTTTTGTTTTTCAATAAAGAAAACACTTTTTTAATAGGTTTTACACAAATTGCCTTGTCTAACATTCATAGCTCATTGTTAATAAATTGACCCAATAGAGACAACTGGCACATCCGGGTACTTTGCCAAACATCAAGGCCACGCCCCTTCTTTGGGGATAGAAAGCCTCAGATCCTATTGACCTTAATGCAATTAGATGTGTTTTCAGGTGTAAAATTTAACCGATTTAATTTAACTAAATTTCTTGTTAATATTCATTTATTGATATGTCTAGCGATTATTTTGCTTCCTTGCCCGAACCTGAGCGTTCACGTTATCTTATTAAATTAAGGTTGATCGGTCCACCCTCTTGCCCTTTCACTACCGAGAATTTTGAAGTCTGTCAGTTTGGGGTTAAGAATAACTAATAAATGCACATAACTTTAGACCCGCAAACCTGACTCGGGTGGCTGAGGCTACTTTACATTAGCTAGGGAAGCAATGACGTGAGACAAAAATCGTAGCAAATAAACCTATTTAAGTATAGTACCAAGTCTTACATATTAACCCTTAAATGCCCCCTGTGACAAAGTTGTCACGATTTTGGGGGTTATCAAAACCACTGACCCCACATAAATTTTGCACCCTAAAGCCCATAGTGACATATATAGACCATCAGTGCTGCCATCTGATGCATAAAAGTGGAACTGACTTTACGCTGGCTGCATCAGCTAACCTTTCCAAGATGGCCGCCCCCATGGTGGAATCCACACGACAGATCAGCACCCATTCATCACTGGATAAAGTAGACAAACAGGTTAAGCTAATGAAAAATAAGCTATGCCTAATACTTAAGCTATATACACTGCTCGGCCAAAAAAAACGTTGTACACTGAAATATTTAGTTGGAAACCCTGTAGCTTTGATTACAGTGCATATTCTTCTTGTCATTGTCTTAACATCTATATGCAATGCCAGAACATTTATTTTAGGTCAGAAATGCCATAATTTTTGGCCGAGATCTTGTCTTCTCGACATAATGGTTGAACCACTGTGGTCTTTCTTGAGCACATTCCAATAACTTTTAATGTGTAAGATCAGGATTTTGTGGTGGCAAATTTGTTTGTGAAAATGATTCCTCATACTTGTTTTTGTCATTCATGGTTTTCTTTGCTGAATACAGGCCAATAATTTGCCCATTCTGAAATATTGTAACATCTTTTCCACCATCAGGGGATGTGTCTTCCAACATGATTTTTTAAGAAATGAGTAGCGACGCGCTTCATCAGTCAGGGTAAAATGATTATTGGCAGCTGAAACATATTAATAACCACAATAATGATCCAATTATAGAATTTGTTCGTTAATTTCCAAATGGTGACTTTTTTTTGGCCGGGCAGTGTATATCAACTGTTTTATCATTCAAGTTATTTTAGCAATAAGGTCCCCGAAATGCCCATTGCGACACACGTCACAAAACCAAAATGAGGTCAAAGGTCACCAAAAATTAAAAATTAAAAAACCCCTCTCCACGACACATTAACAGAATACATTGATTTTTCTTTCAACTTTAAACTAAAGTTGGGCAATTAAGGGTTAAAGGCTACTTGCGTTTCTAAGTTTAAAAAAAAAAAAAAAAAGAGTGGCATGGCCTGTTAAGAAGCGTTTTCCGCACATATAAACAAGGGAAGACACTGGATAAATAGCTTTTACTCTTCTTCTCTTAACTCTCCTTTTTAGATTCTTCCCTTTTCCAGGTAGGATGGGAAACCTGGGGTCCGGACTGATCATTTTATTGGAGGTGCAACCCGGCACACAACTAATTTTGGGCATTTTACTGCTCCATTATCGTGCGTATTTCTCATTGATTTCAATGCATGAGCGCGTTCGTTTTCCCCCAAAAAGGGGAATAGCCTGTTGCACTGAGCTTGATGACGTTGAACCGGTCGTCTCTATCGAGTACTAAAGTGATGATGTCACACTGGTGTCGGAAATAAAATTTCCCATTCATTTTACCTATAGACTGTTTTTTTTTCAGTTCACTTTTGAATCACTTCCCATTGTTTTCTAGCCTCCATCTTTTTCGAGAATTTACATTATAAATCCGAGTAAAAACAAAATGATTTTTTCTGGACCGGAATCAGCAATATTTCAAATCGTTTTAATTTTTCGCCACCATGCTAATCCTCTTTGTAGTCTAAAAACTACACGTCCCATGATCCTCCTGATTCCCGGGCTGAAGGAGTTCAGGACGCATTTTACACAGTCAATGGTTAGAAGTTTCACGTCTCGAATTTTCCAGCACCTCGCTATAGCCATTTGTTTGCTTAATTAGTTAGCCCCACTCTACAAGTGCTGGTCAACGAATTAGAATAATTTGAAATGGCGCAATCGTTAAATTTTCTTGATGCATTTTTTTTGCAGAAAGCAAATCAGGTGTTCACCGCGCCTGTCCTACTTGTTAGAGTATTCACAGAACTCGCTACCTGGAAAAAATTTGCTCAGCTGAGCTTTCCAAAAGGCCCATTTAGGCTATTTAACGGTGACACTGTTGTTTCATTGAAGTAGAATAATTCATAAGTCATTTCATTGAATTAGAATAAGTGCTCGAATTTTTGTTTTCTGTGAAGAGTGTTCACTGTGCAGTATAAAGTCAGGGTTGAGTAGAATTTCTAAGTTGTAAAATTAATCATGGGTAAGCAGCGCAACCTCTCAACGGGAATAGTGACTCAAATTCAAGCCCTTCGCTAACCAGGCTTGACCAAAACTAAAATTGCTGAGCAGCTCGGCATCAGCCAGTCTTCCATCTGCAAAGCTCTAAGGAAAGACTGCAGCAAGCGCACCAACTGTTCTGGCATCCGAAAAACTTCTGCTCGTGACAACAAGCAGCTGAGGAAGATTGCAGTCAGCAACCGGTTCAAGTCCACTTCTGAGGTCAGCGACTTGTGGAACGAGCAGACCAGCACTAACGTCTCGGTCAACCACTTACCGTCGTCTGCGCGAACTCTGCTTCAAATCTCGCGTTCCATCAGGAAAAACCGATGCTGAACAAGAAAAAAATTGAGAAACGGCTGAAGTGGGCCAAAGAACACGGCGAGTGGACTGCTGAAGACTGGCAGAAAGTGGTCTTCAGTGACGAATCACGCTTTTGCATCTTCTTCGGTGACCAAGGTCCTCGTGTCTAGCGTTGTGGTGGCGAAACCTACAATCACGAGTGCGTAAAAAGATGCGTCAAGTCTCCCCAGAGCGTTATGGTCTGGGGATGCATGTCCGCTCGGGGCGTAGGGAAACTCTGCTTCCTCAAGAACACTGTCAAGGCTGCCGTATACCAAGATGTTCTGGAAACGTTCCTGATTCCGACTGTTGAGGGACAGTTTTTGGCGAAGAAGACCTCATATTTCAACAGGATCTTGCACCGGCTCATGCGCCAAAGTTGACCAAAGATTGGTTCGCTGAAAAACAGCTTGAAGTTTTGGCATGGCCGGCCAACTCGCCTGACCTCAATGTTATTGAAAACCTTTGGGCTATCGTCAAGCGGAAAATTCGCGACAGAAAGCCGACTACGCTGGACCAACTGAAGCAGAACATCGCCACTGCCTGGGAAGCCGTGAGTGCGGAAACTTGTGACAAGCTGGTCAAACTGATGCCGCGGAGACATCAGGCAGTCATACAAGCCAAGGGGGCAGCCACAAAATACTGAGAAAGTGATGATTCTAATTATAATAAATTATTCTAATTCAGTGAAACTGTTTCTCAATTATTCTAATTCAATAAAACAACATTGTCTCAGTTAAATGGCCTAAATAGGCCTTTTGGAAAGCTCAGCTGAGCAAATTTTTTACAGGTAGGGAGTTCTGTGATTACTCTAACAAGTAGGACAGGCGCGGTGAACACCTGATCTGCTTTCTGCACAAAAAATGCATCAAGAAAATTTTACGATTTCGCGATTTCAAATTATTCTAATTCGTTGACCAGCACTTGCATGTTCTTCTTGGTTATGCTTTCCGTGCTAGATAAGTTTTACAATTGGAGCAAATTTACTTTAATGCCAGACATCTTTGCCCAACGTTTTTTTGCTGAAGCTCGTTCGCTGACTACTGAGCTTTTATCAGCCTTGTCTAAGCATAACTGACAGAACTCGCTGTCAGCAGGCTAACTTAGCCAGCGAGCTAGTTTACTGACTTTGGTACTTGTCTCACTTTATATTTGACGCATTTAGTTAAATGCCAGCTTGTGAAATGCTCGCAGGTCAACAGTAGCTCAGTAGCCAAATAATGGCTCTTCACTGCTTTTATTCACTTAGCTAGCTCGCTAGCTAGCTGTTTTGCTAGCAAAGCTAGTGATTTTTATTGAATAATCATACTTGCTAGCTTGCTAAATAACAGTGACCGTACCTTTTACTGTTTCTATCGGTTTAGCTATGTGCACAAGATGTAATAAGCTCACTAGCTGGCTAGCTCGTTGGTTCGCTAGTGTTGCTTAATGCAAATGATCCTTTCATTTCTAGGTATATAGCTAGCTAATAGTAGCCCGCTATGTGGTAACGGGTGCACGGACATACAGCAATGTCGGGCACTGATGGGCTACCGTAGTGGTACGTTATGAACCTTGGCTGAGACTGAGGTAGCTCATTGGCTTGGAACAAATCACGGGGTACTCACCCACTTCTGCAGCGCATATGTAGTTTGGGGAAGTGGACCACAAACTGGACTACAAGTGCAAAAGCATGTAATTTTTGGTAATAAACAATGAATTTGATGTAATTCATTTGAATCTGTATACCCTGTAGGCTAATCTCTGAGTGTGGCGGCTTGTAGAATTTATACGAGTTTGAGCAATGCCAGAAAGTGTCAAAACCCCATTATAAATTCACATGGGAATTTTACTTCCGAGACTAGAAGCTAAGTAGCGGTAATCACTTAAGAACTCTACCTTATTCAACCATACCCATTTATAAAATTTCTTGTCTTCCGCAATTGTCTTGAAACTTCCGGTCAGCTAGCTTCGGCTGGTAAGCTACATTGGAAAAACCCAGCGAATTGAGATGGAGAGGCTAACGTGGCTCATGTCAAAATTTAAAGAGGGGGGGTGGAGGGATTGTATTTGTACACCCGAGGTAAATGAACTCCACCGAGTGGGTGGATGTGATGTCATGCGACGGTGGCCTCAGGTGTCATATGGAGATATTTATTATTTAGTGCGGTCGGTGGGCGTTGATGGGGCGGCCATGAAAAAGTGAACTGGTGTTACGGTGGAAATATACTGAGCAACAAAAGAAATGCAAGTGAATTATAATTAGGTTTATGCACCGGCACTCGGCGACGGCATTTCAGAACTCATCAGCGAATTAAGGTAATTTTGGTGACTAGTACTTGGTTCGTCCCCTTACATTTTCCAATCGGACAGCTTTCTATTTTTTTACAGCAAGTTGCATGACTGTGCTGCGAAAACAGGTGTCTGCACTTGTCGCCGAAATTGCCTTCATTACCTGGCCCCTCCCCTAGGGGGCCAGGTGAAGCAATGATCATGTCTGTGTCTGTTTGTTTCTGTCAGTCTGTCTGTCAGCCCGTGGCTGGGGCCAGGTCTGCTATCTCTGATTGCCTTGTTTGCAAATGAGTTCTGAAATGCTGCTCTCGCTGAAAAAAAAAATCCAGTTGCTGAGTGCTAGTGCATAGACCTATTTATAGTTGAATTATTTTTCTATACTGAATGTAGCCCATTATTTTGTCACTGTTCGATAACATGGGGGAGAGAAGCCCTGTTTTCAATTGCCACTTGATTATTCTTGAATTGGAAAACGTGTTAATAAAGGAAAACCATCATAATTTAGCCAAGACTAATTGATGTCAATAAAGGGATGGATATTTCCCCCCGAATTTTCAAGTCTAGCGCCAGCCCTGACCTGCCATTACAAGTTATCTCGTAGTTGGCAGTCTTAAAGACAAACCGGAAAATAAATTTGCGCATAATTATTATAGGAAATCAAATTAATTACGAGCGTATGCACATTTACTGGTTTCATCAAACTTTTCTGTTTAGCGGTCACTTTGGCTGAGTAACCATAACAGTATATTAACTAACTAGCTCTTCTTTTGTTGTTCTGTATATTTTAGGCATTTTATTTTAATTGAATGGCTGCAATATGTAGCAACTTGATTGCCACTCTTCATTGTGTAGCACGGTAAGCTAAGGCCACTGTTGTGACATCAAACTTTTCTGTTTAGCGGTCACTTTGGCTGAGTAACCATAACAGTATATTAACTAACTAGCTTTTCTTTTGTAGTTCTGTATATTTTAGGCATTTTATTTTAATTGAATGGCTGCAATATGTAGCAACTTGATTGCCACTCTTCATTGTGTAGCACGGTAAGCTAAGGCCACTGTTGTGACATCCTAGAACCATCTACGCAGTGAACAATCCCCTTTTTCATTCATTCATTCATTCATTTTCTATACCCGCTTATTCCTCACTAGGGTCGTGGGGCGAGCTGGAGCCTATCCCAGCTGGCCACAGGCAGAGGCAGGGACCCACCCTGGACAGGTTGCCAATCCATCGCAAGGCGCACACACCATTCACTTTAGGCAATTTAATGCCTCCAGACTGTGGGAGGAAACCGGAGTACCTGGAGAAAACCCACACGAACACATGCAAACTCCACACAGAAAGGCCGCAGGCCGGATTCGAACCCACGATCAAATCCCCTTTTTCATATTAAAATGAATTGTATATTCACGTTACTGTATTTTGGTGAGCTGAGTGCACTACATACAGGTGCTGGTCAACGAATTAGAATAATTTGAAATAGTGCAATCGTAAAATTTTTTTATGCATTTTTTGTGCAGAAAGCAAATCAGGTGTTCACCGCGCCTGTCCTACTTGTTAGAGTAATCACAGAACTCGCTACCTGTAAAAAATTTGCTCAGCTGAGCTTTCCAAAAGGCCCATTTAGGCCATTTAACTGTGACACTGTTGTTTTATCCAATTAGAATTATAGAGAAACCGTTTCACTGAATTAGAATTATCACTTTCTCAGTATTTTGTGGCTGCTCCCTTGGCTTGTATGACTGCCTGAAGTTTCCGCATTCACAGCTTCCCAGGCTGTGGCGATGTTCTGCTTCAGTTGGTCCAGCATAGTCGTCTTTCTGTCGCGAATTTTCCGCTCGACGATGGCCCAAAGGTTTTCAATGACATTGAGGTCAGGCAAGTTGGCCATGCCAAAACTTCAAGCTGTTTTTCGGCGAACCAATCTTTGGGCGACTTTGCCGCATGAGTCGGTGCAAGATCCTGTTGAAATATGAGGTCTTCTTCACCGAACTGTTCCTCAACAGTCGGAATCAGGAGCGTTTCCAGGACATGTTGGTACACGGCAGCATTGACGGTCTTCTTGAGGAAGCAGAGTTTCCCTACCCCCTGAGCGGACATGCATCCCCAGACCATAACGCTCTGGGGAAACTTGACGGATCTCTTCACGGCCTCGTGGTTGTAGGTTTCGTCACTGAAGACCACTTTCTGTCAGTCTTCAGCAGTCCACTCGCCGTGTTCTTTGGCCCACTTCTTTGACCCACTTCGGTTTTTCCTGCTGGTACGCGAGATTTGAAGCCGAGTTCGCGCAGACGACGTTAAGTGGTTGATCGAGACGTTAGGGCTGGTCTGCTCGTTCCACAAGTCGCTGAGCTCAGAAGTGGACTTGAACCAATTGCTGACTGCGATCTTTCTCAGCTGCCTGTTGCCGCAAGCAGAAGTTTTTCGGACGCCGGAACAGTTGGTGTGCTTGCTCCAGTCTTTCTTGAGAGCATTGCAGACGGAAGACTGGCTGATGCCGAGCTGCTCAGCAATTTTAGTTTGGGTCAAGCCTTGTTGGCGAAGGGTTGAATTTGAGCCACTATTCCAGTTGAGAGGTCGCGCTGCGGACCCATGATTGATTTTACAACTTAGAAATTCTACTCAACCCTAACTTTGTACTGCACGGTAAAAAATTCAAGCACTTATTCCAATTCAATGAAACAACAGTGTCACAGTTAAATGGCCTAAATGGGCCTCTTGGAAAGCTCAGCTCGGCAAATTTTTTTACAGGTAGCGAGTTCTGTGATTACTCTAACAAGTAGGACAGGCGCGGTGAACACCTGATTTGCTTTCTGCACTAAAAAAAAAAAATTTTTTACGATTGCACAGTTTCAAATTATTCTAATTCGTTGACCAGCACCTGTAAATTCAGTTCAAACACTGCCTAGCAAACCATTTATTACCTATTCTTTATTAGTTTGCCTACAGACCGTCATACTTTGACGAAACTTTTCAGCAACTTGACAGGTGAGATCCAAAATGATGACTATTGTTTGTGCATGATCCGATCTTACATGAAAAGCACTAGAGACACACGCATAATTTGTGGTACAGCCTTTATTAGATCGAAGTTTTGGGTAGGTGGAAATGTCCGAGTATGTGAATTCCGAGCATCTGTTTGTGAGCAGCATCTGCGATCAACGGCAGTGATGCAGGACGACGCTGTGGCTGATTTTCATCTGAATGAAGAGAATGCAACAGTTGAGCATGAGACAAAGATCGATTATATGTACATTTTAGAAAAGAGATTGTGATTGAGATAACGGGAAGGACAGAAACAAGGAGCGTTAAAAGAAAGGTAACGTTTTACCATATTCCGCGGAATGGTTGAGTCTCGGCGAAGTTAATTTTCGTGAGCTTAAAGTAAGCTTGCCAGAATTGCCTTTAACCCTCTCCAGCCCAATTTATTAATTTTGAGATATGAAAAATATTTCATTCATGGAGAAAAGTTCTTATACACTCGTGGCTGCAGGGGGAACTAACGTTGTATTTTTGCAATACTGAGCTGGAACGGTAACTTTATCAAACCATTTCCCATGTGGTCTTTATATTTTATAGTCAGTCATCAATTGATCTCTTGTTGCAAATTTGCAACATGAGCCTGGAGAGGGTTAAAACATCTTGGTTTATAAGGCACGTGCAGTGCTTGGTGTGTTCGGTTTATCGTCTTGAATACGGAGAAGATAATGGAGTTCACACGCAGACAAGCAAGAATGTCTGACTCTATACATGTAGTTACTCATCTGTTCGACAGCATAAGTTAACTGAATATACGAATGTGATAATGCTGATCATACACATTTGACGATGTTGATGACTTAACATTTTGCCAGCGCCATCTTACCTGGGAGCCTCACAAGCATCGCGACGGCAGCCTTTTTCGTTAGGGGGGTAACACATCCCAACAATTTCTCGGGGTATGGTTGATGTTCTGAGGGTCTGCCGTCCACCAAATGAAACGAACAGACGTAAGGCTTTTTCGGCGGATTCTTTAGGTGTATCGCCTTTAGCCACGTACGCCGGCCCTCGTCGCTGGATGGCGAGGATGTAGGTTGTAAGGTGCCCCACAACATTCTGCCCTGGTTTCCCGTGGACAACAGAGGATTGTTCCAAGGACAGTCGTCTTTTATTCCAGTTATGACAGCCCCTCACTAAACGAGTAATGCTCAACATCTTGACTTGCCAATGTGCCTGCCAAAATACTGCAATCGCAATGGACAGAGTTGCTCAACGAGACGTTCAAAGACAAAATGGAACAACATGGCGCCGCCGCCCGTATCACCAGGGAACCAGTGGCGGCTTGTGGAATGGCTACAGGGGAGGATGAAATGATCACGATCTGTTTTCAATCATTCGTTTGAATTGCCTGTGTCCGACAACTCTCAATATTATCAGGTGTGGCCAATTTTCATTAACAACTCATACCGATTGCGACTCCGGACTTCGCACTCTTTTCTTTACTCAGCGGTTAGAAGCAATGCATGCTTTTCGCGATCGTTTAAATGAAATAAGATCATTTGAAACGTCTTATGCAATTCCACTGCCTCTAAGCCCTCCATGCACAAGGACTTCAATTCTGCGCGAGAATCTCTGACATACGCGTTGATTGAGTAATTGGTGACTAGAGCATAGGAACGTAAATATGCCATTTAAGATGCTTTCATCCCGGGCGCAAAACAAATTTTTCGCACGACAGATTGCATTCAAAGTTAATGTGTATTCGCGTCTTTGCATTAACTTTGAATGTAATCTGTCGTGCGAAAAACTCGTTTCGCGTCCGGTGTGAAAGCGGCTTAAAACTCACAACGAATGCGTGAGAGTTGACAGGTATGCGTTATAAATGAAAACTGGCCACACCTGCTTGTGTAGTTTTCGGAGATTCTGTAATGGTTATTTAAATGACTGATCGAAAACGGGTCGTGACCAATCATGCTTTGTAAGGGATTGTTTGATCTTCCCCTATTGGCAGTTCACGAGCCGCGAATGAAGGGAACAGAGGTAATCTATATTTAATGAGACTAAGTGCTATTGGGTTAAACACATCAGAACATCCATATCGTCACGATCGCTCATTTCACATAATCGAGTTAAGGTGACGGTGATATGCAGAGCTCTGCTCGCGGTTACACATAAGCACCACGAATATGATGTTTTATACCACTGAGGACCTTGCCGAAACCGCTCCCAATGTAATGTCCCTTTAGTGTTCTCATAGCATGCATAAAAACTTGCTATGCACTGGAGGATAACGAGATTTAATGTGAAATCTAAACGCGTTGTTAATAAATTGTGCCGTTGTTCGAAATTTTAATTCAATGATTCAAAAGAGCCCCGTTTCTGGGTGAAGGCTTTCGCCCGTCAAACGCGGCTCGTTCTCAGTTGGCGCAGATCAGCCTGAACATTACGACCACTGTAATTTTTGCGTCTTTTGACCTATGACATCTTAAGACCTTGCCGATGTTAAATTGCGAAGCTTATTTGGATTCATTGAACGATGTATCCGTGGCGTTGCGGCAAATGTTGTTGTTTCGCCATGAAAGAGGTAGTTTGTTTAACTCCCACATACTTAGCGAGATTTGCCCGAAACTTTACTAACTTGACAAGTCATCTGCCAAGTATAAATATATGCAGATATTAGATTGGATGTGGTCAGGTGGCTCCACAGCGCCCTCTCGCGTAGACGATTTGAAAATAATGCTCGAATGTTCTTGAAATTCGCTGCGATCATTGCGTTTCTCATGCCGGGTTATGGTTTTTTTTTTTTTTGTTTTGTTTTGTTTTTTTCTTTGGCCAAACAGGAAGTGAGCTATGAGCGAAGACGCGTTTAAAGCCCCTCGGATATTCCAAAACTTGCAAAACGTTGCTCAAATTGCGATTGTCTTATGGTCTTCAATTTTATATCCCAGTTGGCACTCAATGTGGCACATTGGCTCTGTTGCGCCCCCTGATATTTTTTTTCAAAAGAATTACCCTTTTTGGGGGTCTCAACATGCTTAAAAACTTACAAAAGAGCCTGGTATTACGATCGCTATGGTATAGGTTTTGCACACAAGCATGTCAAAATGGAACCATAACGCCCCCCAGAGAATTTCAACAAAACAGTTCTCACGGTTCAGTTCACCGACATAAAGAAAATTTGGTGGAGACATGAAACATGCCATGACTTCAATAAAAAATTACATTGTGGCATGATTCAAACCCAACAGGAAGTCATTACTTTAACATACTCCACCTATCGATTTCAGGAATGGTGTTTGCACTCCGCTCAGGAAATAACATTGTACGTAGTCTAGCACTGTCCAATAGCTGTGAATGCCCACCTGCACTCATCAGGATCTCGCCACCACCCCCAAACATGCAGGAGGGGTGCGAGGGCCCTTTCAACGCTGCTTGCAGCTTTAATTATTATTCTTCTGTTGCGAGAATGCATTTTTGAGGGCTTTGCCATGCCCGAAAACTCAAATGAGCAAACTTGTCAGTTATGTGAAAAATGCCTAAGTATTGCTGTTCTTGTGCTTAAGCGTGCCCCGATGGCTCTGCAGCGCCACCAAACAAGCAGCCATTTTGGAACGCAGTTGCTCGGATTCTCACGAAGTAAATTTTTTTTTTTGCCTCACAGGAAGTGAGCTATGAGCCATTTCCTACGTTTTTCCAGATTTTGCAATGACATGTTTGAGGGCCTAAACATACTCCAACTTGTCAAACTCAGAGGTTAAAAATATGAAGCTCTTCGATTTGATATCCCATTTGGCACTGCATGTGACATGGTGGCTCTATAGCGCCCTCAATCCATAATTGTATTTTTGAGGGCTTCAGCGTGCAGGAAAACTCTCAATTTTGCACACATTAAGTCAGGCGAACAGTTTACTATGATATAGGGTGTACAGATGCGCATGGCAAAATGGCATTATAGCGCCCCCTAGATGATTTTAATGAAGCAGCCCTTTTAACCTACATATACAAAATTCAGTCTCCATGTGGATTATGCTGAGACCTATAAAAAGTCTCTTAGTGCCATGGCCTAGACTCCACAGGAAGTCCACCATTTTTGATTGAAATTGCAGCATTTGTTTTTTTTTTTTTTTGCCATTCACGGGCATCATACTTTAACTGACGACTCCAAGAGATTTTATGAACTTCAAACTTCAAAATTGGCATAAGACATCTAAAGACCTTGCCGATGTTAAATTGCAAAGCTTTTTTGGATTCATCAAACAAAAACGGTGTATCCGTGGCGTCGCGGCAAATTACGATGTTCCGCCATGAAACAGGAAGTTGGTTTTACTCCCACGTATTTTGTGAGATTTGCCCGAGACTTTACAAGCTTGATAAGTCTCTTCCCAAGTATAATTATGTGCTAATATTAGATTGGGAGTGGCCAGGAGGCTCCACAGCGCCCTCTAGCCATGGTCATTTTAAGATAAGTACTTGAATGTTCATTGAATTTGTCATTCAGGGTCATGGTAATTTTTTTTTTTTTCCTTTTTTTTATTTTTTTTTTGGCCAAAAAGGAAGTTGGCTATAAGCAATTTCTTGCAGTATTACAAATTTTACGAACACACTTTTAAAGGCTTTGGATATTCCAAAACTTGCAAAAGATTGCAAAAATTGTGTCTTACGGTCTCCGATTTAATTCCCCAATTGGAAATTGATGTGGCACAATGGCTCTATAGTGCCCCCTAATTATTTTTTCAAAAGAAAAAATGCCCTTTTGAGGGTCTCATCATGCTTGAAAACTTACAAAAATCAATACAGCCATGGAGCCCTGTATTACGATTACTATGGTATAGGTTTGGCGCATAGGCATATCAAAACGGCATCACATAGTGCCCTTTAGAAACTTTCAACAAAATAGTTCTCATGGTTCAGTTCACCTAAATGAACAAAATCTGGTGGAGACCTTAAACATGCCAAGATATGTAATTATATGACCTGAACCCAACAGGTGGTCCATTATTTTGAATTGAAAATTAAACTTTTTTTCGTGAACAGGCGTCACACTTATGTACTCCGTTGTAACACATTGTACACAGTCTAGCAGTGTCCAAACGCTTTGAACGCACACCTGCACCTGTCAACATCTCGCCGCCACCTCTAACGTGCATGAGGAGTGCGAGGGCCCTTTCAATGCTGCTTGCAGCTTTAATATAATAATTCTGGGGTTTTTTTTTTTTCGTTTATTTGCCGTTCATTTTGGGGAGATCCTAACTGGGATGCCATTAATACTGCAATTACAATCTCTGATGTCCTACATTATTGATTTTTCATTTTTTGCCTTAGTTTTTAAATATTTACTTGCTTAAAAGGTCAATAATCACTTTAAAACATCTTAGTTAGATCTGAGTACCTTATGACCATTTCTACCAAGAAATGGCAACATTTCTGCAGGGTTCTGCCCAGGATGCTCAGAGTGCTGTTCGGAGAATAGTTTGTATGGAAAATTGGAGATTTTTTTGCGTCATTTTGAATGCAGACTTTGCCACTGCATCGCCAGATTACTGTGTTTCTTTGATGTGCTCCTTAGTGCGTTGCGGGGTGCCTCTAATCTTCATTGGTAGATAACATATTCATAAACATGTTTGTTGCTTACCGGCCCTATGGGCCGATAGGCTATTGCCGTGGTGTGGGTCCGTCGTCCGGAACGTTTTTTTTTTTGGTGTGATGAAATTTCGTGTAAATTTGCAATAACATAGTACTAGACCATATCTCCTGAGGTTTTTCTCAGATTTTTGATTGAATCATTTTTGTCCGTTTTATAGGCCCTTGAAGTTTTGGCCAATGTTAAAGATAGGACTGAGAAATTTTTAAAAAATAATCTCTCAAAAACTGCTTGTTAAATTTTTTGATTTTGAAATCAGGCAATCAACTTACCCTTTGATTGAATCAACGGAAGTGGGTCTCTTGGGGGCGCTGTACTTTATGAATATGCAAGATGGCCTGTGGAGGTCAAATGGTTGCAGATAGAGATTAAGTTTCTAGGTTTGTGTTACTGACTTCTCGGAAGTCGCATAATGAACTTTCATTTGGTGACATTCAACTTGACTGTCAGTGACCTTTGAGGAACAAACTCCTCAGTGAAATTACAATAGCTATGTTTACATGGACACACATTATCGGAATAAGGGCCCAATCAGTTTAAAAATGGTCCATATAAACACGTCAGTCGGAAAATTCTGATCCGTTGATTCTGATTCGGTCCATTCCAAAGAAATTGCATTCCAACTGAGAGTGGTGGTTTATGCCGATCATCATTCCGAACAACATCCATGTGCACAACCATTCGGATCCTGTCTTCGTGGTTGGGGTAAAATTGTCTTCACTGCACGTGTGCTACAAAGAGCGAACGAGGAGGTGCAGACAAGGTGGCGTTTGTTTACAACAGAGGCGGAAGTACAGCTGTTTCATCTTCTACTTCTTATATTTCCGGAAAATTAGACAACAATGATTGATTCTGATTAAACGCATGGTGATGTGTACACAAGTCATGTTCGGATCATTTCAGTTACTGTCCATGTGAATTTGGATTTGGAATTTCCGATCAAGCAAGGTTAGGATCGGAATGGAGAAATTTTGCGTGTGTAAACATAGCCAATGACTTGTCTCACCAAAATGGCCACAGATTGAGCTAAGGTTTTGCATTTAAGTTGCAGAAAGTCACATATGAAGTGCATTTGCTGACCACACCTCTACATTCTGTGACCTTTATTGTTCACAGTTGACATATTGAATACATATTGACACATTTCAATGACTTGTATCACCAGAACAGCTTCAGAGCGTAGGATTGTATTACAGAAGGTCTTATTAATGTATGTGAACACTCATTTCGTGACCTTGACATTGATTTTCATTGATTCAAATGTAAAACTTTACATGAAATTTTCATAGCTTGAATCATCGCGGAGTGCTTGCTGGTAAGCTACAGGACATCACCGCTGAAATTCGCAAAACATTTAACAGGTTTATTTTTTTTGCGGATGTCCGAGCTACAGCTTTTTAATGCCAATATTGTGTAGACAACGTGTTGCTTTCGCGAGAATTCGTGTTGGCTAGCTATTGAATCCGCGGACTATTGCTAGTTACTTTTCTCCTGTTGGAGCTGTAACTGCCGGCAACCTTCAGGGCCCTTGGCACTCGTTTTTTTAACTTGGGGATTGAAAGCAATGCATTTGACTGTTTAAATGGAACAAAACTATTTGAAATGTCTTTGTGCAATTCCATTGCTTCCTATTCCTGAGTATAGACAAGTGAGAGAATTCCAGAGTCATAGTCGATTTCCATGTCACTAGTGGGGAAATGAACCGTAATGCAAGTGAAACTGAAACTTTCATGCACAACGACTTCAATTCTGCAAAAGAATCTCTTAAATATGCATTAATTGAATAATTGCTAACTACAGCTCATGAATGTGAATGCCACTTAAAGGTGAGGCACCTGCGCCAAATGCCTGAGCGTTGGCAGCTCAGAGGTGCGAGGCATTTCACCTGGGTCATTCTCAAAAACTGTCAAAGTAACATCAGAAGATAATCCATCTGATCAGACTAATTTTCCACATCGATTGAATAAAGTAGAGTCTGACGTATTGTTTTTCTTTTTGTTTTATTTTTTTTAAGTTACATGGAAAAACAAATTCATTTGATTTTATTCAAATTTCTTATCAACAAGATGCGCAAAAATTCTCATTACCTTAATGATGAATGAAGACGGCTGATTGTAAAAGCCTCATCAAAATTCAACAACAAAATTTCAAACCTTGAGTTCAAAGAGTATGATTTTAATTAGATCATGCAAGAAAATGTGCACTGACCTGTCTTTCAGCACAGAAATGTAGCAAGGCTAATTGTGTCTTCGTTGTGGTTTTTTTACTTGGCATGGTTCTTGCGGACTTGCAACTTGAATTTGAAAACGACTCTTAGGCTATGTTGTTTTTCTGGTGAAAAAGCGCGTGGTTGGAAGTGGTGAAACGAAGGGAGGTAACTTTCAAAGCTGACGTAGCACCAGTGATTTCCCCTGCGTAGGCGCCCTCCATTGACTCAGCTGTGAGACTGCATCCATTATTGCGTATGGATAAACTTTTTTTTTTTTCTCCAGTGCGGCTGGGTAGTCCTGTTAGGATTTTTTTTTGCTTATTTTGAAGGTACATGCTCAGGGCAGGGGTTCCGGAACCCAGGAACCCCCCCACCAGATCCGGCCCTGCACCAATAAGCATGTTAAATGAACGGCACAGTACATAAAATACAGTGTTTTATTTATTTTAAAAAGTAACTCATTATTGATCTTGCTGTTGCTGACCTCTTGGTTGTGTTGAAGCGCTGTTCTTTGGTGTTCATTCTGCTTGAGTTGAGGGGGGGAGAGGCGTGCAGGGCTGGTTGTAGCTGACGATTTATTCTTGTTTAAACGGGATCTTCTGAAACTAATTTGTATGTAAAAGTTCACACATTAAAAAGAGGTAAGACGATTTGCTTCTGAGGTATAACCTTTGTCGCATTAGGGGCAGGGAGAATCTTCCTCCTTCTTTTTCCCCCTTTTTCCCCCTTGCAACAACTGTGTTAGCAGACAGCCAAATTAAGTCGCTAATCTGGTCAAACAAAGGTGACGGGGGTTTTTTGAGGTTTTTTTCGGTGGGTTTCAGTCTCCTGTGAGTAAAGTAAAATAAATTTAAACACTAAAATTGGCAATGTAAGTGAACTGTACAATATACAAAGTGAAACAGTTGTTTTCAAGGACTGAGCTACTGTTGCCTAGTTTTTCTGTGGCTGGTTTGGCTAACAAACTTCAGTAAGCTCTCAGCGCTAAGAATATTATTATCTAGCGAACTTTACCTCTGAGCGGGTTTTTATTCAGCGAGAGGGCATGTCCAACGCTCAAGATAATTTTGCGGAAATTGAGGTTAGGGATAATGAAGTATTAGACAAGTTGCTTAAACTAAAGGCAGATATGGCGGCAGGTCCTAATGGCTTATATCCTTGAGTGCTCAGGGTAGTTGGTGAGATCATCTTTAAACCGTTCTCCGCCATCTTCAGGCAGTCTTAAGAAACTGGAGAAATACCAAATGATTAGAAGCTGGGCAATATAATACCAATATATTAGAAAGGGGACCGTACTGAGCCCGGAAATTACAGGCCAGTCAGTTTAACTTGCATTGGATGCAAAATACTGGAATCTTTCATAATTCCAGCTCGTCTTTTATTCTTTGAACGTAATAATATTTTGAGGGATAGCCAACATGGTGTCCTTAAGGGAAGGTCATGCCTGATAAACCTTCTGGAATTATTTGAAGAGGCCACCAAGACTTGATTAGAGCAGGGCTTATGACATCATCTACGTGGATTTTTAGAAAGCATTTGATAAAGTACTCCATTGGATGAACTCCATTGGAGTTACAGGAGGTGTTTTGGAGTGAATTCAAAACTGGTTACAGGACAGAACACACAGAGTGGTGGTCAGTGGAATCTCATCTCAGCTAGGTATGGTAGGGAGTGGCTTCCCTCAGGGATCAGTGTTGGGACCCCTGCTGTTCCTCATCTACATTAATGACCTTGATAGAAATATTGAGAGCAAATTAGTTAAATTTGCAGATGATACTAAATTGGGAGGTTTGGCGAATAGTGTAGACTCTACTAAAGTGATTCAGGAGGATTTGGATAGAATCCAGAGTTCGGCAGCGATGTGGCAAATGAAATTTAATGTAGCAAAATGTAAAGTTGTTCATGTAGGTAATAAAAACATTAGACGGGATTACTTCATGGGAGGTTTAAAACTGGGATGTGCTCCACGTGAAAAAGATCTAGGAGTGATTGTTGACCAAACCCTCACAGGTTCTATTCTTTGTGCCGTAGCTGTTAAAAAAAGCCAATCTGATGCTGGGATACATTGCCAAAAGTATTGAGAACAAATCCAAGGAGGTGATACTTCTCTTGTACAACACATTTGTCAGACCATGTCTGGAGTATTGTGTACAGTTCTGGGGACCATACCTTAAGAAAGGTATAGAGGCTTTAGAAAAAGTTCAGAGAAGAGCAACTAAGCTTATTCCAAATTACTGGCTGACATCAAGCAAAGAAAATGACTTGGGAGATAGCTGGAACTTGGGGAAACTGGGATTAGAGCTGCCCAATGCATTGTTAAAACCTGGAAGGATAGTTGTGAACCACCTCCTTCGAAAAACAAATGTGGTTGGAAAAAATCTTGAATGATCTTGACTGGAAATCACTTAAAGATTTGATGAAATCAAATCAGAAAAAATCAATGGCAGAACTCACAATTAAAGCAACACTAGGTAGTTTTTTTGACCTTAAAATGTTTCAAAACTAATTTAAGTGGCAGAAAAAGGGTTAATAGGATGAATGGTGCTGCCTCTGCAGCCAGAGAGGGGTCACGCAAGCTGCAGTCGCACTGTGATTCTGATTGTCGTAATCAAAGCCAAATATGGTCCAATAAAATATTAAAGTGTATGACTTTTTAGCAAGGCAGTGTATACCTGATGCGGTCTATCAGGCTGGGTGTAGTGTGACGATAATTTCCCTTACAGCAATTAACACACACCTGGCTCTTTTCCCTTCTCCTGTATTCTTCCAGAAGTTCAGGATTACCATATCCTTGTTCCCTGCGCTTTTTCACCCAAGCTTTGGCGGTAGCCTTCTTGCGCTGGTTATCGGTCAGTCTTGGCAAAATTCACAAAACAACATTCACCATGATTATACACTGTTAATTGTTAAAGGTTAATTATTGCTAGGAATTCAAGAAAAGTTAATTTAAAGAACTTGCACTGTGATTTCTGAATGTTAATTAATATCTCATTACCGTAACACAGCTTCTCATTACTGAAATGACTCTTGAAAGTACATGATAATGAGAAAAATGAGTAATGACAATGAGGTGCTCCTTGCAAAATTAGTAAATTACATTGAAGACTAGCATGCTAGCAATCTATGCTTTTGCTACATGTTGCAGTCTTGTATTGTCTTTAAAGTGACAAAAAATATTCACTGTATTAAAATTAGATGTTGATTATTACCTCATTTTGGTAATAATATTCAACAGTGTAACTATAAGAAGATTCAGAGACATTTGCAAAAATTTCATAATGTGAGAGACGACTTTGGGTCCATTTTGACTCTTCTGTCTAAAGCAATTCTTGTGGAGATTTCTTTTGAATTTAAAGGTACAGCGCAGTTTATACAAGCAAATGAAGGCGTATTACGGTGATTAGGAATGTTTTGTATGGACAGTAATTTTCAATAAAATAATTGGGTTGTTTTGTTAAATTCCATGAATATTCCCATTCTTCATTAATAGACTTTTTTGTGGCATTTCATGATTTTTTTTTTATTTAAAAAAATTTACACAGGATATTTTGGGATTAAAAGAAATGGTGGAATAATGAATTGAGACGCATTTCAGTAATGAGAAATCATGGGGATATTTTGTCTAATTATGAAAATAAACAAAAATTATTTTTTAAAACGCATTTCTACAGTGGAATATTTTCATTTTTAGAAAATATGACTTGAACATGTTCACTTAAGCTTCATGAGAATCACCCTAGACTCAAATTAACACTTTGAAACGTCCTTTGTAAGACGTGTTGGTGGCATTTCCTGCATTGCATCATCATCGGAGTCATATAAGGCAATATTTGTGAACTTTGTGTAGCCATTGTTTTGCTGAAGTCTTACTATGCTACCTGTAAAATCTGTTGTCATTCACCGTCTAAGGTTGTAGCTGGCTAGGCTCTGGGGCAGTAGGGCCTTGGGCTGTTTACATATTGAATGTACGAATGTTCGGTAGCACAAATGTAGCTGAACTGTCCAATCAGCGCACAGCTCACTTATATGGCGGATATTCATGAGGGAACTCGCCCATCTTCTCAGGCTGCCTTTCAGTGATGCTAAAAAGGTCATCAAATAAGCGATCCAAGGCACTTTTCCTGCAAATAATGGTATGAATACGATATCGGGGCATTGGGGATTAACAAAAAAATCTCGGGATGTGTGTGGAATGGGCACTTTAATTTGTCTGCAAGCTTCCATGGTATTCCCACTCATTCCAAGAGAGCAAGCTGGAAAGTTATACAGTCATGTTCTTCCAACTATTCCTTTCTTTCTTTGGCCTTGCTCCTTACCCACAGAGATTTTTCCATTGTCTCTGAATGTTTTGGTGTTATGCTCCATTGATGATGAGACCTTCAAAGCCTTTGCAATTTGACGTTGAGGAATATTGTTTTTAAAGTATTCCACAATTTTTTTTTCTCAAGCCTTCACTGGTTGGAGAGCCTCTGGCCATCTTTACTTCTGAGAGACTGAGTCTCTCTGACATCCCTTTTATAGCCAATCATATTACACACCTGATGCCAGTTAACTTAACTACTTGCTAAATGTTCTTTCAGTAAATTATCTTATATTGTAACTGCCTTTTCAGCCGTTTTTTTTGTCCTAACTTTCTTGTGACCTGTTCCAGACAGAAAATTTGAAATAAGCTCATTTTGCGGATTAAAATGTGAAATGTCTCAGTTTCAACATTTGAAATGTTATGTGTTCTATTGTAAATAACATATTGGCTCATGTGATCTGAAAGTCATTGCATTTTGATTTTAATCACAAATTTACACTTCGTCACAACTATTTCGCATTTGGGGTTGTGTAAGCAACATTTAGCTTTGCTATATCATACCGAGAAATGCTTTAATTAACTCTGAATTTAAATAAAACTTTGAACATATTTGATATCTGGTCTTATTTAACTTGGACAGAGCAGTCATGTTTGGTTTTGTAAAAGCGAGATGTCAAAGTTGTTTCACCTTTCATGTGTTTTCCCATTGTGTGGTCTTGCTTAATCAATCACTGATATTTCTCTAATTTCTTATCCAATAAGCGTGTTGTGTGTGTGATCTAAGTATATATTGCAAGTCCTCACTGTGTCACCAGGTTGACTTATGTTTTTCAGGGAAGGACCGCAAAAGCTTTGAAGTCGCTTGAATTTGCCAACCCTGGTCGCCAAACAGATTTTGCTTCTGAAAGTAACCGGAGAGACAAAAGACGAGCAGCTAAATTGTCAAATGACAGGTGAGAGGTTGTCCATTTTTTCATCTATAAAATTTTCATTAAATCCATGAGGCCACACTTTTTAGCTCGCCGGGAGGAATGTCCGGAGAGCTATTGTCGTACCCCCGGCGTCCGCGTCCGTCCGCGTGCAGAAAAAACTGTATCCTTGCCCCGGCGAGCTTTGTTGTCTTTCTGACAACTCTTGTTTATGTTTGGTTTATGGGAATTCTGCAGAGTTACCCAAAGTATGGAGGGCGAATTAAAAGTAAAAAAAAAAAAACTGTTGATACGAAGATTTACATGTCTTGGGAAAAAATAAAATCTAGCAAACCTGAACTAGAAATACTATTAAAACCCTCCTGAACGCTCCTGAAAATGCACTTAAAACCCTCCCTCGGGCTACTGGGTTCTGTTAGATCCAATAAACAGACTTTTTGCAGCAGAAAAGACCTTATCAATACCTGCCAACATTGAAATTTCTGGAATGGGAAAGCTATTGATGGGGTCGAGGGGGCAGCCTGGACTCCCGGCAGGGTCCAGGGGAACATGCCCTTGAGAAAGTACAGGAAACCAAAAACTTTTAGCCGACCTTGCTTTTACTGCTTTGAGTAGGAAGCTATTCCCCCTTAATCACAGTGGACTACATGCATCCTTTGTAATATTCTAAACCAGGGACAAAAATATGGATAAAAAAATTGATCTGGTGGTATTAACCTCTGAAACTGCATGGCCACAGTACAATTTACTTTAGAGCTAGGCTTTTTCAGCATGCTTTCTTGCTTGTGACTACTACTAGTAATTGCCCCAGTAGCTCTCATTGTGATGCTGGCAGGTTTTGAGGAGCTTGAAGGTGAAAAAATGTTGTGACAATTTTGACAGTCAGTCTGCTAAATTGACTCTGGTAACTGAACACTGTGCTGACTGCATTTGCTTGATTGTCGGGTTGACCTTGAAGAAGTAATAAATCTGTGTTAACGTGTATATCACACTTCTCAAAAGTTAGTGGGTCGAATTGATGGAAGGTACGAAAAAGGTATGGTTTACCAGCTGCAACCATTGCGTAATTGCCGTGGTCAGCCACCACTCAACAGCTGTGCTAAAAGAATCCAAACCACAGTGGCTATAATTTCTCACTGTGCAACACAATGCAAATAAGGTTATAATTTATAATTTTTAGTGGAAAGCATTTTGGGAGTAGGCTGGAGGGCTTCTCTTTCAACAAAACAAATCAGTGGTGTATAATAATTAACAGGCTACGGCTTAAAAATAGTGCATAGCCTAAAAAACTATATACCAGAATAAATGATCATTTTGAATTGCACTTAGTCTGTTGGACTAATGGCTGTTGAAATCATCTCATTAACACTCAAGTGCCAAGGCCAGCTTTGGTGGAAAATGTTTGATGGGTTGAAGAGCAAGGTAACGTTGAGTATGGAAGTCCATTGAGGACAATAATAAAATGAAATGTAATTCCATTTTTGCATAATTTTTTTTACTCCTCGGCAGACTCTGGCCGGAGGGGTATTGTCGTCACCTGCGTGTCCATCTGTTGTCTGTCGTCTGTCGTCCGTCCATCCGTCATTCGTCCATGATTTTGTCCAGGCCAGTACTCTGCATCTAATGATCGCAGCTTCACCGAATTTGGTATGGTTACTCACTATGACCGATAGATGTGCAACGTCAGTTTTTTTGCTGGATTTGGCCTTTGACCTTAGCTCTGTGACCTTGACCCTGGAAATCTTGTCCGGGTCAGTACTCGGC
Source organism: Gymnothorax reevesii (assembly GCA_029721435.1). Classification (NCBI taxonomy): domain Eukaryota; kingdom Metazoa; phylum Chordata; class Actinopteri; order Anguilliformes; family Muraenidae; genus Gymnothorax; species Gymnothorax reevesii. The sequence goes on from CM056574.1 coordinate 54,102,741, forward strand.
AATTAATCCTCACAGCTTCACCAAAATTTGGTATGGTAGCTCACTATAACCCATGCATGTGCAATATCAGGTTTTTTGCTGGATTTCACCTTTGACCTTAGCCCTTTGACCTTCACCTCGGAAATCTACCCCGGGTCAGTACTCCGCAACTAATTCTCGGCTTCACCAAATTTGGTATGGTAACTCACCGTGACCCATAGATGTGCAATGTCAGGTTTTTTGCTGGATATGACCTTCGACCTTAGCTCTGTGACCTTGACCCTGGAAATCTTTTACGGGTCAGTACTCATCAACTAAATATCGCAGCTTCACTAAATTTGGTATGGTAACTCACTGTGACACACAGATGTGCAACGTCATGTTTTTTGCTAGATTTCACTGTTTCACCTTAGCGCTGCGACCTTGAGGCAGGAAATCTTGTCTGGGTCAGTACTCAGCAACTACTGATCGCTGCTTCACCATATTTGGTATGGTAACTCACTGTGACACATGGATGTACAAGGTCATGTTTTTGCTGGATTTCACCTTTGACCTTAGACCTACTATAGGCTTCCAGCTGCTGGACAGTTTTGGGTCTCCTTTGACGGACTTTTCATTTAATTATACGCTAAATGTTCTCAGTTGGTGAAAGATCAGGACTGCAGGCAGGCCAGTTCAGCACACGGACTCTTCTACTACGAAGCCATGCTGTTGTAATAGCTGCAGTATGTGGTTTTGCATTGTCCTGCTGAAATACACAAGGCCTTCCCTGGAATAGATGTTGTCCACTGATCTATATACAAGAACTGGATAGCTGATGACGTCATAATTTTGAAGTAACCGTGCCGCCATATTGGTATGCCCAACTATAATACCTCACAACATTACTCACATTGAACATGTTGCAGCCAACGATATCATTAATTGAGAAGATATCTTTTCACAGACACGGAAGAGGCGGTGTTTTATGTTTCCTCCTCAGATCAACCTGACTGTATGAAAAATGCCTCAAGGACCGCAGATTTAACTACAGTAGGCAGCAGTTGTACGTGGCTTTAACATTTTCAATGGGCAATATCAGCATTTGACAGTGCGACCAATGAGTGCGTTCCATAGGAAATCAATACGGATTTATCTACATCTCGCCTGAGTGGGGCAGTGGCACAACGGAATTGAAGTCCAATTGTCCAAAGTCATTGAGACTGAAGAAGACAAGGCGTCAATCCTGCACATATTATTGTTATTCTGTGTGGGGGGATTTAAAAACTTCATAAAAAAAATAAAGTAGCTGTAAGATCGCATCTTGTCCACCATTGTCTTTATTTTAGAAACACTGGGTGTGATGCAACTCCCAACAGATGTCTTGTATTGAGTTTTCTCTTACACTGTCTTCACTCAGTAGCTGCCATGAAGCTAGGCTAATTTTCCAACGACGCGAAAGTGCGTTCGCTGAAGAGAACGTAATGTAAACTTATCAGGGTTGCTTAATCAGCGTTCGCATGAGAAGTGAAGTGAGTTGTGCGCTGTGAAACTGCCTCCCGTTCATTGTCGAGTGTGAATCACATTATCTATTTAAGTAGCTCTAACGTTACATCCTCATTGATAACCTGGCAGAATTAAATTTGTCCGTCAACGGTAATTAAGTGTCAGCAGAACATTAGCCTTTTTGAGTGCTGGCATAAATTAGCTTTAATGCTTAGACCAGTCAACACCTGGTTTTGTTGTCTAGTTAGTCTGGTCTAATATTATAGACAGCGTTACACAGCAGTTTTACTGGATTATCTAATTTATGCCGTGGGACATTGATTGATTTGGCTAACTTCAGTTCGGTAATCTAGGTAGCTTTGGGCTAACCTGATGGATCACGTTGGCGAACATTAATTTGAATTGTTCCAATAATAATCATTAGCTGGGCTAACATTGACACATTATCTGCAGTAAGGTAGATCACCAGTGGCTAATAATAATCAAAATATTAATTGAAATTAATTTATTTGTATCCGTCCTCACTACAGCCAGTGCATTGTCTCGCCACATCTCCCAAAAAATGTTGCTCCGCATTGCAAGGCTGCACATCAGCGCTTCTCTGCCATAGAATACTATATAACGTTTGCTTACTACTGGGCATAGTAAAATGGCCGCTCAACCACTTACGCTTGCTTCAACCACCCAAGTTACGCAGTTCTCTATCACGTCAGCAATCCAGTTATTTCTATATAGAATAGTGATGTCGTCTGGAGGGGAGCGTATGTTGCGCTATAACCTTTCTATACCTTTCAGCATTCATGGTGATTTTTAAAACATGCAAGTGTCCCACACTAAATGCACTAAAGCATCCCCACACAATCAGAGATGCTGGGTTTTGAACTGAATGCTGATAACAGGAAGGGTGGTCTTTCTTTTCTTTAGCCCAGAGGGCACAACAGCCATGATTTCCAACAAGAATGTCAAATTTGGACTCGACTGACCACAGGACACTTTGCTACTTTGCTACAGTCCATTTTTAATGAGCCTTGGCCCACAGAACACAGTGGCGCTTCTGGATCATGCTCAACAATGGCTTCCTTTTTGCATGAGAGTTTTAGGTGGTATCTGTGGATGGCTCAGCGGACTGTGTTTACAGACAGTGGTTTCTTAAAGTATTCCTGCGCCCCTTTTGTAATGTCAATGACAGAATCATGCCAGTGAGTGATGCAGTGGCTTCTGAGGGCCCGAATATCACGGGCATCCAGTGAAGGTCTTCGGCCTTGTACCTGACGCACAGAGATTTTTCCAGTTTCTTTTCATGGTGCAATTTGACATTGAGGAACATTGTTTTTGAAGTATTCCACAATTTTTTTTTTTATGCTCTCCTTCAGAGGTTAGAGAGCCTCTGGCCATCTTTACTTCTGAGAGACTCAGCCTCTTCTAAGACTTCCCTTTTATAGCCAATGATGTTACACACCTGATGCCAGTTAACTTACTTACTAGCTAAATGTTCTTTCATCTAATTCTCTTAGATATGAATTGCTTTTTCAGCCCTTTTTTGCCTATGTCCCAACTTCTTTGAGACCTGTTGCAGCCAAAAAATTTGAAAGGAGCTCATTTTGCAGATAAAAATGTAAAATGTCTCAGTTTCAACATTTGAAATGTTATCTATGTTCTATTGCAAATAACATATTGGCTAATGTGATCTGAAAGTCATTGCATTTTGATTTTATTCACAATTTAAACTTCGTCCCAACTATTTCGGAATTGGGGTTGTACCCTGGGATTAAAGTGGGCCCGAACAGTCCGGAACCCAGTTCTGCCCCCTTACTTTGAATTTAAATATTTATCTGACCAAAGCTGCTTTCACAACAGAAGAGTTTTTCGTTGACTTTGAATGTAATCTGTCCTGCAAAAAATTTGTTTCGCGTCTGGTGTGAAAGCGCCTTTACAGTAGTGCCGTGGACAACAAATCATTTTCGCATGCTGCGTTCAATTACAGCCTGCCTGCCACTCTCTCAAAAGCACCAAGATGCTCAACAAATCAGAGCGCAGCATCAGTCTCTGCTAGCCCCGCCTTCACTAAAACGCAGCTGTTTCCAATGCTGTATTTCATTTGAATGACCGCATCGGTCACATACCAGCCTGCGAGGAATGGTTAATGTTTGAAATGGCGTTTATAGCCAAAGTAAGTAGATTTAGTTGAAGTTGATGGTGAAGTTTTGTAATATCCAACAATTCAAACTGGCCAACTTAAAGAATTTCAAGGACAATTCCGGTGTGAAATTGACTTGGTCAATTGCTGTAGAAATATAAACGCCGAACTGCTGACTGCATTGTTGTTAACCGTTAATTTGCATTCTGAGAAGCGGTAGGAGCGAACTGCCATTTTATTTGAAAACCTTTTCTCCAGATTCGGGAGTCCGACCAGCAAATGTCTGCATTTTTCTTTCGTTTTTTTTTCGCGCATTAGTAATGGAATCAGGACTTTGTTTCCTTTTTTTTGTTTTTGTTGGCCTGGGGTTCACTCTGAAGCTATGCTTCACTGATAATTGAAGAGTGCGAGTAAAGAAAAAAGAGAAAATAAATTTCTCACTTTGTATTTTACATTGTGGTCCTATCCTTTTGTGTTGTGCTTGCATTTCCCTAGGTCGGGATGAAACACCTGGGGTGCATTGAAACATGATAATGAGGACTAAATTTTGTGGAATACCCCACCTCCGTACGCACGCAACATTTCGAAATGCATGGCTTTTTAGCCAAAGTTCCTGACAGGGTTACAATGGTAGTGAATGGGGAATAGCGTTGCCATGCAAAGAAATCGCTATTTTTTTCATCATTAACAAGGCTCAAAATAGCTCCACACTTGTGACTTCATTGATAGAATTCCGAGACATTAAATCCCTGAAATTAAAAACGAGGCACTGAGAACTTTGAAAATGCACAGGTAGTTTATTGAAAAAGACTTTTATGCAAACAGTACCTTGAGGTAGTTTCCAGTCGCCTCCATCTTGAAAGTCACGATAAGTCGATTGACGAGCACGAATAGATTGCAATCTGTTCCCCTATCCTTCCTATGAGTCTTTTAAATTAAATCTTAATAATTAATTTGGAAAATATCAAGTCTCTCGGTAATTCCATGTATTGTTTTCTTCTTTTGTTTATCGGATCAGTCAGCCTTCGGCCAGTGACCTATTATCGTCACTTTGTGTCCGGCGTCGTCCGTTTAAAGCCGTATCTCAAAAATGGTCTGAATTTTTTTTTTCATTTGGGGATGTGATCAAATCGGTCATCAAGTTGATGCCTGAGCAAAATTTTTTTTTGATTGAGTCGTTCGTTTAGACTTGGCGGCCATTTTTATGTCAAAATGGCCATTATTGGCACTTAGGTGCAATTTTATCAAAAACTGTCTGATGAATTTTTTTTTAATCGCAGCAATGGAATCAGTATCATGACCTGCTGCAATGGTGTAAACGGCAGTTTGATTGAATCGCTCCTTCATAGCACCACCTAGGCAACGTGTGTGGACTTCATCATTTTTCGGGGTATTTTGTGCTATAACTCTCTTAATATAGCATTTAGAGCTTGGGTTTGTATGAGGCACCTACAGGTAATCGGGTATGCCGAACATTGTGAGCCTGTCACGTTTGACCTTGGGCCTCAAGGTCAAATGGCAATAATGTGCTTTAACTCTCTTAATATAGCATTTAGAGCTTGGTTATACATTACAGGCCAAAAGTTTGGACACCTCTCCTCATTCATTGCGTTTCCCTTATTTACATGACTATTTACATTGTAGATTCTCACTGAAGGCATCAATTATGTGCTTATGTATGGAATTATGTACTGAACAACAAAGTGTGAAATACCTGCAACTGAAAACGTGTCTTATATTCTAGTTTCTTCAAAGTAGCCACCCTTTGCTCTGATTACTGCTTTGGACACTCTTGGCATTCTCTTGATGAGCTTCAAGAGGTAGTCACCTAAAATGATGGTTTTAACTTCACGTGTGCCTTGTTAGGGTTAATTAGTGGAATTTCTTGCCTTATCAATGGGGTTGGGACCATCATTTGTGCTGTGCACGAGTCAGGTTGAGGCACAGCGGACAGCCCTATTGGACAACTGTTAGATACATGCATAATTCCACGTGTTCATTCATAGTTTTGATGCCTTCAGTGAGAATCTGCAATGTAAATAGTCATGAAAATAAAGGAAACGCATTGGATGAGAAGGTGTGTCCAAACTTTTGTCTTGTACTGTATATGAGGCACCTTTTGGAAATCAGTTATGCCGGACATTATAAGTCAGTCACATTTGACCTTGGGCCTCAAGGTCAAGGCCAAATTGCAAAAATGTGCTTTAATTCTCTTTATATAGCATTCAGAGCTTTGGCATGTATGAGGCGCCTAAAGGGAATGGTCAAACTTGACAGTGAAATTTCAGTGACTTCTATCACCAAAACTATTACAGATAGAGCTTAGGTTTGTATTGTGGGCATTTCGGAAGTCATATATGAAGTTTCATTGGGTGATCTTGAACTTGACCTTCAGTGACCTTCAACAGCCAAACTATACAGTGAAATTTCAATGACTTATATCAACAGAATCGTAACCGCTTGAGTGTAGGTTTGTATTGGAGACGTATAGGAAGTCATGTATGAACTTTCATTTGGTGATCGTCATATTGACCATCAGAGGTCGAACTTGACCTTGAGAAAATTCAGTGACTTTTGTCACTGAAAAGGTCTCAGGTGGAGCCTAGGTTTGTGTTAGTGACATCTAGGAAGTCACATATGAACTTTAATTTGGTGACATTCAGCTTGACTGTCAGTGACCTTTGAGGGTCAAACTCGACAGTAAAATTACAATGACTTGTATCACCCAAATGGTCACAGATTGAGCCAAGGTTTGTATAGAGACATTTAGAAAGTCATATATGAAATTCATTTACTGACCACAACTTGACATTCTGTGACCTTTAAAGTTCACAATTGACATATTGAATATATATTGACTTATTATAATGACTTGTTTAACCAAAACTGCTTCAGAAGGTCTTACAGAAGGTGTTATCAATGCATGTGAACTTTTATTTGGTGACCTTGACATTGATTTTCATTGATTCAAATGTCAAACTTCACCTGAAATTTTCCTAAACTTGTGTCATCGCTGTAAGGCTGTTTGCCGGTAAACTACAGGACCCTAGGTCCCATTTTTCTTAGAAATTTCACTTTTTACCAATCCTGCAATTACAGTAAGAATTCCATGAAATACTGTAAATACAGGCTAATCAAAGGGCACTTAAATTATTCATGAATGAATAGTATCTTGATAAATCCTAATTGTATTGTAGACATCTATATAAGGCTTTTCATGGAATTCAATAACAACTGTATTCAAATTGACGAAGACAGAGCTAACAAATATTCCAGCCATGCAGTCATTTACAGACTGAGTTAGGTTTATTCACATTGATTTCCACATACACAATCTGAGCTCAGAATCACACTCACACTCTCTCTCACACACACACACACACACACACACACACACACACACACACACACCTCTGTGCACTTTCCTTCACATTGGAAAAGATCCAAGGCTCTAATTTTCTTATGATCTGCTTGGATAACATACGTAGACAACGCTCGGTTTCAATAGCATTCAATCTGTAACTTGTTACAAATGGTTCAAACTACACATGGAACGCCTGGTATCCCTATTATGGATGAGGACATCCTTCTATTACTACTCACATATCTCCCGCCGTTCATGCGCAGTATACCTACTGTGTTTCACCGCCACCCGCGGACACCTCTATTTGCGGCCAACTGTCTCAAAGATTCAACTTCATCCTCATTCCACTACCACTGGACGTATGAGTCTGCGCAGATGCCCCACATTATGAACCATTATAAACCATTATGCTGATGTTCTACACACTCTTCAGTCAAAGTCATGTCATCTGTCCCACAATAGTACAACAACACAGTCCCCCTTTACTGTTAGTCTTCCCCATTTTAGTTTTACTCTCCGTCTCACAGCAATAAAGCCGAACTCGGAAAACTTCCATCACTCACCCCCTCCTCCGTTTTTGTGGAGAACCTCCCTCCTGGCCTCAACACACTGAAAGAGCCCACACAAACGCTCCGGGTTGGGGACTTTCCCCTTTTTAGTCTCCCAGGATGACCTTGCACGGTTTTCAGTAGGCGCCAATTCCCCAGGGAGTTTAGGTGAGATATTGGAATCCCAAATGAGCCCCCAATGTTGGGAATTTTAAATTGTATTCCTGAAAGAAATCACACTGAGACACGATGAGCGTAAATAGGATCCAGTTTACTGCTCATTGCAAGTAGGGTCTTCTTGACAACTAAGGGCTCTAATTTCGTAGACCAGGCGCAGGCGCGGCGCATGGGGGGTGCGCCTCGCCAACGGGGTGTGTCCAGGCGTATGTGGCAATTTCGTGCCCGGCGTAGCCTGGCGCAAGTACTCCTCTGTCCCGCCTCTGCCCCTCCTTCCAGCGCAAGCTGGCAAAGAAGGCGTGTTTGGGTATAACACAGCCGAGTCAAATCTTCACCAGTCAAATGAGCTCCTCACCTCACCTTTAATGTGTTAGAATATAGAAGGCGACCCAGCCGAGTCAAATCTTGCTCACTGGCAAGAGAAACGATGGATAGCGTGTTCCTTCCTATTATTACAAACTGTTGCTGCTTAAAATTTTGGGATTAACATGCATATACAACAAAGCAAGATACGTTACACATTTATTTCCAACATGTGATCTTAACTCAGTACGAGATCATAGCAATCAGGCTGCATTCCTTTCCCCCACTAAAGACGATAAAACATAAGTGACAATAAGAGCCTAGAATTAAGCCGCTTGCACACTGGACGCGAAACGAATTTTTCGCTCGACCGATTGCGTCTTGTGTCCAAAGGTCTGACAGGGTTTTAATAAATCGTCGTGTCCGACAGTCAATTATTGTTTTTAATTTCTTCAAATCTACTGACTCTTTTAGATATTACACGTGAATGTTTGATAAGAGGGTTCAGTTCTTCAAGATGAGTACCGAGAATTTCAATCAATGTTTCTGTTTAAGCTCTGCTCAATAAAGTGAGTCGACACAGGCGTGAGACAATGTACAATGCCTCCGAGTCTGACAGCCAAAAAAAAGGACGATGAGAACAGATTGATAATGAAATAAAGAATAACAAGAAACATTTTAACAACAGAGCATCCAATGAACACTGCGATTTATTTATTGGCGGGTCATCTTTGTTTGATATCACGTTTGTTGCTGATATATTTTTATTCTTTATTTCGTTATAAATCTGTTCTCATATCAATACTTTTACTTTTTGCTGGCTGCTGGACATGGAGTAATTTGCATTTCGTGTCGGACAGTCTTGATCGTGCATGCGATGATTTCTTCACTCTGTCAGTGGTCATGGAATTGATTTGCTCACGCACTATATTATCTCTGCTGTGGAAATAAAGCGTGAATCTGTTCGATCCATCTGACTAATTTTCAAAAGAAAGACTGAATAAATACTGATGTCTATCTTCAACGGAAGAAAACAGATGAATAGGCTAAAAAGACCAAGAAAAGTCGATAGCTATCGATTTGCATTTTGTGAAGGCCGAACACAAACATAGCCAAGTTTGCACGTCTAATAATTCCTGGAATACTCGGAAAAATTAGAACTTATATGACTCTCGGACACGGAGCAATATTAAAACCCTGTCCGACTATCGCGTCTTTGCATTGACTTTGTCTGTAATCAGTCGTGCGAAACATTCGTTTCGCGTCCAGTGTGCAAGCGGCTTTAATGAGCATAGAACGCAAGCATTCGATATATATATATTATACAGTTTGTGGTTGGCTGAGAAAGATGTGAAGTCGTTAGTTTGCATCACAGATTCAGTTGCGTTGATTAAGCCAGGTCAAGTTTCCATTACGCGTGGCAACCGCCTGACATCAGGACAATCGATATAGATACTATAATTTATGTCCTTATTCAGATAGTTACAATAAATAGTGCTTCCTGTAATTTTTTCTTGCATTGAAATGTGCCTGACATTCTGTAAACATGCCTGTGAGATTTCGGTGACGTGTGCGCACTCTGCGCCGGTCAGCCAAATTACCACTGCACGGAAATTGAACCAGGTTGGAGCTGGCGAGTTTTCTGCGCAACTCCAGCGGAGACTTTTTCTACGAAATTGTCACTGCGTCTTGATGAATATGTGACACCTCCCCCTACTACGCCGCCACACCCATCTCGGCGCACCTTCGTCTACCGAAGGCTGCATACCTCACGAAATTACCATTACGCGGGCTGCGCTGTACGAAATTACCACTGCGCGGGCTGCGCCTCGCTACGCCACCTGCGCTGCGCCAGGAAATTAGAGCCCAAAGAGAGAGAATTCCTCTTTTGCTTCAATATTTGTATGAGCAGAATGTCATAATCCCCTCCCCTTGGGACTGATTTATTACAGCTGTGTGTGTGCATCCCACGTAAATTCTGGCTTCTGAATCTCTTCGGCCCAGGAAGAAGGAGTATCTCCCCCCACAATGATTTACTTTTCCTTAGGTCTTATCTAGGTCCAGCAAGCTACACAGGAACAAACTGTCCAGAGATAAACGGTCTGGCCTTTCAGGTTCCCTCGGCTTCAGAGGAAATTCACATATCTCATCTCATACAGTTACAGAAAGCACATTTCATTACGTACAGGTTACAATGATTAACAATTACGCAGACCCAGGCCATAACCTAGGTCAATCAAGGATAAGCAATTTATGACTCAAAGCCCCTCTCACTCACTAGCCAGCTAGCTAACGTCTCAGAAATCCGCAAACACACTTGGGTTGCAGCTGCACAACACTGCCGCGAAGCCTCGGATAAGTATCCTAATTCCTAATATTAGGAAAATATCCTAATGTGCGATGGCAACATTACACAGCAGCCTGGCCATCATGATATTATCAGTAAGCCTCCATGAATACATGCACTACCCAGAAGCCGATTGGTTGACCTGCGAATGAGGAACATCATTTTAGTTTGCGCCCTAATGAGTGTCGTCCTAGCTGAAGACCCGCCTTGATGAGACACTGACAGAATTCATTTTAATTTTCACTGTGTCCCAAAAAGAGCAAGGCGACATATTTGTAAATGCAATTGACTACTCAAAAAGTAATTTCAGTTGAAGCCATCAATGCATGTAGGAAGAGAAATTTTGATAGTTATTTCACTAGAATACTTGCATCCATTTTGCTTGTATTGACTTTTTTTAGCTTACTGTTTTTGGTGATTGCGTATCTGCTGCCATTTTGTAGGATTTCCACAGTAATCTATGTGTGTGAAAACATTTTAGGATTGTATTGATTCATTGGAGTTTACTTGAAAAGAGTCGTCGGGTTGGGAAGGATGTGCACCATGCGCAAATTGCGCATAATTTTATGGTGCATTATAAAGCCAAGTAGCGGCCTGGACTGTGCTTGTGCCCCAATTAAGTTTATTATTTATTTTTTTTTTTTTAATTTTACAGTCAAAATCAAAACTCCTCGAAAAAACTCCGGTGATCAAAGAATCGAGTATCTTCTGATGCTTGATCGATCTATTGTAGTTCCAGGCTCTTGGACGGTCCATCACCATTTCAAGGGTGGGAATATGCCCATAGCATGAAAAACTGAGTTGGGGTGCATTTTCGCGGCAAAATGAGTTTGTGACGAAGTCCTTTGACATCACCTCAGATTTATATTAATATACAGTATCAAATAAACACAGTCCCGGGACAGAGTGTTGAATACTTGATAGTGTGTATTTAAAAGCTATTTCTTGATTGTTTTTCTTTGTTAGATATTGTTTAATTTGTTGTCAAATTGGCAGTTGTCATCGGAAAAGGTTCAAGGTCCACTTTCAGTCATCATGCACTGGCTTATGTCATCCTGGATCGAACAAACAAGCAGTAATCTTTTGCTTAGAAAAAAGACGAGGGCTGTACCCATGTAGTTGTTTGGTGGATCGGTATTTGATTTGGCCAAGCAATCCCAAATAACGCATCGAGAGAGTAATTCATTTGGGATGCGGGAGGTATTGCAGACAGGAACATTTCACAGGTGAACAGGTTTATTGGAAACAGGTGAGTGTCATGATTAGATATAAAAGGAGAATCCCCAAAAGGCTCAGTTGTTCACAAGCAAGGATCGAGTGAGGTTCACCAGTTCGTGAACAACTGTGTGAGCAAATAGTCCGACTGTTTAAAGCATTTCCCAACGTGCAATTGCAGGGAATTTAGGGATTTCATCATCTGCAGTCCATAATATCATCAAAAGATTCAGAGAATCCAGAGAAATCTTTACATGGAAGCGGCAAGGCCGAAAACCGACATTGAATGCCCGTGACCGTTTGTCCCTCAGGCAGCACTGCATTAAAGTCCAACATCATTCTGAAAAGCAGTTGCTCCTCTCTTTCACACCTTATCCATTTAAGGCCCAATGCACCTTCATGCAAACCCTATTCTGGAGGATGTCTTTCAACCAATCAGCATGAAGCCCTTAAATGGATCAGGTGTGAAAGAGTAGAGCTGCTGCAAAAACCTGCAGGGCAGGGGGTACTTGAGGACTTGGTTGGGATCCACTGCTGTAAAGGATACTACCGTGTGGGCTCAGGAACACTTCGGAAAACCGTTGTCAGTTAACGCAGTTTGTCGCTACATCTACCAGTGCAAGTTAAAACTACCATGCAAAAAAGTGAAAAAGTGTGCTGTGATCTGTCATTCACATTTCAAATTGTTTTCAAAAATCATGGACATTGTGTCCTCGTGGCGAAAGAGGAAAAGGACCATCCAGATTGTTATCTGCGCAAAGTTAAAAAGCCAGCATCTGCGATGGTATGGGAATGTGTTTTAGTGCCCATGGCATGGGTAACTTGCGCATCTTTCAAGGCACCATTAATGCTGAAAGGTACATACAGGTTTTGGAGCAACGTGTGATGCCATTCAAGTGATTTCTTTTTCAGGGACGTCCTCGCTTATTTTAGCAAGACAATGCCGAGCCGCATTCTGCGCGTGTTACAACAGCGTAGCTTCGTAGTAAAATAGCGCGGGCAATAGACTGGCCTGCCTGTGTAGACAGTCTAGACCTATCTGCCGCTGAGAATGTGTGGCGCTTTATGAAACGCAAAATAGGACAACGAAGACCCCAGACTGTTGAGCAACTTAAGTCGTACATCAAGCAATAATGGGTAAGAATTCCACCTACAATGCTTCTACTATTTGTGTCATCAGTTCCCTAACCCTTATTGAGTGCTGTTGAATGGAAAGGTGATGTAACGCAGTGTTAAACATGCCCCTGTCCCTGCTTTTTTGGAATGTGTTTCAGGCATCAAATTCAAAATAAGTGAACATTTCCAAAAAAAAAAAACAAAGTTTATCAGTCTGAACATTAACCCCTTTGCGCAGAAGCCAAATTTGGCTATTTGTGGGTTACCCAATTTGATGCTTTATAATACAAGATTTAAGCTTCATAAAGAGGATGAATGTGGCTCAACTCAGAAAAGACACTTAACAGCATTTAGAATTACATCGTACTTCAGTTTAGTTTCATGATTTTGGTAGAGAAAATGGGCTGCAAACATAAAAAATCTTCATGAGAATTCACCATTGAAACTGTAAAAAAATAAAAATATGGCTGGGGGTTAAAACAATTCATTTCTGGGATAATAAACTCCTAGACCACAAGTATTCCTCATCTGAACATGAAATATTAAATTATCCACTTTTTATAAGCCAAATAAGATTGCAATCCAGGTGGCTCCCCAAACTTCCAGAGCCTTGAAAATAGCGCACTTTCAATTCATAAAATAATCAAATTTTTAACGCAAATCAACTTTGTACTCATGAAGTTCAATATGAATGGATGATTTTCTGGTTGAATTTGGCATAAGTTAATCAATATAAGTACGTCAATGGTCACCACTGACCTCTCCAAACCAAAAACATGCCTTTTCTCCACGAAGTTCAGAGTCTCGTCCATTTATCTACAAAGTCGCATCAGCAAGCACAGTTACTCATTAGAGGAACTGCTTATTTTACGGCTAGATCGTCATGCAGGCGGAAAGCTTGCTGTTTACAATTCCGATCATCCCAGCGAAATGCAAGCTTGTAACAACACACCCTATATGGAATAAGTATAACTCCGGTTACAGTAATAGCTGTTAGCACTTTAAAAGAGTGAAAATGCAAGGCATTCCGTTTCATTGAATGTTGTATAGATTATAAAACTGATCACCTATTTTAGAAAAATTCCAGCACACTGTAGTATAGACTACTCTTTTGTTACCCACTGTGACAAACTAGCTCTTTGATCACGATGGTAAACCAAAAATAATATTTGGCTGGCTAGTTAGCTTGCAGGCTAAAAGTAAGATAGAGCCACACCATTCAAAGACAGCTTTACTCACTTTTCAATAGAATTATTGAGCTGCTCCTCGAAAGTATCAAAGCTGTCTGCCCTTCTGTCTGTTCCATTCAGAATAACTGCTATTTTCCATCTCAGAATCACATTTTCATCCAGATGAGCTCAGCTCTCTAGGCTCAGTTCTGGAGGGTTTTTGTTCCCATGCAACCACATCAGTCTAAGCTGCGTAAAGTTAACGTAACCCTTATTACGCAAATATCTTTAGCCTTATTACGTTTTTTAAAGTCAAATCAATGTCTTTCACTTTCTGAGGAAAGCTTATACTATCCACAATTGGATAAAAATTGCGTCAACCAACTGGTAATTACCGGGAGAATTTCATGTGGGCGTGAACTACAGCTGGGCTTTCATGCAGATACCATTGACTCGCTGTTAAAGTGATTGGGTTTCCGTGAATGCTTGTATGAGGCTCTAAAAGACAGCTAAATTCTTCAACCGACATATTTACGCGTTAATCCGCGATAGGAGATTGCGCGTTTTTAATATGTGATGAATGAAATTGATAGTAGAATGACATAGTGTCAATACCATGGCAAGTTTTTGCCTCATGAAAACTCATAATTTTTTTAACTACTTGGAATATCATTGAGTCACTGTAACTGGTTGCTACAGAGAACAACGGTCTTTTTCTGTCGCAAGAGATCATTTTCTTAAACTGTTGGATAGATACTATGGGCAAAGATATTGAGAAGTTTGCGCATCAGGCGTAGCTGAGGAGTTAAATTCATGCAACTCCTGAAAAACAGGGATAGGAGTGAACTCGTCAATATTCTCGACTGTGTTCCAGGGCTGCTTGCTTGTTAGTATTCAATAACTGATCCAGGGGTGCCAACTCGTGATGGAGTAGTGCAACTGCTTCCATGAAAAGAGCTGCTCTATGCCCGCAGGCGTCTTCGTCTGCAGAAAGGTGTTAAATAATCTTGTCTTTTTAGTGCACTCAATTGAATATTGAGTGAAAAGTATTTGCAAATTATTGTATTCTGTTTATATTCACTTTTTACACAACATTCCAACTTCATTGGAGCTGGAGTTCCTAAAAGGTACATTTACGTGCATAATTAAGAAGAGTGTAATGTTGGCATGAGAGGTTGAGTTATAAATTAGTTTTTCATGTACAAAGAACAATTAGGCCTATGTGAAAATGTTGCTTTTATTAGTTTAGGTGAATTATGCACAATATCAATATTACTTCATTTTCATCGGATAACTTATTTAGAGTGTAAACGGGCCGAATGAGAGTGCTGGACTGCCACTGTAATTCCCTCTGCATTCCGAATGGATTATTCCCAGCGGATGAAAAGCGTATAAATGAAGCAATCGAAAAGATGACTACATGGGGACAGCTTTAGTAGTTTTTTAGGTCACCTGAGATGAACAATTTATATTTTCGACGACTTCTCAGAAACCGCTGATCCAATTTTAATAAAATTTTTCGGGAACCTTCCTTTGTCAAATATGCATCAAAATTGTGAATTATCTGGTGCCCGCTCTGAAGGGCGGGGCTAAAAGTGGACAAATTGGTTGAAATTTTCAAAATCTTCTCCACACCCAGATATGTTGGAAAACAATACTCTTATAGATGGAAGGCTCTTGAGGCGCTTTATCAAAATTGTGAACTTCATGACCCTCGAGCTCCATCTTTGCCCCTGGGGAGGGGGTGAAATTTATGAAAGTTTATATTGGAAAATGATACTTTTGGGTATATTTTGATCATTTTCTACTTGAAATCATTCAAACATGAATTGCATTATAACCATCAGATGACAGTTTGATACTATGACATTTTTTACCTGTTATCTTCCCCAGGGGCTGAGGGGTGGGGCCCAAAAGGGGTCATATTGCCAAAAATTTCAACCATCTTCTTCTCCAGACCAAGATAGGCTGGAAACCAATACTCTGCATAGATGGAAGGGTCTTGAGGTGCCTTATCAAAATTGTTAATTTCATGGCCCCCTGGTTCCATGTTTGCTCCTTGGGAGGGGATGAAGTTTACTATACTTATATTTGGTTCATTGACATCAATAACATCAGTTTTTATACAACTCAGGTGACCGTTCAGGCCCATGGGCCTCTTGTCTAAATTAAAGATTATTTTGTTTGTTCAATCCAGAATGTAACTTACCTGCTTACTTTTCTGAGAAATTCTTACATGACAATTGAAAGGATTGAACCCTGAACCTTTTTGGTCGACAACTGACAACTTGACAGCAAAGTAAACAGCCTGTGATAAAGAAAAATAGTTTTTAACCCCTTTGCACAGAAGCCAAATGTGGCTATTTATACGTTACCCGGTTAAATGCTTTATAATTCAAGATTTGAGCTTCATAGAGAGGGGAGAAAGGATTCAACTGAGAAAAAACTCTTGAATCATTTAGAATTCCATCATTTTTCAGTATTTTCATGATTTTTGGTAGATGTTGGTAACTCAGAAATCTTCATGGAAATTCAGCATTGAAATTGTAAAAAATAATAATAATAATACTGGGAATTGTAAAATAGTTGGGAGTTTAAAAAATGCATTTCTGGGATCATAAACTCCTTG
This sequence comes from Gymnothorax reevesii, assembly GCA_029721435.1. Taxonomy (NCBI): domain Eukaryota; kingdom Metazoa; phylum Chordata; class Actinopteri; order Anguilliformes; family Muraenidae; genus Gymnothorax; species Gymnothorax reevesii. The sequence goes on from CM056574.1 coordinate 54,119,210, forward strand.
ACCACAAGTATACTTAATCTGAGCATGAAATTCTAAATTATCTACTCTTAATACTCTAAGCACCAAAGTCGCAAAATTGCGACAAGCAACATTGCTGTGTAGAACAAGCTTTTGTTCCTAGTATACTGCCAAATCTTGAAACTACTCTGTACCCCTAGATGGCGAACATGTGCAGGACTAATCTTGACGTAATTTGGAGGTGTGTCTTTATTCAAATAAATTGAGAAATCAGAGCTTTAAATAGGGTGGAGCGAGCGGAGTGAACGCAGTGAGGGTGCCCCTGTGACTGCAGTCAGAGAAAGCTGAGAGAGAGAGACCGCAGATGGAGAAAGATAGAGTGCGAATTACCGCTAAAACACACGGAATGCCGAAAGGATTTTTTTTTTCTTTTGTTGATGAAGTACATAGTCAAGTACTTGCCGATTCTGATCCTGACGGGAAATGTTTACCATCAAATGACGATTGGTCGGCGAGTGATGAAAGTGAAAGTGACGGTGCATCTGTGCAGAGCATGTGCAACGATGGTCCACATAAAGCAGCACGTCATTGATCATACCCAGACTTTAGAAATGTATATGAACCAAGGGAATTGTGACTGGTTTTTGTAAAATCAAGAAACAAGAGTGCGTTGACAGTTATAACTCCTTTATGGGAGGTGTAGATACAGCTGACCAGCAAATGAAAACTACAAACAATTCCATCTTGGTAGACAGATTAGGCTTCTGTGCTACTTGGCTGGTGGGTTACTAGAAAACTACATCTTATTACTGTCTGTTCTACCTTTTACTGATTGTGGTTCCTTATTTTGAGGATGAGAAGACAAAAAAAGGTAATCTGCGTAAATGTTCAAAATTCAGTTTTACTGAAAGTGATGTTATCCAGTATTTCCACCGCCTATAGACGTCACAGTACGCATCTTAGATGGGTCAATTTATTCCCATCAGATTCCTATTCCTTTATTTTGAAGATGAGATGACAAAAACAAGACGACAAATCTGTGTAAAAATGTGTAAAAAAAAAAAAATCAGTTTTTTTTGTAGTTATGTATTCCAATATGGCTGCCGCCTAGTGACGTCACAATATGCTAATTAGATGAGTAAATTTACTCCCATCACAAACTTAGGGTCATAATGAATATTTTGTCATTTACAGTATGCCTTTATCTCTCACCACTTAGATCCTTTTGAAATCTTGAAATGAAAAAGGAATATTTTCCTAAAACAACTCTACAGGGTTAAGGAGACAAATAAGACTGCTCTCCAGGTGCTTCCTGAAACTCTGAGCCCGCAAAATGGCGCAGTATGAAATCATAAAATAGTATTTTTAGCTGCGACCAAGTAGCTCTATGAACGCTTCTGTCTGTTTGTCCGTCCGTCTGTCTGTCTGTCCGTCTGCGACACCTTTTTGACCATGTCCTGTCGTCGTATCATCATGAAATTTTCAGGAGTTATTGACCTTCACCAAAGTGATGTCCATGCACAAGGTCGAGGTCAAAGGTCAAGTTCACAGAGGTCACGACCTTGTTTGCGGGTTTTCGCGCTGTAACTCCAGTTAGAGTTCGTGGATCGCTATGAAATTTTAGAAATGGCTCCAAGGTCACCAAGGCAAAAAAAGTGTCAATTTTGCCCGATTTGATGGTTTTCGCACCGTAACTCAAGTTTAATTCAATGAATGGCTATAAAATCTTACAACAAGCTTCTTGGTATAGAGGAGGGGTTCCCCTTTTATTTTCAAGGTCATCTGTCGAATCTCAAGGTCACACCGGTCAAAAAAGTGTCAATTTTGCCCCGATTTCACAGTTTTCGCACCGTAACTCCACTTTAACTTCATGGATGGCAATTACATCTTAGAACAAGCTACAGAGGAAGGGTCCCCTTTTGATTTTCAAGGTCATTTGCCAATTTCGACATCACACTTGTACAAGAAACCACCAGTCATGGACACTAGGCCACGTGACGGATGCTAGGCGAGGTCGCAGCTATTAGATCCTTCTGATCTACTTGTTAACACAAATGAACTTCTTTCACATGAAGGTCAATATGAATTAATGATTTTCTAGCAGAAAAATCATTAAAGGGGGGAGGGGAGACATTGTTTTTGTATGGTTCCCCGTCTGCGTCAGTGTTCCCACTGTTTCCAGGCTGTAACTCGGAAACCGTTTCAGATTGCACACTTTTTCAACATTATATATAGATGTGCCTTTTTGCTAAAATTGCTTTATTTTTTTCTTATGTCCATGGTAACATTTTGGATTTGGTCTCAAAATCAGAAACTCATTTATATATTTTCCTCAGGCATTGAAAACACTTTCAATATGGCATGTAGATGTGCCTTTTGCCATTTTCCTTCAAATTACTTGTTTAATTGTGTCTTCCTCTGGAAGGGAGGGGGGACGTATCGTTTTTATCCGGTTATGCGTGCGTTCCCACCGTCAAAATGGTTTGATATATTTCCATGAAAATTTACACACATTTGTTTTTTGCCTTAAAACAAGCGAGAGAGACAAGCATTTGAAATGAATCCACTTAAAACAGAGATCGCGTTCGACAGCCAAGACCCATGCAGTTTGGACATGGAACGCTCAGATCCTTGGGTATATAATGCCAAACATCATTATTTGACAGAATTTGGATTTTGGAGTTATCAATGTGCGTCTGTGTATTTTCCCTCTCCCCTCCCCAGTCATTGTCACGGTTGATATTCTCGATCAGACAACAAATATTCAGGCGGACGTAAAAGGGTATTTCATTCTTTGTAAAATGATGTATAGTTTACCCAGTCAGTGTTCTCTTATACGATGTGAAGTTTTGAAAAGCCCTTGCAATAACGGCAGTTGGTAAAGCTCAAGATCGGCTGTCATATAATCCATTATGAAGTTATATCCGCGAAAAATGCTTTCTATAGGTAGTTTAACTACAACATGCATAATTTCATAAAATTTGATACGCCAAAAGCAAATTGTTCAAAGCCAAAGAAATTCCTCTGCTAGCCAGTGACCGAATAGCCGTAGGCACTGTCATCGATTGCCCTGCATCGCTACTTTCAACTCATTGTGTTCGCATGGATAGCAGCACTGACATTGTGAAACAACGCTTTCACTTACTGTGTGGATCGGCGTCATATGAGGCTGTCGTTGGGCATTCTTCTCTTAGGATTTTTTGCCTTGGTAGTTTTGAAGAACTGGGTTTCACTGGAAAAACCGTTGGTGTGTTTACCATCTACCTTTTCCTCCAGCCTCTAAACGGCTGCTGCTGAATCGCAGTGGTGAATTGGCCTTGAACTAGCTGAATTCTCCGTTATTTCCAGCCTGACCAACTTTGTTTATCCACTTAATTCTAAGCTTGGGGTCTTCGGGAAAAACATACAACCTGAAATTTTGATCCCTGACATGACGGTTGTAGTATCCGAGCACGCAACAAGTCATGAGGAGGCTTTCTTTCATAATGAAGCGTATCTGTCAGTCACTTGCTGACATACAGTTCCCCTAATGCATTGCACGATAAAAAATCCATTATGGCTACTTGCAGTTCCCCGATTGACTTGTGGTCACGCAATGCTCCTCGAGCCTTGTAGATTTTGTGTCGGGTATCACGCGAACTAATCTTAACCATGATTGCAGGCGGAAATTTATCTGTTACAGTCTTCGCTTAATGCGGTGACAAGCAGATATATCAGCAGCTGAGATATCAACCCTAGCCGGGGAAGCTACTTGGCAAACTATGTTGGTAGTGTCCTCCAATCCAGTCACCGAAATGCACTGAAGTTCGAGGCATTGTCGAGTCATACTGTTCTAAATCATTCAACCACTTCTCATTCGTTTTGATGGCTGCTTGCATCGTACCAATCTGAGACTTCAAAGCTCTGTTTTCCTCTTCCAGCTCCTAGTTTTTGTTATCCCTTTCAGAAGCTTTTTGATCAATTCCTTGTATTAATCATTCAAGAATTATAAAGATTCTATTAAGGGAGCCAGTTTGGAGGGTATTCTAATGTAAAACATTGAGCACTGATGTGCCGCAGACAACAACTCAAGGTATACTGGCTAAAGATACAGCACACGGTGGAACTGCTATAATGAAATCACCAAGGTAGCTACGTAACTTTTTGAATTTCTTGCAAGTAATATTGCAACACAATGAAATAATTTATTGTAAAATAAATATCAAACATAATGTGTTGCTGAATACCCCACAGCCTGTGCACATCTATGGGTCACAGAGAGGTACCATACCAAAATTGACAAAGCTGCCATCAATAGTTACTGAGAACTGGGCCGGGCAAGATTTCCACAGTGAAGGTCTCAGCGCAAAGGTCAAATCCAGTCAAAACCCTGGCATTGCACATCTATGGGTCACAGTGAGTTACCATACTAAATTTGGTGAAGCTATAATCAATAGTTACTGAGTGCTGGTCTGGACAAGATTTCCACGATGAAGATCACAGCGCTGAGGTCAAATGCAGCAAAAACCCTGACATTGCACATCCATGTTACTATACCAAATTTGGTGGAGCTGAGATCATTAGTTGCTGAGTAATGACCCAGACAAAGTCATGGACAGACGGCCGACAGACAGATATGCAGGTGACGACAATACCCCTCTGTCCAAAATTTGGCTGAGGGGTAAAATACTATAATTTGAAGTCTTCCCTTATCTCGGCTTCAGTTTAAATTATTTTCTTTGTTCACAGCTTAAAGTCTTTGAGGTCCAACTGTCTGCTTAACTGACTTTCAACTGAAAGTCTAGCAAGGCTGTTAAGCCTCTCTTGGGTTGTTGTAGCTGTTGCCTACAGCTATGATCTGCTTCACTATCTGAAGTTATCTTGCTACGGGGAGATGGTTTTGGCTCACTTCTCTGCTGGCCTCTGTCTCCATCCTTTGTTGGTGTCCAGATTTGCGTGTGTGCGCATTTTTTTGGACATCATATTCGCAAGGGCTGCACCTACGATTGCCGAACTTTACAAGCCTCGCCAGTGAAAATGCACAGGCAATTTTCCAAGAGGAAGGCGATCCATGGACCGAACCATTTTTATGAAGGGGGTTGTTAAAATTTGTCATCAATTTTGTATGCCTTTGTGACTTTGCTTTTAACTCTGATGCATTAGGATGAATAGCAGTTAGGTCTATGCATAATAATTTAGTCATGGCGGCTATTGTGGGTTTTGTGGGCCCCAGTGGGCTGTGGGCCCTTAGAATTGTCATCACCTTTCCTCCTATACGACGGCGCTGGGGTCGAACCCGACTGTGAAATTACAATAACTTGTTTCACCGAAATGGTCGCAGATGGAGTCAAGGTTTGTATAGAGACATTTACTTTGTAGAAAGTCATATATGAAGTCCATTTGCGGACTGCAACTTGACATTCTGTGACCTTTAAAGTTCACAATTGACATATTGAATTTTCAATGCCTTGTATCACCAAACCTGCTTCAGAGCTTAGTGTATTACAGGAGGTCTTACTAATGTACATGAACTTTTATTTAGTGACCTTGACATTGACCTTCAATAATTCAAAGGTCAAACTTCACACTAAATTTTTAAAACTTGTCTTGTCACTATAAGATTGCTTGCCAGTAAGCTACAGGACCCTTGGTCCTATTTTCAATCCAAGTCCACTGTAATTGAAAGACATTGATTGGACCCTGAGAGAAGTATTTAAATCCTTGCCTAACAGCAAGTTAGGTTGTATTCTCTCAACTGCACAGCTTAATGATGTGAATGCATAAAAAATAAACTTCCAAAACCAACCCTGAAGTGCTTAGGACATGTATGAGATGGAAATGTGATACAGACGTGGGCAATGTGAGTTATTCCGAATAGAACAGGATTGGAGGGTTCCTTGTACCGGATATCTCTTTCTGTGGAGGGGGAATTCAATGATGGAGAGTTTTTCGTCATTAAGAGTCAGTCCGATGGAGTAGTACCGAGTACTTATAACTGGCTACCTAGCTGTTTTTATTTTTGGTTTAACACTGCCGTGATGATCCCAGAGCTTGTTTGCCACAGTGTAACTATTTGCTCATAGCACTGCATGTGGTGGCATTTTGTTCAATGAAGATTTATTTATTTTTTTTAGAATTTATATGACATTCAACAAAATATAATGCTCAACATCAGGTTTTTGCTCATTTTAAATGTGAACTGCTGGAAGACTTTGGTAAATCCCCTGCTATGCTTGTTGCACTGATTCTGTTCAGAGTAGGGTATCATATTGCCTGCTTTTTCCTCATACAGGAATGTCTGTTTTGTTATAAAAAAAAAAGGTGTCTTTCAAATATTATGGTGTTAGGGAGTTATACTTTCTTTGTTAAATTATGATTTAATTATTTGACAGTGCTCAGTTTTGAAGGCTGACAGTGTGGGGAGGCACTTGGGGAGCCATCATAATTGGCTCTCAAATAAAATGTAATTATGAATTTCGCAGTTGCATTAAGTACTCTTCTAGTTTATGATCTCAGAATTGTAACTCTCTCCCATTTTCAAACTCTGTGTTTTTTTTTTTTTTGGTTTTGTTTTTTTTTTTCCCCCATCGCTGAATTTCATTTAGATTTTTTATGTTTTTGGCCCTTTTCTGTGCTAAATTATATAAGGAACTGAAATACAATGGATTTCTAAATGCTACAAGGGTTTTGTTTCCTTTTTTTGTAAGGTTTTTTTTGGGGGGGATTTTCACCTTTATTTGACAGATGCGAAGTAAAAGGACACGAAAGTTGGGGAGAAGAATGGGGGAAGACATTGGGTAAATGACCAGAGCCAGAATCTAACCCAGGTCGCCGTGGGAAAGCCACAGCCTTTATAATGAGCGCACTTAGCCGATGTGCCTCCGGGGTACGGGTCTTGTTTCATTTAAGACATTTCCCCCTCTTTGTGAAGCTCAAATCTTGAATTATAAGTCTTAAAACTCAAACAGCCAGATCTGGCTAATGCGCTAAGGGGGTAATTGGCCATGTTGGATGACATATCTTGTGGTCATGGAAAAGATTTTACTTTTTTCATAATGGTCAAAATATTGGGCCGCTTCAAGCAAAGAAAACAACCAAGGAGATTGCTGGAACTAGTAAAATTGGTTTAACACCTTTCTGCAGATGAAGATGCCAGCAGACATGGAGCAGCTCTTTTTATGGAAGCAGTTGCACTACTCTATCACTAGATGGCACCTCTGGATCTGTTATTGAATATTCACAAGCAAGCAGAGCTGGAGTAAAGCCTAGAATATTGATGATTTCACTCCTATCCCTGTTTTTCTGGAGTTGCATGAATTAAACTCCTCAGCTAAGCCTGATGTGTAAACTGCTCAATATCCTTGCCCATAGTATCTAGTTTTTAAAAAATGATCTCTTGCGACAGAAAAAATCGTTGTCCTCCGTAGCAACCACTTCAGTTACAGTGACCCAATGGTATTCAATGTAGTTTAAAAAAAAAATCAGTCTCCTGAGGCAAAAATTTGCCATGGTATTGACACTGTCATTCTACTATTAATTTCAGTCATCAAATTTTAAAAATGCGAAATTTCCTTTCGTGGATTAACGTGTAGATATATTGGTTGAAAAATTCTGCCATCTTTTAGAGCCTCATACAAGCTCTCGCAGAAATCCAATCACTTTAATGGTGATTCAATGGCATCTGTGTGAAAGCCCAGCTGTAGTTCATGCCCAAGTCAAATTCTCCTGGTAATTCCCAGTTGGTTGACACGATTTTTATCCAATTGCTGACAGTATAAGCTTTCCTCAGTAAGTGAAATACATTTATTGGACCTTAAAAAAACATATTAAAATACTTGCGTAATAGGGTTACGTTGTATTCAATAAACTTTACGCAGCTCAGACTGACATGGTTGCATGGGAACAAAAAACTCCAGAACTGAGCCTGGAGAGCTGAGCTTATTTGCGGGATGGAAATGTGATTCTGAGATGGAAAATAGCAGTTATTCTGAATGTAACAGACAGGAGGGCTGACAGCATTGGTCCTTTTGAGGAGCAGCTCAATAATTTTATTGAAAAGTGAGCAAAGTGGTGTTTGTATGGTGTTGCTCTATCTTACTTTTAGCCTGCAAGCTAACTAGCCAGCTATTTCTTATTTTTGGTTTACCACCGTGATCAAAGAGCTAGTTTGTTACATTGGGTAACAAAAGAGTACTCGATACTACAAAACCAGTGAAGTTGGAATGTTATGTAAATCGTAGATAAAAACAGAATACAATGATTTGCAAATCCTTTTCAACTTATATTCAATTGAATACACTGCAAAGACAAGATGTTTAATGTTCAAACTGAGAATCATTTTTTTTTTTTTGCAAATAATCATTCACTTAGAATTTAAAGGCAGCAACACATTGCAAAAAAGTTGGCACAGGGGCCTTTTTACCACTGTTACATCGCCTTTCCTTTTAATGAAACTCGGTAAACGTTTGGGAATGGAGGAGACCAATTTTTGAAGCTTTTCAGGTGGAACTCTTTCCCATTCTTGCTTGATGTACAGCTTAAGTTGTTCAACAGTCCGGGGTCTCCATTGTCGTATTTTACGCTTCATAATGCGCCACACATTTTCAATGGGAGACAGGTCTGGACTACAGGCAGGCCAGTCTAGTACCCACACTCTTTTACTACGGAGCTATGCTGTTGTAACACGTGCAGAATGTGGCTTGGGATTGTCTTGCTGAAATAAGCAGGGGCGTCCATGAAAAAGACGTTGCTTGGATGGCAACATATGTTGCTCCAAAACCTGTATGTACCTTTCAGCATTAATGGTGCCTTCACATATGTGTAAGTTGCCCATGCCTTGGGCACTAATACACCCCCATACCATCACAGATGCTGGCTTTTGAACTTCGCGCCTATAACAGTCCGGATGGTTCTTTTCCTCTTTGGTCCAGAGGACACGACGTCCACAGTTTCCAAAAACAATTTGAAATGTGGACTCGTCAGACCACAGAACACTTTTCCACTTTGCATCAGTCCATCTTAGATGAGCTTGGACCCAGCGATGCCGGCGGCGTTTCTGGGTGCTGTTGATAAATGGCTGTCGCTTTGCATCGTAGAGTTTTAACTTGCACTTGCAGATGTAGCGACGAATGGTAGTTACTGACAGTGGTTTTTTGAAGTGTTCCTGAGCCCATGTGGTGATGTCCTTTACACACTGATGTCGGTTTTTGATGCAGTACCACCTGAGGGATCGAAGGTCACGGGCATTCAATGTTGATTTTCGGCCTTGTCGCTTGTGTGCAGTGATTTCTCCAGATTCTCTGAACCTTTTGACGATATTACGGGCCGTAGATGATGAAATCCTGAAATTTTTTTGCAATAGCTCGTTGAGGAATGTTGTTTTTAAACTGTTCGACAATCAGCTCACGCATTTGTTCACTAAGTGGTGACCCTCGCCCCATCCTTGTTTGTGAATGACTGAGCATTTCAGGGAAGCTGCTTTTATACCCAATCATGGCACCCACCTGTTCCCAATTAGCCCGTTCACCTGGATGTTCCAAATAAGTGTTTGATGAGCATTCCACAACTCTCTCACTTGTGCCAGCTTTTTTGAAACATGTCGCAGGCATCAAATTCCAAATGAGCTAATATTTGCAAAAAATTACAAAGTTTACCTGTTTGAACATTAAGTAACTTGTCTTTGCAGTGTATTCAATTGAATATAGGTTGAAAAGGATTTGCAAATCATTGTATTCTGTTTTTATTTACGATTTACACAACGTGCCAACTTCACTGGTTTTGGGTTTTGTACATCGCTGGGATGATTGGAATTATACACAGCAAGCTTTACGCCTGCGTGAACATTCTGACCGTAAAATATGCAGTTCCTCTAATTAGTACGTGTGCGGGCTGATCCCGGCTTTGTAGATAAATGGATGAGACTCTGAACTTCATCGAGGAGAAAAGGCTTGTTTTTGGTTTGGAGAGGTCAGTGGTGACCATTGATGTCCAGCTGCATCTATATTCATAAACTCATGCTAAATTCAACCAGAAAATCATCCATTCATATTGAACTTCATGAGTACAAAGTTGATTTGTTTTAAAAATATAATGATTTTATGAATTGAAAGTTTGCTATTTTCAAGGCTCTGGGAGTTCGGGGAGCCACCTGAATAGCCATCTTATTTGGCTTATCAAATTATCCACTTTTTATATTTCATGTTCAGATGAGGAGTACTTTTGGTCTAGGAGTTTATTATCCAAGAAAGTCATTGTTTTCACCCCCAGCCATTTTTCAATCCTCAGAATTATTTTTTTGACAGTTTCAATGGTGAATTCTCATGAAGACATTTGTTTGCAGCCCATGTTCTCTACCAAAATCATGAAAATAAACTGAAATACAATGTAATTCTAAATGCTGTTAAGTCTTTTCTGAGTTGAGCCACATTCGTCCTCTTTATGAAGCTAAATCTTGAATTATAAAGCGTCAAATTGGGTTACCCATAAATAGCCAAATGGCTTCTGCAAAAAGGGGTTAAGAACTGTCCAACGCATTATTAGAAACTGGAAGAAGATTGATGAATTGACAATTTGGCAAAAAGAATTGGTTGGGGAAAAAAAATCATGAACGATCACAATTGAAGACTACCAAAATGCTTGATGATGTCTCATCCTTAAAAATCGATACTCAAACTCATGGCTATGTGTAAATGTGAAAATAAGAGCCTTTCCACCCACACAATGTGGCCAGAACTTGCAGAATTGGGCCTAAACAGCTGCGTGGCCACAAGAAAGCCACTTGCTCTTTAGGCTAATTGGGGAAAAAAACTACTTCACTTTGCTAGGGCCGCAAAGATTGGGCTGTGGAGGAACGGAAAAAGGTCATGTAGTCTGGTGAGTCCAGATTTGCCCTTCTCCAGACCACTGGGTACATGAAGGTGGGAAAGCAAGCCCATGAAGAGGTGCACCCATCATGCAAAGTGCCCAATGCGCAAGTCTCCGGAGGCAGTGCTATATCAGGTTGCTTTAATTTGTTTGTTCTATTCTCAACAACATTACAAAGCAATGAAACAAAGTCTGCAGACTTCTGGAACATACTGAATGGCCTAGTTATCCTATCAATGGATATTTTAATCCCTTACCTCATAGGCATAGCCCAGGATGACAATGCTAAGATTTATCAGGCTTGAATTATGAAAGTGGTTCAGCAAACGTGACAAATCTTTTTCACACATGAATTGGCCACCATGTAGTCCTTAACTTAACCAGTTATAAGTCTTTGGGATGTGCTGAAGAAGACTTTATGGAGTGGTGTGACTCTGTACCGTCATCAATACAAGATCTTGGCAAAGAATTGATGCAACTTTTGTCAAAAATAAATATTGAAACATTGCATAAGATTGATGAAACAATGGCAGGACGAATGCGTACCGTGATCAAAGCTGTTTACAGTTCAACTAAATGTCACTGCATGTGATACTTTTTGGGCTGGGCAGTGTATGTACTGTCACTTATCATAGTTGACTTGTGGGATGGAGAAATGGGCAGGCGTAAAGACCCGAGCGACTTGAACAAAGGCCAAATCATTTAGTTTGGTTGGGGTATCTCCAAACTAACAAAGCTTGTGGGGCGTAACCCCACCGAAGGGCTACTTTGGCATAAGTCACAGAAAATTTTAAATGTTGTTACAGGAGGAATGTGTTATTGCATAGTGTGTAGGGCTGTGCGATATGACAATGTATATCATGCCACAATAGAAAAATGGCTCTATCGTTTATATCGTTGTGTTAAAAATCACGTCGTTTCTGGTAATTTATTATGGGAGTTCATGAGCATAGGCCACATTAACTGACTGCCTAGCATACATAGTAACACAGTTTAAAGTGATAGTCTACCCAAAAACTATAATTTGTATAACAATTACTCAGCATTAGATGTCTCGAAAGAACAAAGTTGTTTTTCACCTGGCGCGAATTTATGGCCACTGGAGAGTTTTGAAAAATTATCCTAATTCCTTTTCTCTGGAAGCAAATGGGGTCACCCAGTAGTAACGGCGAAACTCCACAAAACATCTGTTGACAAACTTTTAAACCACCGTCGAACACATCATCCAGTATAATCCAAGTCTGCTTTGTCCACTCGTATCCTCAGGACTCCAGAAACGAGATTATTATTTTTTGCTAAAAATAATAAAATACTACATGCTTCAAGCAGTCTAGCGCAACCAATGGAAGTTCCGCCTCCTGGCTCATTCCCAGAGACGAATTAAGTTTTTGAGAGAAGGGAGAAGACGTGTTTTGCTCCATATGGTGCATTCAGGGCACCATTGTTGCCTGGGAAGAAATGTGCCAGCATCAGGAAGCATGTACAGATTGCCGATAGACTCCTTCCATCATTACACTTCTCCTTGACAGTCATATTGTAGATTTTGTTCACTGTTGAATTGAAAATTTGCACAAACGTTACAGATGAAAAGAGAAATATTAAATATGATTAAGTACCTCTTATTTGTTAAGTACATAATTCTAAATGCAATATGAAATAGTCCTGTCCATGTGGTGATTTTATAGAAACTATTTATTCATGAAAATCACAGAAATTTTGCTATATCGTGATATATATCATTATCGGGATATCAGGTAACCTATATCGGGATATGAGATTTAGGTCATATCGCAGAGCCCTAATAGTGTGCATCACAAACTGCTGCATATGGGGCTGTGTCACCATAAAACATCGCCGTAAACAAGACGAGTCCCTGTGCTGACCCTGCCCCACGTCAAAAGCGCCTACAGTGGGCATAAAACCTTTCTATCTGGACTTAAGAGCAACAGAAGGTTCTCTGGTCCAATGGGTCTAATTTGCTTTTAAATCATCCAGACAGCCAGGCATTTGTGCACTGTTTACATTGGGAAGAGATGTAGTTTGGGAAGACTAGCTAGTGATTGGAGTGTGATGCCCTGACCCATGTTCTACTGGGAAACCTGGCTTTGGTTATTCGTGTAGAAGCCTGTTCAAGGTGTTCTATTTATCTTAACTTCCTTGCTGACCAGATACACTCCTCCATAGTAACAATGTTTCCCAATGGCTGTGGCCTCTATCTGCAGGATTACATGCCCTGCCACCCTGTTCAGGAATGATTTGTGGAACATGGTGAAGATATCAGTGTTGCCCTGGCATCCAGATTACCCAGATCTTAATCCAATACAGCATCTGTGGGATGCCTGAGAATAATAAGTCTGAACCTCTGCAGCTCCTGCTCGTAACTCATGGGACCTGGGATCTATTGCAGAAGTCTTGGTGTCAAATGCCACAGGGCACATTCAGAGCTCTGTGGCTTGGTGGGTTTAAACTGTTTTTGTAGCTCTTTTTGTAGCTCTAGCAGGAGGACATCATGTGTTAACTCATCAGTGTAATCAACACCATTTGGTCCAATTTTCATTCACACCCACAGTGTCATCATAGAAGTAAAATTATCCAGGAGCCAAAATTTTGATAAAAATACAGGGAGGTTTTACAGTATGATTATATGTGGAATATACCATTCAATACCTTTTTGTATGCTTATTTAGAAGGTTTAGAAAACCTTGTTTTGTTTGTTGTGCTCCTACTGTTGATGTATTGAAGTAAGAAACATGATGGGATGGCTACTTACAAGTATGGTAAATTATTTTATGAGATTTGAAAACAATCTGACATCAGCCATTACACCATCCAGAAAATTATTTGCACATGTGAATGTCCTCCACTTGTAAATACTTTTCTGGATGGTGGAATGGCTGATGTCAAATTCTTTTGAGATCTTTTTCAATACTTACCAGACTCGAAAGCAGCCTTAATCTACTTGCTGAGGGTATTAGACAGCTCTTTAGAGCTCATCATGGCTCTCACTTCAACACGTCGACAATCAGTGGCACCAAAAAATGTGAGGTTTAAATAGGATAAAAGTTCCTTTAAAATGCTTTTCTTATGTTTTTATGTTTGTATTAATATTACTTGAATCCCTCAGCATCATTAAAACTGATATTAAATACACCAGTGTTTCCCGCAGTGATTCATAGTTAAGGCGGCCGCCTTAGCTAGAACAGCTCCGCGCCTTGGCCAAGTTGCGCAGAGGGAAAAAAAAGAAGCTCCGATGCCTTGGGTGTGCATTGCTGTTAACCGCTATGTTACGTTAAATGCACCAGAGTTGTACCTGAACGCGTTCAATGAACGATAGTTCATGAACGCATTCATATTTTGGGTGAACGTAAACTGAATGTACTGTATTTACTGCCAAATGAACGAACTATGAACGCGTTTATTCTCGTGTCTATTAGGCTGGCAGCCCAGGGGGTCCACCACGCATCACCCCCACAACCAAATGTCACTGCATTTTTTTAAAGCATTAATATGTCCTCAATCCCATACTAAGTGGTAACAGTAAAATAACTCATTCCAATTATGATTTTTTGAGCCTTTTTCAACTGCTACCCCTGAAAATCTAATTTTTGCGAATCGCTTCGGAATTTTTTTTACACAGAGACAAAACGTGACATGGAAAAGTGAATTTTCCACCTATCTAAGCATGCAATACCTCATTTGAAAGGTGTTCCAATTCCTCATCCCACAATCAGTACATCATAAATGTAAACTATTTATAAAAATTAATTATTTTTTAAATTAATTTAATTTGCATCTCAGTGTTACCCTGCAATTAACATTTCCCTCTCTGCAGGCAGACCATCAGTGGAAAGAGCAAAGTGTATGACAGCCGAGGCCTGCTAATTGCAAGCGGCCGGGACATATGCGATTGCCTGGATGTGGACTGCATGGGCTGCTTCTACCCATGTCCTGACTGTGGCTCACGCAAATGTGGTGTGGAGTGCCGCTGTGACCGCAAGTGGCTGTATGAGCAAGTAGAAGTGGAAGGGGGGGAGATCATCCGCAACAAGTATGCTGGTTAAAACCTGCTTCGACTCTCCAGATTTCCACTACTGACTTCTGCATTCTTCATTTGATGTCTCATCAGCTTTCGCTTCCCGTTATTATTCAAGCACCTGATATTGTTTAGGCTGTGACTTCATTTTTATATTCCTGTTTAATTTCTGATTTATTGACATTCTTTTGCATTATTTTGTGTATTATATTTTGTGATATATCAGGTGCTATTTATGTTGATGAAAATGAAGGTTGTAACCACTGTTGTTTTAACTCTTTCACCTCTCCTGTAACAGTTTCTTGTAAAAAATCTATTAAAAGGTGTTGCACAAAAATTACAACCATTAACTTTTCTATGGGGAATTTCAACACTCATGTACTTAAATAAAATAAGCTGCTGTCTAGCTGCTATACTACTACTAAATATGCCATTTCTCAATTTTAATGCTTGTTCACCTGCTTGAGAATGCTCAAGTATGAACATACCATTGCTATACTTCAGTGGCGTTAGTTCTTGATGGAACCATATACTATTGAGTTTCGAGAGTGACAATGATGGAATGATGAGTTAATTGAATATTTGCGTGGGCATTGAGTGCCACAAAACTATTAGTCTATTACATAAAGATGCACCAATGAAACTGTGGGACTTGTGTTGAATTTTAAATTAGGTGGCCATTGTTTTATAACACAATTGCATGGTATAAGATTAACAGAATATAAATCTACTGATAGTAATTAAGCACAACTGCTGGGGTTGGGTGGCGAAAAAATTGGTGTCTAATTCTATATTAAGCACCAGACCAGACAGGTATATTGAATTTTACCACTAGCTATTGCATCAGAAGCTGCTCCTGAGTGGAACATCGTGACCCTGAGAGAGCCTTTGAATGAGAGTATAGCGATGCCTGTCCACTTGGTGGAAATGCTCCTCCTGGCTGCTTAATAAACTACAACAAGAGCCATCAGAAGATGGCATATCCCCGCGGCCCCCGCAAAATCAGGGAGGCCTCAGATACCTTGTACTAATAAATATCTTCTCAAAGTTTCACGAAAATACTTTCAAGTTCTGCTACGGGAATATAATTTTCCACATCTTTCTGAGCCTGTTCCACTTGTTTTCATGAAGCAGAAAATCCCAAATAGCAAAAGACACCCTTTTTAATTCACAGGTATGTTGAAAGTTTTGTTACTAAGTTATGCCGCAGAAACTGAGTGTAATTTGTGGCTGTAGAAACACAAAAAAAAAATCAAAATCTCAGCAATTCCTAAATAGGTAAAGGCGCATCTACAGGGTACATTAGATCAACATGCCAATTTCATCGATAAATATTGAACAATTATCATGTATTGCTGTGGAACCAGTGACACTCGCTTCAACTTAAAAAAAAAAACAAAAAAAAAAATTTCTTAAAATCTAAATAACAAAAGCCAGATCTACATTGTGTATCAAATCTACACTCCAAATTTGGTGAAGAAATATTAAAAGGTTATTGAGTTACTCTCCGGAAACGAACCATACCCTCCCCAAAGTCCAACTTGTGGCCTTGGAAACACAAAAAATAAAAAAATCAGAAATTCCTAAATATCAAAAGGCACATCTACATGGTATATCAGATCTACACACCAAGTTTCTTGAAGAAATATTGTACGGTTATTGAGTTATGCTCCGGAAACGAGCCATACCCTTCCCAAAGACTAAGTTCAACTTGTTGCCATGGAAACAAAAAATAAAAAAATCAGAAATTCCTAAATATCAGAAGGCACATCAACATGGTATATCAGATTTACACACCAAATTTCGAAAAGAAATATTATAGTTATTGAGTTATGCTCCGGAAACGAGCTATACCCTTCCCTGAGACCAAGTACAACTTGTTGCCATGGAAACCAAAAATGAAAATTTTAGAAATTCCTAAATACCAAAAGGCACATCTACATGGTATATCAGATCTACACACCAAATTTTGTGAAGAAATATTATACGGTAATTGAGTTATGCTCCGGAAACGAGCCATACCCTTCCCTGAGACTAAGTTCAACTTGTTGCCTTGGAAACACAAAAAATAGAAAAATCAGAAATTTCTAAATATCAGAAGGCACATCTACATAGCATATCAGATGTACACACCAAATTTTGTGAGAAATATACGGTTATTGAGTTATGCTCCGGAAACGAGCCATACCCTTCCCAGAGACAAGTACAACTTGTTGCCATGGAAACACATAAAATGAAAATTTTGGAAATTCCTAAGTACCAAAAGGCACATCCATCCATTTTCTACCGCTTATCCGGGGCCAGGTCACGGGGGCAGCAGTCTAAGCTGGGATGCCCAGACTTCCCTCTCCCCGGACACTTCCTCCAGTTCTTCCGGGGGTATCCCGAGGCGTTCCCAGGCCTGCCGAGAGACATAGTCCCTCCAGCGTGTCCTGTGTCTTCCCCGAGGACTCCTCCCGGTGGGGCATGCCCGGAACACCTTCCCAGGAAGGCGTCCAGGGGGCATCCGATAAAGATGCCCAAGCCACCCCAGCTGGCCCCTCTCGACGTGGAGGAGCAGCGGCTCTACTCTGAGCTCCTCCCGGGTGACAGAGCTCCTCACCCTATCTCTAAGGGAGCGGCCCGCCACCCTGCGGAGGAAACCCATTTCAGCCGCTTGTACCCGAGATATTGTTCTTTCGGTCATGACCCAGAGTTCATGGCCATAGGTGAGGGTAGGAACGTAGATTGACTGGTAAATCGAGAGCTTTGCCTTTCGGCTCAGCTCCTTCTTCACCACGACAGATCGGTACAATGACCGCATTACTGCTGCCGCTGCACTGATCCGTCTGTCAATCTCACGCTCCATCCTTCCCTCACTCGTGAACAAGACCCCTCGATACTTGAACTCCTCCACTTGAGGCAAGAACTCTCCTCCAACCCAGAGGGGACATATCACCTTTTTCCGGTCGAGAACCATGGCCTCAGACTTGGAGGTGCTGATTCTCATCCCAGCCGCTTCACACTCGGCTGCAAACCGCCCCAGTGCATGCTGAAGGTCCTGGTTCGAAGGAGCCAACAGGACAACATCATCCGCAAAAAGCAGAGATGAGATCCTGTGGTCCCCAAACCGAACTCCCTCCGCCCCCTGGCTGCGCCTAGAAATTCTGTCCATAAAAATAATGAACAGAACCGGTGACAAAGGGCAGCCCTGCCGGAGTCCAACATGCACCGGGAACAGGTCTGACTTACTGCCGGCAATGCGAACCAAGCTCCTGCTCCGGTCATACAGAGACCGCACGGCCCTTAGTAGAGGGCCCCGGACTCCATACTCCCGAAGCACCTCCCACAGAATGCCACGAGGGACACGGTCGAATGCCTTCTCCAAGTCCACAAAACACATGTGAACAGGTTGGGCAAACTCCCATGCACCCTCAAGCACCCTGCGGAGGGTATAGAGCTGGTCCAGTGTTCCACGACCAGGACGAAAACCGCATTGTTCCTCCTGAATCCGAGGTTCGACTATCGGCCGGATTCTCCTCTCCAGCACCCTGGAATAGACTTTACCCGGGAGGCTGAGAAGTGTGATCCCCCTATAGTTGGAGCACACCCTCCGGTCCCCCTTCTTAAATAGAGGAACCACCACCCCGGTCTGCCAATCCAGAGGCACCGTCCCCGACTGCCACGCGATGCTGCAGAGGCGTGTCAACCAAGACAGCCCTACGACATCCAGAGACTTGAGGTACTCAGGGCGGATCTCATCCACCCCCGGTGCCTTGCCACCGAGGAGCTGCCGAACTACCTCAGTGACTTCAGCCCGAGTGATGGATGAGTCAGCCTCTGAGTCCCCAGCCTCTGCTTCCTCTACGGAAGGCGTAACAGCGGGATTGAGGAGGTCCTCGAAGTATTCCTTCCACCGGCTGACAATATCCCCAGTCGAAGTGAACAGCTCCCCACCTCCAGTGTAAACAGTGTTGGCAGGGTACTGCTTTCCCCTCCTGAAGCGCCGGACGGTTTGCCAGAATTTCTTCGGGGCCGACCGATAGTCCTCCTCCATGGCCTCCCCAAACTTTTCCCATACCCAAGTTTTTGCTTCCGCCACCGCCCGGGCCGCAGCACGCTTAACCTGCAGGTACCGGTCAGCTGCCTCAGGCGTCCCGCGAGCTAGCCAAGCTCGGTAAGACTCCTTCTTCAGCTTGACGGCATCCCTTACTTCCAGTGTCCACCACCGGGTTCGGGGATTGCCCCCACGACAGGCACCGGAAACCGTACGGCTACAGCTCCGAACAGCCGCGTCAACAATGGAGGTGGAGAACATGGTCCATTCAGACTCAATGTCTCCAGCCTCCCTTGGGATCTGGTCAAAGCTCTCCCGGAGGTGAGAGTTGAAAACCCCTCCGACAGAGGGTTCTGCTAGACGTTCCCAACAAACCCTCACAACACGTTTGGGTCTGCCAAGTCTGTCCAGCTTCCTCCTCCGCCAGCGGATCCAACTCACCACCAGGTGGTGATCAGTGGATAGCTCAGCCCCTCTCTTCACCCGAGTGTCCAAGACATACGGCCGAAGGACAGATGAAACGACCACAAAGTCGATCATCGACCTCCGACCTCGGGTGTCCTCGTGCCACGTGCACTGATGGACACCCTTATGCTTGAGCATGGTGTTCGTTATGGACAAACCGTGACTAGCACAGAAGTCCAACAACAGAGTTCTGCTCGAGTTCAGATCGGGGAGGGCGTTCCTCCCAATCACGCCCCTCCAGGTAACACTGTCGCTACCCACGTGGGCGTTGAAGTCCCCCAGTAGAACGATGGAGTCCTCAGTCGGAGCACTTTCCAGTACCCTTCCTACGGACTCCAAGAAGGTCGGGTACTCTGCACTGCCATTCGGCCCATAGGCCGAAATGACAGTGAGGCACCTGTCCCCGACCCAAAGGCGCAGGGCAGCGACCCTCTCGTTCACCGGGGAAAACTCCAACACCTGACGGCTAAGCTGGGGGGCTATAGGCAAACCCACACCAGCCCGCCGCCTCTCACCGCGGGCAACTCCAGAGTAGAAGAGAGTCCAGCCTCCCTCAAGGAGTTGGGTTCCAGAGCCCAGACTGTGCGTGGAGGTGAGCCTATCTCTAGCCGGTATCGCTTGACCTCCCGCACAAGCTCAGGCTCCTTCCCCCCCAGTGAGGTGACATTCCATGTCCCTCGAACCAGATTCAGAGTCCGGGGATTGGGTCGCCGGGGCCCCCGCCCACGACTGCCACCCAAAACACAAGGCATCAGCCCCTTCTGAACTCTCCCGCGGGGGATGGGCCTACGGGAAAGCGGGCCCACGTCACTCGTTCGGGCTATGCCCGGGCGGGTCCCGTGAGTGGAGGCCCGACCACCAGGCGCTCGCCTACCAACCCCAACCCCAGGCCTGGCTCCAGGGTGGGGTCCCGGTGACGCCAATCCGGGCGACGTAAGCATCCTCGATTTTTGAGCATTCATTAGGGGTTTTCGAATCGCTCTTTGTCTGACCTGTCACCTAGGACCTGTTTGCCCTGGGAGACCCTACTAGGTGCAAATAAGCCCCAGACAACATAGCTCCTAGGATCATCCAGGTGCTCAAACCCCTCCACCACGATAAGGTGGCGATTCAAGGAGGGCCAAAAGGCACATCTACACGGTATATCAGATCTACACACCAAATTTTGTGAAGAAATATTATACGATTATTGAGTTATGCCCCGAAAACGAGCCATACCCTTCCCAAAGACTAAGTCCAACTTGTTGCCATGGAAACACAAAATCGAAAATTTTAGAAATTCCTAAATACCAAAAGGCACATCTACATGGTATATCAGATCTACACACCAAATTTCGTGATGAAATATTATACGGTTATTGAGTTATGCTCCGGAAACGAGCCATACCCTTCCCAGAGACTAAGTCCAACTTGTTGCCATGGAAACACAAAAAATGAAAATTTTAGAAATTCCTAAATACCAAAAAGCACATCTACATGATATATCAGATCTACACATCAAATTTTGTGAAGAAATATTGAACGGTTTTGGAGTTCTGCCCCAGAAACAAAATGATTACGGACATATGGATGGACGTACGGACGGACGGACATGGCTATCGCTATATCCCCCCGCATTATATGCCGGGGGGATAAAAAAAACTAAAGAATAAGTGTAATAAGGAAAAAAAAAGCCAATTGTTTTTTTTGTTTTTTTTTTTTAAGCCAGTCTGGAGCTAGTTTTGGGGCATGTCCTGGGCATGCCTCAGTGGGGAAAGTCCCAGAGAATTGAAAAAAGTCTGGGAGGGGGCTGGAAAAGAGTATAGAAGGAGAAAAATTCAGAGAGTAGTAGTAGGAGAAATTGCAAGGAGAAATTGTGGAGGGATACATTTGAACAGACCTGACACTCTTTTCAAGACCTGCAAAGCTCTTTTTGTGAATTCTTGCCTGTGTTGGAGCATTTTCCTATCCTAGGACATCACAACATAGCAACCCCATCTCAAGAACCAAGGGACAGTAACTCTCTCTTTTATTTTATTTCAATCTTGTTTAGTGTTTTGGTTAATTAAATCTGTTCAAGTTTTAAAATTTTGTCTTTTATCCCTTGCTGTCCGACATGCCATAACAAATTGGGGCCATAACAAAGTGGGGGCTCATCCGGGATAGAAACCACTGTGCGAGTCCTTTATTAAAAATCTAACATTTCAAATTGGCATCACCAACCGTGGAGGTTCTGCAGTCTTTTTAAAGGACAGAACTGCTAGAAATATGCAGACAGTTGGAGCTGACAGATGTAAAACCAGTCATGCAAAAAGCAAGACTGGCTAGAGAGATTGTTGAATATCACATTGATGGTTTGCAGCAGATCTGGAACAGTTTCCAGTGGAAAATCCAAATGTAGAAATGGAACTTAAATCAAAAATGCTAGAAATTGAAAGCGCATTCGAGAGAGCAGAAGGTGAGAAAGAAAGGCAGTTTGAGTTAGAAAAATTAGCAAGAGATGAGGAAAAAGAAAAACAAAGGCAGTTTGAGTTAGAAAAATTAGAAAGAGAGAGAGAAAGAGGAAAGAGCAGAAAGAGAGAGACAGATTGATTTACAGAAGTTAGAGAAGAAAGGTTCCAAATGGAGCAACTAAAAATCAGAATAGAAGCGAAGCTGAAAACAAATTTTGTTCTAGCCAGGAGGTAAAACTGGTGCCTTCATTCTCGGAAAACGAGGTTGATAAGTATTTACAATGCTTCGAGAAGGTAGCTGAGTTGTCAGTGGCCAAGGGAACACTGGCCTCTGTT
Source organism: Gymnothorax reevesii (assembly GCA_029721435.1). Taxonomy (NCBI): domain Eukaryota; kingdom Metazoa; phylum Chordata; class Actinopteri; order Anguilliformes; family Muraenidae; genus Gymnothorax; species Gymnothorax reevesii. The sequence continues at coordinate 54,141,312 of CM056574.1, forward strand.
GCAAACTGTCCTCAAGGGTAAAGCTCAACAAGCCTATTCGGCTTTGTCTGCAGATGATTCCTCTGATCATGGGTTGTCAAAAAGGTTATTTTGACAGCTTATGAGTTGGTTCCAGAGGCTTACCAACAGAAATTCAGAGGTCTGAAGAAATTTGACAATCAGAATTATGTGGAATTTGCTAACGAGAAGGTTTGCTTTGAGCGCTGGTGTACTTCTATGGAGGTCAAGGATGATTTCAACTCACTAAAAGAGATGGTGTTAGTTGAAGAATTCAAGAACTGTGTTAAGGATGATATTAAGACCTACCTTAATGAGAAGAAAGCACTGAATTTGCAAACAGCTGCCAAATTTGCAGATGAATATGTTCTCACACACAAGTCCGAATTTCAGTCCAGCTGTAGTAACAATAGATGGTCCAAATTTCAGAAAAAAGGTAACTGATACTCAAGATTGCTCACTTAAAGACAAATCTGGTGATGGTCCAGTCACAGGTCTGATCAAAATGTGAAAACTGACACTGACAAAAGTGGTCTAGTTTGCAATTATTGCAAGAAATCTGGTCATGTTACAACTAGCTGTTGGATCCTTTAAGCTAAGAAAGAAAAAAAGGATACCAAACCCAATTCCTTTGTGAGGACAAGGTTAGAAACCCCTGTAGTAGATGACCAATCTGCTAAATTCCCTGCTCCTTGTGGGGCTAAGAAGCCTGATACTGCTGACTTTGTGAGGGAGGAATTTCTTCCATTTGACACAGAGGGATTTGTGGCTCTCAGTGAGCATTCTCCTCCTGTACCCATATACACTACCTGACAAAAGTATTAGGACGTCACTATTTATTTGTGTGATTTTCTTACAGTGCAGTTGAAAATAGTGAATGTATCATATTTGGAAGTAGTTGTTAATTCAAATAAAAATACAGACCCCATTTTGGATACACCAAACTGAATTATTCTAAGTCTTGACCCTCCTTTTATAGAGAATCAAAATCACTCCATGTGCCACACCTGATCATATTGATTGAACTAATAGTAGCCGTGGTCTTCCATTATAACAAAGACACAATTCCAAACTTGTAAATTTGAAGATTACCATCTTGCAAGCACTGTTTATTATAATATCTCTTATTTATTACAGACCCAAAGTGAGAGTTTTTTATGCAGAGAAAAAATATGCCAATTTGTATATCTGTAGCATCCCCAAATGTTCAAATAATGTTCTGTGATGTTTACATGTACATTTTAGGACACCATTAAATTCCTACAACACTCATATGTGTAATATAGCACGTACATCAAAGGTTGAGTGAGAATGAGGATCGTCCTAATACTTTTGTCAGGTAGTGTATATCCGAAGGGATACCAGAGCTTCTCAGTCACTTTTGTTGATTGACTCCTTGGCGTTACGTGATGAGACGGCTTCTGAGGATTTCATACTTGTACAAGGTATTGAAGGGAGGACTGTATCTGTACCCCAGCACTCTGTATTCTTGAAGTCAGATTTAGTTACAGGACAGGTAAAAGGTGGGACGTATGTCTAGTCTACCTATCAAGGGTGTTTCTCTGTTGCGAGGCAATGACCTGGCTGGGGGCAATGTAGTTCCCCCTGTTCAACTTAATTCACAGCCGAGCACTGAAGATGGCAATGAAGACCCATCTCTGTATCCTTCCTGTGCAGTGACCCGTGCGATAGCCAAGAAGGCTCAAGAAGATGATGATGTGGTGCCGTCCAGCACATTGAATAGTCATGACTCAGGTGGTTCGCCTCATGACTGTTCGGCCTGCTATGGTTTCTCCGTTTGAGGGCTTATCAGACACTTTAATCCGTTCTCTGTTCAGCCAGCCAGATGGGTCTGGTGATTCTGATGTGTCTGGAGACTTGTCTCAGTCCAGAAAACAGTTGATTCAGGAGCAAACTAATGATCCTGAAATTTGTGTTCTAAAGAAGAGAGCTCTTCCAGATGAAGAAATAGACGCTGGTCCAGTTGGGTATTATCTCAAGAATGGAGTGTTGATGCGGAAGTGGCGCCCTCCTGATATCCCTGCCAAGGCAGATTGGGCAGTGGTCAAGCAAATTGTCGTTCCGAAGGTCTACAGGAATGAGATCTTAACAATAGCTCATAGTTCTCTTTTAGGAGGTCATCTTGGTGTTAACAAGACTGTTGACAAGATCATGAAACACTTCTTCTGGCCTGGACTTCGGAAAGACGTTTCCAACTTTTGCAAAACCTGTCACACTTGTCAGGTAGTTGGAAAACACCAGTTAGACCCACCTGTAGCTCCATTGCAGCCTAGCCCAGCATTTGGGGAGCCCTTCTCCAAGGTCATCGTTGATTGTGTTGGTCCATTACCCAAAACTAGATCTGGAAATCAGTACTGGTTGACAATCATGTGCATCTACCAGATTCCCTGAAGCCATACCTCTCTGCAACATCAAGGCAACTGCAATCTCGAAGGCTTTGATAAAGTTCTTCACGTTGTTTGGCCTTCCCAGGGAAATTCAGTCAGACCAAGGTAGCAATTTCACTTCCGGATTGTTTCTGCAGGTTGTGTATGAACTAGGTGCGAGGCAGATTCTTTCCAGTGCCCATCATCCAGAGAGTCAGGGTGCCTTAGAGCGGTTTCATTCCACTCTCGACAATGATGAGGAATTATTGTTATGACCATGAGAAAGACTGGGATGAAGGTGTTCATTTGGTGCTGTTTGCAGCTAGAGAGGCAGTGCAGGAGTCTACTGGATTCAGTCCGTTTGAGCTAGTGTTTGGCCATGAAGTGAGAGGACCTTTGCTATTGTTGAGTGAACAATGGCAAAGAAAGAGCTGTATATCAGTCTGCTAGACTATGTTAGCAAGTTCAAGGAAAGATTGCGTGCAGCTTGTGACCTAGCCAAAGAAAACTTGAGATCAAGTCAGGGAAAAATGAAAACTTGGTATGATCATAAGGCTAGAAGCTGTGAGTTTAAACTAGGAGAAAATGTCCTTGTGGTGTTTCCCTTGCAGTCCAATCCATTGCAGGCTAGATTTCATGGTCCTTATGAAATTCTGATAAAACTCAAAGATCTCAATTACATTGTGAAGACTCCAGATAGGAGAAAGTCAAAACAGTTGTCACATTAACAGGCAGAAACCTCATCATGATAGGAATGCTGGGGTTGCAGCTGTCACTTCAGATTCTCCTATGGTCGAGACTTGTGAAGATGAGGGGGAAATTCAAGATGATGAACCTAGAATTAAAGCTGAAGTTCTTGCATGTAAATTGTCAAATTCTGAAGTATTGCAGAATCTTGATGTAAAACTCCTGCACTTAGAACCCTCACAGAAAGATCAATTTGAGAGGTTGATCAAGAAATATAAAGATCCATTTCCTGATGTTCCAAAGAGAGTTTCTATAGCCTCTCACGATGTAGATGTTGGTGATGCCAAACCAATAAAACGGCATCCGTACTGGATGAATGCTGAAAAGGGAAAGGTTGAGTACATGTTAAAACATAATATTATCAGACCCTAACTCAGATTGGAGATCACCCTGTGTGCTAGTTCCAAAACCTGATAAAAGTACTAGATTCTGTACAGATTATCGCAAAGTTAATGCTGTAACTACAAAACCCAAAACCAGTGAAGTTGGCACGTTGTGTAAATCGTAAATAAAGACAGAATACAATGATTTGCAAATCCTTTTCAACCTTTATTCAATTGAATACACTGCAAAGACAAGTTACATAATGTTCGAACTGGTAAAGATAGTCATTTTTTGCAAATATTAACTCATTTGGAATTTGATGCCTGCAACATGTTTCAAACAAGCTTGCACAAGTGGCAAAAAAGACAGTGTGTTGAGGAATGCTCATCAAACACTTACTTGGAACATCCCACAGGTGAACGGGCTAATTGGGAACAGGTGGGTGCCATGATTGGGTATAAAAGCAGCTTCCCTGAAATGCTCAGTCATTCACAAACAAGGATGGGGCGAGGGTCACCACTTACTGAACAAATGCGTGAGCTGATTGTCGGACAGTTTGAAAACAACATTCCTCAACGAGCTATTGCAAGAAATTTAGGGATTTCATCATCTACGGTCTGTAATATCAAAAGGTTCAGAGAATCTGGAGAAATCACTGTACCTAAGCGACAAGGCCGAAAACCAACATCGAATGCCCGTGACCTTCGATCCCTCAGGCGGTGCTGCATCAAAAACCGACATCAGTGTGTAAAGGGCATCACATGGGCTCAGGAACACTTCGGAAAACCACTGTCAGTAACGACAGTTCCTTGCTACATCTGCAAGTGCAAGTTAAAACTCTACAATGCTAAGCGAAAGCCATTTATCAACAGCACCTGGAATCGCCGCCGGCTTCGTTGGGCCCAAGCTCATCTAAGATGGACTGATGCAAAGTGGAAAAATGTTCTGTGGTCTGACGAGTCCACATTTCAAATTGTTTTTGGAAACTGTGGACGTCGAGTCCTCCGGACCAAAGAGGAAAAGAACCATCCGGACTGTTATAGGCGCAAAGTTCAAAAGCCAGCATCTGTGATGGTATGGGGGTGTATTAGTGCCCAAGGCATGGGCAACTTACACATATGTGAAGGCACCATTAATGCTGAAAGGTACATACAGGTTTTGGAGCAACATATGTTGCCATCCAAGCAACGTCTTTTTCATGGACGCCTCTGCTTATTTCAGCAAGACAATGCCCAGCCACATTCTGCACGTGTCACAACAGCATGGCTCTGTAGTAAAAGAGTGCGGGTACTAGACTGGCCTGCCTGTAGTCCAGACCTGTCTCCCATTGAAAATGTGTGGCGCATTATGAAGCGTGAAATACGACAACGGAAACCCCGGACTGTTGAACAACTTAAGCTGTACATCAAGCAAGAATGGGAAAGAGTTCCACCTGAAAGCTTCAAAAATTGGTCTTCTCAGTTCCCAAACGTTTACTGAGTGTCGTTAAAAGGAAAGGCGATGTAACACAGCGGTAAAAAGGCCCCTGTGCCAACTTTTTTGCGATGTGTTGCTGCCTTTAAATTCAAAGTTAATGATTATTTGCAAAAAAAAAAAAGTTTCTCAGTTTGAACATTAAACATCTTGTCTTTGCAGTGTATTCAATTGAATATAAGTTGAAAAGGATTTGAAAATCATTGTATTCTGTTTTTATCTATGATTTACATAACGTGCCAACTTCACTGGTTTTGGGTGCTGTGTATATATACATATCTATTTTTTTTTTTTTTACGCAAATGTTTCCAATGTAGAAGCTGACCATCATGCTGGCCATGTTTCCTGAACTTCAAAGACTCTTTTTGACTCATATCTGGACAGCAACTGCTGGTCAGTTTTTTGCATTTGAAAGCCTGACCCTCCAATGTCTGTTTTCTTTGTTCTCAAAGCTTTTCCGCCTCACCATTTCTTTACTAACAGTCTTGTTAACACCAAGATGACCTCCTAAAGGTAAACTATGAGCCATTGTTAAGATCTCATTCCTGTGGACCTTCGGAACAACAATTTGCCTAACCACTACCCAATCTGCATTGGCAGGGATATCAGGAGAGCGCCACTTCTGCATCAGTACCCAACTGGAACTGCGTCTATTTCTTTTTCAGGAAGGGCTCTCCTCTTTAATACACAACTTTCCGGATCATTAGTTTGCTCCTGAATCAACCGCTTTCTGAACGGGGACAAGTCTCCAGACACATCAGAATCACCAGACCCATCTGGCTGGCTGAACAGAGAACTGATAAAAGTATCTGATAAGTCCTCAAATGGAGAAACCATAGTAGGCCGAACAGAGTAATGAGGCGAACCGCCTGAGTCCTGACTATTCAATGTGCTGGACGGCACCACATCATCATCTTCTTTAGCCTTCTTAGCCATAGCACGAGTCACTGCACAGGAAGGATATAGAGATGGGTCTTCATCGCCATCTTCAGTGCTCGGCTGTGAAGTAAGATGAACAGGGGGAACTACATTGCCCCCAGCCAGGTCATTGCCTAGCAACAGAGAAACACCCTTGATAGGTAGACTTGAAATAAGTCCCTACCTGTCCTGTAACTAAATCTGACTTCAAGAATACAGAGCGCAGGGGTACAGATACAGTTCTCCCTTCAAATTTGAAATTCCCAGAAGCGGTCTCATCACGTAACTCCAAGGAGTCCATCAACAAAAGTGACTGAGAAGCTCCGGTATCCCTAAGGATACA